>JAIWYQ010000024.1:0-623318 GCA_022818035.1 Armillaria solidipes
GCCTCAACGATGGTCTCTGCTTTATTGTTCGACTTCGCCCTGAGGTGCAGCACACACCTCAGGGGATTCCAAGCGCATATACCGAGACCGGGAAGATAACAAACCACAGGAGAGGTGTCGTTATATCTGAGGCTGATCCACATGTATCTAGCTTGGTTCCTTGCCAGGGCCTTCGGCGCCTCCGTCGTCATTGCCGATTATGCATAATGCTCCATCCTGTAGGTATCCGTGATACTGATAGTTAGACAAAAAGCATTATCATGTCACGACCCGAAGAAGGTTTAACAGAGGATAAGAGAAGGAAATTGTACAACAACGCACCAGTCGCGACTCAGCGCCTCAACATTGATGGCTTCGATGACCAGTCAGCATATATGCATCGTTCATTCTCTTTAGCGAGAAAAAAACCAGCAGAGAAGACGCAAAAGAGAAGAATCTATACAATGTTCCCGTTGGTCAACAATTTAAGAGTACACTAGAAGCAGGAAACGTACTTTTTCTCATTCCTTGACGTTGTAGACGGCGTCCATGTTACTGTGGAACGGTGGTGCAATAGAAAAAGGGAGTAATGTCAAGAGGAATTGGATTATTCATGGACGTCGGGACGAAGGAAGGCCGTGACTGTGACGCATATGGCAGTCGTCTCACTTCTTCTCTTCCTTCCACCATGACCACGGGGCCTCACCACTAGTAATTCTTACCATGCCAAGAATGACCTAAACAAGCGTTACTGACGACGCCCGCTGCTGCCGACGATGGAAAAGGCTGCTCTTGGAGTGAGGACCCGATACCTACCGATGATTCGAGATTATGTTGCTCATGGTTCTAGTGATATCAAAGGTCGGTTCATCACTGTTATCATTATTGCAAGGAACTGAAGAAATAATAGCTACGACATTTCTTTCACTGTCACTGGCACTGGCACCCCCCGAGGCTTCCACTGACGTTGGTAGAAGGCTATCAGAGCAAGCCCATCAGTCGCGGATCGAGCGCACTAGGGTATCCTACAGGCAAGACAAGAGTCGGAGGCTGTGGCATCGGGAGTGCCGGTTGGTATGTCTGCAGCTCGTGGTGAGGTTGAAGCAGAGGGTACGACTTGCTTGGCATCGTCGTCGTCAACCCCGATGGGCTGACCGATGCGGTATTGTCGTATATCGCGTTGGTTCGTTCATCGCGACTGGCGCGATGGTTTCTGGTCCTGTCGTCCCTCTTGCTGCGCAGGAAGTCTCCCAGTCGTAGGGTTCAGTGTGTGGGTCGTGGTGCACGAGACGCCAGAGTATGTTCCGCCCCTCTGAAGCCTTCCTATCGTCGTGACGTGGCTTACCGAGGACAGTTAAAAGGAGCCACCTTTCATAGTCACCAGCATCAAGGGTTGGCGCATCGTCTGGGCCTCGCCGGGGGTATAAGGCTCGTCGTTCAGGAATGAAAACACACGGCGGTGGGAATCGAATGGATGGATAGGCGGTGCGTGGCTCGGTGCGACAGTAACGTTGTTCCTCCAGGCCGTAACCCGATCGCAGACGGCCGCGTGATTCTCTCTGCCACCAATGAGTTCTTAATCTATAATCGAGTTTGATATACTCACCAATACCTCACCCTCACAGGCCAACAACATTACAGCCCTCTCGTTCAGCGGGCTTTCCATAGCCTTATCCCTAAAAGACAATACACTCCCATAGCCAAAGAGCTCGATCTGCGATGTGGCGATCAGTGGTGATCCCTTCGTATACGCGATCGCACTCACTAATGTATACGTCCATTCACGGATCTCGGATACTGGTACTTCCCAGTCTTCTGTGTCGCGAGGCGAGCTCATATTGGAAGTTGTCAAGTAGGTGTTCGTTACTTTGTGGCCGTTGTAATTACAAATCACGAGCCCTGAGGCAGCCTTTGTTTTCTTTTCGGACATCTAGCAAACGACACCTGAGGTTTGTGACTGTCGTTCTTCTTCTCATTATCCACTTCTTAGACTGAGTGTTCTCTCATAGTTTGGCACGAATCGTTAATTGATGAAAATACGACGATATTTGTCCGCATTCAAATTAACTCTTCGATTAGCTCACCACGGGGTTGCCTTCTGCGGATAGGATTGTCCTTCATACTGGGGTTTTGCAGAGACTTACATTCTGCAGTTTTCTCTTTCGCTGGCCCCGTATCCGGGTAGCGTCTGGGACAATATAAACCCCGCCACAGATCTAGCGTTTAATCCTGCGGCGCAGCATCAACCTCGCTTTACACGTCCACCGCAATGGAACGAGGTGGATGCTCAAAATCTGTTGGATTGTTTTGATACCTATCCCAAGGATATATTGGAAACCTAAGCTTTTCATTTCTTCCCCCGATATGACTCGCAGAAAGTTCAGGGACCATTTCGCAGAGTTCTCGCCAAAATGACAATTCTTGATGCAATGCCTAGTGGCATGATTGAATATTTCTTTGCTTCTTTCCCTACGTGTTACAAGCGGCTGAGAATTGTTTGTAGAACCACTGTCGAGAACCACAACTGCACTTTTCCGTACCCATGTATAGTCGTTCGGCTCAGCAGCAGAGGGACATTGCGTCTGATGACGTGTATAGTTTTGGATAGGCTCAGGAAATTTCTGTTTACGATTTACATAGGCGAATACACGCAAGTTGGGCCATAAAATCACCAGTTCTTGAATTTGTTTTCGAAGGTGGTATTATCTCGAATGTCGAAGATGCTCAAAACGACGGTCTCCACGGAGAACCGACAGGCCATTCTAAGGTCCCCATATCAAATTTTGCGATGCAAGACAACAGGTGCTTAAATTTACACTCTGCAGCCATTAAATTTGTCGCTCCAATGGCTCGATCCGAAATGAGTAGCGAGCTTAAATGGGTTTCTCATATCACTCTCAAGACGTATAGACAAGTCTAGGGGAATACGGTGAGGGTTATATTTTATGTGGATCTAACTGTGTCATATAAACGACGATCCAGTCATCAAAAACCGTACAGTAGCACTAATATTGACCGAGTCCTTCTAAGTAACTGGTACACCCTCGAGAGTAAGAGTAGGATTAGCAAATACATAGATGATGCAATAGATGGCAAGAAAGCGAAGCAATTAGGAGAACAACGAGCAATGGTGGATAGGTGTATGATCTACGAATTCTATAGCAGTGGGAGTGGGTGGGGTGATGGCTTCTACGGCAACCGTCAGCGCAAGCTCTGGCATAGAACAGGTAACACTCACCACGAATGATATCCGTCGAAGGTCTATTGGATGGACTTTGCTATTGAAAAGGGCATCCCGGGGCATGTGCGCCTCGCCAGCCACAATGGCAGCATTGAGGCAGAGATTCGGCATGGTTAATTGGCACCGAAAAGCTAATTTCAGGCTTCGTCTTGTAAAGCCGCGGTGATGAGGAGACGAAGGCTGGTGAGGATGGGTACGCTGAGGACGAGCACATTTTTGCAAAGGTCAAGGGGGGACTGGATTGTATAACAGCTATAGTGCGCATTTCCTTTATATACACCGAACGATGGGAGATCTCGGAGACGTCTAGCCCCAAGCGTGTGTTGTTTCCACGCTCGAGGTTCACGTCAGGGAATGAGAACGGGACAGCTAAGTCATAAAAGAGAAAAAGAACGAGCTTGTTACTTAGCAGCCATCGACACTTCCACCCTATAAGCGAGTAGACCTTCACCTCGACTCGGGATCCAGGCGAGACAATTGAACGCCGGATCCTTGGTGGGTCCGACGCGATGCCTAGACTTTTAATGCCCGGGGACCTACAATAGTCAGCTGTAGTCCAGACTGAGTTCTTTCGGCAGTGGAGTTAGGTGAGCGCCACAGAAGTTATGTTGTGACCCATAAAAATAGACTTTAAGGATGAGTCGGTAGTCCAGAAACAAGCTAATAGCAGCCGCTACTAGCGACTCGTAAGTAATAACGCCAGCCCTTCTCAAAATAACAAGGGAATCGTACCACTTGACATCAAGGGTCCGAGTCAGTAATAATGCAAAGTATAGACTTTGATGTCGGGGGCAATAAGCTAGCCGAGATTCGCATCCAGGCTGTCGCCGCAGAGCCAGGTATTGTTTCTGTGAACGCTAAGATTGAGGTCGAGACCTTGAAAAGCTGGGTGGATCATCAGTGACCCATTGTTGGGAGACGGCTTTTGTAGGTGGAGCAGTTGGCACGGTGCATCATAATTCGAAATCTGCGAACGTGTCGGAGGAGCAACAGCTAAGGAATTCCATGGTTGTATAGGACAGGATCGCCTGACTTGCACCTGAGATTGAAAGAACGCTAACAAGGGCCATAGTCTAAGTTGATATGACTGTCCTCGGTAGTTCATCCGAGAGAAATTTTAGTGGGCAGAAACCGGAGAAAGGAAGGTACGACTGCGTACCGGTAACTCGCAAGTAATGACGCTTAGATTTGATTTGTCCACGTCGAATCAATATACATGCGTCCGCTTCTAAGCCTTAAGGCTTTCTTGTTGGAATCAGCAGGTGAATATAAAGGTATATGACCATTTAAATATACGTACATTGTCACTCTCTCGTCGGTACATTGCTCGGACCGAGAGCTGAGCGCCTTCCCCAGGATGGCCCGCTGGAAATCTTTAGACCAGTGTCCTAAGCCATGTCCTAGGTATCAAGATTGACAATAAATCACGACGAAATGAAGTTACGGATATCACTACCATCAAGTCTTGTTCAACGATGGCGACCGAACACGGCAAGGAACTTGAACTTGCCAAAGCATTTCCGTAGACCGTCATTCTCTTCCTGCTTTACGGAGAATAATCAAATCAAAAATAGCGTGAGCACGCGAGTACAATCATTGAAAATAGAAACTGTAGCGAAGTCCGATCGTCGAGACAGTCGTGGAAGTTGGAACAATCTTTTTCGGACCGGGCATCCCGACCGTTGACACTGATAATTAGGTTGTTTGGACCAATTATTGAGGGCCGGTTCGTCGCCGAGGACCCTGATCAACCATGTTGATTTTTGTTACGTACCTATCCGCCTCATCCAGGGTGGCCACATGTAGCTTCAAGTCATCAGCGTTTGACTTCTTCCCCCACCTTTGACGCGTACACGTAAAGCACCGCAGCTCAGTTCTACTGAACGTCGATATTCACTGGCCGCCACTGGCACTGACGAACCTCAAATATCAGCCATGTCGACGACGTCTCGTTCTCTTAGGGATTGGAGGGACCTGTTTACTCGAATGTGTAGCTCTAGTATCACCGCTGGGATCCACTCTGTCACCTTCCAGCCTACTCCTGGGTCCACGAATGAAGACCGGTTCGTCGTGGAAGAATGGCTCATAGAAGGACGGACGTCGAAGTTCCTCGCCGTTTTCGACGGTGTCTTGTATCCATTCATATGCAAACAATTAATTCTTGGAATTTGAAGGACATGGGGGAGAATACACTGCTGAGTATGGTGCTGCCAATCTTGCCGAAAAAATAGAAAAAGAATTGCGTAAAGTGCTCCCGGAATGTCAAAATCGGTCTCGAAAAACTCTCATAGGCCGGATAAATAAGCTCTTGTTTTGGAGGATCTGTTACCTCGACAGAGAAATTGGCGATGCTGTCCAAAGTCTCTGCCCTGACCCATCATTACTCGATGATGAAGAAGCTCAGGCGCTAGTTGACGCCGACAAAGATTTTTCCTGCGAGCATTCTCTGGCACAACTTTGGCAGTTGCTCTTTTAGACGAGGAGCGAGACAATTTATGGGTAGTCGGACTCGGCGACTCGACTGTCGGTACGTTGTTGCCTCGCGATCATACAAGCCACTATTCTAATACGAGTCAGCACTCGCTTTAAGAACGAAGATGGCCTAGGAGAAGGCGAAAGACTTCTAACGCTTCACAGCACGCATACTCCAAAGGAATATTGTAGCATCGTTACGCTCCATCCCTCAGGGGAAAAGGACACCGTTATGAAAGACGATAGACTCTTAGGTACCTTGCTTCGCTGCCCACCCGAGGTATGTTGCACCCTGTGACGTTTTTGTCTCTGACATTCACATCTTCATAGGTCTGGGCGACTATGCTCTCAAGTTCTAGTCTATCTTCTCCACTAAGCTATTCTTCAAGCTGCCTACAGAGAACAGAACCAAGCGCTACCTTGATGATGCGCAACACTACCACAAAACACCACCATATGTCATGAATGCCGCCGACACCCGCTTCATCGATCTTGCTCCACTTCGACACCGTAAACCCATTCTGGTTTTATTCACGGACGGTGTTGATATCATCGTAGATGTCGAGACGACGGTTGATAAGGATCCGAAGATCAGAATAGGTCGGATCCCGTCGTCGTCGTTAGGAAACTCTTATGCTCAGGAGACACTCAAGCACGACGTTGAGGTCAATTGGATGGGTGTGAACAGCAACCGGGTTACGGAATTACTGGGAAATTTGATGGCGGGGACTTCGGCGGAAATTTTCGCCAATTTTCTCGGGCCTGCAGAGCGTGGGGAATGAGATGAGAAGCTTTACTTTGATGACACGACGATTCTCGTTTATGACCTCACTTCTACTCCGTGAATGATATCGATACTCTTGCGTCTCTGGTGGCATTGTATTCTTTATGTATCTTCTCTGTGCGGCACCGCGTACTATACCCATCTCTGACATCAGTGAGAACTAAGCACTGGATGTGCTATGATTTGGCAACCCCGATGAACAAAGCTCAACTTCATGATCGACATAAGTATCTCTGCTAGATCCGTAACAAAGAGTTTTGGTACGGCGCCCCACTATCTTCTTATAATGTGTCACTAAAAGTGTGAAAAGAACAGCTCATGCTTGAGATTTTTGTAGGTCGTACAGGGGAATCGTGGTATCATCAAAGCACAAACTGTCATCCCATTCCCCGCGCTCCGCCGGTCCCAGAAAGGATGCAAACGTCTCCTTCGAAGTCCCTGCCATTAAGTTGCCCAGCAATTCTGTGGCGCGATTTCTGTTCTCAGAGGAACCCATCCAGTTCACTTCAACGTCGTGCCCGAGGGTTTCCTGAGCATATCTAGAGTCGATTTCGCGGCCTAACAGTTTACCGACAACGACTGCCGAATCCAAGGTGTGTAGCTCATTCTTGCTAACGAGAGTTTCACCATCAACGATGACGTCGACGCCATCTGTGAATAACACCAAAGTTGGATTGCGATGCCGAAGGGGAGTAAGATCGATGTAACGGATGTCGGGTACGTTCATAATATATGGCGAGGTCTTGTTGTTGGCTTGGACGCTGGTCAAAAAGTTCTCAGTTCTACCCGCAAGTTTGAAAAACAACTTGGAGGTGTATATTGACTCGAATTTGAGAGGATAATCCCCCAAGGCTACGATATAGCATGATCAGTAAGGTCTCGATTAGAAATTGTAGAGCAGACCTCGAGTAGGTAAGAATATTCCCAGCAGACGTTCGTCTTGTATGATTGTCTTCTTCTCTGTTGTGGGGTGCCGCATGAGGATGGTGAAGTACTCCGACGGAGTATGGGTGCTATGGAGCGTTAAGAGTTTCTCTCCATCGCCATATCCATCCGTCGACGTATATGCCAGCCCTATTGACCAGCAAGTGAGAAAAAGGGTCATAAACGTTAGAAATGAAGTAACGCACCAATGGTGGAATCACCTAGTCCGGCTATCCATAGATGATTACGTTCATTGTCGAGAAGAGCGACCGCAAGTGTGGAACCACAGTAAGCCCTTTGAAACACATCCCTGTGTGCATCAATGAGATTGCGAGCTTGTTCGTCGTCGAGCAATGACGGATCCGGGCAGAGTTCTTTAACGGCATCACCGATTTCTTTATCAAAGTAGTAGATCTGGCGACACAAGATATCTTGTACGCGTTTTGTAAACGTTTCTCGAGACCGCCGTTTGTATCGCTCAACAACACCGCGCAGTTCTGCTTCAATCCTTCCTGGAAGTGTGGCCGCACTATATTCAGCCGTGCAGTCTCCTCCGTGTCCTTCCAAATATAATTTCCTATTAATATCTTCTGATTCAAACGGGAAAGTCAAATTCGTACCATCGAGGACGGCAAGGAATTTCCATTGCCGCCCATCAATGTCCCATTCTTGGGCGACAAATCGATCTTGGTTGGGAGTTCCAGGAGTGGGTTGGAAAGTAACACAGTGGATACCGGCAGAAATGCTGGAGCTACACATTTGAGTGAACAGTTCCCGCCAGTCACTAAGAGAACGACTCTGGGAAGTCGACATCAAAGCCAAATTGTGTTGGTGTGGTCGAAGTCAACTACGCTTATGATGGGTGACTGTTCGAACAGGCAGAAAAGCACATGTAGTTTCTGGGTATAGAGATCAAATATTTCTCCTCTCAGAGCTGAGGCGCTGAAGCGCTGAAGGACGAAGCTGCACAGGAAAGTCAGAAGAAAGGAAAGGGTCATCAATTGACCCAAAATTTGATTTGAAATAGCTACCGTGTACAAGGCATGATATAATTGATTGGCCGCCAGTCGGCACTGGGCTAAAGTATACCGGCGGCAACTTCAGCGTCCGATTTAATGCCGATTTCAAGCCGGCCAATGCTTCTTCGAAAACATTGGTATCCTGGATTGATCTTGGAAGCGAGAATGCAATAAGCTATGAAAATAGGATATCTTCTGGGTGGCGCTTGTGGGTATCTACTTCATGCTTTCAATTCCCGCTGTGCCAGCGCTTCGAAGAATCACTAAGCTACACGAGCGCCCGCTTGTGGTCAAAATCATATACCGCAGGAACACCTCAGCGGGAGTAGCGAGAGGCCTGCGGTACTATACCCTGAATAACTATAGCGTATGCTCCTCCAGCCAGTCCCACAGCTTCTTCGCAACGGCAGGGTCATCAGTGCATGGATTCGGGCGTCCAATCCTCGCCCACGGCGCTAGGAACTAGTTGAATTCCAGGTCAGTTCGCGTCTCAGATCACACTACTAACGCGTACCATTCCACTGCACGCCGCTGCTTCTGGTGTGGTTCCCGCCCATAGCTGCGTTAAGGCCCCGTATGTCGGTGAGTATAAGATATATGGCTGGGATGTGCAGGTCAGGTTGTGTATGCAAGTAGGTAAGGCGCCACCGTACACTGAGGTATTTGAAAATTGGGGACTTGTGTCGCAGGAGTTCGCTATTAATATTTCCTTAGGCATCCGTCAGCACATAGCGTGTCGAGTGTCAAAATTATCGTTACCTGGGTTCAGCGATATCGAGATGATCCCCTCGTCTCCGTATCGCCTTGCGAGTTCGTTTGAGAATAAGACGTTTGCCTGATAACAAGGTTATGTTCGTAAATACAAGCGGAAGAAGGGCATCGACAGACGAATTTGCTCTGGTAGTACAAAGCCTCTGTGGACGACCCTCGTCGTTTCGGTCCGTCAACCAACGTGTCCCAATTAATGCGATGGGTAAGGTAGATTGTCCCAGACGAGGTATTGATGATGCGGGATTTCTTCTCCGGGAGGGATTTGGCTCCGGCTTTGAGACTCCCGAAGAGGAGATGTGTTAGGAGAAAGTGGCCTACTGCAGGTAAGAATCCGTTATTAGAGACGAAGGATTCAAAGATACCCATGACATTCGTAGCGAATTGGAGGTCGTATCCGTCTGCACTGATTTGGTGCAGAGGGGGCCACATAACTCCGCTGCGAGAGATTTTATGAAAAGGTATGTTCAGCGTAGGAGAGAACCATACGCGTTGTTGAAGAGAACGTGTAGTTCGGTTTCTTTGCTACATAAAAGAGATTTAGGGATAGGAGTCAATGATTGGTGACGAACCTCTTGAATTCTGCAGCAGCTTCTCTTACGCTCTCAAGACTTGCAAGGTCCAATTTAAGGAAGATCGCTTCGTTCCCTGTGTCTTGCAATAGCTCGCGTATCGTGTTACGCGCCTTCACTTCGTTCCTAGCTGCCATGTATACCTTTGCATTGCGCCGGAGAAGAGCCTTTATAGTCTCTCTACCAATTCCCGTATTTCCACCTGAATATGGGCGTGTCATTCATCGAGTCGCTCAAAAAAATCCCGATTACTTACCAGTAACGATAATAACGCGTCCAGAAAGGACAGGGATGTCATCTGCCGACCACTTTGGGGAAGGAGGAAATGACTGAGAAAGGAGACGACAAAAATTGACTATATAGAGCCAGAGTATGGAACTCATGCTCATGCTCGTTATCATCGGAGTTGTGGTGTGGTGTGGTGTGTGTACCGGTACAAGGTCCCAATCAGGAACGGCCGGGTCCACAGCCCTAACATGGCTGTGGAAGCAGTCTAAAATAATTTGCAATAAACTTTGGAAATTGGCTTCGATAAAATTAGATATTACAAGCTCGTGATAGGGTCTGCCACGCTAGGCTGTCCAGTTTCCAATGTCCATCCATACGCGAACGGTCTAGACCACCGCGTCTTTTGTCAACGCGTCAGGGAGTGATACAGCCGCGTAATAGCCACTTTACAGCACTTCGGAGAATCACTAAGTTACGCGAGCGCCTGGCACTTGTGGTCAAAATATACCGGAACATCTCAGTGGGGGGAGCGGTACTATACTCTGCATACCTACAGCGTATGCTCCTCCAGCCAGTCCCACAGCTTCTTCGCGACGGCAGGGTCATCGGTGCAAGGATTCGGGCGCGCAACCCTCGCCCATGGCGCCAGAAACTAAGTCGTTGAAGTCCAGGTCAGTTCGAATACAAAATTATACCACCGACGCGTACCATACCGTTGCACTCTGCTGCTTCTGGTGCCGTTCCCGCCCAGAGCTGCGTCAAGGCTCCGTATGTCGTTGAGTATAAGACGTATTGCTGGGATTTTCAGGTCAGCTTGTGTATGCGAGTAGGTAGGGCGACACCGTACGCTAAGGTATTGAAAAATTGAGGACTTGTGCCGGAGGAGTTCGGTTTTAATGTTTCCTGAGTATCTGTCAGCATATGGCGCGTAAAATCTCAAAATTTATCGTTACCAGGGTTCAGCGATATCTAGATGATTCCCTCGTCTCCGTACTGCCTTGCGAGTTCGTTGGAGAATACGACGTTTGCCTGATTACTCATGAACTTTGAAAAACAAAAAGATAGAAGACATCGACAGACGAATTTGCTCTGGTGATACAACGCCTCTGTAGAGGACAACCAGGCTCGTCGTTTCGGCCCGTCAACCAATGTCTCCCAATCGATGCGATGGGTGAGATAGCTTGCCCCAGATGACGTATTGATGACGCGGGATTTCTTCTCTGGAAGGGATTTGGCGCTGGCTTTGAACAATTTGTTGTTAGGGGGGAAGTATTTAAAGACAGTACCCATGACATTCGTAGCAAATTGGAGGTCGTATCCGTCTGCGCTGGTTTGGTGCAGAGGGGGCCACATGACTCCGCTGAAGGGAGTAATTTTGTAAAAAGGCATGTTGAACACAGGAGAAAATCATACGCGTTGTTGAAGAGAATATGCAGTTCGGGTTCTTTGCTATATAATTTACATAGTTATGAGAGACATTAGAAATAGCAGCCAACGATTGGTGACGAACCTCTTTAATTCCGCAGCAGCTTCTCTTACACTCTTAAGACTTGCAAGGTCTAACTTGAGGAAGTGCGCTTCTTTCCCTGTGTCTTTCAACAGCTCGTGTATGGCGTTACGCGCCTTCATTTCGTTTCTAGCTGCCATGTATACCTTTGCATTTCGCTTGAGAAGGGCCTTAACAGTCTCTTTTCCAATCCCTGTATTTCCACCTGAAGATGCGCGTGTCAGTCATCGAGTACTTGTCAACAATGTAGGTTATTCACCAGTTACAACAACAACGCGTCCAGAAAGGTCAGGAATGTCGTCTGCGGACCATTTTGGGGAAGGAGGAAATGACTGAGAAAGGAAACGGCAAAAATTGACTAAATAGAGCCAAAGTATAGAACTGAACGTCATGCCCATGCTCGTTTAACGTCGAAGTTGTGGGAGAATATTTTCAAAGTTCGATAAGATTAGATCGTTGAAGTCACGTGATAAGGCCTCGACTGTTCTAGACTACCCGTACGCGAATGGGAACGGTCTAGACCACCGCGTGCTTTGTTGACGTGTCAGGGAGCGATACAGCCGCGTGAGTCATTTTACTCTGAACGCCCATGATATACTCTCGACGAGCGGATCCTCTTCATCAATGCCTGCCTTGGGTCTTTTCTTTGCACTCCTGCTGTTTTCCTAGGGCCTCGGAGATTCTCGGATGAAAAGCGTGCCGAAAAGAAACGTATTTTTGAGAAATCAACCCGATTTCCTCCTGGTTCCAAGGTGTGTAGCTACAAGTACAAAATATTGAGTAGGAGTGTGTTAATCGAAATACGAAGGTATAAGATGCTGTTATCGGTCTTCTGAACACCCTATGGTGTCGCCATTCCAACCTCAAGAATGCCCTAGGCGACGTGAAGAACCCACGTATCGCTCTCATCGTCGTCCTTGGTTAGGCCCATGAACCGAGTTCTACCCTTCAGAAATGCCAATCTAGGAACGGCAACCTTTTCTCTGTACTCTCCCTCGTGCTCCGTGTCCATGAGCAGTGAAGGCGAAGCCGGCGGCGGCGACCAGGGAATGGGGACCTGCAGCGCGCGCCAGATAGTCTCCACCACATCAGCAACCGTCACCCACTCTCGAATAGCCGACCTCTGGACGACTATGGGCCATGGCAGCATTTGGCTGACCACCGCCAATGACGGCAAGGGCGGCAGTGTCGCCGGCTCAGTCACACTGCCCCATACGCGCGCGCACGCGAGGCTTACGGAAAAGTCGAGCTCAATTTGGCCTCCATTAAGCTGGAGCATTGGGTGTATCATGGCAGTTTCGGCTATTTGCGACGGCAAGGGCATGTGGGCGGCTGTGTGGGGCGTCTGGGGAGGCGAGCGGCTGGGTGATGATGGGTATGTGCTTTGGAAGGATACTGGATCGATGGGCTGGGAGTGTGGGGAGGGCGCTTGGTCCCGGTGGTCAGATGGCGATTCCGATGGGTGGGTCCACTGGGATCGACCTGTGCCAGGTGGTCCGAGCGCTGGTGACGGCCCTGGGCTTAGTGCGACAACACTAGGGCTGCCAGTGAATGTATTCCTCCTCTCCGACGGCGATGGAGGCTGACTGCAGGAATCCCATATTCCGTTGGTATCGGCTCGTGGTGGGAACATTTTCTTCCTATAGGCACACTAATTAATCACGACCCATGCAGGCCACGTCGACGGTAGAGCATACCAATATCTGGAATACCGTGAAATGATAGGTGAAGGTGATCGAAGGTGATGGACAAGGGGCGACACGTAGGATAGCTGGGTTATGGGTACTTTCGTAATGAGAGAAAACCTAACCCTAAGTAACATTTCGGTACCGTGCTACCGCTTTTTGGGTACTTGTTCGGTTTTCTCCGTTCCAAAGCATATGCTTTGTACTGGATTTGGTACCCTGGCGCTTATTCCGCCGCCGTGATGGTAATGTCCCGGCGACTTGGTATGTTTTCTAGAAAGCGATTTGGCTGTGTCTATTCGGGAGAGCCTAGGCAAATTTCCTGGTTATCTTGCGACGAAATGTGACTGGTGCTGGTACATGAATGAAGGCTTTGCGCTTGAGGATGATGAACAACTTATGCAAGTACCTGGCGACGCAGCTCGTGTAAAGCGTATTAAGGCGATTTCTCATTTTTTTTCAAAACCGCCATACCGTTTTTATCTACACATCTGCTCCTACACCAAGGCGGGAGGGCAGTTTGTTTCCACTACAACATTTATTCTCATATATCAATCGCCTGTATGATGAGAAGTTATTCATGAATTACTTAATGGATGATGTGTAGCATCGTAGCCGAGGTCAACCAAAAAGGACCGATTCGCCCATGGGAGTGTCAGCGGTTCATCGCAGTAATGGAACAATGGAGGGAATGTAACATCTCGACAAGTGGTCTGGTATATTACAGCTCCCCGCGCATCATGACTCTCTATGACAATTTTGAGCTGAGGTCGCTTCGCCTGTTCACGGGAAATAAATACGTGAACGACAGCATTACTCACTGGTATCAACTTGTGCACTACCCGTAGTGATCGAGCGGTATATTGAATTGTGGATGGTGCTGTCGATGTCGGTCCGTGCAATTACGGCCAGCTTGCTATTCAAATGTATACTTCAGCCTTCCATGCGTCATATATCAGTGTGCTGATCAATCTGACAGTCTCCGACTCGGGGCGAGATTTGACGGGAAATCAATATCCTGGAATGCTGGAGATGGCTGTGGGAAACCCAACTTATGTCCTGCAAGTGTGCCTTTGGGTCGGAAAGCATCGAAGAAAAATCTAGAACATTACATAAATCGTTGATAACAAAAGCCAGCTACTTTTTCAATATTGCCCTTAGAATGCGGATACAGAGCCCATAAAATGGTTGAAAGTCTGGCAGCACTGCCATATAAATTACTGCAGTCGTCGTCTGAAGAACCGAAGGCATTGGTGCGTATACTGAACATGAAAGCTGTCTAATATTAATACATGCCGTCGTCGCGTCTGTGGCGTGAGAATGTATCCACGCCGTGGGAAACAAATTCTTTTTCTTCTCTCCCGTCCATGTCCTTCCATGCTACGGCTTGTCACCCACCACCATCACCTTCGTAACATCGCTCGCTCGTACGCAACCTTTTCTTCAGGCCTTAGCATCCCAGTTCTCTCTGCTACCAGGCGCACCGTCCGCGTCGAGCAGCTCCCAGATGGATACGACGTCAGCGACGTCGTCGGCGTCCTCAGCGCCAGCCCCGTCGAGGCAATCATACCATCGCAGAACCATATCTCTCTTCGCTTTTTTGCAAAGACCCTAGCAAGAAGGTATCGTCAGAAGAATAGCGACCGGTTGTACGTGAAGATTGACGAGGAGGTACGGACGGCGCCGTTGTCTGCGTTCACGGTTGCAGCGCTAGGACGATATGGGCTGTCGCTGCACTTCGTTATTGATGGGCTACCCCATAAAATGGGAGTGGAAGAGCTGAAGGAGCTGCTTTTCAGTGGCAAGAGGGTGGTTTCCTGGCGACTCGAAGGCACAAGAGCCAACGTACAAGTGTTTTCTCTGCATCATGCCATGCTGGTACGTATGCTTGCTACTTTTACTTGTATGCTGGGCTTAATAACTCCTTAGGTTCTGCTTGCACTGAAGGAGAACCCCGACTTCAAAGATTGCCGGATGTCGTTCATCGACGAGGATGAATATATGTATCCCGAGTGGTACCCTCCACCAGAGGAGGGCAATACCGACTCCAAGCGAACTGTTGTCATTGACAACATTTTGACGCCGCAAACCTCGATTGCTGTACGAGACTGGGTTAGCTCTTTCGACAAACAAGTAGCTGGGCTCGTATACGGAGGCCTTCGACCCGAGCAAAATGTTTGTTCCGCTTGTTCCTCTTATCAGCGTTGGCTGATCTCCCTTGTTTGCAGATGATGAGACTACGGTTCGTCTCACCGGACCTCGCGCGACAGTTCATCGCCAAATTCGGAGATCAGTCCGACCGATTGAATGTCAGAGTAACATTGGTCGACAGCTCTTCCACGAAAGATGGCGAGGTCTCCAACCCAGAAGAGCACCGCAGTCTTGTCACTGCCATTAGCATGGGCGCGTGTCGGACGCTCCTCGTGCAGTTTGATAAGGCTCATCGCGTCGAAAAGTCCGAATATCGAGCATTTTTCGGGCAGTTTGGGAGCATCGCGTTGATAACCGAGCAAAAATGGTGAGCTCGGGCATTGTCCTCGTTTGTCTTAGCGACTGATTGGTTTCATGTAGGCACGATGAGCTCCGGCTGTTGGTGCAGTATGAAGACGTGCACGATGCTATGCAGGCGATCATCTCGCTTTCCATACCAGGGCAGGGGCATTTGTATGAGGGTGCTAGTGTGAATTTTTTGGGCGCTGATCATCTACAGCCCATCTTTATAGTAAATTCGCCGAGTAAAAGTATATTACATCTGGAGGAATCTGATATGTGATCCTTTCATCGTAGCCACACGAACAGTTGCACAACACCCCGGATGGTACAGTGCTCGGTCCATGATTCTAAGCCGTGCCAGGTCATGTCGCGGGGTTGAATGGAAGCATGGCTGGTGAAACCTGCCCTAAAGTGCGCATCAGGTTGGTGGATAGATACTCATTCATCAACAACCTAGTCCTGATGAGGCTCTTTCAAGTCTAAACTGTCATTTTTCAAGTCCGAATCTAGTCGTGTCCTTCTGCTAGCCTTCTTCGCCAGCGAACTTGCTTCTCGAGATGATACGCCCACACCCGGGGCTTGTCTGCGGTCTTTTACTTACTGTACAAAATCGAACTTCGATGCATCGAACCGATCACTCAAATGCTGTGCCGATCCTCGATCGATGTTATTTCAGGAAATGTTGACGGTTGGATCGCCTGGTTCCCTATAAAGGCAGCAGACCTGATTGGGACCTTGTGCCGGTACCAACACGAACACCAGCAACTTATATTTTCTCGCCCTTTGACTTTCTTCGCGATGCGCCTTCGAGTACTTTTCGCTACACTCGTTCTTTTCTCTTCGGCGGTGTCCGCTAAGTTGGACCCTAATGGTTGCGAAGGTCTGCTCCAGGCTGAGGGCCAGTGGAAGTTTGTCGTCGAGAATGGAGAACACGCCATTCAGGATAGCGAATCCAATCGATATATCACATACAGCGAGCAAAGTACCGTACAAGGTTTGTTCGCTTAGTCTCTCCACGGCGAGTAGTAGTAACTCTTCATGCTAGATTGTCAAAACGACTGTCACAAACACCCGGAATGTGGGGCGATGGCCGGTACGTCGTCGCTGTTCTTTTCTGTTTAATTGTCTCGCTTCATGAGGGACTATAGCACATTCCGTCGATGGGACGAGTTTCGGACTCAGAAGAAATGGCCACGAAGGCGGGAGAAATATATCCTATAGAATATTTCAACGCTACAATTTGGCTGCCTACCCAGTGTATATACTTCCAACCTCATTCATGGACGCAATTCCCGTTGAGGTGAAGTTCAGAGAAAAATCGTGACATCAAAGGGTCACCGAATAGACTCAGGTGCTCCCGCGTTACATCTCTGAGAACATATAGGAAGTTCGATGATATACAGAATCCTGGACAAGATATCAGCTTTATTTCTGAGCAAGTCACACCTACTCACGAAGGCATGCGTGTTCGCCAAGAACGGTGTCTCGAGACCTGGAGAAATGCGTCAACACTGGCGAAAAGAACAATTGAACGAATGTTTCACCAGGACATCGCTACAATGGTATCTTCTTCACTTTTCGACGTGTCTTTGGAGTCCAGCGCATCACATAGGGAATCAGGATTACGAGCACCTATGAGACCCGGGAGGAACGAGGTTCTGGGAGAGGCGTCGTTGGATCTCAGACTGAGCCCGGCTCCCTCGTATTGTCAGGTCCAGCGAGACCCTCGTGGTCATTTCGAGTCTGCATATAGCTAGCATATAGGCCTTCTCAGAAGAAATCTGTCGTTTTTCGACCAAAGGTATTCAGTCAAGAGCCGAAGAAGGCTGTAAGAAAGGATAAGAGAGAGAGAATGCACGACGACGCACTGAATTTTCCTTTATCATGAGCTAGCCGCAACGTTGTCACCGCCCAGTCACATATTTATGCCTTTGAATACCCACCAGCGCGAAAGTGGCCAGTAGAGAAGGGGCCAAAGAGACAGATCTACAAGATGTTCTCGTCGGTCAACAAAGAAACAAGACTGGTATGTCGCGGCGAACATCCCGTTATTTACTCCGCGACGTCGTAGACGGCGGCCATGTTACTCTGGAATAGTGGAGCAGCAGAAAAAGGTAGTGATGTCGAGAGGAATGGGGTTAATCAGGGTTAATCATGGACGTCGGAACGAAGGAAGGCCGTGACCGTGACGCAGTCGTCTCACTTCTTTTCTTCTTACCACCACGACGACGGGGCTCGAGCCTCCCCGCCCGTCTTATCACGTCGAGAATGTCCTCAACAAGCGTTACCTACGAGGCCCGCCGCCGACGATGGAAATGGCTGTTCTTGGAGCGAGGACCCGATACCTACCGACGAGAAGATATCTTGCGCATGGTCCTATCAAAAGGTCGGTCCGACACCATCATCATTACTACAAGAAACTGAACAAAATCATAGCTACGAATTTTGCTTCATTGCTGGATGCCGCTCTCCCAATCTTCCTCTGCTATTCGTAGGCGGCTATCAGAGCAAGCCCATCAGTTGCGGACTCAATGAGCAAGGGTATCCTGCAGGCAAGACAAGAGTCGGAGGCTGCGACGTCGGAGATGCTGATGGGTATGCCTGCAGCTGGTGGTGAAACTGAGGCGGAGGGTACGACTGGCTTGGCGTTGTCGCCGTCAACCCCGATGGGCTGATGGATGCTGTATTGTCATATATAGTGTTCTTCGGTTCATCGCGACTGGCGCGATGATGCTGGGTTCTGTTGTCCCTCTTGCTGCGCAGGAAGTCTTCCCAGTCATCAGGTTCTGTGTATGGGTTGTGGTGTACGAGGTGCCAGAATATCTTCCGCTCCTCGGAGGCTTTCCTATCATCGTAGCGTGGCTTTCCGAGGAGCGTTAACAGGAACCATCTATCGTATTCACGACTATCAAGGGCTGGCGCGTCGTCTGGGGCCTCGCCGGGGGTATAGGGCTCGTCGTTCAGGAATGAAAATACACGGCGGTGCGAGTCAAATGGGTGGATAGGTGGCGCATGGCTCGGTACGACGGCGATGTTGTTCCTCCAGGCCGTAACACGATCGCTGACGGCTGTGTGATTTCTCTGCCGCTAATGAGTTCTCAAAATTCTACAATCGAGTTCGATATACTCACCAAAACCTCTCCTTCACAGGCCAACAACAGTGCACCCCTCTCGTCTAACGGGCTTTCGATGGCCCTATTTCTGAATGCTACTACCGTTTCAAAACCAAAAACCTCGATCTGCGATGTGGCGATCAGTGGCGAACCCTTCATATACGCGATCGTACTCACCAGGGTGTAGGTCCAGGAGCGTATTTCGGATACTGGTACCTCCCAGTCCTCCATTTCGCGAGGCGAGGCGATATTGGAAGGTGGCAAGTTGGTGTTTGTTACTTTGTAGCCGTCGTAATTACAAATCACGAGCCCTGAGGCAGCCTTTGTTTTGTTTTCGGACGTCTAGTAAACCATAGCAAAGTACGTCCTTCTTCGTCTTATATCAAGTCTTGAGACTGAGCGTTCTCTCTTAGTTTGGCGCGAATGATTTCTTGGTGCTTGTACGGCCGAATGTGTGTGCACGCGATCCATTTCCTCCACTTGCTTGCCACGGGTATATCTGACGCGGATATTCATACCAGAATTTCTTCAAAGGTTTGTCTTCATCTTCTCTTTCACTATCAGCTATAAAAAAAGCCGCAACAGACCTAGCATCTAATATTTCTTTGCTCTTCTAGCCGCGTGTTTCTCTTGTGCTACATGGTATCGGGGGCTATTGATGGTCCTCCTCTTCCAATCCTTGCCGCTTCGAACAGCCCGTGTGCAGGTTCGACTGTCTTTCCCAATGCCCCTACAACAATATTTGCTTGCGAAATGTACCTTGCCGAGGTATGTGTTTGAAGCACGTTGGATGCAACATTTTATTGACGAAAGATTTAGGGCTTTTCTTCTAGTCTATACCCTCAAGAAAGCTGCGGATCAGATCCGTCTGTGTCCTCTTCAAGGAGATCGTTATCACCACGACCTGTGATATTGACTGGGTCGATGATTGGATGGATCGTAAAGCCCTTTGTACGGGCACTAGAAATTCCGCGTGGTCACCTGCGTGGTACCACGCTGGCGTGGTGCGTGGCCACGCAGCCACGCAAGTCATTAGTGAAACCTGAGTTGAACTCAACTTATTTTTGTATATATACTGCGTGATGCCCAGAAAGCCTTCGTAAAGATATTCTCATGTTTATTTTGCTTTCTTTTGCGAACGGTCTCCAGAAAACATACCCTGATTAGAAATTACTTCAGAGCTCAATTTTAGCCTATTACAGTAATCAGACCTTCGGTCTCGCTTTCATTCCATGATACGTAGACACTATTGTATCTTACATGCATGTATCTATGATCTTGAGAACGATAAACACCAGAAATTACTTACTCTCTCATGTTTCGGGCTTGAAGTCGTCATCCAAAGATGTCGCAACACTATGACCATCAATTCAATGCCGACTTCGTGTCAATTCCTCCTTGATTGCTCCAATAATGACCAAATCGATAACTTAATTCCCACCAGAACAGCTCTTCGTCATGTACAGAAATACCTTGGACCACGCAGGTGACCACGCAGGCCGACCACGCGGCCACGCGACCACGCAGCCACGCAGCCACACCACGCAGGCTCACCACGCACAGCCACGCGGATTAACCACGCAGCCACGCGGACCACGCAGGCACCACGCAGGCACCACGCATGGTTCCTCGCTGATATTAGGACATTAATGCATTGGTGAAAGGTTATAATAATGACTTAATTGTGCGACAATTCGTCTTTTTGCCTGTGATTGACTGTTACCAAATATAGCAGCCATTCTTGTTAAGTCTTGGCTCGGTCAAATGCAACCCCACATCGTGTACATTGCTTCCATTTCATTATCTAACGGGTTTTCAGGCTTCTTTATACTCTTAAGATAGCCCCAAAATTATTCTCTTGTTCAAGCATGCTGTCAAAGCTGCGTAATCCATGTAAAACACTGTGATATTGGCCAAATTTCGAAGAATTTGGATAATATAAGTACATAGCAGCTATATTTTGACCACGGAAACACTTCGAATCGAACAAGATAACTAAAAGCGAGTCAGATTAATTGTGATCAAGTTCTGATGTAATTTTATTACCAAGTTATTAAATCTGGCGACGTTTCTTAAGGATTGGCCGTGGCCTTGGCTCGGAGTAATCCTTAGGCTCCCTAGTAGCAGACCGTTTGCGGGGCTCCTTCATTCGAATCTCATGAGTAGTCCCATCCTCATACACATAGTGAGCTCCTGGCTAAAGTTCGGATATCAGCGTCGCACTGCTGTCAATAACAAAAGAATATCTTACTTCTACTTCTGATTCTGTTCCAAATCTATAATCATCGTCATGATCTGTTGAATAAGGATACCAATTGTCCTGATGACACCCTACATCGAGGCCCCATTGTTGATTACCTGCAACACCTGCCTCTTCGCTCTGGCTGAATAATCGGAACTCGAATATTTCATGTGCTTCAAGGTCAATGTCGACGATTGTAAAATTGGTACCCATATGCTCATCCATGTACTCCCATGTCTTCTCTAAGAGAGTCAGCCGATTTTTGCGGTACTTGGATAAGAATGTGTCTTTGAGGCGACTAGCCATGAGGAGAGTACGAGAATGAGCCATTGGAAGCAAACCAATCCAGTCGAGGCGATGCTGTTTTGCTCCCGGAACCTTGTTATCAAACCAGGTATTCAACGCTGCTTGGTCATCTTGAGAGATACCACCTGTTATAGGAACAACGGAGGAAAGGGGATCCTTTTTTTGCTTGAGTAGCCAACCCATTGCCGGGACATCGTCGACTGGTACTGAACTTGGGTTCTCGAGAAGTTGTCTAAGAATATCAATGTGAGGTGAAAGAGCTTCATCAATCTCAGCCGTGAAAGGCAGCAAATTTGGTGTGATCATGAGCTCGTCCTTTTGCTCTTTGACCTCCGAGGCATGCTGGAACTTCCCTAACTGAATATTACTGAATAAATATATGCATAGACATAATACAATGCTCACTCGGATGCCTCGGCGGCCTTTTTGGTCCTGCCACAGCTCATCAACGATGTCGTTTTCATGAACCAGAGAAACATCTCCATGAGTGAGCTTTGAACCTTCCGCAAAGTGATTGAAACATAGCCACTTTACAGTCCAAAATTTGCCTTCAACATCTAGAAGACGAACAACATACCAGAAAAGCCCATCTCTTGCGAGCGCAGCTTTTCCGATACTATTATTGGTACATTTGTGAGTACATATATATATGAACCTACTCAAGAGCACTTACAGTAGGCGCATTTGAACAGATACTCCACGAGAACGAGCAGAATTCCTGCATTAGAGACAATACTTTAGATACAGTAACGGAAGTTGGAGCATTGTACTCACAGTCTCTTCGATTCTCTCTTTCTATAGTCTCGATATCCATGCAGGAGCTCTCCGATCGTGTCAATACTGCATCTGTGGCATTGAAATTTCACCTTAGGGGAGTTCAGGAATGGTGGACGTGCCATGCCATTGAGGCCATGCTGACAAGCAATGTGTGACCAGAATCCGCAGATATCGCAACAGACACCTTTCTCAGGTGTTGTGAAATAATCCGAGTTTCCTGTTGTCCCACAGCGACATCGGAAAATCATATCTGGTTCCCCTGATCCTGATGATGATTTTTCGGACAGGGATGGACTAGAGGGTATAATGCGCCGAGCCTTTGATGATCGCATCTCTGCTTCAGGTCTCTCGGAATGATGTTCACTAATAGCAGATTGCTTTCTTGACTGTTTCGATTGTTCTGGTGTATCTGAAAGTGTATGATCACTCTCATCGGGAATCTGGGATGATGAATACTCCCGAATCTTCTGGAAATCTGTAGACCGCCACCAGATTTGTTCGTTGGTGAGTTCCTGATAACCGTGTCTTGTAAATGCGATATCAGGAATAATGCTGATGTCATGAGAGTCGAAGGACAACCCATGTACTCTTTCAGCAATACCCAGTTGTGCCTCGAGGAAAGCCTTCTGTGCAATACGACCTCCACGAAGTTGATAAATGACTGCCTGAGTGCGAGATGACTTTTCAGGTCTATTAATGACCTCTCCTCCTGTCATATGTGTCGCCAATGTAGCCTTTTGCTCATGAGTAGCATAGCCTTTGTTCTTCATCCCATTGTAGACATAGATAGCACAATCTTTGCCATCCAGAGTCGGAGTTACATAGCGTGTCTGAAAATGGTTGCCGTTAACAAGAAAGATCCGAGCCACAATATCATATATAATCCCTGAATCGTGATCATCTTTTAAAGATGTAGGCATGAAAGATGCTGGAAAGTCCCATTGTTTGGAGTCCCGATCATTGACAGAGATTGTCAGAATGATAGGAAGGGATACATAGAATTCCAAGAGTTGTGGCTTGCCGGAACAAGAGGACACTCCATCCTTATTGTGCCAGCATGCATCCTGATTGTGTCCTGCCTGATTAACCTGCGTCAACTCTCGAAACCATGCTTCAATACAGCCACCGAAGCATGTGGCTTCCTCTGCAGATGCTGGCGGATGGAAGAGAGTTGCCTTGCGAGGACGTCGGACATGGACATGAGAAAATGTGGACTGTGGGTTATGTTGAGACTGGTCTTGACTCCCTTGGCATGTTCGAACTGTGATGTACAGCCCACAAAATAGCGACTGGATGGTAATGTCACTCCCGATGAACTGACGAGACACAACATCGCTCAGCCATGACTGTAGATGCCATCAATATTGTTGAAATCGTTCAAAATAAAAGAAAACATACCATTGTCGGTTGTGGGTCATGAATGTCTCTATACAGAATGTTGTTTTTCCAGAGGATCGTGCGGAAACGGTCACGTTTGGCTAGTAGTGTTGATTGGTTCAGAGAAGCATCACTTGGTGAAGCCAATGCTCGCAGACTATCTAAAACCAAGTGCAGGCTGTGCAGGAGAGGTGGATTGGACTCATTGGACCGTCGAAATATGGAGGAAAACAGTGGCCAATGTGGAGCAAGCACTGCAGAAAGAGCCATTAATGATGAGTCAAGCCAACAAGAATTGTTCGACCAGGGATATCCTGGCTGTGGAGGAAGCAATTTCTGAGGGGCGAGACGTTTGAGATTGTCCTCAAACTGAACATGAGATTTTTTCAAATTTGCACGATGAAGTTGTTGTTGTGTATCTGGAGGGCGGCCATCATTTTTCTTGCGATGGGAGACAATCAGCTGGGGTGCACGAGATGGCTTAGTGCGCCCAATTGTCTCTGCATAAAGTTTCCACGGTTCCGCACATCCATAGCGGGTTGGAGAACCAACTGGAATTTACGAATCTGAGCAAAAAAAGGAGAGAAGTGGTTTAAAGACTCACTCAAAGCCGCATCATTCAATCGTTCGTAGTAATCAGCCATGGACAACAGACCCTCAAAGCCTTCAATCACATCATGATTGCGGCCAGCACCCGAGTAGAGTTTCCAATGCATCGCTTCCTCTGCATTTGTACTTCCTGGAATGGAATCCCAAACCTCCGCATCCATAATCTGCTGCGACTTGAAGATCATAGAGGCATGTGACTCCCTTGTCCACCATGCAAGCCATGTTGATGTGCGTGGCCACTTCTTAACAATGTGGTGTGCGATCGCTTCAAATCCCTCTTGATTCAGAACAGAGCAGAGTTTCAATGCCAGTTTCTTGAATTTCTTTTCGTCCTCAACAGGAATGATGGAGCCGATCTGTTTGATACAAGTAACTGCATTGCGAAAATGCTGTTCACATCCCTTCAGAAGCTTCGCACCATCTGCAAGGAGCTGGTCTTGAATGCGGGAGTCACCTTGTTTGCGGCGGAACTTGGCAAAGGCAAGAATGTACCCAGAACGCTCGGCTTCGCTGAAATCAACAACCTCCATTTGTTTTGTGAGAAAAAGGTCAATGTAAAGACAAGATGCCATGCGTACCTGTGCTAAAATCTCATCAGTGAGCTCCGTGTTCGTTTTTTCAGCCTGCTTGGCCATCAATTTGAATAATGCATAGAAGTGGTGCATGTAATGCTCCTTGGAAGCACCATTCAAATAGGAGAATAAAGCAGGAACCCAGCACATCAATATCGTTGAGTAAGTCGAGGTTACGATGAGAAGAGATGTTCTTTTTCTCCACCAGCCATGGGCAGCATCAGATACCATCCCATTGACAGGTTCGCCGATGATTGTATCCTTGATCACTGTGCTGGACATATAGGCCGACTGTAAAGAAATAACAATAACCTCTTGGAACACTCGTCGAATAATGAAATCAGGATGCGCTTGACTGAAACCGGAGTAGACGTCGAGGAAATGTTGGTCTGTAGAAGCTCCCTTTTTCCCTGACGATTTCCTAATCTTATTGCGTTCATACTGAACTCTTCCAGCATTCGTTAACGATGTGGCTATATCAGCAACAGACTTCCCATGTGGACCCTGGAGCATAGGATGACCAACAATCAGAGCAAGAGCCTTGAGATGAGGCTGCGATGATGCGAGTTCCCTGAATTCCAGCTCCGCTTTTGGTGTCAGATGAATTTTGTGCATCAGACGTGGATGGCGATGATATCCACCATTGGAATAGTGTACTCCCCCACTCCAGTCATGCAAGACAGAGCGAACACCCTTGCCACCAGGACCACCAGGACACGGCTTCCAAACCATATTTCCACCACAACGACAGTCAATCGCAAGCTGCTTCTCCCATGAAGGCTTGTCTATTTTGGGACGAATAATTATGCGACAAGTCTCCTTGTCGCACTCCATATGGCCTAGACAAAGACGGGTCGATCTCTTTCCAGCTTGCCAAGTTTCTGCGTTCACAGAATGGATTTTATCCCCTCCGTTAACCTTCATAGACCAGTGAACCATAAGTTTTTTCGTAGCTTCAAATGTGGTATGATCGATATCGAGGTCGAAATCACCATCCGGCCATCCATCCCACGTCTCATGCAGTTTCTCACTCTTCATCAGATCAAGCACCGTGTTTTTACCCATGGGTGGTAGCTTGGAATTACTGGTAGCAGCGGATGCATTGCTAGCATGGAACTGAAGATATGTCCGTTCTTCTTCACTCTTTGTTTTCAGAGAACCATCTCGTACTGGCTGAGCAGAAACAGCCTTCGCGTCCGAGAGGGCTGATGAAGCTTTGACTTCTTGCTTGGACGCTTCGCTTGCTTTGGGATTTTGCGAAGGATTCTCCAGTCGTTTCACCAGTTTTGGTACATAACATTGTACATTGCCTGGAAAGCACATCTATTACCATGAAGCGATGAGTCACAAAGTGTCTTACCGCTTGCATCCAAAACTGGAACGTGTGTGCGATGAAAATCCATGGGGAAAAGCCCTCCAGCATTTGTTAGGTCTTCATTT
The DNA here is from genome assembly GCA_022818035.1 of Armillaria solidipes. Taxonomy (NCBI): domain Eukaryota; kingdom Fungi; phylum Basidiomycota; class Agaricomycetes; order Agaricales; family Physalacriaceae; genus Armillaria; species Armillaria solidipes. Next base: position 26,109 of record JAIWYQ010000024.1, read on the forward strand.
TGATTTCCATGCAGATTTTCGTCAAGCCTTCGATGTAAATATCGCTTGAATTTATCCTGGGAGGTGCATATCATAATTAGCTCTTTGTCTATCAGAAAAGAGTACGTACAAGGAGCGTAAACATGGTCTATGAAGCTTCGTAGTTCCTAGGATAAACAGTAGCTTATGGGGTGTCGAGGATAAAAAAAGACAGGTGAAATTCATAACATATTTTCGTAACCACTGTTAGACAGTAATTGCAACAAATGAAGTGCCTGAAATGAATCGGTTTCCATATTTCCATAGCAAAGCGGAACAGGAGAGAGATAGACTTAATAGCTGCCGTTAAAAGTGCGAGTTAAAGGTCGCCTATTCCAAAGATGAATTGCATGAAATGAAGAAAAGATTAAGCAACCGGCATAGAGAATAAGATACACTGAGGTCAGAAATCTCACACAGATAGCAAAGGTAGCCCTTCACAGATTCACAATAGTTATCAAGCGTGTACAACAACAGTAGAAGAAAATAATCTAGCAAACGTGAAGGCGAAAGAGAACTGAGCCCATCGAGCGATGTTTGATGGGAGGTTGACTACCCCTGTGATTTGTCAACCACGCTGATCAGACCACGCTGATGACATCAACCACGCAGCCACGCAGGCGACCATGCAGAATTCTTCTTGCCCATCTCTACCTGAACAACTTCCTCGTTGGCACGTTCCAAGGATCCTTCAGAATGTTCATCATATTTCGGTATCATATCATTAGAGAATCGTACATGACCTGCACCGCATTCGATGGAGTACTGATGCTTCTTGTGGTAGTGATTTAGAGTCATAGCCCCTTCCTAATTCAGACGAGTGCCTGGAAGAACTTGGAACAGATGGGCACAACATTGAACCAGTGAGAAGGATGAGAATATAATTACGATGTATTGTCATAAGCTCTAATGTGGTGAACTAGTATCGCCAGTCAAACATGACACTGACCTGTAACTTCTAATCTAGTCTATCCATCTAAGGTCCGAGTGACAGATGGGAATAACATAGCCTCAGCTCCCTTGATAAATTGAATCAGGTACCCCCTTAGCCTTATTAATACTGGATCAGCATATTTCCACCAGATCGGCGTCTTGCTACTCGAGTAGACAGTCTATGAGCGGCATACGTGATGCACCTTGATGGCATCGGGAATCGAAGATCATGCACTGCCTGAAAGATTACGCAACAATATAACTTCATCTGTACAAGACAATAAAGGGGCTACCCAAATTTGAAGGGTATAGAAAATACAAGATGACATGGAATCCGATCCGGCGAGTCACAAACAAAAATAGTGTTCATGTCCAAATCGAGAAGACATCAACTCACTGCTGGGGCCGGTTCCTTTTCAAGATGGAATGTTGTGAAAGCAATTCCGAGAGAGTACTGGATCGTACTCGAACATTCGGCATTAGTCAGCGGCACTATGTTTAGACTGCGAAAGTAGATATAATAGGTAGTTCATAGTAAATTCGAGAAGGACATGAAATGTATTTAAGTAGGACGTCTCTCGCTCGAGGGACTAATCAATTCTCTTTTACTTCACTTGCTCTCTACTCTTACAATATGGAAAAAGGTAATCCAAAAATGTTGTGACTTTTCGTTACCTTTGTATGCTGCAAAAACGGGACAAGGAAAACTCAATGAGAAACTTGTCCATTTCAGCGCTCCTTTCGCGTGCCAAAAATAGCTGCTTTTCTACGAATGAAAAGGGGTTTCCTTTGTTCTGACTGTGGGAAACACATTTTACATTCCGTTTTTCAAGCTCTTTTCCTTACCTTCAAAGAGTACGTAAAGGATCCCGCCTTTCAACCTGTTTTTCTGAACTCATTTCTACCTTTAGAAGATCAAATGAAATGTCACAACATTTTGAAGCCTCGTTTTACCGATCGGAAAATGTGTCGGCCCCAGCAGTGACTCCGTCCGTGCGTCTCCGAGTCGTCTTCGTTTTTTGATCAAATTGGGCATTACTCGAGGCCTCTTCCTTAATTATTGTTCCATAGCCGCCTCACAGCAAGATGTTCATTCGTTGGATCTTTCGGAATTCTTAAATCTTTCCGGAATACTTCTCAACTTTCCTGAAATCCATCATCCGCTGGCAACTTGGCACTGGTGCAGTTTTCTCAAGGTCTTTGAATACATCTTCAGCATGATATCCCTCCTCTTCACTCTCAGTTTTACCTTTAGCGCTTTGGCTAGCGTTCATTACAAGGTTGCCAAAGAACTCATCATTCGACATTGAGGCTTCAGCCCAATATGCCAAGGTCTCACTGTGTACATGTTTCAGTTCAAATTACATAACTCATATGATCATCATAAAATAGATAAGGGTCTTACTTCCATTTAATATTTCTTATCACTCATCTACATATGCTCAATAATGAATCTCCCGATCCACATATCAAATATCAGAACAGGCTGAGGTTATTTTTGTGACTTGCCGCCTCCTCGTCCAATAGTGAATTCAGGACAGCCTGCTTGATCATCACGAATTTGATCTCGTGCTCTACTATATAATGAGTTGGTGGCTTGGAAACAAGAGGTAATATCCTTTCTTCACTGGTGTTCGTCGTTATCATCATGACCACTTTAACAGTTACATATCCCGAGACTGCTATACCAAAGCTAATTGACAGCCAGATCAAAGCCATTTTCGCGTATCTGGACGCAAGCTTGAACGATGTAATGCTTAGTGCATTTCTATATGGTAAGCGAATTTACTGTCACCCGATGGATTTCAATAACCAAGGTTTGAAGGGATATACACTGGAGTAGTAGCCATTGCCTTGTGGGCTGTTGTCTGTGCTCTTCATGTCTTTGGATATACATCTCATTGACTGGTTGTCTAGCTTCAAGGAATAAATCCCAGAGTTCTAGAAGGCCTTGGTTCCTTGTTGTTATCATCGTCCTTTTGTATTTTCAGGCGACTCTCAACTTTTACGATCAATGGGCGCTGAATCTCCGATATTTTATCACTACTAATGGGAAAACCTTCTGGGAGGCCTTCGAATATAGCAATCTTTCGACTCCAGTCACATTGACTACGGGGATTGGGGCAACTCTGAGCACGGTTCTTGTTGATGCTACTTTGGCATGAAATTCAATACTTGATCTTGTGTGAGCCTTTGCTTATGGATCCCTAGATATGGCGTTGTTGGATTGTCTGGTGTCGTTCATGGCGCGTTGTGTTTGTTCCGATTGTTTGCACCACCTTGGGAACAGGTACATCTTTGAATTTATAAACCCAATGATTTACAACTTGTCAGCATTGATATGAATCTAGCCAGCAGAGGGATCATAACCTATTACACTGCTGTCGGACCTATTGTGCCACCACGAGCTCTATTCCTCGAGAATATTGTCAGCTGGTCGGTGCTGTACTCCTCGCTCATATTGGCCACCTTGCTATGGTGCACCATTCTCATCATCTATCGTATTTTGAGAGTGGGCGGTGCTGCTGGAAGGATGCATGTATATCAGAGAGTGATAGAGATGCTTGTGGAATCCGCGTTTCTCTACTCTGCTGTGCTAGTCATTTTGCTGGTGTTCGAAGTTCGCAATGAGGTGGCTGGAATTTATATTGAATAATTGGCAATTGCGACGAGAGTGCGTCTAATCTGTTTCGACTTTTAGCTTTCAGATCGTAACTGCGTCTTTTCTAGGGAATCGTACCTACAATTCTGGTCGGTCGTGTTGCAGCAGGGCATGCACGCCCAGACGACTCCTGGACCGGAAGTACAGTATCGTCGCTTCAGTTCAGAGCTCGTCCGAGCACACAGGATGACAGCGACAGGAACGCTGAATGGGCCATCTCGACTGAGTCGACCCGTGACCTAGAAGAGGGCCTGGAGGTCGGTCGAGTCTCAGAATAATGGTGCTTACAAATACAGACCACACGACGGTCGGCATTGTTGTTTGCGAGGGAAAAGAGGCCACAAATATCTCGAATGATGCGACCCACAGACCGACCCGTCTGTTGCCGAGATTGAAACATTGCCTTTGTTGGTACATGAAGTTAAAATTGGAGCGCGTCTGACCTAAATTTCGTTGACTCGGATAGGACGCAAGATTACTGGATTTGTTTCGACTTTTACCACTCGTTTTCGGTTGTAAACTTTCTTTGTGACTGTGTAGAACCAATGCATTGGTTCCAGATATACTTAGAAGCATGACTCGCACATAGACCAGAAAAGATTCGCCACCAATTCACCACGAAGGAATTGCACTCTACCATCAATCGCCAAGTAATTTCCTGAGCAATACATACCATACCCACGACCGTCAAGATAGTGAGCTCTCGAGTTTCGACCGCACGGTTATGGGTACTCGTGCCCGGTTACCGACAGATGGAAAGGACATAACCTCAACCCCTTTATGATAGATCGAATCAGCTTCACCTCGGTCTTAGTAGTCAGTGGATCACGGTCTATACTTATCTCATCTCACCAGCTGCGTCCACACCAGGTAGAAAAATGAACAACAAGCAGTACCAGGGACAGCTTCAATATGGACTACAATGATCATGCAGAAAAATATGCACAAATTCATTATGAGGGCAGGGTAATAGCCCAATCTGAATCTGGCACGAGTCAGTGTTGAAACGCTAAAAGGTTAACGTCCAAATCGAGAAGAGGCAATGATCAACTGCGGTCCGACATCCGAGTTCGCCTCCTTGATTGAGGCGACGATCTTTTCCCAGAGCTTTCTTCAATCGCCATCCTCGACTAACTGAGCTACCATCTTTCTTCGTCTTGTCGGGAAATAATTCACGGTGTGTTCTCAAGCCAGAGATAGGTGCCTACTGTAGGTTAACCTTCAGCATCGGCGCGTACAGCCTCAAAGAACGTACAAAGAACGTGTTCGGTCACCAGTACAACCTTAACAGACGTCTCTGCAGTACAACATCATTCTTCTCTAGTCAGTGCGCTCCATGCTTCTCAGCCTTCCTGAAATGCATAATCCAACTCAATAGAACAGGTTTTCTTTGAGGTCTACTTGTGGTGGCACAACACCGCTTCGCTTGGAATTCAATGGACTTTCTCAGATCATCAAGGTATTTGTTTCCACCCTGACATATCTTACTCCTTCGAGTTACGTATACCAGTTGTCCTACTTTGATACGGATACTTGTCTCCACTCGCATGTCAGTTATCGCCGCCTACCTCGTGCGGCTGCGCAGATTTGATCTCGTGCTGGACTACTATATAACGGCCTAAACTCGGTCACAAGACGCAATCTACCTCCTTCGTCCGTCTTCGTAACCCTCCCATGTCAATCGCCGAAGTTTCGTATCCCGGGACCATGACTACGATAGAACTAATCGATACCAAGGTCAAAGATATTTTTCTTGGTATAGATACACAATTCAACAAGGTGATGCTTAATGCATTAGCGCACGGTGAGAGAATTCAAACTCGTATGAGGGCTCAGGGAATTTTAGCCAACTGACCGTTCTTCGAAGGGATACACACCGGAGTAGTCGCCGTCACCTTATGGACTGCCAGTCTGTACTTTTCGCTTCTTCTGATATTCACCTATCTGACTGGTACGTTTAGCTTCAAGGGATAGCTACAAGAATTACAGAACGCCGCGGTGCATTTTTGTCTATATTATCCTGATTTTGTATCTCCAGGCGACATTCAACTTTTACTGTGGATGGGCACAGAACGTCTTATGTTTTTCCATCACTGGAAAATGCCTTTGGGAGGCATACAAATCCAAGTGTACTCAGGACACTCAGACCCTAGTGACTATGGGGATTGGTGCGATTCTGAGCACGGTTCTGGCTGATGTTACTTTGGTATGGGAATCAATTTTTTTTGCGGAGCCTTGCGCATGGATTCCTAGATATGGCGTTGCTGGATTGTCTGGGGTCGGACGTGGCGCGTCGTGCTCGTTCCGATTGCTTGCACCACCTTGGCGATAAGTATGTCTCCGGATTCACGACCTAATTTACGATCTGTGAGCACTAATGTGAACCTAGTCACCAGGGGGATCATAACTTATTACTCCTCCTTCGGACCTGTCGAAAATATGTCGCCTCAAGCTGTATATCTTGAGAAGATTAGAGTCAACTGGGCCGTCCTATACTCCGCGTCCATATTGGCCACCTTGCTATGGTGCACGATTTTCATTGTTTATCGTATTCTGAGAGTCGGCGGTATTGCTGCAGGAATGCGCGTGTATCACAGTTTGATAGAGATGCTTGTGGAATCCGCATCTCTCTACTCTGCCGTGATAGTCGTTCTGCTGGTGTTCGAAGTTCGTAGCGAGGCTGCAGAAATTTACATCGAAGAGTTGGCGATCGCGACAAGAGTGAGTACATCCAACGCGTTCCATCTTTTATGACTACAACTTCTCTGCTAGGGAATTGTGCCAACTATTCTGGTCGGCCGCATTGCAGCAGGGCATGCACGCCCAGACGACTCCTGGAGCGAAAGTACCACGTCGTCGTCGCTTCAATTTAGAAGTTCCTTGAGTTCGCAGAGCGACAGTGGTGGCACGAGTGCTGGCTCTGAGTCAGACCGATCTCCGCGCGTAACACTCGACTTGGAAAATGGCTTGGAGGACAGTGCAGAGAGTTAGGACTGGAGGACGCGCAATTTGCCGTTCGACGTGCCTATTAGAGACATCAAGTAAGGCCAGTATTCCGTTTGCAGACTCAATAGAAATGGCCACGATGGCAGGAGAAATGTATCCCATAAAATATCTTGACGCTACAAGTTGGCTATCATGAACACCAGGCACCTACACAGTGTATATACTTCCCACCTCGTTCATGGACGCAACCACTGTTGAAGTAGAGGTCAGAGAAAAGTCGCGACATCAAAAGGTCGCCGAATAGATTCAGGTGGTCCCGCGTTACTTTCTTGAGTGCAGATAGGGAGCTCGATGATATACAGAGTCCTGGACAAGATATCAGCTTTATTTGCGAGAAAATTATACCTACTCACAACGGCATGCATATTCGCCAAAAACTGTGTCTCGAGAGCTGGACAAATGCGTCAATACTGGCTGAAAAAATGGTAGCAAAATACGCCATCTCGGCAACATCTCGGACAAAGCTCTGCGGCCCGAAGCTGCCGGAATGCTGCCGGACCTGCCGGTTGCGCTTCCAAAGCTACTCTTTAACTGATTCTTGCCAACGTCGGTGCTCTGCGGAAGGTTTGGGTGAGGAATTTGAGGATAGAGCGAAGTTCTCATGGTTTTTGTTACGAACTTGCATTCCAAAATATGCTAAAACCCGGACAAAGTTTTTGCAGTTCTTGGGCCTAAAATCCAGACAAAGTTTAGCGAGAGCTTCTGGGGGCCTGAAGAAACCAACGAGGAGGAATCAAAAGACGAATCAGTATGTTCTTCCTGGCAAAGACGACGTCAGTCTGTAGGGAGAAAACAATGTTCATTCTCTGGAAGGGCAAGAAAAAGTAGCTATCGGAGGGAAGGCCGTGACGTGACGTCATACAATCTTCCTTCTCTTATTTCTACCACGACAACGGAAATCACCGCCATTCTTACCACGTCGAAAATGACCTCAGCAAACGTTACCTACGAGGTCCGCCGCTGCAGACGATGGAAAAGGCTGCTCTTGGAGCGAGGTCCCGATACTCACCGATGATTTGAGATTTTCTTGCTCGTGGTCCTATCAAAAGGTCGGTCCGGCACCATTATCATTACTACAAGAAACTGAATAAAATCATAGCTACGAATTCTGCTTCATCGTTGGACGTCGCTCGCCCGAATCTTCCTCTGCTGTTGGTAGGCAAATATATCAACATCTCTTGTATGCTTTCAGCGTGGAGCGAGCACGCCGGGATATCCAACATCCAGGACGAGAAGCGGAGGCTGTAACGTTGGAGATGGTACTGAGTGCATCCTGTTCCAGTAGTGAGGCTGAGGCGGAGGGTATGACTGGCTTGGCATCGTCGTCGTCAACCCCGATGGGCTGACCGATGCCGTATTGCTATATACGTGATTGGTCGGTTCATCGCGACTGGCGCGATGACGCTGGGTCCTGTTGTCCCTCTTGCTGCGCATGAAGTCTTCCCAGTCGTCAGGTTCAGTGTACGGGTCATGGTGCACGAGACGCCAGAGTATCTTCCGCTCCTCTAATGCCTTCCTATCGTCGTAACGCGGCTTTCCGAGGAGAGTTAACAGGAACCACCTATCATATTCACGAGCATCGAGGGTTGGCGCGTCGTCTGGGGTCTCGCCGGGGGTATAGGGCTCGTCGTTCAGGAATGAAAACACACGGCGGTGCGAATCGAATGGGTGGATAGGCGGCGTGTGGTTCGGTACGACGGAGACGTTGTTCCTCCAGGCCGTAACCCGATCGTTGACAGCCGCGTGATTTCTCTGCCACCAATAATGAGTTCTTAAAATTTTGTAATCGAGTTCGATACACTCACCAAAACGTCACGCTTACAGGCCAACAGCAGTGCACCCCTCTTGTTTAACGGTCTTTCCATGGCCCTATCTCTGAAAGCTACAACTGTTTCAAAGCCAAAAACCTCGATCTGCGATGTGGCGATCAGTGGCGAACCCTTCATATACGCGATCGCACTCACTAGAGTATACGTCCAGGAGCATATCTCGGATACTGGTACTTCCCAGTCCTCCATTCTGCGAGGCGAGGTTATATTGGAAGGTGGCGAGAGTAAGTGTTTGTTACTTTGTGGCCGTCGTTACTCGTAATTACAAATCACGAGTCCTGAGGCAGCCTCTGTTTTGTTTTCGGACGTCTGGTAAACCATGGCAAAGTACGTCCTTCTTCGTCTTATATCAAGGCTTGAGACTGAGCGTTCTCTTAGTTTGGCGCGAATGATTTCTTGGTGCTTGTACGGCCGAATGTGTGTGCACGCGATCCATTTCCTCCACTTGCTTGCCACGGGTATATCTGAGACGGATATTCATAGCAGGATTCCTTCCAGAGCCCGTCTTCGTGGTCTACTATCAGCTGGATAACGGACCTAACATAGTTTTCCATCAGATCCGTGCATATCGAACTCCTAGGCACCTCCCGAAAATTCATTTGTCGCGACCATACAAGTCAATATAGGAATTTTTTTCACCCATCAGTCACTCCGTAATGAGCTCCTGCATGGCCTTGCATTTTACTATCCAGTGTGACGACTGCTTACTGCTGTGACTTCGAATCTTTGGCTTTATCTGCTCGCCTCGTATTACTTCCGTATGCCGAGCTTCTAGGATCAATCACTGATAAATCCATCAGTGTCATCTTTTACCTGGTATCTTCCGCGCATAGCCTTGTCTGATTTGGGCGGGTTGGACGACACGTAAGTATAGGCAAGCTGCGACGTCACTATTTTAACTGTAAAATCTCTCAACAATAAGTATTCGCTTAGGGTTGTTCATGCTACTGTTCAGAAAGAAGACTGGCGCCGTTTATGGAGGCTTGAATATTGGTTTGTTCAGTCTCCTAAAGGGTCCTTTGCCCTGAAATCATCGGCAGAAGCAGATGCTTCTGTGTTGCTTAGTAAGAACACCTCTCCACCGTTATATTATCTGTAATTCTGTGCCCATCACTTTCAACTGATCAGTGGGCTAGGTCCATTCATCAGTGCCACATAAGAGGAGCCATCGAGTTCAATCCGCACATCTCTCCGAATCTTCACCATGTCAGAAGGACAAGTCTTAATCGCTCAGTTGAATCAGGCGCTATTGGGAGTCTTCGGGCACGGTTAGTATGCAAATTGATGCGTGTACACGTTCACTGAGCGGGTCGAGATCCATCAGGTATCCATACTTGCATCGCGATAGTGGCTTTATGGGCAACATGTGTGTTGGTCTCCGATTTTTCAGTACCCCATGCATGATAAATTTTTCATTAGTCTTCAGTAAACAACGCCGATCCAAAAAACGACACATCATGATCTCCCTTATTGTGTTCTTGTATATCTGTGCCACAATTTATGTGGCCTCAGACTGGATTTACGCTATCTACTACTCTAACGAGAAAGGAAACGAAAGCTCCAGCTTTGTTTACAACCTACATCGTGCATCGATGGTCGGGTTGGGTATAATTACTGGCACTGCTGACGGTATCACAGTCTGTTATGATGTCTAGTATTCTCGTTTTCAATGTGTACTGACCATCACACGTTGTATAGATCTGGCGCTGTTGGATTGTCTGGGGCCGCCGTTGGTCATTTGTTATACCACCAATACTACTTCTTCTGGCACAAGGAGGTGAGGCGCTGGAATTCCTTTCGCTTAATTATACCGTCAACTTCCCTTCGTAGTCTGTGGTTGTTTCGCATTCCAAAAATCCTTACACGACCACGTCGTTACCACAACTGTAACTTTATTTGATGCTATTGCTGCTCCTACACCATCCCTGGAAATTGACTGGATAATGATGTACCTTTCTTTTTCCTTAGGAACCACGCTTTGGTGCACCACACTCATAATTTATCGTATCCTGACAGTCAAGAAGGATACAGACGACAGCACGGGTACATGCGTTTATTGCCAAGTCATCGAGATTCTAGTTGAATCCGCTTCGCTTCTTGCCGTTGGCTCAATAGGATGGATGGTATTAATCAATATCAACGCCGTTGCATCCTTATACGCACCGAGTCTCTACATCTCAATGACTGTCTGCCACTATTCCATCATCATGAAAGAATCTCAATACTGACGTTTATTATGAAGGCGATCTCACCCACACTTATCGTGGCACGTGTCGCATCGGGGAATGCACGTCCTGATGACGACTGGCAAGCAAGCAACGGCGCTTCTTCCTTACGGTTTGGGCCTGCAGCTCGCTCGACAAGCATGTCGACTGGTAGCGAATTATCTGCCGATATTGACTTGGAACACAGTGGATCGGGGATGATTGATGGTTGCGAGCCCAAGGGTGATGTGGATACCGAAAAGGGAGCTGACGTGCCGAAGAACAGGAGAACGGAGGCTATCTGTGACCATGTTGGATAACAGGGTCTTTGTTGTAGGCCCTAAAGCACTTAGTGGACATGATCGCTCTGTTGTGGATTACTTGCCGGTACAAGGTTTCCAATAATGCGTTTTATATTGAAGTTCGCCTTTCGCATATTTATGGAAACGCAGTAGGATATCCGGAGTCTGAGTGAGGACAGACGTTTCCATCGAATATACTTGTAAGACACGATTTTTTAGTTAACAGAAACACATAGATTAGTAGCTAAAATCAGAACATTCAAATAGTGAGAGGAAACTCGAGTATATTGAACAGAAAGGTCTACTCGTAGTTCCAAGTGATCTGGATACGCCCGTCATCGAGAGGTGCGAGTTTCTCGAATGCAGACAGCGAAAGGTCAATCCCATTATGACCACAGCTAGGGAAGAGGTCCCCGGTGGTAGCGTCTACGAAATTGCCCTGGTCTGAGAGCATACATCAGCACGGCACAGACATTCAGGTACTATCTAACGTACAGTGCACGCCGATGTGCTTCCAACAGTGCGCCCCTGCAGCATACTGGTCGCTGGAGAGCGCAACAATGTGGTCTGAGTTCTGCATGGGCGCACCGCAGGCCCCAACTCCGCCGTTGGGAGTGTACCAAGTCGCTAGGAGTCAGTATGAGCATGCCGGCAACAAAACTGTAGCAGAAGTGCGTACCTTCTCCGGTCAGCGCGTTGGCAAAGCCAACAGATAAAGCCAATGCCGCGATGATGGATTGTTTGACAGAGAACATTGTAGATGTCGAGTATTCGAAAGACTTGTGGGTAATCGAATGAGAGTGTGGAGAGGCTATTTGACGCTTTTATACCCACTCGAAGGGTCGAGAGAAACGGAAATTATCAAGAGCAAAGACGCAACTGGGGAATAGTATCGGATTAAAGAAAAGACGCGCCCAAGAGCAAAACCGAGATGACACTAATTCGTACTTAGCGACAAGAAAAGGTGTGAAACAACACACAAGTTCACCTATATCTAGTATTATAAACACCAGCCGAGGAATAAAGATGGAGCGCGCGCGCACGCGAAACCAAGAACAAATGTGATGGCCCAGGCATCTAAAATTTACACCTAGTCCAAACTCCAGAACAGAGCCAATTTTCAGGATGAGAAAGCCTGAGCAGAGACCATCAAAGATAGCTGAGACCCTCATACGTCAAGCCCAGCAGTACCAGATGACAAATTCTGAAGAGAGGGCGTCCCACTCCCACTTGACTAGTACTGAATGGGTCTACATCCATCGGCGCGGAGAGATTGATAAAGCGGGCTCGTAGAGTTTGAACTAGAAGCAAAGGCGCGATCGGCAATCGTTAGGTGTAGTTAAATGATACCGCTGTACCATATTAGCCGGCCTAAGCAGATATGTAAGGCCTGTAAGGAGCGGAGCGACAAAGATCTTGACCTTTATAATATCCATAGGTAAGGTTAAACGTGTCCGTACGAAACGGAGATTGAGGAGGGCGGAGGGCGGGTGTAAGCAGATACAGAGAGGCAAGAAGTATAAAGTCAAGTTGATGGAGACGAGTACAAAAAGAGAATCCCCGGCTGAAAATATGATGCAGGCTTGCTTTATCTCAAACGACTATTCAAAGTTAGTTAGTCAACAAAAAAAAAAGAAGCAGACGGAGAATGCCAGCGAGAGTTCAACGTTCAACAATGACACTAAGTTCTCGTTGACGGTCGGCGTACGAGGATGGTGATCAGTGGTCAAGGTGAATCCGAGATTGGACTGGTGTCTCGGACCACCCTGACGATGCAAGCCGCAGTGTCTCCTGGATCTTATGTTTGAGGCAGGGCCATGAATATTATGCGTGAAATTCGATGTAGCGTGTAACAGCAAGATGATATACCAGCAGAAGTAAGAACAGTTATTCTCTACAAGTCGAACTTGAACAATCTGATCGGACAATTAATTCTCGTACGGAGATTATCCCTGAAGCGACTGACCCAATCAACGCTTGAAGGAGAATATTCTTGCTTTGCTTCTGGTCACGTTATTAGTACGACAAACTGGAATAGAATCTCAATCAGCATACATACCTACATCCAACTCGGGCCACTTTTTAAGTTAGAAACCGTTTAAACATCGTTATGAAGGCGCCACAGCAACACGGTGCAACACATATCTTCGGCACGTACTGGAGAACACTTTTGCGGAGCCTACGACATACGAGAGCTTGAAGAAATATCAGCGTTATTTGCAAGGATGCTAATCTTACTCACGCATAGCCCTGATTCTCCTCGCACTGTACACATATCTCCTTCGTAGGTCTTTGTATGATAGTAGTTGTCTGTATTTGTTTCATGATTGTTTGTTGTAGGCCCGCAATGCCATCCTCTTTATTAACAGAAGAGCCTTCCAAACGACAGCTATCGCTCTGTTCCTGGAACATCAATGGTCACCTTCCACTGAAAATTCGATGTCCAGATGTGAAATCCATCATCAGGAAGAATGATGTGACCGTCTTCTTTGAAACTTGGCTGATGCCTCACACAGAGAAGCGTGTGCAGGTACCGGCTCACTACACTGCTATATTCAGAACCCGTCCTTACTCAGGAGGCCGTCCATGGGGCGGACTGTGTGCGGTTGTGAAAGATGAGCTTCGTCACCTCGTCATCGACGAATTGTCCCGACCCGATCTCCTTGTTCTGCATCTGCCTTGTTGCTATTTGGTTGCTGGTTATATTGCTCCGGCGACCTCAAAGATCTGCACTCGTGCCACTGTCCATCCTTTTCAATACTTTGCAGAGGCTGTCACGTATCTCTCAGCCAATTCTACTCTTCCCGTTGTAGGACTCACGGACATGAATGGTAGAATTGGTACACGAAGCCCTGCCAATGTGCCCACAGCTTTCACGAGAGACCATGCAATTGATGTGAAAAGAGATGCGCGTGGCACTGAATTCATCGACCTGTGTTATGACACGAGGATGGTCATTCTCAATGGTTTGCGAATTCAAACGGAGTGTCGGAGGTATGAATATGACAACAAATGGACATCTTTCCAAACCGCAGGCACCGCCGTCATCGATTACGCTTTTGTATCACAATCTCTTCTTGTCGATCCTGCCTTGTTAACGCTCTCTATTGGGAGAAGAGGACCAGCAGATCATGCTCCCTTAACGGTCTCTATGACATCCACAGAGACCCTCTATATCCCTCTGGACATCGATACCAGTGCGCCTAAGATTGTAGACCTTAGAAAGACGTTGCAGGCGGAGCGTTCGGGCCCTCTTGATGACGATCTGATTGATATCCTGGATTCTGCTGTTTCAACAATTCCCTCGGAGACGGACCGATTGCATCTTTATGGTGCTTCGTGCCCATGTATTGCGAAGCAGTCTCAGGAAATCCCATGTTTCTCAGTGTATGTTGTCTCCCCAGATAACCAGCATGGGCGTCGTCTATTGACTGCTGCTATACATTGGGGCCTTCAGGCATCACGTAATCGAACGATTGCGTACGGGACGATCCCAGAACTGACAGGTTCTGATTCACCTGTCTACGGTCCAGCGAAGCAGAGAGTCCTCCTGGCAGCGATCGCCGTCGCCGTTGCTGCTCTCGGTATAGATTCCCCCTTGCAGATCATTGTTGATTGTCAAGATATCATTGATCTGGTCTGCTACGAGGCGCCGTTACGTGCAGTGAAAGGTTGGATAGGGCCCAACGATGATATTCTAAAAACAGTCGTCGACTGTCTCTCCCTCAGGCGAGCGACAACCCAATTTATGTTAATCAGACCCGGTACAGAGAATACGACTTACAAATATGCCGTGGCTGATGCGCGCGCGGTTTCACGTCATCCAGGTTCCTCACCCACTCACATGTGCAAAGCTGAATGGGTCGATGTATGCAGATCATTTATTTCAGATTGTGAGGAGCTCGAACACGCAGAAGACATCCTGCACATCGATGGCTGTGAACCTGGCCTGAAAGTTTGGTCCAACATTCCGTATTCCAAGCTGGGGTCCTTGCCTGCGTCAGGTCCATCCACCCAACATCCACCTCCAACACGTAGGCCTCGCGTGATCTTGGTACCTCCTTCAGATGGTGGTGACATTGATCAAGATTCTGAATCTCACCGTGGTCGTTACGGAACGAGAAAGGCGATGTGGCAGAACCTGCAAGCGTTAACGATGGTAGCGTGTCAGGGCGACTTCTGGAAATTGATCCGATCTTGGTCGGATCCTTCCCGTCATCCCTTACCTAAGGTGTCCCTTCTTTCTCTTGCCCAAACCTTCCGTGGTCGTATGAATCCGCCTGACGTCTTGCCTGAGCACTGGGACCGTCAGGCAAGAGCTTACGCGGACGCCGTTTCCAGTGCCCTCCCAAACAGGACTGAGGATTCGGCACTGGAGGGGACATTTTCTAAGTCGTTGGCTGGTCGGGATATGGAAGAGTGGAGACAAGATGTTCATCGGAAGAGAAAGAAGAATAAGAAGAAAGCCAGGGGTCTCGACGATATCGCATTGGATCATATCCTCCGCATTCCGAACGACTGTTTAGCTGCTTTCTTCAATAAGTGCTTGGATTCCTTGGATGCTCCATCGATATGGTTCACCACCATCCTCACCGGAGTTCTGAAAGCGAATAAACCCGCTTTGGACCCCGAGAGCTATCGTCTTATTGGCCTCCAATCCTGTTTTCTCAAAGTCCTCACGTGGCTTATAGACCGTCGTTTCCGGGAGTGGATGGAGATCAACAACATATTGCCGCCCTCTCAAAATGGATTTCGAGAGCATTATCGGACAAATAACAACATGTTTATCCTTCGGAGCGCTATTGACCACTCCCGAGCGGAACAGAAGGTCCTCTACGTCGCTTTTGTGGATCTTACAAATGCCTTCCCTTCAACGGACCAGCCTACTCTCTGGTCTAAAATGTCGCAACTCGGGGCTGCAGGTCCTCTTGTAGATTGGCTCCGTATGATGTATAAGAGGATGACTTATGTCGTCAAACTCGGTCCGCATCATTCCGAGGCATTCAAATCCATCGTTGGAATTCTCGCAGGTGATAGCTCCTCCCCTGGCTTGTGGAATATCTACTTCTCGGATTTCTCCTTGCCACCTCATGCCGATGACGTTGCTCTCGGAAATCAACCTATGTCCCACGTCGAACAGGCAGATGACATCGTCTTATTCTCAAATTCTTCGGAAGGTCTGCAGGCGAAACTCGATATCTTGTTTGATTGGTGTCGGAAGAACTCAATGACAATCTCTCATGACAAGACCAAGATATGGATTGCGGGTCCTCTGCCCTCTCCTTTGCCCTCATTCTCGGTTGGCGGCCATGCTCTCTCTTGTGTTTCCAAGCACAAATATGTTGGGATCACACTCTCATCCACGGATAGGTGCTCCACTCTCTGTTTTTCCCCTGTGCATTATTCTGATGGATACCGCTAGGTCAGTATTCAAAGAGCATTATTACATCAAAGCATCGAAAGCGCGGAAATCCATGAATGCATTATTTGGCGCTGAGCACTTCGTCGGTACTATCCCACCGAAAGATGGAATCTCCGTTTATATGGCCACCGTGGATCCTCATATAACGTCAGCTTGTGACGTCTCCATCGATATCGACTCTGGCTCATTGGCTGAGCTGGAGCGCGTTCAGAAGACCTTCATCCGCCGTCTCCTGGGTATTGCTAAGCGATCACCTGTGGCAATGCTCTTCTCAGAGACAGGGATGTGGCCCGTCAAGTTTCGTAGGCTGACGCTCGCCCTGCGTTACTGGCAGTATGCCCTCTCCTTGCCAAATGATCATTTGCTCTCCTATGCCATGAAGGACGCCATTACGCTAGCTACCAATGGAAAACCATCGTGGATGTCCGATCTCCGTAATGCCTTGTATCGACTTCGTCGGCCCATAACCATTGATCTCTCCCGTCCTTGGTCGCCTGTTGATGTCGATAACATTGTCGACGCCGTTGAACAAGCATACTTGAAGGATATCGAAACATTCATCGGCTCTTCCCCCAAAGCTCCTCTTTTGCATCATCGTGCCTCACGCCACTCCCAGAATGCCTATTCACAGAAATCTGTGGTAGCCTCCTTCCGCCCATACCTCCTCGTGCCTGTCCCTGCCCATCGAAAAGCGTTAGTGCGCTTGCTGACGTCGTCCCATACGCTCGCAGTCGAGGTCCTCAGATGGGCAGAACGGCGTCGTCCTCCTGTCCCTCATGATCAACGTTTATGCCGTTACTGTCAAGTGGATGTAGAGGACGAAGCTCATGTTTTATTGTACTGCACCGGATGCAACGATCTGGAAGCACTACGAGATCAGTTCTTCCGTAAAGTCTTCCGTATTGCTCCTCTCGCACTGATCTCGTCCCTACAATCCGCATCTTCGGGAGTGGAGGTCATACGGTTGCTTATTGAAGGGGACGATGCCGATGTCTTGTGTTCCTTCGCGAAGTTTGTTTTCCATATCTTGCGTATCTTTCAACGTCTGCCTGTATTTCGTACCGAAATATAAATGTTGTATTCCATCGTAATTGAACTTACTTTCTACAATGCTTACTATCTATACCCCACGAGGTGTCTCTACTCCGCGAGACGTACGCAACCGTGCGATCACAACGGTACGAGCCTTCGTGGCCACAGCACATGGCTTGCCATGTTAGGGCTGTGGACCCGGCCGTTCCTGATTGGGACCTTGTGCCGGTACACACACCACACACCGTCAATGGCATATTTCGCTTAATATCAAGTTCATTAGGGTACACCCGCACGGCTGGTAGGAATAACGGAGGCATTATAAGGCTGTCATTGCGTCTGCATGGCTGTCCACCGCCAATTTGTTTTGTAAAGACATCGCCTCGTTCGGACAGGAGATGCCGTTTAGAGACCTGGAGAAATGAGTCAATATTGGCTTCAAAGAATGATGGAACGAACGACGCACCGGGAAGACTGAAGTCGCCTCAATGACGGTCGATGTTTCTTTTCTCGGGTTTCGCTCTTTGGGCGCAGCACATCGCAGAGTCGGTGACGAGTGCATATATCGATGCTGTGGGAGAGGTTCTGCTTTATCTTAGGCTGTGACTCGTATGTACCGAGCTTGAAACTCCCAAAGGGCCCATTGACACCTTTATTGCCATCATCGAGTCCACAGAGTAGTCCGCCCAACAGGTAACCGTCACATTTTGATCAACGGCATTGCGTCAAGACCTGGAGAAAGCTTTAAGGTAGGAAAAGGGACATGGACGAACGACGCACCTAGTCGCGAGTCAGCGATTCGACGTTGGTATCTTCAGAGTCCAGCCAGCATATATGCACCTTTCATTCTCGCCGGCAAGAAAAAAAGCCAGCAGAGAAGACGCAAAAGAGATGAATCTAAAGGAACCAGGATGGTCTCGCTGGTCAACAACAAAGCGACACTGGTATGTAGCGGCAAAAGCACCTTTACTTGTTCCTCGACATCGTAGACAGCGTCCAAGCTACTCGTGAAAGGGCGGTGCAGCAGAAAAAGGTAGTAATGTGGTGGTGCCGGCGCCAGGTCCCAATCAGGAACGGCCGAATAGGGCTATTCATGGATGTCGGGACGAAGGAAGGCCGTGACGTGACGTCATGCAAACGTCTCTTCCTTCCACCACCCCGACGGCCGAAATCACAGCCAGCAATTCTTACCGCATCAAGAAAGACCTCAACAAGCGTCGCATACGACGCCTGCCACTGCCGACGACAGAAAAGGTTGTTCTTGGAGCGAGGTCCCGATACTCACCGATGATTTGAGATTTTCTTGCTCGTGGTCCTATCGAAAGGTCGGTCCGACACCATTATCATTACTACAAGAAACTGAATAAAATCATAGCTACGAAATCTGTCTCATTTCTGGACATCGCTCGTCAAATCTTGCTCTGCTGTTCGCTGTTTGTAGGCGAATATATCGACATCTTTTAGATGCTATCAGCGGGGAGCGAGCACGCTGGGATATACAGCATCCAGGGCGAGAAGCGGAGGCTGCAACGTTGGAGAGGTTGCTGTGTGTGCCTCGTGCCAGTGGTGAGGTTGAAGCAGAGGGTACGACTGACTTGGCATCGTCGTCATCAAGCCCGATGGGCTGACCGATGCCGTATTGTCGTATATCATGTTGGTCGGTTCATCGCGACTGGCGCGATGATGCTGGGTCCTCTCGTCCCTCTTGCTGTCTTCCCAGTCGTCAGGTTCACTGCGTGGGTTGTGGTGCACGAGACACCAGAGTATCTTCCGCTCCTCGGAGGCTTTCCTATCGTCGTAATGCGGCTTTCCAAAGAGGGTTAACAGGGACCACCTATCATATTCACGAGCATCGAGGGTTGGTGCCTCGTCTAGGGCCTCGCCTGGGGTATAGGGCTCGTCGTTCACGTTTAGGAATGAAAACACGCGGCGATGCGAATCGAATGGGTGCATAGGCGGCGCGTGGCTCGGTACGACAGCGACGTTGTTCCTCCAGGCCGTAACCCGATCGCTGACGGCCGCGTGATTTCTCAGCCAATGATGTTAACGAGTTCTTAAATTTTTGTAATCGAGTTCGATATACTCACCAGAACCTCACCCTCACAGGCCAACGACAGCACAGCCCTCCCGTTCAGCGGGCTTTCCGTAGCCTTATCCCTAAAAGACATTACATTCCCATAGCCAAAGAGGTCAATCTGAGATGTGGCGATCAGTGGCGACCCCTTCGTATACGCGATCTCACTCACTAGCACGTAGGTCTAGTCGAGTATCTCGGATACTGGTACCTCTAGTCCTCCATATTGCGAGGCGAGTTTATATCGGAAGTTAACAAGTGGGTGTTTGTTACTTTGTGACCATTGGACAAAGACATGACCCTCTGTTTGTTTTCAGACGTCTGGTAAACTATAGTAAAGTACGTCTTTCTTCGCCTCCTATCAAATGTTGAGACTGACCGTTCTGTTCTAGTTTGTAACGAATGATTTCTTGGTGCTTGTACCGCCAAATGTGTCGATCTCTTTCCTCCACTTGCTTGCCATGGGTATGTCTGACACAGATATTCATACTAGGATTTCCTTCAAAGTCGGTCCTCGTGGTCTACTATCAGCTGGATAAATTCACCCCCGCAGTGGACCTCGCATCCAATCAGTACAAATAGGATGCTTCTTTGCTATTCTCACCGCGTGTTCCTGGTCCTAGATGGTCAGTCCAGCACCATCATCGCTGTTGCAAGGAACTGATAAAAGCATAGCTATCTTTTTTGGCCTCGCTAGCCATTGCCCACGGCTGGCGTGATGATCGTCCTGGATCTTCCCGTCCCTCTTACTTCCCATGAAGTCCTCTCAGCGTCCCGCTCGTTGCTCTCATCGACCCCGGCCTTTCTGGCGCCATCAACCCCCGACAGCTGGACGCAGAAACCCCGGTCCAAGCTTGGAACTACTACGGAATTTCACCTCGAAACCGTCTTGGACTGGCCAGGACTAGATAAGCACTGTCCAGCGAACGTGACAGAGTAGTGTTTCCTTGCCTGTGTGACGCGTGTCCACCCCCATCTCTTCTGATCTTCACCACTTTGATGTAACTCTTGTCGATGTATGTATATGAAGCTCGTTCTCTTCGGTCTTTCATTGATGACAGACTTTCCCTCTACTCTATACCCTCGGGGAAGCTGCGGAACATCTTCGAGGAGATCACTGACATCATGATCTGTGATGTTGAATAGGTCGGCGATTGGGTTCATTGGTGCTTTTCATTACTGGAATGTTCATTACTAGACAACGTCTTTGTGACTTCGTTCACTTGAAGTACAGTACGATTACTTACTGGACTTTTCTTGTAAGGACTTCGCCATATGTACTCGGCTGTACCCTCGTAACTGCAGAATTGATTTTGCCTGGCCGTTTTGTCAGAAACGATTGGATATGGTTCCGCCGCATGTATCTGAACAAACCTTCGTTCAGAAACTAATCACAACTTGATATCAAGTATCATAGTATTCTGAAACAATCTTATAGATGACCTGCCGCAATTGATGGATACTTACTATGGCCAGTGATCTAGGTCCCAGCCATAGCCCCTTCATAGTGCCTGTACAAAGTTAGAACAGATAGTCGCAACCTGCGAGAAGTATGGTAAGGATGGCGTAGTAGTACTAGAATCTTCATGGAGAAAGCCGGTATATTGTCATACGCTCTAATGTGGTGAATTGGTATTGCTAGTCAAATGTGATAGTAATACCGAGCCCCGTAACTTCTACTTAATGTAGTCTATCTCAAGTCTATCTATCTGAGGCCCGAATGACTGATGAAAATAACACAGCCCATCCCCCTTGATAGGTTAAATCGGAAACTTCCTCGGTCCGCATTATTGTATCGTGCCCTATTTCTCACAAGCCTGGTGCCTATACGACTTAAATAGACAGTCAACGAGCGGTACTTATAAGTGATACAACTTGATGGGCATTGAAGATCACGCACCTGGGAAAATACGCAACGATACCGTAGGTTTATCTGGACCAGACAATGAAGGGGATATTCCAATTTGAAGGCTTAAAACATATAGGATGGATCTTCCGCGAGTCGCGAACAAAGTAGCGTTCATGCCCAAATCGAGAAGGCATCAAATCAACGCTCAACTACGGTCCGCGTATCTCCGAGTTGTCTTTGTTCTTGGATCCAGCTTGGATCAATCCAGCACTGTGCTGGAGGCTTCTTTCAAATCACTCCTCCTGACCGACGATGGCCCCCTCTGTCTTATCGAGAAGTTTTGCCAAGTCGAAATTCAGCAACTCAAAAGAAGTGCGGTGCACAGACCAGGATCAGCCCTCTCAGCACCTCAACTAATTTCGGTTGAATTTCGGTCTATTCCAAGTATTAGTTTTGTAGCCGTCTCCATGCTACCACGGCAAGATGTTTTTTCTTATCTTTCTCGAACGTAGCCTGCTTCTTGATATTCGTGAAATCCATCATTCGCTGATGACTTGGCACTGGTTCAAGGTCTTGAATACCGCTTCTTCAGCGTGGTCTTCCTGCCTTTCGCTTTCGGCTTTGCCTCCGTTGCTTTGGATAGCCTTCGTGACAAGGTGGACAGAAAACCGTCGACTTGAACCCCCAGGACTCTCGGGAGGGTGGAACAAAATCTCGAATACGCCGAGTTTGACTTCAATGGACTTTCTCGCATGATCATCATAAAACGGATGGGGTACTTGCTTCCATCTTGAAGTTTCCATTGCTCGCCTATGCCCATCGAAGATTGATATCTCGATCCGCATCTCAAATATCAGAACAAGATGTTATTGTCGCTTCCTCGCCCAATAGTAAATACACGAGGCCTTGGTGGTACCTTGCGTTATCATGAATTTTATCTCGTGCTCTACTATATAATGAGCTGATATCTTGGCACCAAGATTTAATATCCTTCCTTCACTTGTCTTTGGAATCACCATCATGACCGCTGGAACATATCCCGGCATTGTTATACCTGAGCTAACCGACAGCCAGATCAAAGATATTTTGGCGGATCTGGACGCGGGTTTAAATGATACAATACTTCGTGCATTACTAGACGGTAAGCGAATTTACTGTTACACAATGAATTTCAGTAACCAATGTTTGAAGGGATATACACCGGAGTAGTAGCCGTCACGTTGTGGGCTGTTGGTCTGTGCTCTTTGCTTTTGAAGCACATCTTTGTGACCGGTGTGTCAAGCTTCAAGGAATACCTGCGAGAATCATAGACGGCCGCATTTTCTGGTTGCTATCATCCTGCTTTTGTACCTTCTGGCAGCTTTCAACCTTTACCGTGGATGGGACCTGTGTATCGCAAATTTTACCACTCTTGCATGGAAATCCGTTTGGGAGACATACAACTTTATCAATAGTCCCATTCCAGTCATATTGACTGGGGAGATCAGTGCAATTCTGAGCACGGTTCTTGCTGATGCTGCCTTGGCATGGGATTTAATACCTTTTGTGCGTGAGTCTTTACTTATGGATTCCTAGATATGGCGCTGTTGGATTGTCTGGGGTCGGTCATGGCGTGTTGTGCTCGTTCCAATTGCTTGTACTACCTTGGCAACAGGTACGCTTTTGAATTCATAAACCCGACAATTTATGACTTATTAGTACCATGCACACAGTCAGCAGAGGGATCGTAGCTTATTACGACACTTTCAGACCTCGCGTGCCACCCCAAACCATATACCAAGAGAACGTAGTCAACTGGGCCGTGCTGTACTCCTCGCTTGTAATGGCTACCTTGCTATGGTGCACCATTCTCATTATTTATCGCATCCTGCGAGTGGGTGGCGCAGCTGGCAGGATACACGTATATCAAAGAGTAATTGAGATGCTTGTTGAATCTGCAGCTCTCTATTCTGCGATGATAGTCGTCCTGCTGGTGCTCGAAGCTCGTAATGAGATAGCCGCAAATTACATGGAAGAGTTTGCATCTGCGATGAGAGTAAGCATGTCCAACCTGTTGTCTTTTTCCATGTCATGACTGTCTCTGCTAGGGAATAATGCCAACAATGCTAGTCGGCCGCGTTGCAGCAGGACATGCACGCCCAGACGATTCCTGGAGCGAAAGCACCCCGAGGTCGTCAATTCGATTCGGAAATCATTCAACATCGCAGAATGATACTCAAATGAGTGTTGGATCTGGACAGAACACATCTTCACCCGTAAGACCGGACTTGGAAGAGGGTTTGGAGGTCAATACAGAGGTACGAGTGGAGGGAGCTGTGCCAACTGTCAGTACATACGCACACGTCGTCGGGACATCGGGTTCGGTAGATTATAGTGTCGTATGAAGCGACACGGGATTATAATTTAATAGATAATCAGCTACAGACTACAAACAGTCGGTCGAGCGCAAGATAAGCAGGCCAGGTAAAAATCTTAACGCTTCTAAAAATGATTATTCTCCATGAGTGGATCCTGTGCCAAAATGACCATCTGTGTTAGGATAATTAGTTGCCGTCGGATTACCGACCAAGTCAAAGCTTAAACGCACCAGTTCTGCAATGAACCGGGATCAACTCATACAGAGAAGAGTACTCTCATTGAAGCCAGTCCAACATCAGGGATTCTTCCGATTTCTTCGAGCAGAGCACTAGTTTCCTGGTCGAAATGTTAGGTCTGCTTGCGAGGATATTATACCTCCTCATGCACCGGCAATAAGTTCGATGGAACACTAGGTGCAGTAGAACACGTGTATTTGGCTGGCGGGCACTCGAGATGCCTTGAGCAGCCGCTCATCCGAGATGGTACTGTTGTGTCAGGATGTCAAATCATCCAGAAAAGAGACGCTGTCTGGATAAATGTTTCAAGACTGGCCATGAAGAACGACTGAACGAATAGCGCACTAGGAAGTTGAGGCCTCAACGATGATCTCTTTCATTGTTTGACTTTTTCTTTGGATTCCAGCGCATCGCATAGGTATTATGAGCGCATATATCGAGACTGAGGTAACGTAAGATCCTGGTATAGGTGTTATCAGAGACTGCTCCACATATACCGAGCTTATTGCCTTGCTACATACTGGCTCGGATGATTTCGAAGGAACACACGTATCCGGCTGGTGAGGCCTTGAGAACTCGAGATGGTTGAACAGCCACTTCTATAACCTGTTCTTCCAGGAAGATAATTCATCCAAATTAGAGAAAGTCCATCTCGATACCTGGATAAATGCGTCAAGAGTGGCCATAAACAATGATTGAACGAGTAACGCACCGAGAAGTCGCCTCAACGATGGCTCAGTCATGGCTTTTTGCCTCCAATATATCACCTGGGGTATTACGAGCGCATATATCAAGGCTTGGAAGATACAAGGTCCTGGCAGACGCGTCGTTATATCTCTGACTGATCTATATGTTTACGCCTTTGTGGACATCATCCAGTCTGGATATAGGCCTTCCCAGCGGGAATCTGTCGTATTTTGACGAAAGGTCTTGTGCCTAGAGCTGAAGAAGACTTTAAGAAGGCTGAGAGATGGAGATTGCACAACGACGCACAGAGTTTCTTCTTCGCAAGCTGACGACAATAGTGTCGTCGTACAACCAGCAAGTTTGCGCTTCGCATTTTTTTCCAGCGTGAAAAAAACCCGTGAGGAAAAAACAGAAGACGAGTATGTTGTTGCTGGCCAAGGCGACTCGGACGACAGTCTGTAGGGAGAAAAAGACAGTTCCTTGCTCCTTGACATTGTCGACGGCGTCCACGTTACTCTGGAACGGTGGTACAGCGGAAAAAGGCAGTAAAGTCGAGAGGAATGTAATTATTCATAAGGAAGGCCGTGACGTGACGCCATACAGTCATCTCTCTTCTTGCTTCCTTCCACCACGACGACGGAAATCACTGCCAGTAATTCTTACCATGCCAGGAATGACCTCAACAAGCATTACCTACGAGACCCGTCGCTGCCGCCAATGGAAAAGGCTGCTCTTGGAGTGAAGCCCCGATACCTACCGATGTTTTGAGATTATCTTGCTCATGATCCTAGCTGTGATATCAAAGGTCGGTTCGACGCTGTTATTTTGTTTTTATTGCAAGGAACTGAAGAAAGTGATAGCTACGCCTTCCGCCTGTCAGATGCCGCTCTTCGGAATCTTCCACTGACGTTGGTAGATGGCTATCAGAGCAAACCCATCAGTCGAGGACCGAACGAGCCATGATATCCTACAGACAGGGCAAGAGTTGGAGGCTGTAACGCTGGAGATGGCACTGGATGCATACCGTGCTAGTAGTGAGGCTGAGGCGGAGGGTATGACTGGTTTGGCATCGTCGCCGGCAACCCCGATGGGCTGACCGATGCCGTATCGTTGTATATGGGATTGGTTAGTTCATCGCGACTGGCGCGATGGTGCTGGACCTCTTCGTCCCTCTGGCTATGCAGGAAATCCTCCCAGTCTTCGGGCTCGTAGTACGGGTCTAGGCGCATGCGGTGCCAACGTATATTTCGTTCCTTCGGCGCCTTTTTATCGTCATAGCGTGGTTTTCCGAGCAGGGTCAATAGGAACCACCTGTCATATTCACGAGTATCGAAGGTCGGCGCATCGTCAGGGGCGTCGGGAAGGATATATGACCTGTTGTTCAGGATCGCGAGCAAGCGTTGTTGGGAATCGAAGGGATGCACCGGCGATACGTGGCTCGGTGCGACAGATATTTCGCTCCTCCATGCTGTAATGCGATCGGTGACCACTACATGATTGCCCTGTTCCCAATGAGCTCTCCAATTTTGGAATCGAGTTCGATGCACTCACCAAAAATTCCCCCTCGTAGGCATCGTATCCCTCTCGTTCAGCACGGTTCCCAAAGCCCTCTCCCTCAGCATAAGAACGTTCCCAAAGCCCAACACGTCGATCTGCGATGTGGCTATCAGTGGCAAGCCCTTCGAATACACACACGGTCGTACTCACCAGGGTATATGTATAATCGCGAAAATCCGATACCGGTACCTCCCAGTCCTCCATGTCGCGAGGAGAGTCCATATTGGAAGCTAACAAGTGAGTGTTCATTACTTTGTAGCTGGTGCCAGGTGCAATAATTTCAAATCACGAGCCCTGAGGACCTCAGCCTTTGTTTTCTTTTCGGACATATGGCAAATCACAGCTGAGGTTTGTCATTCTTCGTCTCACCACGATGTTGAGGATGAAGTTCATGTCACTGTTATATTGTGATGGTTCCGACGACTTGCAGGCACTGCGATCTGAGTTTTTCAAAGTATATCTACAATGTTTTTTCAGTATCTGTCAATGCCTCCCCGTATTTAGTCTGCACTCGTAATGAAAAATTGCATTTCTCGTTGTCTTCCACCTTTGTCTTTACCAACGTACCACATGAGGTGTCTCTATCCCGCAAGACGTACACGACCTTAGAGTTAAACCGATACGAGTCGCCATAGCACAGGAATCACGAACAAAAATAGTGTTCATGTCCAAATCGAGAAGACATCAACATCAACTACGGTCCGTGCGTTCTTGGATCAAACCGGCATTGTGCCTCGATGCTTCTTTCAATTCACTCCTCTTGACTGACGATGGCTCTATCTGGAATGTTCCTGAGTCCTACTACTGTTCGACAGCCAGCTTTATCAAAGAAGTGCGTGCAAATCGGCACCTCGACTAATTTCGGTCTATTTTAATCATTATCCTTACAGCCGACTCCTCTCTATCACGGCAACATGGAGTCATTCCTATCTTTTCGGAACTAATTATATCTCATGTTCCACCATAAGTATGGTGGGCTGCTGCCTCGGAAATAAGAAATAATATCCTTCCTTCGGAATTACCATCATGACCGCTAGAACGCAGCCTACACCTGGCTTGACCGATAGTCAGATCAAAGACATCTTTGTTGATCTGGACACGCAGTTCAACAGGGTAATGTTTACTGCATTACTATATGGTAAGGGTTAAATTCACACGACGGATTTCAGTCAACCAATTTTTTGAAGGGATATACACTGGAGTAGTAGCCGTCACCTTGTGGGCTGTCGGTCTGTGCCCTTCACTTCTTTTGATGTACATCTTTTTGACCCGTTGTCTAGCTGCAAGAAATAACCCCCAGAATTCTAAAAGCCCGCGTTTCCTTGTTATTATCATCCTGCTTTTGTATCTCCTGGGGGCTTTTGGCCTGTATAACGAATGGGCAGGGGAGCTCTTATTCTGTATCGCGGCATCTTGTCCGGCAGTCGAATTTAGCTTTAGTCCCATTCCAGTCGAATTGGCGACGGGGATTGCTGCAATTCTGAGCGCGGTTCTTGCTGATGCTACATTGGCATGGAATTTAATGTGTGTTTTCGCGTAAGCTCGCTTATGGATTCCTAGATATGGCGGTGTTGAGTTGTCTGGGGTCGGTCTTGGCGTGTTGTGCTCGTTCCGATGGCTTGCACCTCCTTGGCAATAGGCGCGTCTTTGAATTCATCAATCCAATGATTTGCAACTTATCAGCACTAACCTAGCCAGCAGAGGGATCGTGGCCTATTACACTGCTTTCGGACCTAACGTGCCACCCCAAGCCCTCTTCCTCGAGAATGTCGACAGCTGGTCCGTTCTATACTCCTCGCTCATATTGGCCACCCTGCTATGGTGCACGATCCTTATCATCTATCGTATTTGGAGAGTAGGTGGCGCTGCCGGAAGGATACGCACATATCAGAGAGTGATAGAGATGCTTGTGGAATCCGCATCTCTCTACTCTGCGGTGTTAGTCGTTCTGGTGGTGTTGGAAGCTCGTAATGAGATAGCCGGAGATTACATCGAAGATTTTGCATCTGCGATGAGAGTAAGCATGTCCAACCTGTTTTGTCTTTTTCCGTGTCATGACTGTCTCCGCTAGGGAATAATTCCAACAATTCTAGTCGGCCGCGTTGCAGCAGGACATGCACGCCCAGACGATTCCTGGAGCGAAAGCACCACGAGGTCGTCACTTCGATTCGGAAATCATTCAAATTCGCACAACGACACTGAAATGAGTGTTGGATCTGGATGGGACACATCGTCGTCCATAAGACCGGACATAGAAGAGGGCTTGGAGGACAGTGAGGAGAGTACAGAGGTACGAGTGAAGGGAGCTGCGCCAACTTTCAGGGCATCGAATGCCGTAGATCATAGCGTCGTATGAGGCAACACGAAATTTCAATTTGATAGTCAATCAGCTACGGTTTACAAACAGTCGGTCGAGCCCAAGATAAGGAAGCCAGGTAGAGATCCCAACGCTTCTTAGTACAATATTCTTCGTAAGTGTACTTGCGCGCACATGGACATCTGGCTTAGAATAATTAGTTCCAGTAGAACGATTGACCAAGGCAAAACTTACACGTACCAATTCTGCAATGGAACGGGATCGATTTGTACCGAGAAGAGTACTTTCCTTGAATCCAGCCCTGCATCACCGATTTGTCCAGCGCATGCGTGACATGCCAGTCTTCGCCTCACAATTTGATGCGAGCGCCAATATTGCTTGCAGCAGTAACACAGTGCACGATATCCAATGTCGATATTTCCTGATTTTACGATTCGAAACAAATCAAGATCGGAACGATCGCTTGGGCCGAGTTGAAGGACGACTTGGGGCGATGACTTTCGCTTTTTGGTATAGACCTCAGCAACACGACATGGAAAGAAATCCGTACCCACCCAACAGGCTGCTGAGAGGGCTCGGCCTATAGCGGTAGTTTCTTGATCAGAACGACGGCAAAACAGTATATATACTTCCACCAAATAATATTACAGCTCGTGAAAAAGTACCGGAAAGCATTGAAAACAAGGCGTCGCGGCGTAAGTTCGGGGCACGGTGATATACGCGTTCCAGTATATATTTGAACACATGTACAGAGCTCGATGAAACCCTGGACGAGATGTTAGGTCTGCTGCGAGGATTTCATACCTCCTGACACACCGGCGATGAGTTCGAAGGAACACTAGGTGCAGTAGAACACGTGTGTCTGGCTGGTGGGCACTCGAGATGGTGTGAGCAACCGCTCGTCATCGATACTGTTGTGTCAGGATGCCGAATTATCCAAAACAGAAACACTGTCAGGATAAATTTGTCAATACTGGCCATAAAGAACGACTGAACGAATAGCGCACCGGGAAGTCGCCTCAACGATGTTCTCTCCTTCATGGTTTGACCTTTTCTTCGGAATTCAGTGCATCGCATAGAGATTACGAGCGCACATATCCAGACTGAGGCGATGCGAGTTCCTGGTATAGGCGCTATCTGAGGCTGATCCACAGGAACGGGCTTGGTTACCTAAGCCTTCGTGGTCATTGTCGAGTCTGCACAGTGCCCTATTCTCCAGGTAGCCGTGATAGTTCCACAAAAAGGATCATCATCTGAAGAAGCTTTAATAGAGGATAAGAGAAGGAAATTGCACAACGACGCATCCAGTCGCGATTCAGCGCTTCAACGTTGGGTCCTCGATGCCCAGTCAACATATTTGCGTCGTTCATGCTCCCCAGCGAGAAAAAAAAACCGGCAGAGAAGACGCAACAGCTGGCCGACCCTGGGTTTTGTGCTTTCCATTCTAGTAAATTCCACACTAGTGAACACGCAAGGAAAGGATAAATGGTAAAAGTAACTATTGGACGTACATGCTGTTTCTGCCAGTCGAACAGAGAACTGGAAGCGTACCTTTAATTCACTAATTCTCTTCTTTGACATCTGTACTTCGGCGCCTAGAAAACAAGCACCAACTCAAGCATAAGTTTCATGACTAGCTAGAGGACTTCGTGGATGGACGTGCAGAGAGGTTGTGACTCGGAATGTGACGACTCGGACATCCGGTTCGTCGGCCTTCCTTTTCTCCCACCATGACCAAAGCGCTCACTTCCAGTCGTCCTCTTTTTTGTATCAAGAAAACGTCTAGGATTTCAACGCAAATTCCTCTTGATGGTCAGCTTGATCTTGAAGAATGGACCCATGCCTACCGATGAGTGTACGATCCAAGCGGGCGTGACACGAAATCGTTATCGTTGCACACGGAGCTGAAGTAAAAGTATCAACTCTATGTTCCTGCCGCTTCAGTCGACGTGGTCGACCTCAACCATCCTCCCTTGGCGGTTATCCCAACAGCCGGTATGCTGAACCAGTCGCAACCAAAAACGAGAGACAGAGGGTACAACGGCCGTTCTACGACAGTACCAGAGCGAGCGGTGAGGCTGAGGCAAGAGACGCGAATTGTTTGGCGTCATCTTC
Source organism: Armillaria solidipes (assembly GCA_022818035.1). NCBI lineage: Eukaryota > Fungi > Basidiomycota > Agaricomycetes > Agaricales > Physalacriaceae > Armillaria > Armillaria solidipes. Next base: position 56,710 of record JAIWYQ010000024.1, read on the forward strand.
ATTCTCGAGGATGGTTGTGTATGGGATGGTTCGTCTCCCTTCATGGCCAGGGTCGTCGGGGTCGATGCACGGTTCGGGACGGTATGCGTCAGGAGTTTTCTTTGGGTTTATCGAGAAGAGTCCACCAAGGAGCGGCGCCAACCCAGAAAGTGCCGTATGGAAATAAGTTCGATCCGAGAAAAAGGACGACGACTTTGGAGACATGGCTCGTGCGTGATCCCGCCTTTTCTTCGCTTCTCTGACCGACAGTAGAATCGTTTATAGGGACCTCTGCGACTTCTGCATGGTCTTGCCAGGAATATGGACCGGCTTTTACGAGTCTACCCACCAGGATGTCGCCCTTCCCTCTTCACTAAGGTGGACCAAGCAGTACACAAAAATCAAGATAGAGGCGGGGATACGAATGGTCGTGTCGCCGTCAACCCCAATAGGCTGGCAGTTGTGTATAGGACAGGCTGGTTCTTAGCGGACAATTCGACCCTCTTCATTGTCGTCGGGATCAGTGCATGGGTGCGTCTTCTTTTCATTGATACATATCTAACCTTTCAGGCTCATGAAGCTTGCAGCCCATGATACACAACCCGATGGTCACTAGGCATCAAAGTACCTTATTGGACTTTTTTGGTAAGAACTTTGTTATATGTATTCGGTTGTACCCCTTGTAACCATAGAATTTAATTTACTTGAGTTTTGTCAGAAAACGATTGGAATTGTTCCGCCTGAGCAACTTTCTTTCAGAACCTCATCAGATTTGGATATCAAGTATCATATCCAGAAATAATCTTATGGGTAACCTACCGCATTTGATGGAATTGCTGATGTTTCTTATCGCCAGTGATTTATGTCCGAGTCGTAGCCCTGTAAGAACTTAGAGCAGATAGCCGCAACCTGCGAGAAGCAAGGATGATGTAGTACTAGCGTACCAGAGTATTCATGGAGAATGTCGATATAAGTACCTACTGTTATAAGCTCTCATGTTGTGAACTCATGTGTTGAACATAGTACTGAGCCCCATAACTTCTAATCTAGTCTATCTATCTACGGTTCGAATGACAGATGAAAATAACATAGCCTTATCTCCCTTGATATGTTGGATCAGCTACCCCCTTGTTCCTGGCATTACCGTTACCTGAATTGTATCCTATTTCTCACGAGCTCGGTGTCTATACTACTTAGATAGATAGATAGTCAACGAGCAGCGTAAGCGGCGCACCTTGATGGATGTTGAAGAGTATCCACTAGGGAAGATGCGCAACAATATAGGTCCATCTGGACAAGAGAAGGGAGCTGAGCCAATTTGAAGGGTTCAAAAATACAGGATCTCAGGCGAGTCGCGAACAGTGTTCATGTCCAAATCGAGAAGGCATCAATTGACCGACCACGGTCCGCCGAGCTGTCTTCGTTCAACTTGGATCACTCCGGCACTGCAACGGCACTTTGCTCAAGGCTTCTTTAAATTCACTCCTCCCAGCTGACGACTCTCTTCGCCTTATCGGAAACTTGAACTTTGCCGAGTCCTACTGCCGTTCGAAAGCTGGTTTGTTTAAAGAACTTCAAAGAAGGACTGATCTGTGCTATTTTAACTATCATCCTTGCAGCCGTCTCCTCGCTATTACGTAACTATCACGGTAAGATATTCGTTCCTATCTTTCTAGAACATAGCCTGATTCTACGTTCCTGAAATCCATCATCCAATGGCGACTGGGCAATGGTGCAGTATTCTCAAGGTCTTCGAATACCGCTTCGTCAGCATGGTCTTCCCGCCTTTCGCTCTCAGGCTGAGCTTTGTCTCCGTCGTTTTGGGAACTTGTCGCTCAACGTCGAGCCTTCAGCCCAATATGTTAAAGTTTCACCATGTACGCGCTTCAGGGCAAATTCAATGGGCTTTTTTGTATGATCATCATAGGAAGATGAAGATCTTCCATCTTGATATTTATTGTCGCTCACCTATGTTCATTGATTGATATCCCAGCGTGCATAAGAAATATCAGAACAGGCCATTTTTCTATCTTATCGTCTCCTTGTCCAGTAGTGAATGCACAACAGCCTGGCTGCACGCGGCACCTTGCATGATCATCACGAATTTGATCTTGTGCTCCACTATATAACGAGTTAGTAGCTCGGAAACAAGACTCGACATCCTTCCTTTGCTGGTCTTTGGAATCACCATCATGACTGCTGCTATAACATATCTCGGGACTGCTACACCAGAACTAACCGACAGTCAGATCAAAGCAATTTTTGCTAATCTGGACGTCGTATTCAACGATATAATGCTTAATGCATTCTTCCATGGTAAGCGAAACTGCACTCGCAAAAGGATTTCAATCAACTAACTTTGGAAGGAATATACACTGGAGTGATAGCCGTCACATTGTGGGCTGTTGGTCTGTGCTCTTCACTTCTTTGATGCGCATCTCTTTGACTGGTATGTCTAGCTTCAAGGAATAACTACCAGGATCATAGGAGGTCGCACATTCTTGTTTTCACCATCCTGATTTTGTATATTTTGGCGACTGTCGGCTTCTGTTGCTTATGGGCGAATGTTATCTTGACTTTTATCACTGATGGTGAAAGCTTTTGGACGGCATACAGTGCTATTCCTAAGACTTCGACAATATTGGAGCAGGGGATCAATGGAATTCTGAGCATGGTTCTTGCCGATGCTACTTTGGCATGGGATTTAATATCTGTTTTTGCGTGAGTTCGCTTATGTATACCTAGATATGGCGCTGCTGGATTGTCTGGGGTCGGTCATGGCGTGTGGTGCTCGTTCCGATTGCTTGCACCACCTTGGGAACAGGTACGTCTTTGAATTCATAAACCCAATGATTTACAACTTATCAGCATTAATATAAATCTAGCCAGCAGAGGGATCGTAACCTATTACACTACTTTCGGATCTCAGCCATCGCCCCAAGCCCTATACATCGAGAATATTGTCAGCTGGTCTCTGCTGTACTCCTCGCTCATACTGGCCACCTTACTATGGTGCACCATTCTCATCATCTATCGTATTTTGAGAGTGGGCGGTGTTGCTGGAAGGGTACGTGTATATCAGAGAGTGATAGAGATGCTCGTGGAATCCGCATCTCTCTACTCTGCGGTGTTAGTTGTTTTGCTGGTGTTGGAAGCTCGTAATGAGCTAACCGGAATTTACGTCGAAGACTTGGCGATTGCGATGAGAGTAAGCTTTGTCTTTGTTCCTTGTCACCACTAAAATGTCTCCGCTAGGGAATAATGCCAACAATTCTAGTCGGCCGCGTTGCAGCAGGACATGCACGCCCAGACGATTCCTGGAGCGAAAGCACTGTGAGGTCGTCACTTCGATTCGGAAATCATTCAAGTTCGCACAATGACACTGAAATGAGTGTTGGATCTGGATGGGACACATCGTCGCCCGTAAGACCGGACTTGGAAGAGGGTTTGGAGGACATTACAGAGGTACGAGTGAAGGGAGCTTCGCCAACTGCCAGTGCACACGTCGTCGGGACATCGAGTTCTGTAGATTATAGTGTCGTATGAAGTAACACGGGATTCCAGTTTGATAGATAATCAGCTACGGACTACAAACAGTCGGTCGAGCGAAGATAAGCAAGCGAGGCAAAAACCCCGATGCTTCTTAGTGCAATTATTCTCCATAAGATACTTGTGCGCACATAAACATCTGGCTTAGAATAATTAGTTCCAGTAGTACGACTGACCAAGGCAAAGCTTACACGTACCAACTCCGCAATGAAACGGGATCAAATCATACCGTGAAGAGTAATTTTATTGAATCCAGTCCTGCGTCAGCGATTTGTCGAGCAGAGCACGATAAAATCCTAGACAAGATGTTAGGTCTGCTTTGCGAGGATATTATACCTACTCACGCACCGGCGATGAGTTAGACGGAGTACCAGGTGCATCAGAACACATCTATCCGGTTGCCGAGCGCTAGCACTCGAGTGGTTTGAAGACCCGCTCATCGTTGACTATTCATTACAACGACCTTTCCTACTGAATACCACAGAGTCTATGTTCCCGAAGTATACCTGCATAAATTCATCAAGACTTGCCATGAAGAATGACTGAACTTAACGCACCGGGAAGTCGCCTCAACGATGGTCTCTGCTTTATTGTTCGACTTCGCCCTGAGGTGCAGCACACACCTCAGGGGATTCCAAGCGCATATACCGAGACCGGGAAGATAACAAACCACAGGAGAGGTGTCGTTATATCTGAGGCTGATCCACATGTATCTAGCTTGGTTCCTTGCCAGGGCCTTCGGCGCCTCCGTCGTCATTGCCGATTATGCATAATGCTCCATCCTGTAGGTATCCGTGATACTGATAGTTAGACAAAAAGCATTATCATGTCACGACCCGAAGAAGGTTTAACAGAGGATAAGAGAAGGAAATTGTACAACAACGCACCCAGTCGCGACTCAGCGCCTCAACATTGATGGCTTCGATGACCAGTCAGCATATATGCATCGTTCATTCTCTTTAGCGAGAAAAAAACCAGCAGAGAAGACGCAAAAGAGAAGAATCTATACAATGTTCCCGTTGGTCAACAATTTAAGAGTACACTAGAAGCAGGAAACGTACTTTTTCTCATTCCTTGACGTTGTAGACGGCGTCCATGTTACTGTGGAACGGTGGTGCAATAGAAAAAGGGAGTAATGTCAAGAGGAATTGGATTATTCATGGACGTCGGGACGAAGGAAGGCCGTGACTGTGACGCATATGGCAGTCGTCTCACTTCTTCTCTTCCTTCCACCATGACCACGGGGCCTCACCACTAGTAATTCTTACCATGCCAAGAATGACCTAAACAAGCGTTACTGACGACGCCCGCTGCTGCCGACGATGGAAAAGGCTGCTCTTGGAGTGAGGACCCGATACCTACCGATGATTCGAGATTATGTTGCTCATGGTTCTAGTGATATCAAAGGTCGGTTCATCACTGTTATCATTATTGCAAGGAACTGAAGAAATAATAGCTACGACATTTCTTTCACTGTCACTGGCACTGGCACCCCCCGAGGCTTCCACTGACGTTGGTAGAAGGCTATCAGAGCAAGCCCATCAGTCGCGGATCGAGCGCACTAGGGTATCCTACAGGCAAGACAAGAGTCGGAGGCTGTGGCATCGGGAGTGCCGGTTGGTATGTCTGCAGCTCGTGGTGAGGTTGAAGCAGAGGGTACGACTTGCTTGGCATCGTCGTCGTCAACCCCGATGGGCTGACCGATGCGGTATTGTCGTATATCGCGTTGGTTCGTTCATCGCGACTGGCGCGATGGTTCTGGGTCCTGTCGTCCCTCTTGCTGCGCAGGAAGTCTTCCCAGTCGTAGGGTTCAGTGTGTGGGTCGTGGTGCACGAGACGCCAGAGTATGTTCCGCCCCTCTGAAGCCTTCCTATCGTCGTGACGTGGCTTACCGAGGACAGTTAAAAGGAGCCACCTTTCATAGTCACCAGCATCAAGGGTTGGCGCATCGTCTGGGGCCTCGCCGGGGGTATAAGGCTCGTCGTTCAGGAATGAAAACACACGGCGGTGGGAATCGAATGGATGGATAGGCGGTGCGTGGCTCGGTGCGACAGTAACGTTGTTCCTCCAGGCCGTAACCCGATCGCAGACGGCCGCGTGATTTCTCTGCCACCAATGAGTTCTTAATTCTATAATCGAGTTTGATATACTCACCAATACCTCACCCTCACAGGCCAACAACATTACAGCCCTCTCGTTCAGCGGGCTTTCCATAGCCTTATCCCTAAAAGACAATACACTCCCATAGCCAAAGAGCTCGATCTGCGATGTGGCGATCAGTGGTGATCCCTTCGTATACGCGATCGCACTCACTAATGTATACGTCCATTCACGGATCTCGGATACTGGTACTTCCCAGTCTTCTGTGTCGCGAGGCGAGCTCATATTGGAAGTTGTCAAGTAGGTGTTCGTTACTTTGTGGCCGTTGTAATTACAAATCACGAGCCCTGAGGCAGCCTTTGTTTTCTTTTCGGACATCTAGCAAACGACACCTGAGGTTTGTGACTGTCGTTCTTCTTCTCATTATCCACTTCTTAGACTGAGTGTTCTCTCATAGTTTGGCACGAATCGTTAATTGATGAAAATACGACGATATTTGTCCGCATTCAAATTAACTCTTCGATTAGCTCACCACGGGGTTGCCTTCTGCGGATAGGATTGTCCTTCATACTGGGGTTTTGCAGAGACTTACATTCTGCAGTTTTCTCTTTCGCTGGCCCCGTATCCGGGTAGCGTCTGGGACAATATAAACCCCCGCCACAGATCTAGCGTTTAATCCTGCGGCGCAGCATCAACCTCGCTTTACACGTCCACCGCAATGGAACGAGGTGGATGCTCAAAATCTGTTGGATTGTTTTGATACCTATCCCAAGGATATATTGGAAACCTAAGCTTTTCATTTCTTCCCCCGATATGACTCGCAGAAAGTTCAGGGACCATTTCGCAGAGTTCTCGCCAAAATGACAATTCTTGATGCAATGCCTAGTGGCATGATTGAATATTTCTTTGCTTCTTTCCCTACGTGTTACAAGCGGCTGAGAATTGTTTGTAGAACCACTGTCGAGAACCACAACTGCACTTTTCCGTACCCATGTATAGTCGTCGGCTCAGCAGCAGAGGGACATTGCGTCTGATGACGTGTATAGTTTTGGATAGGCTCAGGAAATTTCTGTTTACGATTTACATAGGCGAATACACGCAAGTTGGGCCATAAAATCACCAGTTCTTGAATTTGTTTTCGAAGGTGGTATTATCTCGAATGTCGAAGATGCTCAAAACGACGGTCTCCACGGAGAACCGACAGGCCATTCTAAGGTCCCCATATCAAATTTTGCGATGCAAGACAACAGGTGCTTAAATTTACACTCTGCAGCCATTAAATTTGTCGCTCCAATGGCTCGATCCGAAATGAGTAGCGAGCTTAAATGGGTTTCTCATATCACTCTCAAGACGTATAGACAAGTCTAGGGGAATACGGTGAGGGTTATATTTTATGTGGATCTAACTGTGTCATATAAACGACGATCCAGTCATCAAAAACCGTACAGTAGCACTAATATTGACCGAGTCCTTCTAAGTAACTGGTACACCCTCGAGAGTAAGAGTAGGATTAGCAAATACATAGATGATGCAATAGATGGCAAGAAAGCGAAGCAATTAGGAGAACAACGAGCAATGGTGGATAGGTGTATGATCTACGAATTCTATAGCAGTGGGAGTGGGTGGGGTGATGGCTTCTACCGGCAACCGTCAGCGCAAGCTCTGGCATAGAACAGGTAACACTCACCACGAATGATATCCGTCGAAGGTCTATTGGATGGACTTTGCTATTGAAAAGGGCATCCCGGGGCATGTGCGCCTCGCCAGCCACAATGGCAGCATTGAGGCAGAGATTCGGCATGGTTAATTGGCACCGAAAAGCTAATTTCAGGCTTCGTCTTGTAAAGCCGCGGTGATGAGGAGACGAAGGCTGGTGAGGATGGGTACGCTGAGGACGAGCACATTTTTGCAAAGGTCAAGGGGGGACTGGATTGTATAACAGCTATAGTGCGCATTTCCTTTATATACACCGAACGATGGGAGATCTCGGAGACGTCTAGCCCCAAGCGTGTGTTGTTTCCACGCTCGAGGTTCACGTCAGGGAATGAGAACGGGACAGCTAAGTCATAAAAGAGAAAAAGAACGAGCTTGTTACTTAGCAGCCATCGACACTTCCACCCTATAAGCGAGTAGACCTTCACCTCGACTCGGGATCCAGGCGAGACAATTGAACGCCGGATCCTTGGTGGGTCCGACGCGATGCCTAGACTTTTAATGCCCGGGGACCTACAATAGTCAGCTGTAGTCCAGACTGAGTTCTTTCGGCAGTGGAGTTAGGTGAGCGCCACAGAAGTTATGTTGTGACCCATAAAAATAGACTTTAAGGATGAGTCGGTAGTCCAGAAACAAGCTAATAGCAGCCGCTACTAGCGACTCGTAAGTAATAACGCCAGCCCTTCTCAAAATAACAAGGGAATCGTACCACTTGACATCAAGGGTCCGAGTCAGTAATAATGCAAAGTATAGACTTTGATGTCGGGGGCAATAAGCTAGCCGAGATTCGCATCCAGGCTGTCGCCGCAGAGCCAGGTATTGTTTCTGTGAACGCTAAGATTGAGGTCGAGACCTTGAAAAGCTGGGTGGATCATCAGTGACCCATTGTTGGGAGACGGCTTTTGTAGGTGGAGCAGTTGGCACGGTGCATCATAATTCGAAATCTGCGAACGTGTCGGAGGAGCAACAGCTAAGGAATTCCATGGTTGTATAGGACAGGATCGCCTGACTTGCACCTGAGATTGAAAGAACGCTAACAAGGGCCATAGTCTAAGTTGATATGACTGTCCTCGGTAGTTCATCCGAGAGAAATTTTAGTGGGCAGAAACCGGAGAAAGGAAGGTACGACTGCGTACCGGTAACTCGCAAGTAATGACGCTTAGATTTGATTTGTCCACGTCGAATCAATATACATGCGTCCGCTTCTAAGCCTTAAGGCTTTCTTGTTGGAATCAGCAGGTGAATATAAAGGTATATGACCATTTAAATATACGTACATTGTCACTCTCTCGTCGGTACATTGCTCGGACCGAGAGCTGAGCGCCTTCCCCAGGATGGCCCGCTGGAAATCTTTAGACCAGTGTCCTAAGCCATGTCCTAGGTATCAAGATTGACAATAAATCACGACGAAATGAAGTTACGGATATCACTACCATCAAGTCTTGTTCAACGATGGCGACCGAACACGGCAAGGAACTTGAACTTGCCAAAGCATTTCCGTAGACCGTCATTCTCTTCCTGCTTTACGGAGAATAATCAAATCAAAAATAGCGTGAGCACGCGAGTACAATCATTGAAAATAGAAACTGTAGCGAAGTCCGATCGTCGAGACAGTCGTGGAAGTTGGAACAATCTTTTTCGGACCGGGCATCCCGACCGTTGACACTGATAATTAGGTTGTTTGGACCAATTATTGAGGGCCGGTTCGTCGCCGAGGACCCTGATCAACCATGTTGATTTTTGTTACGTACCTATCCGCCTCATCCAGGGTGGCCACATGTAGCTTCAAGTCATCAGCGTTTGACTTCTTCCCCCACCTTTGACGCGTACACGTAAAGCACCGCAGCTCAGTTCTACTGAACGTCGATATTCACTGGCCGCCACTGGCACTGACGAACCTCAAATATCAGCCATGTCGACGACGTCTCGTTCTCTTAGGGATTGGAGGGACCTGTTTACTCGAATGTGTAGCTCTAGTATCACCGCTGGGATCCACTCTGTCACCTTCCAGCCTACTCCTGGGTCCACGAATGAAGACCGGTTCGTCGTGGAAGAATGGCTCATAGAAGGACGGACGTCGAAGTTCCTCGCCGTTTTCGACGGTGTCTTGTATCCATTCATATGCAAACAATTAATTCTTGGAATTTGAAGGACATGGGGGAGAATACACTGCTGAGTATGGTGCTGCCAATCTTGCCGAAAAAATAGAAAAAGAATTGCGTAAAGTGCTCCCGGAATGTCAAAATCGGTCTCGAAAAACTCTCATAGGCCGGATAAATAAGCTCTTGTTTTGGAGGATCTGTTACCTCGACAGAGAAATTGGCGATGCTGTCCAAAGTCTCTGCCCTGACCCATCATTACTCGATGATGAAGAAGCTCAGGCGCTAGTTGACGCCGACAAAGATTTTTCCTGCGAGCATTCTCTGGCACAACTTTGGCAGTTGCTCTTTTAGACGAGGAGCGAGACAATTTATGGGTAGTCGGACTCGGCGACTCGACTGTCGGTACGTTGTTGCCTCGCGATCATACAAGCCACTATTCTAATACGAGTCAGCACTCGCTTTAAGAACGAAGATGGCCTAGGAGAAGGCGAAAGACTTCTAACGCTTCACAGCACGCATACTCCAAAGGAATATTGTAGCATCGTTACGCTCCATCCCTCAGGGGAAAAGGACACCGTTATGAAAGACGATAGACTCTTAGGTACCTTGCTTCGCTGCCCACCCGAGGTATGTTGCACCCTGTGACGTTTTTGTCTCTGACATTCACATCTTCATAGGTCTGGGCGACTATGCTCTCAAGTTCTAGTCTATCTTCTCCACTAAGCTATTCTTCAAGCTGCCTACAGAGAACAGAACCAAGCGCTACCTTGATGATGCGCAACACTACCACAAAACACCACCATATGTCATGAATGCCGCCGACACCCGCTTCATCGATCTTGCTCCACTTCGACACCGTAAACCCATTCTGGTTTTATTCACGGACGGTGTTGATATCATCGTAGATGTCGAGACGACGGTTGATAAGGATCCCGAAGATCAGAATAGGTCGGATCCCGTCGTCGTCGTTAGGAAACTCTTATGCTCAGGAGACACTCAAGCACGACGTTGAGGTCAATTGGATGGGTGTGAACAGCAACCGGGTTACGGAATTACTGGGAAATTTGATGGCGGGGACTTCGGCGGAAATTTTCGCCAATTTTCTCGGGCCTGCAGAGCGTGGGGAATGAGATGAGAAGCTTTACTTTGATGACACGACGATTCTCGTTTATGACCTCACTTCTACTCCGTGAATGATATCGATACTCTTGCGTCTCTGGTGGCATTGTATTCTTTATGTATCTTCTCTGTGCGGCACCGCGTACTATACCCATCTCTGACATCAGTGAGAACTAAGCACTGGATGTGCTATGATTTGGCAACCCCGATGAACAAAGCTCAACTTCATGATCGACATAAGTATCTCTGCTAGATCCGTAACAAAGAGTTTTGGTACGGCGCCCCACTATCTTCTTATAATGTGTCACTAAAAGTGTGAAAAGAACAGCTCATGCTTGAGATTTTTGTAGGTCGTACAGGGGAATCGTGGTATCATCAAAGCACAAACTGTCATCCCATTCCCCGCGCTCCGCCGGTCCCAGAAAGGATGCAAACGTCTCCTTCGAAGTCCCTGCCATTAAGTTGCCCAGCAATTCTGTGGCGCGATTTCTGTTCTCAGAGGAACCCATCCAGTTCACTTCAACGTCGTGCCCGAGGGTTTCCTGAGCATATCTAGAGTCGATTTCGCGGCCTAACAGTTTACCGACAACGACTGCCGAATCCAAGGTGTGTAGCTCATTCTTGCTAACGAGAGTTTCACCATCAACGATGACGTCGACGCCATCTGTGAATAACACCAAAGTTGGATTGCGATGCCGAAGGGGAGTAAGATCGATGTAACGGATGTCGGGTACGTTCATAATATATGGCGAGGTCTTGTTGTTGGCTTGGACGCTGGTCAAAAAGTTCTCAGTTCTACCCGCAAGTTTGAAAAACAACTTGGAGGTGTATATTGACTCGAATTTGAGAGGATAATCCCCCAAGGCTACGATATAGCATGATCAGTAAGGTCTCGATTAGAAATTGTAGAGCAGACCTCGAGTAGGTAAGAATATTCCCAGCAGACGTTCGTCTTGTATGATTGTCTTCTTCTCTGTTGTGGGGTGCCGCATGAGGATGGTGAAGTACTCCGACGGAGTATGGGTGCTATGGAGCGTTAAGAGTTTCTCTCCATCGCCATATCCATCCGTCGACGTATATGCCAGCCCTATTGACCAGCAAGTGAGAAAAAGGGTCATAAACGTTAGAAATGAAGTAACGCACCAATGGTGGAATCACCTAGTCCGGCTATCCATAGATGATTACGTTCATTGTCGAGAAGAGCGACCGCAAGTGTGGAACCACAGTAAGCCCTTTGAAACACATCCCTGTGTGCATCAATGAGATTGCGAGCTTGTTCGTCGTCGAGCAATGACGGATCCGGGCAGAGTTCTTTAACGGCATCACCGATTTCTTTATCAAAGTAGTAGATCTGGCGACACAAGATATCTTGTACGCGTTTTGTAAACGTTTCTCGAGACCGCCGTTTGTATCGCTCAACAACACCGCGCAGTTCTGCTTCAATCCTTCCTGGAAGTGTGGCCGCACTATATTCAGCCGTGCAGTCTCCTCCGTGTCCTTCCAAATATAATTTCCTATTAATATCTTCTGATTCAAACGGGAAAGTCAAATTCGTACCATCGAGGACGGCAAGGAATTTCCATTGCCGCCCATCAATGTCCCATTCTTGGGCGACAAATCGATCTTGGTTGGGAGTTCCAGGAGTGGGTTGGAAAGTAACACAGTGGATACCGGCAGAAATGCTGGAGCTACACATTTGAGTGAACAGTTCCCGCCAGTCACTAAGAGAACGACTCTGGGAAGTCGACATCAAAGCCAAATTGTGTTGGTGTGGTCGAAGTCAACTACGCTTATGATGGGTGACTGTTCGAACAGGCAGAAAAGCACATGTAGTTTCTGGGTATAGAGATCAAATATTTCTCCTCTCAGAGCTGAGGCGCTGAAGCGCTGAAGGACGAAGCTGCACAGGAAAGTCAGAAGAAAGGAAAGGGTCATCAATTGACCCAAAATTTGATTTGAAATAGCTACCGTGTACAAGGCATGATATAATTGATTGGCCGCCAGTCGGCACTGGGCTAAAGTATACCGGCGGCAACTTCAGCGTCCGATTTAATGCCGATTTCAAGCCGGCCAATGCTTCTTCGAAAACATTGGTATCCTGGATTGATCTTGGAAGCGAGAATGCAATAAGCTATGAAAATAGGATATCTTCTGGGTGGCGCTTGTGGGTATCTACTTCATGCTTTCAATTCCCGCTGTGCCAGCGCTTCGAAGAATCACTAAGCTACACGAGCGCCCGCTTGTGGTCAAAATCATATACCGCAGGAACACCTCAGCGGGAGTAGCGAGAGGCCTGCGGTACTATACCCTGAATAACTATAGCGTATGCTCCTCCAGCCAGTCCCACAGCTTCTTCGCAACGGCAGGGTCATCAGTGCATGGATTCGGGCGTCCAATCCTCGCCCACGGCGCTAGGAACTAGTTGAATTCCAGGTCAGTTCGCGTCTCAGATCACACTACTAACGCGTACCATTCCACTGCACGCCGCTGCTTCTGGTGTGGTTCCCGCCCATAGCTGCGTTAAGGCCCCGTATGTCGGTGAGTATAAGATATATGGCTGGGATGTGCAGGTCAGGTTGTGTATGCAAGTAGGTAAGGCGCCACCGTACACTGAGGTATTTGAAAATTGGGGACTTGTGTCGCAGGAGTTCGCTATTAATATTTCCTTAGGCATCCGTCAGCACATAGCGTGTCGAGTGTCAAAATTATCGTTACCTGGGTTCAGCGATATCGAGATGATCCCCTCGTCTCCGTATCGCCTTGCGAGTTCGTTTGAGAATAAGACGTTTGCCTGATAACAAGGTTATGTTCGTAAATACAAGCGGAAGAAGGGCATCGACAGACGAATTTGCTCTGGTAGTACAAAGCCTCTGTGGACGACCCTCGTCGTTTCGGTCCGTCAACCAACGTGTCCCAATTAATGCGATGGGTAAGGTAGATTGTCCCAGACGAGGTATTGATGATGCGGGATTTCTTCTCCGGGAGGGATTTGGCTCCGGCTTTGAGACTCCCGAAGAGGAGATGTGTTAGGAGAAAGTGGCCTACTGCAGGTAAGAATCCGTTATTAGAGACGAAGGATTCAAAGATACCCATGACATTCGTAGCGAATTGGAGGTCGTATCCGTCTGCACTGATTTGGTGCAGAGGGGGCCACATAACTCCGCTGCGAGAGATTTTATGAAAAGGTATGTTCAGCGTAGGAGAGAACCATACGCGTTGTTGAAGAGAACGTGTAGTTCGGTTTCTTTGCTACATAAAAGAGATTTAGGGATAGGAGTCAATGATTGGTGACGAACCTCTTGAATTCTGCAGCAGCTTCTCTTACGCTCTCAAGACTTGCAAGGTCCAATTTAAGGAAGATCGCTTCGTTCCCTGTGTCTTGCAATAGCTCGCGTATCGTGTTACGCGCCTTCACTTCGTTCCTAGCTGCCATGTATACCTTTGCATTGCGCCGGAGAAGAGCCTTTATAGTCTCTCTACCAATTCCCGTATTTCCACCTGAATATGGGCGTGTCATTCATCGAGTCGCTCAAAAAAATCCCGATTACTTACCAGTAACGATAATAACGCGTCCAGAAAGGACAGGGATGTCATCTGCCGACCACTTTGGGGAAGGAGGAAATGACTGAGAAAGGAGACGACAAAAATTGACTATATAGAGCCAGAGTATGGAACTCATGCTCATGCTCGTTATCATCGGAGTTGTGGTGTGGTGTGGTGTGTGTACCGGTACAAGGTCCCAATCAGGAACGGCCGGGTCCACAGCCCTAACATGGCTGTGGAAGCAGTCTAAAATAATTTGCAATAAACTTTGGAAATTGGCTTCGATAAAATTAGATATTACAAGCTCGTGATAGGGTCTGCCACGCTAGGCTGTCCAGTTTCCAATGTCCATCCATACGCGAACGGTCTAGACCACCGCGTCTTTTGTCAACGCGTCAGGGAGTGATACAGCCGCGTAATAGCCACTTTACAGCACTTCGGAGAATCACTAAGTTACGCGAGCGCCTGGCACTTGTGGTCAAAATATACCGGAACATCTCAGTGGGGGGAGCGGTACTATACTCTGCATACCTACAGCGTATGCTCCTCCAGCCAGTCCCACAGCTTCTTCGCGACGGCAGGGTCATCGGTGCAAGGATTCGGGCGCGCAACCCTCGCCCATGGCGCCAGAAACTAAGTCGTTGAAGTCCAGGTCAGTTCGAATACAAAATTATACCACCGACGCGTACCATACCGTTGCACTCTGCTGCTTCTGGTGCCGTTCCCGCCCAGAGCTGCGTCAAGGCTCCGTATGTCGTTGAGTATAAGACGTATTGCTGGGATTTTCAGGTCAGCTTGTGTATGCGAGTAGGTAGGGCGACACCGTACGCTAAGGTATTGAAAAATTGAGGACTTGTGCCGGAGGAGTTCGGTTTTAATGTTTCCTGAGTATCTGTCAGCATATGGCGCGTAAAATCTCAAAATTTATCGTTACCAGGGTTCAGCGATATCTAGATGATTCCCTCGTCTCCGTACTGCCTTGCGAGTTCGTTGGAGAATACGACGTTTGCCTGATTACTCATGAACTTTGAAAAACAAAAAGATAGAAGACATCGACAGACGAATTTGCTCTGGTGATACAACGCCTCTGTAGAGGACAACCAGGCTCGTCGTTTCGGCCCGTCAACCAATGTCTCCCAATCGATGCGATGGGTGAGATAGCTTGCCCCAGATGACGTATTGATGACGCGGGATTTCTTCTCTGGAAGGGATTTGGCGCTGGCTTTGAACAATTTGTTGTTAGGGGGGAAGTATTTAAAGACAGTACCCATGACATTCGTAGCAAATTGGAGGTCGTATCCGTCTGCGCTGGTTTGGTGCAGAGGGGGCCACATGACTCCGCTGAAGGGAGTAATTTTGTAAAAAGGCATGTTGAACACAGGAGAAAATCATACGCGTTGTTGAAGAGAATATGCAGTTCGGGTTCTTTGCTATATAATTTACATAGTTATGAGAGACATTAGAAATAGCAGCCAACGATTGGTGACGAACCTCTTTAATTCCGCAGCAGCTTCTCTTACACTCTTAAGACTTGCAAGGTCTAACTTGAGGAAGTGCGCTTCTTTCCCTGTGTCTTTCAACAGCTCGTGTATGGCGTTACGCGCCTTCATTTCGTTTCTAGCTGCCATGTATACCTTTGCATTTCGCTTGAGAAGGGCCTTAACAGTCTCTTTTCCAATCCCTGTATTTCCACCTGAAGATGCGCGTGTCAGTCATCGAGTACTTGTCAACAATGTAGGTTATTCACCAGTTACAACAACAACGCGTCCAGAAAGGTCAGGAATGTCGTCTGCGGACCATTTTGGGGAAGGAGGAAATGACTGAGAAAGGAAACGGCAAAAATTGACTAAATAGAGCCAAAGTATAGAACTGAACGTCATGCCCATGCTCGTTTAACGTCGAAGTTGTGGGAGAATATTTTCAAAGTTCGATAAGATTAGATCGTTGAAGTCACGTGATAAGGCCTCGACTGTTCTAGACTACCCGTACGCGAATGGGAACGGTCTAGACCACCGCGTGCTTTGTTGACGTGTCAGGGAGCGATACAGCCGCGTGAGTCATTTTACTCTGAACGCCCATGATATACTCTCGACGAGCGGATCCTCTTCATCAATGCCTGCCTTGGGTCTTTTCTTTGCACTCCTGCTGTTTTCCTAGGGCCTCGGAGATTCTCGGATGAAAAGCGTGCCGAAAAGAAACGTATTTTTGAGAAATCAACCCGATTTCCTCCTGGTTCCAAGGTGTGTAGCTACAAGTACAAAATATTGAGTAGGAGTGTGTTAATCGAAATACGAAGGTATAAGATGCTGTTATCGGTCTTCTGAACACCCTATGGTGTCGCCATTCCAACCTCAAGAATGCCCTAGGCGACGTGAAGAACCCACGTATCGCTCTCATCGTCGTCCTTGGTTAGGCCCATGAACCGAGTTCTACCCTTCAGAAATGCCAATCTAGGAACGGCAACCTTTTCTCTGTACTCTCCCTCGTGCTCCGTGTCCATGAGCAGTGAAGGCGAAGCCGGCGGCGGCGACCAGGGAATGGGGACCTGCAGCGCGCGCCAGATAGTCTCCACCACATCAGCAACCGTCACCCACTCTCGAATAGCCGACCTCTGGACGACTATGGGCCATGGCAGCATTTGGCTGACCACCGCCAATGACGGCAAGGGCGGCAGTGTCGCCGGCTCAGTCACACTGCCCCATACGCGCGCGCACGCGAGGCTTACGGAAAAGTCGAGCTCAATTTGGCCTCCATTAAGCTGGAGCATTGGGTGTATCATGGCAGTTTCGGCTATTTGCGACGGCAAGGGCATGTGGGCGGCTGTGTGGGGCGTCTGGGGAGGCGAGCGGCTGGGTGATGATGGGTATGTGCTTTGGAAGGATACTGGATCGATGGGCTGGGAGTGTGGGGAGGGCGCTTGGTCCCGGTGGTCAGATGGCGATTCCGATGGGTGGGTCCACTGGGATCGACCTGTGCCAGGTGGTCCGAGCGCTGGTGACGGCCCTGGGCTTAGTGCGACAACACTAGGGCTGCCAGTGAATGTATTCCTCCTCTCCGACGGCGATGGAGGCTGACTGCAGGAATCCCATATTCCGTTGGTATCGGCTCGTGGTGGGAACATTTTCTTCCTATAGGCACACTAATTAATCACGACCCATGCAGGCCACGTCGACGGTAGAGCATACCAATATCTGGAATACCGTGAAATGATAGGTGAAGGTGATCGAAGGTGATGGACAAGGGGCGACACGTAGGATAGCTGGGTTATGGGTACTTTCGTAATGAGAGAAAACCTAACCCTAAGTAACATTTCGGTACCGTGCTACCGCTTTTTGGGTACTTGTTCGGTTTTCTCCGTTCCAAAGCATATGCTTTGTACTGGATTTGGTACCCTGGCGCTTATTCCGCCGCCGTGATGGTAATGTCCCGGCGACTTGGTATGTTTTCTAGAAAGCGATTTGGCTGTGTCTATTCGGGAGAGCCTAGGCAAATTTCCTGGTTATCTTGCGACGAAATGTGACTGGTGCTGGTACATGAATGAAGGCTTTGCGCTTGAGGATGATGAACAACTTATGCAAGTACCTGGCGACGCAGCTCGTGTAAAGCGTATTAAGGCGATTTCTCATTTTTTTTCAAAACCGCCATACCGTTTTTATCTACACATCTGCTCCTACACCAAGGCGGGAGGGCAGTTTGTTTCCACTACAACATTTATTCTCATATATCAATCGCCTGTATGATGAGAAGTTATTCATGAATTACTTAATGGATGATGTGTAGCATCGTAGCCGAGGTCAACCAAAAAGGACCGATTCGCCCATGGGAGTGTCAGCGGTTCATCGCAGTAATGGAACAATGGAGGGAATGTAACATCTCGACAAGTGGTCTGGTATATTACAGCTCCCCGCGCATCATGACTCTCTATGACAATTTTGAGCTGAGGTCGCTTCGCCTGTTCACGGGAAATAAATACGTGAACGACAGCATTACTCACTGGTATCAACTTGTGCACTACCCGTAGTGATCGAGCGGTATATTGAATTGTGGATGGTGCTGTCGATGTCGGTCCGTGCAATTACGGCCAGCTTGCTATTCAAATGTATACTTCAGCCTTCCATGCGTCATATATCAGTGTGCTGATCAATCTGACAGTCTCCGACTCGGGGCGAGATTTGACGGGAAATCAATATCCTGGAATGCTGGAGATGGCTGTGGGAAACCCAACTTATGTCCTGCAAGTGTGCCTTTGGGTCGGAAAGCATCGAAGAAAAATCTAGAACATTACATAAATCGTTGATAACAAAAGCCAGCTACTTTTTCAATATTGCCCTTAGAATGCGGATACAGAGCCCATAAAATGGTTGAAAGTCTGGCAGCACTGCCATATAAATTACTGCAGTCGTCGTCTGAAGAACCGAAGGCATTGGTGCGTATACTGAACATGAAAGCTGTCTAATATTAATACATGCCGTCGTCGCGTCTGTGGCGTGAGAATGTATCCACGCCGTGGGAAACAAATTCTTTTTCTTCTCTCCCGTCCATGTCCTTCCATGCTACGGCTTGTCACCCACCACCATCACCTTCGTAACATCGCTCGCTCGTACGCAACCTTTTCTTCAGGCCTTAGCATCCCAGTTCTCTCTGCTACCAGGCGCACCGTCCGCGTCGAGCAGCTCCCAGATGGATACGACGTCAGCGACGTCGTCGGCGTCCTCAGCGCCAGCCCCGTCGAGGCAATCATACCATCGCAGAACCATATCTCTCTTCGCTTTTTTGCAAAGACCCTAGCAAGAAGGTATCGTCAGAAGAATAGCGACCGGTTGTACGTGAAGATTGACGAGGAGGTACGGACGGCGCCGTTGTCTGCGTTCACGGTTGCAGCGCTAGGACGATATGGGCTGTCGCTGCACTTCGTTATTGATGGGCTACCCCATAAAATGGGAGTGGAAGAGCTGAAGGAGCTGCTTTTCAGTGGCAAGAGGGTGGTTTCCTGGCGACTCGAAGGCACAAGAGCCAACGTACAAGTGTTTTCTCTGCATCATGCCATGCTGGTACGTATGCTTGCTACTTTTACTTGTATGCTGGGCTTAATAACTCCTTAGGTTCTGCTTGCACTGAAGGAGAACCCCGACTTCAAAGATTGCCGGATGTCGTTCATCGACGAGGATGAATATATGTATCCCGAGTGGTACCCTCCACCAGAGGAGGGCAATACCGACTCCAAGCGAACTGTTGTCATTGACAACATTTTGACGCCGCAAACCTCGATTGCTGTACGAGACTGGGTTAGCTCTTTCGACAAACAAGTAGCTGGGCTCGTATACGGAGGCCTTCGACCCGAGCAAAATGTTTGTTCCGCTTGTTCCTCTTATCAGCGTTGGCTGATCTCCCTTGTTTGCAGATGATGAGACTACGGTTCGTCTCACCGGACCTCGCGCGACAGTTCATCGCCAAATTCGGAGATCAGTCCGACCGATTGAATGTCAGAGTAACATTGGTCGACAGCTCTTCCACGAAAGATGGCGAGGTCTCCAACCCAGAAGAGCACCGCAGTCTTGTCACTGCCATTAGCATGGGCGCGTGTCGGACGCTCCTCGTGCAGTTTGATAAGGCTCATCGCGTCGAAAAGTCCGAATATCGAGCATTTTTCGGGCAGTTTGGGAGCATCGCGTTGATAACCGAGCAAAAATGGTGAGCTCGGGCATTGTCCTCGTTTGTCTTAGCGACTGATTGGTTTCATGTAGGCACGATGAGCTCCGGCTGTTGGTGCAGTATGAAGACGTGCACGATGCTATGCAGGCGATCATCTCGCTTTCCATACCAGGGCAGGGGCATTTGTATGAGGGTGCTAGTGTGAATTTTTTGGGCGCTGATCATCTACAGCCCATCTTTATAGTAAATTCGCCGAGTAAAAGTATATTACATCTGGAGGAATCTGATATGTGATCCTTTCATCGTAGCCACACGAACAGTTGCACAACACCCCGGATGGTACAGTGCTCGGTCCATGATTCTAAGCCGTGCCAGGTCATGTCGCGGGGTTGAATGGAAGCATGGCTGGTGAAACCTGCCCTAAAGTGCGCATCAGGTTGGTGGATAGATACTCATTCATCAACAACCTAGTCCTGATGAGGCTCTTTCAAGTCTAAACTGTCATTTTTCAAGTCCGAATCTAGTCGTGTCCTTCTGCTAGCCTTCTTCGCCAGCGAACTTGCTTCTCGAGATGATACGCCCACACCCGGGGCTTGTCTGCGGTCTTTTACTTACTGTACAAAATCGAACTTCGATGCATCGAACCGATCACTCAAATGCTGTGCCGATCCTCGATCGATGTTATTTCAGGAAATGTTGACGGTTGGATCGCCTGGTTCCCTATAAAGGCAGCAGACCTGATTGGGACCTTGTGCCGGTACCAACACGAACACCAGCAACTTATATTTTCTCGCCCTTTGACTTTCTTCGCGATGCGCCTTCGAGTACTTTTCGCTACACTCGTTCTTTTCTCTTCGGCGGTGTCCGCTAAGTTGGACCCTAATGGTTGCGAAGGTCTGCTCCAGGCTGAGGGCCAGTGGAAGTTTGTCGTCGAGAATGGAGAACACGCCATTCAGGATAGCGAATCCAATCGATATATCACATACAGCGAGCAAAGTACCGTACAAGGTTTGTTCGCTTAGTCTCTCCACGGCGAGTAGTAGTAACTCTTCATGCTAGATTGTCAAAACGACTGTCACAAACACCCGGAATGTGGGGCGATGGCCGGTACGTCGTCGCTGTTCTTTTCTGTTTAATTGTCTCGCTTCATGAGGGACTATAGCACATTCCGTCGATGGGACGTGTCGGATGTATTGCAGATTGTACAAAGGTCCTGTTCGTGCTGAGGAATTGACGTACGGTTGGGGGAAGGAGCATGGCAACGTCACGGTCTTCCATAGCTATGCCGCGAACCTCTTGAGAAAATGACTTCCACCCTATATTTAACGAGCGTTTCTTCTGTTTGTATACCATGTAGTCTGAGGGTGTGTATACAATATTGGATATAGCGAATACCGACCGTTTCATGCACAGAACTACTGACAAGTGGGAGACGATATCCCGACAGGTGTTACTAAATGAAGGCAATGAAGTGTTCTTGGGTTTGAGGTACTTATAAAGCCAGCTCTGTGTTATCACGTATCGTTCTATAGGATATCCCACCTCCGGAGCACCTGTGCAGTATAATGTCAGCATACCTGCGCCCCCATCGACCTATAGTTCGATCCCCCCAGGCCCTTCGCCGTCTTCCTGAATCTGACATCTATTTAGCTAAACATCGGTCCGCGAGGATATCAAAGACCAATATTGGCGGCTGGTCCAAGACGGCGACTCGCCGGGTGAGGTCAATGAAAACAACGTCAGTTGAGGTTTGACATGTAGTTGAACACTCATCTGACGAATAATATTCAGTCACGGGGAAACAACTACTTACACAGTCAATAAATTCAACAGCACTTAGGGTTATCCGACACTGATCTTCAACTCACAGACGTTCAGAAATCCACGCATGAAGCAGGGAACATCCTTCCCATCTACCTTCACCCTCTTACGGGGGCTGAGCGCTAAGCATTCGATTATTCCCATAACCTCGACTATTTCGTTCATCTTGGCCCACCCAACCGACAGAGCACTTGTTCTCCCTGGTGTTAGCATCTCTCGCCTACTTGCCAAAGAGAGCCCGATATCCTAGTCAACGCCGATAACTACTTTCCGAGTAATGCATTCGGACCAGTTTTTCATACCATAGCCATTGAAATTAAGGTGAGTATTCTGGGATAGACTTCGACTCGTAGGTAGTCCAGGCGCGCTGAGCTTGGTATTGTGCTTAGATGGTAGGGCACGAGAAAAGGGTACACAATGGCATCATCCCTTTCGAATGTAGCCATACATATATAGCTCACCCGGCCCCGACACACAAACGACGCGCACAAGACCGGCAAGACGCGTACTGAACGTTCTTATTCGAGACTCCCTAGCCGCGGTGTGCGCGAACGGAAAATTCGGTTTTGCATAGGAGCTGAGAAGGATGCAATGCAGGAAGAGACAGTACATTTTATAGATACCTAGCTACTGTACTGGCACGCCCGACTCTAAATTTGCAACGAATTACGTGTACGCGCTGAAAAGGGTATACGTGGTTTACTGAAAGTGGAATGTTCTCACGCCACAGATGCGGTTCACATTCAGACCACCAGCATCCAAGCTTTCTATCGAGAACCTTACACATATTTATCAAAAAGTGAAGGCCTCTGAGCTCATTGAGTTCAAGAAAACTCTGATTTCGCAGACCTTTCTCTTGACAGTACGAACGTGGTGTGGGTATGCCATATGGTCCATTTTGATTGGCGCACTACTCTCACCTGTTGTCACTAGATATCTACGGTTATGGTTAGTAGACCCATCTAATCTAGATCCCGTCGACCTCACACCTAAATCTTGAATCAATAAATGGAGCAACGACCATGTGGTCTGTGGCGATAGACATTGTCGGTTGAGTTGCTCTGCTCCCCGGGATCCGCGGACGCGGTTTTAACTCGTCCGTGTTTCTTGTATATAAGCCTGGACCTGGCTATCTTCGTGTTCGTTCGTCTGATTGCTCAATGGAAGACATCCCATCGATATCTCTGTCCGAGACACAGATCCTTGGTGTGAAACACGCGACGTCCTTAGGAGGGGTCGTCGAGGACCTATGGCTCTCATTCACCGAGACCATCAGCTATTTAACCTGGGGGCCTTTCCTCGCTTTCTGCAAATCACAAGTCCTGGGGTGCGCTCGCTCTCTCATACGTTGTTGTTGGCTATCATGCTATCCTCTTTAGGGCCCTGAGAGGTATTAGCAACGGCCATCTCACGATAATAGACGGAGAGGATGTTTATATATTTGGAGCGGAAGAAGAACCCCGCGCTTTCTTGCACGTCCGATCAGGCGAATTTTGGACGAGGGTCGCCTTATTCACAGACCTCGGTCTTGCAGAGTCCTTCATGAGTAGTATCGGTAAGCTATTCTTGCCAAAGTGTGACCTTTGCCTGACTGGCCTTGAAGTCGACTGTGATGATGTATCAAAACTAATCAAGGTGCATACTCACTTAAAACATTGTGAATCATTCTACTAATTTTCACAGTTGTTGATTCTCAATCGCGAACATCTAATACCATCACTTAATAGCTTCACGTCCTCTTTACTTGCACGAGGGCGACTGCTCACGTCTTACAAATTCGTAGGGAACTTGACCAACTCCAAGGCCAATATACGCTCCCATTATGATCTTGGAGACGAGCTGTAAGTACCATTTTTTGCTCAAGCCAAGCGATGACTCAAGTGTTACTTTAGGTTCCACGCTTTTCTGAGCCCAGACGTGAACTACTCTTCCGCCATCTTCTCCACGGTAGATGCGGATCTCATTGGGGTTCCAGAAGATACACTAGAAGATGGCCAGATGCGGAAAATGAAGTAAGTCCCGTATTATGAACTTCGTTATTCTGACCTATCCATACGTCTAGGATGATCCTGCAAAAAGCCGATATCCGACCCGGAGACCGCGTATTGGAGATCGGTACGGCTCAACAATGTCCGGACATAAGACGGTATTCTAATCATTCATGTAGGAACCGGCTGGGGATCGCTAGCTATCCTGGCGGCCAATACTATCCCTGGATGCAAGATTGACACCGTAACTCTTTCTTCCACCCAAGCTGCCTTTGCAAGGAAACGTATCAGCGAAGCCAGGCTGTCCGATTCTATCGTAGTACACGAGATGGACTATCGCGAATGTTTCCTCAAACCCGAATGGGCTGGAACCTTTGACCGTTTCATCAGTGTGGAGATGATCGAGCATGTGGGTAGAGACTTTCTAGCTGAGTATTGGAAGGTGGTCGACTGGGCGATGAAGCCAGACACCGGAGTGGGCGTGGTACAGTCTATCACCTTAACGGAAGCTCGTACGTGATATCTGCATTGCCTTGCTTTGGGAAATCTCATGATTTCGGTGAAGAGGCCAAGGCGTATAACACGGAAGGTGCTAGTTTTATAAGAAAATGGGTGAGTTGCTTTACTATTCTCGTACAACTCACTCTGACCAAATCTTTTGGGAAGAGTAAGCCTAATAATATTGCAATACCGTGCTATTAGCTAAGGATCCCGACCTTCAGTTTTTCCTGGAGGGTACCTTCCTACTCCATGTACTCTCATGGAGACTATGAATGCGGGAAGCTCTGCACGTCTTACGGTCGACTCTATGGTCAATATCGGGCCGCACTACGCGAGAACGCTGCGTGAGTGGAAGCGAAACTTCGTGGACTCCTGGGAGACGACGATAGCTCCTGCGCTTGTCCGAAAGTACAATCTGACGATTGCTGAGCAGGAGGTTTTCCGCAGGAAATGGATCTGTGAGTTTAAGATTTTCGATACACTGAGTATCATCGCACTGACGAAATACATAGATTACTTGTATGCTCTGCGCTTTCATTCTGCTATATGCTTTGGACTTAACATTTATTTTTGGGCTAGTGATTACTGCGAAGCAGGGTTTTCGACCAGGAGTTTGGGAAATCATACCATTACATTCACTCGCGAGAGGAACACGTCTCTTCGTTGTGATGTATGATCTAAGCCGTGATGTGGCCATCAGATCACACTTACACTGGCTTCAATATTTTTACCCACGCTGTAGTCTTGAAATATTGCGGGACTTCTCTAAAATGTGCGCTCACTGATTATCGTATCCCCAGATGGCGATTGCGAGTCCGCGCGTCGCATAAGGTTATCCCAGCGCCTTGACTCTTGGCATCGCTATCGAAGCACTTCCACGTGCAAAGTCATAAATTCGCGTCTACACCGGCAGGCACAAAAGTAACAAGTCCAATCTCCCGAAAAAAAATCTGAAAATGATCGGCAAGGTGTCGGTGGAATCCGAACAGCGCGTTTGACCGACGCTGCGCACGTGGTTTGCCGTAATGAAGCTCTCACGCCACAGACGTGTGCACTGCGCCATTCCTTATTGGGTCCAACACCAACACCGACGACCCCACCAGTAGTACCAATACCAGTATTATCACCTCCTGAAAATGCCGTCTCAACATATAACTTACTGTGACGGCATTTTACTACTTGGTAATCAATATCGCAGACTTTTTCTCTTGTAAATGATTTATTTTGCCAGCGTAATGATCCTGCGAACTGGTATGAGTACACGTTATCTTGATTGGATTGCCATTCTCATTATTTGTTACCAGATATCTACGGTTATGGTTAGTGGAACCAGCGCCCGTTGAAATTGCAGGGTTCTGCTGTCGAACTCACATGCATCTCAGTGGACTGGCCATACCGCCTGTCACGCTAGATGTCGAGGCTCACGCTGCTCTACTAGTATTCTCTCCGGGATCCGCGGAGGTGCTTGTAATTCGCCCTTATCTCTTGTATATAAGCCTGGACATGGCTATCATTATGTTCATTCGTCTGATCGCAGAATGGAAGACATTCCATCGATAGAGGCTTTGTCGGTGACGCGGGTCCTAGGCGCGAGATATGCCCCATCTCTGGGAAGAGCCGTAGAACGCATATGGTGCTCGCTCACAGAGACCATCAGCTCTTTAACCTGGGGACCTTTCCTGGCTTTCTGCAAATCACAAGTCCTAGGGTGCGCTCACTCCGCTTTCATGCATTGTTCACATTGTTGGCTATCATGCTATTTTTCTTAGGGCTCTGAGCGGCATCAACACCGGCCATCTCACAATAATTGACGGAGAGGATGTTTATGAATTTGGAGCAGACGAAGAACCCCATGCTCTCTTGCGCGTCAGATCCGACGAATTTTGGACGAGGGTCGCCTTGTTCACAGACCTCGGTCTTGCAGAGTCCTTCATGAGTAGTATCGGTATGCTTCTCCCTGCAGAGTATAGCCATTCTCTTAACTGGTCCTGAAGTCGACTGCGATGATGTATCGGCACTAATCAAGGTTAGTACTAAGTACTATCAACAATCATGGAATAATCTGCTGATCTTTTACATTCACAGTTAATGATTGTCAATCGCGATCATCTATTACGATCGCTTAATAGCTTCGCATCCTCTTTGTTTGCACGAGGGCGACTTCTCACATCTTACAGTCTCATCGGGACTTTCGCCAATTCTAGAGCCAATGTATCCGCCCATTACGATATTGGGGATGAGCTGTAACTACCATTTCTTTTTGCTAAATAAAGAACTACAGTAACTCCAGCGCGACTTCAGGTTCCGCGCCTTTCTAAGCCCAGACATGAACTACTCTTCCGCCATTTTCTCCAAGCTAGACGCGGATCTCACCGGGGTTCCGGAGGATACACTAGAAGATGGGCAGATGCGGAAAATGAAGTAAGCCTTGCCAGTGTATTATGAACTTTATTGTCTTGACCTCTAATACGTCTAGGATGATCCTGCAGAAAGCCGATATCCAACCGGGCGACCGTGTATTGGAGATTGGTACTCTTCACAATGGTCCAGAACTTGAATGTTACATTCTAACCATTCCGTAGGAACGGGTTGGGGAGCGCTGGCTATCCTGGTGGCTGGCACTATCCCCGGATGCAAAGTTGACACCGTGACTCTTTCTTCCAACCAATCCGCCTTTGCAAGAAAACGCATCAGCGAAGCTGGGCTGTCTGATTTTATTGTGGTACACGAGATGGACTTCCGCGAATGTTTCCTCAAACCCGAATGGGCTGGAGCCTTTGACCGTTTTATCAGTGTGGAGATGATCGAGCAAGTGGGTAAGGCTTTTTTGGCTGAGTATTGGAAGGTGGTCGACTGGGCGATGAAACCAGATACCGGAGTGGGCGTAGTACAGTCCACCACTTTCCCGGAAGCTCGTACGTGATGTCTGCTTTGCGGCTTTGCTTTGGGAAATCTGATGCTTTCGGTGAAGAAGCCGAGACGTATAACTCGGATGGTGTTGGTTTCATGGATAAATGGGTCAGGTGCTTCACTATCTTCGTATATCTTCTCTGACCGTATCTTTTGGTAGAGTAAGTCCAATGATAACTGAAGGACGATAAGAGCTAAGGGATCATGACCTTTAGTTTTTCCTGGCGGGTACCTTCCCACTCCATGTATTCTCATGGAGACTATGAAGATGGGGAGCTCTGGACGTCTTACGGTCGACTCCATGGTCAATATCGGGCCGCACTACGCGAGAACGCTACGTGAGTGGAAGCGAAACTTTGTAGACTCTTGGGCGGAGACGATAGCTCCTGCGCTTGTCCGGAAGTACAATCTGACGGCTGCTGAGCAGGAAGTCTTCCCCAGGAAATGGATTTGTGAGTTGAATCTAGATATACTGGATACCGTAGCACTGACGAAATACATAGATTACTTGTAGGCTCTGCGCTTTCTTTCTGCTACATGTTTTGGGCTTAGCGTTTCTTTTGGGGCTAGTGATTACAGCGAAGCAGGGTTCTCGACCAGGAGTTTGGGAGATCATATCATTACGTTCACTCGCGCGGGAAACACGTCTCTTCGTTGCGATGTATGATCTACGCAGCGAGGTAGCCTCAGGTTGTACTTCGATACAGGATTAGATTTAAGCTCACTTTCGTCTGGGTACCAGTTTATATAGGTGTCGAGGACCTAGAAGCAAAATGCTTCGTAAGTATAGAATCAAGTTCAGAGGAGCCAATACCAGCCAGCGTGTTGGTCCTCCAGCGGGCTTTTGTTGATAGGTGAAAAAGGAGATGAGAATGATCACTCACAGTATTGGGGTTTCCAAGGGGACCCAACTAGCACTTCCCACTCATAAAATTTACCAGAATAACGCTAGACGTTTATCTCAAGATTGCGCAAACGCTGCCAAAAAACGCAAACGGTCCAGCTACAAACGGCGCAAGGGCAATGGATTTGAGAGTTATAACTACGCTCTTCTTGGGCCAAGTATTGCTGCTTGATAGCATGGGGACCAAGCCACCGAAGTTTAGAGGATCTTGTTTTCCGAGCTTGAAGGGCCTGGCCATCGGGCGGAATTTGTGCACAGTGCACACTGATTGTCGTGCCCCCACCAGAAGACGACTCCTTGCGCCGAACAAGGTCTTCCCAGCGTCTCACCGGATTCATCAAGACTGCATCGAACTTGGACCCCTGATCTAATCAACCTTGACGTAGTGGGTAGAATTAAGATAAAAAGAGCATCAAGGTAGATATACACAAGCACAGATCAAAACAAGGGGACGTCATTCATAACACAGTATAAATATCTTCCCCTCCTTCACAGAGAGGATGACCGCGCCCTGGCTCTGATCGATATTGATCGTCTCGACCGCATCCAAATCGAGCTCGTCCGGGATCTCGAGCGTGCGCACCTCGCTCCCGCTCCCATGCCCGTCCCCATCGTCGTACGGCGGAAAAGTCACGAAGCGCAGCAACTTGGCCTCGGGGTCCAGCTCGGGGTCCTCGTCGTACTCGATCCACACCGCGTGCCCGAAATCGACGGCGATGAGCGGGCGGGGCCTGTCCGCGTCCTCGTCGGGATCGGGCTCCGGTCCGTCGAGGACGCAGACGATCTCGAAGGGCGTGCTGACGTACCAGAGCTTCATGAGGTGCGTGTCGGGGAACTTGGCAGCGGAGGCGGCGGCGGAGGAGTATTTGGAGGGAAAGTGCAGCCAGTCGGGGTCGACGTCGAGCATGGGGACGCGAAAGTAGTGTTGGGCGAGGATGAAGCGGGTTTTGTGGGTTATGGGGTCGTGGGAGGCCATGAGGATGACGGTGCAGCTCACGCGGGGCATGCCGTGGAGTGCAGGCCACCATTGGCGAACGAAGTGCGCGCTTTCTGGATACCAGGGAGGGAAGGGGAAGGGGTTTGTCGCGGTGCTTGTGGTGGTGGTGCCGTTAGTGGTGGATATAGCGAGGA
Organism: Armillaria solidipes; assembly: GCA_022818035.1. Lineage (NCBI taxonomy): Eukaryota > Fungi > Basidiomycota > Agaricomycetes > Agaricales > Physalacriaceae > Armillaria > Armillaria solidipes. The sequence goes on from JAIWYQ010000024.1 coordinate 85,722, forward strand.
GGCTCGCTGGGGGCGCGCTGATGCCATGTATTGTCGGAGGAGGATTGGTGGAAATCGGTATTGTGTCGTCGTTATTAGGCGAGTGAAATAGTAAGGTGGAGGGAAAGATGAACTTTTTGCTTAAAGAGCGAAAGGGCGGCACGTGCCCCGATATTGTTGGGGCTTTTGCAGCGGGTCTGATGTGGGCCATGAGGAGGGCTACTGGATAGAAGTACTGAGATAGAGACTCGTGTTCCTCGCAGTGCACAACGATGATCTTGTCCAGCAATATGCAGGACCAGTTGGAGGAGACGGACTGCACAATGTCAGAGAGTGTTATCTGTACTGGACGAATGCACTCACGCATTCGATACCTGTATCAATGAAGACGTACTCGTCCTTGCTCCAGTCGGGCAAGAGATACAGCGCGATGGTGTTGGACGTCGATATCCAGATGTAGCTCGACAAGAGTCTAGCAACTGGATCGAGCAGAAACACGTTCATTACGACTCCCTTTGTTTTGAAGCGCGTAACGTGATTAAAGGTAGGCGGTCCATTCAGCGCACCATTTGCGAGAGGTTCTGGGAAACGCAATCGCATGAGGATGAATTCCATAATCTGTGCATCGTCGTACCTGCCGAGGGATGAGCGAGGGCAGATTTCCAGGGGAAAGGCACTCACGAGCCCGACGGAACCTTGGCCATCGTAAAGTAAACCGACCGAGTCTCGAACTCGACCCTACACTTCCACAACTCCCACTTTTCCCCCGGGGTCCACTCTGCGAGACAGGTGTCCGTCTGGATATCCCAGCAGACGACCTTGCCGCTCTTCGTAGCGCAGAGGGTGTAGCTCGAGGTGATGGGCGACAGCCAATCGACCTCTTCCTCCGGGGGAGAACGTACGATTCTGTACCACAAGGGGGCTCTAGAGTCGTAATTATTTTCGTCTGAGTCTAGGTAGTTGCTAAGTGGGTGTATCCCTGGCTCGTACCGGCGTCGGATGGGCCTGGGTGCCCGCTTGCGCCATGCATGCTCGTTCCGGGTAGCCTTGTTGACAGCACGTATCAACTGGGGTGTCGTGAGCTGCATCGGCCGCTGGAATCCCTTGAGCGGAAGTGCCCGGCATCGTTTGAGCAGATCCGTCGCAAGCTGGCGGTACACTGGACGGGTAATGGAGAAATCGTACAAGGATTTGCAAGTCTGGAATAGGGAATCAGCCATCGCGCCTCGTCTTCCTTCCACTGCAGACCCAGCCCTCGCCACCAGCATCCACCACGGCGATGACCACTCACCAGATGTAGCGCATGCACGTCGTATAGACTGAGATAGGCAGCAATGTTCAGCAGCAGGTCGTACGGCAACGTCTGCAGGCCCATTTCTGCGGCTGTGTCGCTTGGGGCTTCGTCGTCCAATACCTGTTCGCAAAAAGGATAGAACCAACTGGACAGATCCAGCATAGGGCAGTCGTTGATTACAATGCTCCTTGCCGGTGACGGACCGGGGTTCCAGTGGTGGTCAGAAGGGCCTGTATGCTGTCGTCGTCGTCGGCAAGCCGTACAAGTCCCTTTGTGGAGCTGAACAGAGCAGTGGGAGCGACCGGCAGTGAACAACCGGCTTCCACAGTCGAGTACAAGACAAAGTTGCTCCCGTCACCGCCGGCCGCCACGTGGGGGCGCTTCCGGAAAAATCAGGGGCAGATCGGCATATCAAACTCATCAATGGAAACCGATTTTATTACAACTTTTGGTCCTCGAGCGCTAGCATTAGGGTAATTTAAACTTGCTAATCGCACTTCTTGATTATTTCGTGGGTTTGTTTCGTGTGCAATCCAAGTGAAATCCGATTTTTCTTGGATAATCCCCGGTTGGAGCCCGTTCTTGCTGATTAGAGCCTGAGCATACAGTATATTGGAAACGGCGTTTTGATTCGGGTAAGCAACAGTTATCAAGTCGGTTTCTCCGCCGAGGTTTTGGTTATATTCAGCTATCAGTATATCAGTGCCTATCACAGAATTCCTCCTTCGTGTTGCATTCTAACTGCTACTTGAGTCTCTACGCACTACTGATACCTATTGCTTATTTCGTACTTGTTAGCCTTCTGGTAGCACTTGACCTCTTAAACAGCTGATTTCATGCAACCCGAGCCGACAGAATGCCGAAATTATTACATAGAATCTTTGGAGCGGCTTCTTCCGAAAACTCCCAAAAGAATCGCACTTTTGATGTCGAAGTCGGCGGAGGATCAAAGTTGCCGATGTACGAAGAGGGTGCTCCGTGCTGCCGTCGACGGAAATTCCAACTCAGATCATAATGCCCGTTCCTTTGCCGAACTGAAAGAAATTCAATTTCACCTTAAGCTTTTTGCTAATCGACGTGAAATCGGCAGGTTTCAATTCACCTATTTGCAAGGGGAAAAAATAATGGCATCTGTGAGAAAAAATCTGGCGGCACATATAATGAGATTCGCTTACTAGTTGTGATAAGTATCAAGGAGTTGGCAGCCTCTGGAAGTCTACCAACATTTCAAATCCCACCTCTCATCGTCGTACTACTAGTGGAGTTACCCTTCGATGAACTGAATTAAATGTGGGTGTCGAGGGACAGAGCTATCGCTGAAAATACTTCGGAGTCGAGTAAAAGGAGGAGACCAATTTCCTTGAATCAACGCCATTATCCGCTAGGCCATATTCATATGATTCTGGGCCCTCCTTGTGCCCAAAACGTGTCTGTCTCTCCAACTGTGAGGGTAACGGTCCGTAACGACAGAAACCTTGCTAGAAGTAAGTAGAAGATAAATCGTGCAGTGGAAACAATTTTATTAATTTTTTATTCTCGAGCCGAAAGAAAGATAATATCTTCGGAGAGAAAATATCGCCGGTTCATCTGCCATAAGGTCCGCCACTGCCTTGGCAGAACACAAAGCATCCATGATAATGTCCGCTTGCTATTATTTCAAGGAACTGGTAGCCTCCAATTATGCCTTCGCCTCCCTTCCGCTGGCAAGCGATTCGGCTCAAGATCACGAGAGCCTAAGAACGTAATGCTAGCCCCCTCAAACGTCGCCTCCGTCAGCATCACCGCCTTCATAGCACCCAAAATACTTTCATAATGCAAGTACACCGCTCCAGGGGCATCGTCCTCACTGCAAACCATCAACATCAGGTCACGAATCACAGACATCAACGAAGCCCACCTTGATTCCGGACGGAGAGCACCGTACTGCGAGAAGAAGCGTCGGTAGGCATGCATACTGCTCCGGCGTTCGGGAGGTACGGACAGCGAGACGCTGCGTCGGGCGCCCAGGGTGAGCGCAACTATCATGCCTCGGGATATCCGATGAGGATCGGGATCCTCCTGGTACGATACCTCTAGGCCTTGACAAGCCTCGAGGAATTGTTTCGCGTGCTCCGACGTCGCAAGCACGACTTTCATCGCCTACAAACATATTTGAGTGAGGGGGTTCGAAAATGAGGGACCTCCAGACCTTCGTTTTCCGCTCATAGCTAGCTTTCAACAAGAAACCACGGGCATCAAAATCAGCGACGTGCTTGTTGAGCCTTTCCTTGTCCTCGATATTGGATATCAAGACGTTCCGTTCCACCTTGCCCACCTGGAATTCTCTCCGAGGGTACCACGAAGGAAACATATAATCGTCCTTGTCGTCAGGCACAAAGATAAACTTGGCCCCTGCCACAGTATTATACCTAGAGAAAACCTGCGGATGTCAGAACCACAAAACACCAGTAAAAACCATCACGTGGCGCACCCTGCAAGCATCGGTAACGTCAAGAAATCGGTACTCGAACCGCTCATTCTCAATTCTGGTCCACTGGAGCCCTTCCATTTCCCTAAGTAGCGCCCGTTTTTCTCTCGGAGGGTTCTTGATAAACAACGTCCGCGATGCATCTTCCAGCCCGAGAGCAGCGACGACGTATGCAGACAGCCTCGGCGAAGGATCCTCATCCAGCTGCGCAGCCGTATTCCCTTCAATACACCGCCTAGCTGTACTCTCATCGAAAAACCGGACCAGGAGGTGATTTTTCGATGGGATGATCGACTCCACTGGGCTCGCCTTGAGAGCTGCCATTACTTTGTCGATTTTGTATCCATCTGGGAGCTTGTCGATGCGAATGGTGCGCCGAGGATGGCATGCCGTGGATAGTAGACGACGGGTGGAACAACCAAGGTGCATCATGGCGGCCGCTACTGAAAAAAGTGATATGATTCCCACGCCACAGGCGCGTTTCCGAGGCCCCTAACTCGGGAGTTTCATTCCCGTCACGTTCTTATTACATCGGCTCCCCAACGCACAGCGAGCCTAATCTTAGCTAGCTACGTATGCACAGTTTGGCGCTGAACTCGAGACGACTGAGCTTTGCTTGCTTCACGTTCGCTCATTCTCAGGTTTTCACAGGCAGCGCTTTCCTCGTGTCAAGTGTGTTCGTTCTCTTGTATTCTTACAATCTTGTAAATACCTGTTTAGCAATGTGAGGGACTATTCTCTGGCTCGTTTTTTGTAGGTTCCTTTACTGACTGCCATGTTGTCAGCTTCTTCTCGCTTGAACACACTTGCTCGCTTCGAAAACGATGTCGGGGGTCTGAGCCTCTATTATCGTGCTAGTGACATCTCGAAGCTCTCTTCAATGTTGCGGATCTCTTTGGTTAATACGGGGGGACTCCAGGCTATTTTTGGATTGTCTGATGGCCCTCTTGAATTCTACTCGGGACAGGCCCGGAGGGTGAGCGTTACTATTATTGCATGGTTATTAAATTTCCCTTCATTTCCACATAGTAGGCGCAAACATACAAGGGTATCGTCACTTACGTGACTGAGGCAGTAAGTCCGAAAAGGAAGCATCTCACCAAGATGGTAAATGTATAAAGAAGTTTGTATCCGTCCGAACGGAAACAAGAAGAAAAGGGCAGTGTTCTTCAGCACGATTGTTATTGTGGTCGCAGCAAGTAGGCAGAAGTGTCACCTTTGCATAGACGGTCAACGCAGCTCAATCCCAGCTTCAAGTTTCGTGAAATTTGTCTGGCGAACACCCGATAATGCAGCAAGGTCGTCGTGGAACAGTCAAGGATTGCAGACCTGCGTCGAGCAGTCCATCCAGCCATCTCTCGCCTTCTGGAACGTCGTTTCGTCTGTTACACCTTTCCTTCTCCCTCCGTTTCGCGCTGTACTTTTGGCTTGACTTTTGCCTTTGAAACTTGAAAGAGGCTTGGTCCGAGGAAGGTACGTGCAAGAGCTGTGCCGTCTGATTTCGTTGGGCCGCGGGATACTGCTACGAGAGACGCGGCATCGCCCTACTAGAATCGATTCTTCCACCTCGTTATTGAAGGCAATCCGAGAGCTCGCCATCGCGAAGGAATATGACCGAGACTTAGTGATTTTGAGGTTGAAGCCAAGGAGATAGTTTCAGCAACACGTACATAGTCAGCAAGGCATGAAGTGCTTAGATCCATTGAGGTAGCTGGATCCGCCGCACTCGTTATTTCATCATACTACACTACATTATCCTCCTTCAAATGAATCTTCCAAGGACTTTTGCCACATCTTTCCCGAAATACGCGTGCGCGTAGCCTTGGAGGGCCAGATTGAGCGGAAAGTTGGAAGCCCAAAAGAGATTCACTCACTCGATGGATGGTAGTTATTACTATTGAAATTATCAGGACGAGACAACGAGCCGCGAACATGAAAGCTACTCACCCCCAGAAAATATTCGCGCCGTCTCCAAAAGTCGTCGCGTCCTCGAAGCCATAGCTCGTGGGGTTGTTCAAGATCGCTGTGAACGCAGCATTCGAGTCCCATATCCGAGTTGTGACCTGCGTCGCGTACGTCAGTTTAACCCGATATAAGTGGATGCCGCAGGTACATCGCTATGGTTAGCTTTCAGAGAGGCGGCGCGAGCCGTAAGTTTGCTGTTGAAGTCACCAATCACAGATTTCTCGAGAGCTTGACTCGATGTAGATTGAGCAAGCATCTAGATAGCGGTGGCTCAAGCCTTGAATCGGACAAGAAATAAAGCAGAAAACGCACCAATGGCGAACGATCAATTGGCGGGACGTTCACAAATAAAAAGTTCCTCGCGCCAACATCACTGGGGAGATGTCAGATCAGTAGCCTCTTGTCTCGGAGAATGGGTACCAACAACTGGAGTCGAGTCAGGTTAAAGGACAGTGGAAAAAGGAAACCGACACACGAGTTGTTTGACAAGTGCGAAATAAGCGTCTAGTAGTGTATCAGAGAACCTGGTAAAAGCAGCATTTCAGTAAACATCCCATTGTGACATACCAGAGACTGCTTACGCGTCCCTATCACCCCCAAGGTAGTAACTATTCCCAATATCATTGATCCCAATCCAAACCGAAAACAGTGTATCCGCGCTCTTCCAGGGCGTAGTCGACGGTTTGCTCGCATAGTTGCTTAGGAACTGGTTGACCTGGTCCGTGAGCGAAAGAACGGTGGGTTCGTAGGGGGTCACTAGGTCAGCGGAGATCGTAGCGCCTGCCATTGAATAATTAATAATCACCGAGGTGTGAGTAGGTAGTGCGCACCTCCGTATGCCAAGTTGTATGTCAAGACAAGAGAGGTGTTGTCCACCGTCGTTACATAGTCGACCCAGTTCTGGCCTCCAACCGCTGTGTACCCCGGATACGGAGGATTCCCGAGTGGATTGCCTACAGCCGGCCGGGTGCCATTGGTGATGAAACCAGTTTGTGTGTACGAGTCACCGCTGGAATATATCAGCTAAGTAGATGAATACAATGAGATTAGAGCAACACCTACAAGCTGAACCAGTATTTCTGCGCATTGGCCCCTACCGCCAAGAGAAGAAGGTAGATTTTGGGAAACATGACTAACGCGGGCAGTGGGAGGAATACGAAGCACTCTTCTTATACGTAGGAGTCGACTACTGGTTAGATTATGCATCATCATCATCATCGTCGTCATGTGTTTCCTTCGTTTTCCCGTATTTTATCCGGACTGCGAACCGCCTGACTTTGGCCGGCTCGTTGAAGAAGGAGATGCCGCTGATCACCAGTGCTACGTCCAAATATCGAATGTGCATCCGAAGTCAAGGCGAAACTGGATTCAACTGGAGGCCTCTCCCGATATCAGTTGAGCCCCGGAATCACAGCGAAGTTTAACCATCCCTCCTGCAGCTGCCAAGGGCAGTGGTCGTGCGTTGGCATACCAACCAGTGAACGGAATAGCGAGAAGGAATGTGGCATCATGGGAGACTGAGAAGAAGACTGGATTGATTGGAAACAATTTGAATGCCGGGCCGGTCGGCATTTCGGCACGAGTCCCAACTTCCGACATAACTCTAAGTACTTTCACCGCGACACCTTCTGCCGCAGGCAAGTTTCCAGATTCTCTATCCACGGACGAAATGCTGGAGAGCCTTTCGCTTCTAATGCAGAAGGACTGAAGGCGAATAGCAGAGCTGCTGCAGAACATGCTAAGTTAGTGCTAATTGTGCTGACAAGTGTTTTGTTGGTGTTCACTTTTTTGTATGCGCTCTAGCCTTCGCAACATGTGATCATCTTCACCAGATGGACCAATGCGATATGGTTGCCGTGTCATGCGGGTGGTATGTTGAGGACATGTGGTGGATAGTAGGCGACGGAGGTGTGTCATGACTCATGGATATGATTGAAACGTGATATAATTCCCACGCCACAGGCGCGTTTCTCCTAATTCTTCATTTCATACTACACTCCGCTATTCCAACTGCGTCTTCAAATAAATCCTCCGAGCACATCTGCTATGTCTTGCCCGAAATATTCATGTGCAGAACCTGGCAGGGCCAAATTGAGCGGAGAGTTAGAAGCCTAAAAAGATTCACTCACTCGTTGGATGGAGGTTATTTCTATTGAAATTATAAGAGTCAGAAGATCCACGAACGTCAAAGATGCTCACAGCCAGAAAATTCCTGGGCCATCCCCAAAAGTCGTCGCGTCCTCGAAACCATAGGTGGTGGGGCTGTCCAGGATCGCCGTGAACGCGGCGTTCGAATCCCATATCCAAGTTGTGACCTACATGGCGTACGACAGTTTAGCGCGGGCCCGATATAAGTAAATTCCACACGTACATCGCTATGGTTAGCCTTCAGAGAGGCCGCTCGAGCCGTAAGCTTGCTGTTGAAGCCATCAATCACGGATTTCTCGGTGGTTTGAGCCCAAGTAGACTGAGCAAGCATCTAGACAGCGAAGCTCAAGCTCAAGCCCTGAATTTTACAAGGAGAAAGCTCACTAATGGCGAACGATCAATTGGCGGGACGTTCAGGAATAAAAAGTTCCTCGCGCCAACATCGCTGGAGGATATTAGATCAGTAGTCTCTTGCCTCGTAGAATTGGTACCTACTACTGGAATCGAGTCAGGTTAGATGACAGTGGGAAAAAGGAAACCGACACACGAGTTGTTTGACAAGTGCGAAATAAGCGTCTAGCAGTGTATCAGAGAACCTGGTAAAGGTAGCATTTCAGTAAATGACCCGCTGTAATAAGCTGGAGACTGCGTACGCGTCCCTATCACCACTAAGGTAGTAGCTATTTCCAATATCATTAATCCCGATCCAAACCGAAAACAACGTATCCGCGCTGTTCCACGGTGTCGTCGACGGTTTGCTCGCATAGCTGGTTAGGAACTGGTTGACCTGGTCCGTGAGCGAAAGAACAGTGGGATCAAATGGGGCTACTAAGTCAGCGGAAATGGTAGCACCTGCCGTTAAACAGTTATTAAAGTTAAACATCGAGGAGATGACAAAATCCGCACCCCCGTACGCTAAGTTGTATGTCAAGACAAGAGATGTGTTATCCACCGTCGTGACATAGTCGACCCAGTTCTGGCCTCCGGTGGATGTCCAGCCAGGATACGGAGGATTCCCGAGCGGGTTGCCTACAGCCGGTTGGGTGCCAGTGGTGGTAAAGCCACTTTGCGTGTACGAGTCACCGCTGGAATATCCGATGAGTACCCAAGCTCAAAATTGGAACAGTAAATAGTATATACAAACTGAACCAGTATTTCTGCGCATTGGCCCCTACTGCCAAGAGAAGAAGGTAAGCTTGGGGAAACATGACGAACGGGGGTGGGAGGGAATGCGGAGTGCTCGTCTTATATGTAGCAGTCCTGGTTAAGCATTATCATCATTGTGTTTCCTTCGCTTCCCGTATTTTATCCGGACTGCTAACCGCCTCGTGCTATGTCCAGCCTAAATCGAATGCGCTTCCGAGGTCAAGGCGTAACTGGAGGCACATCCATATAGCAGTTAATTACCGGAATCAAAGCGACGTTTAGCCATGCTGCCTGGGCAAGTGGTCATGCCAACTAGAGGACGGAATAGCGAGAATGAATGTGCATCATGGGAGACACAGAAAAGAAGAAATGGTGTTTGAAACCGGGCCGCTCGGCACTTCGGTACGACTCCCGATTACTTTTGCCTTATGCCACAAACCAGATTTGCGATCTGATTTCTTTCAATCCATTGTCCTACTTGCCACCGGCCCTTTTGCGAATCTATTGCAATTGACTGCCTCTGGTTTTGAAGTCATAGATGTCCTACTGGTGGGAGATGATATGAAAATTGTTGGAGACATGTCTTCAACGTCTTGCACATTTTTAGTACTGTACCGTTATATTATTCATGAATGACTGCTTTCTTTTGCACCCCATGAAGAGTCTCTACTCCGCGCGACACACTCAACAGTGTGATCACAACGGTATGAGCCTTCGTGGCCGTGGGCCCGGCCGTTCCTTATTGGGACCTTGTGCCGGTAACAACACCAACACCAGCTTCCGAATTCCCCATAAATAAATGGGCATGTATTTATTTACTGGTAAATCAGGGTAGCGGCAAGGTTGTGTGAAAGTGATGTGTATCTGGTAGCCTGTAGCTGCAGTCCGTTCTTCCCTACTCATCCCTACCTGTGTGTGTTCGCATTCTCACCTATTGGCGCGCTAGTATTCTTATACGACTCTCCAGATTTTCTTGGAGAATCGACATGGGCAAAGCATTTCAAACCACGGAAAAAAATATCTTCCTACCGACCCGATGTTTGTCAGTGAGACTATTGTCAGTTAAGTTCGGGTGGTTAATCCCTAAAGCTCGAGTCGAGGTACGATCCTGCGAAATTTTTGGAAGAGATGATGAGTTCATGAACGACTCAGAGACCTCTCCCTATGTTGTTCATAGCCAGGCCCACCCGCTCATTTTCAAATAGCTTTGGGCTATGCTCTTGATGTAAGTTGGATGAGCGAGAGTGGCTATCATCGCGACGAAACTGCTTGGAAAAACGGTGTCTGGGACCTCGAAGCAGAATCACCAGTTTTTTCTCGTTCAGAGGAGCTTCTTCTTCGACGATATGGTTACAATATGACGGTTCTTGTCTATGATCTTCAGCAGTCTTCGTCCTGAATATTATATCTGCGACGGCCTTTCCCTTCTTATATGAGATCAACGCAGGCATCTAAGAATACGATTTTAGAAACAACATAGGCGCTCAGTACTGGTTAAGATCTGTGATTACAGCCGAACTAAGTACCTATAGGGAACATGGACCGGAGCTGAGAATCACTGAAGCTCATATGCTATACAATTCTAATAAAATGCTAACTGTCAGCGCCACAGTGACACATAAGTATGAACTAGTCCGCTCACAAAATTGAGTCAATTGCCGTTGCTCTTCGACTTTTTATGACTCCCAGTCGGACCAGCTTTAGGATTACTGGGAGTGGCGCTACCGCTGAGTGGAGTCGATGGCGCAGACGCGAGCGCCCCGGGCTTATTATGCGACGCGCCTAGCACACGTAGGTTCACCTTCAGTGGCGGGGGCGCTGGGAACAATTCCATAATGGACTTCAGTCCAGCTGACGATGGAGAAGTCGGACTCGGTGATGATGGAGCGTGAGTACTAGTATTCATAGGTGGGAGTCCTGAGGGAGACATCCCAGAATTAGAAGAGCGTTGGGATGAGTCTTTAGACATGTGGCTTTGCGATGGAGGAGGACGTTGGTTTTTGGTGATTCCTGAAAATTCACGCCTTTTTATACCATTCTTGTGTGCCTGTAATTATTTATTAACATTGGTACACCAGGATTAGAACTACCTCATGTTTTACACGGTGTCATGCCATTACCGTTTTTGAGTCTCATCTATGAGATGTGGTATTGTTGACCTTGAGCTTCACCGCGAAACCCGATAATTGATTGACGCCGTCAGATAACAGGCCAAGTACGTGTGTTTATCGCGGCTCGTTATGTCAAGCACGACCCATCGATTCACTTCACCGGACGGAACTAGTGATTGAAGGACGCATCCATAACTTGTAGAAGGGCTTGAAGACGTCCGACATCACGGTCCAGCGATGGTGGGGGCTACATCAGATTTGAATCACAGTACATTTCTCAGATTACTGGGAGAAACCGTGTGAATAGGTCGGTCGCCATTTGCTTAGCTTAGCCTTTCCATATTGCTTAGCCTCTTTGTATTGAAAACAGAAAATAAACATACATATATAATTACAGAACAAATGAAAAAATTAAGCATCCCATACTAGCTCATACCGAAGGATTGTCGTATCCGGTATCCGACCCCTTCCCCCAGGTCCAAGAAACTTGGCGAACAGTTCCGCCGAAGTCCCTGCCATCAAGTTCCCTAGTAGCTCAGTTGCTCGATTTCCCGTCCAACTGAGCTCGGCACCATGCTTGAGGGTCTCCTGAATAGAGGCCTCATCGAGCCGACTGCCTATGAGCGTCCCCACGACAGCAGCAGGATCAGGCTTGTCCTGTTTCCTGGTCCTCCTGGTATGGCTGTTCACGATCGCGTCGACGCCACATGTGTACAGAACCAACGTCGCCTTATACTGTCGAAGAAGAGCGAGGTCGATGAACCGGACGCTGGGCGCATTCAGAACATATGGCGGGGTCATGTTATAATGACGAACACCATCCCAGTAGCTCCGTGGTCGCTGCCCTCTCGGAAGTTTGAAGAAGAGCTCCATCGAGAACTCTGCTGGTAGCTTGAGGGCGTATTCACCCAAACCTGTAAGGACGGAAGACGTGAATACAGGAGTGGAAAACGCGAGAAGCTTGCTGCGTACCTCGAGTATAAGGCACGACGCCTAACAGTTGGCCATTTTCCATGATAGTGTCCTTCTCCTCCGAAGGATGCATCATCGCAATGTTCAGGTACTCCTTCGGAGTATGCGTATTATGGAGGGTTAGCAGTGCCTCGCCATATCCTATTTGGTCCTGATCTTCGCAAGCTAGTGCTAACCGAACATCAGAGCGGCCCACCTTTCGGCACAGTGAATAACGACATACCGACAGTCGAATCACCTAGTCCAGCCACCCACAAATTATTCCGCTCCTCATCAATAAGAGCGAGCGCCAACGTGGAGCCAGAAAATGCCCGCTGGAAGACATCCCTATTAGCATCGACGAGATCCTGAGCTTCTGGATAGGAAAGAGCCAAGGGGTCGGAGCACAGATTCTTGACGGCATCACCTATGTCTTCATCGAAATCTTCGATCTTCTGTCTCAGAAGCTTCTTGACCTTGTCGATGAGGGTACTTCGAGATCGGTCTTGCCATTCCTCGAGAACGTCACGTAGCTCCTCCTCGATCAGCCTCGGAAGATTAGCAGCAGCGTATTCGGCTGTGAAGGCGCCTCCGTGCCCTGGGATTGGGCAGTTAGCAAGATAGGATGTAGGCCGTAAGCGAGAAAATTACCATCGAAGACAGCAAGGAATTTCCACGGACGGCCATGGATAAGCCATTCATGCGCCACGAACCGATCTTCATTTGTGGCGCCGGGAGTCGGCTGGAAAGTGACGGAGTGGACCCCAGCAGTGACGCTAGAGCGACACGTCCTGGTAAAGAGCTCTCGCCAGTCGCTGAGTGTTCGAGAGGACGACGACATGGGAGGTTGGATGGTGGCTGGAGCGAAGGAAAAGATAGCTTGGATTCGAGCCTGCAGGTCTCTAAAGTTAGAGACGTAGCTTATCAATCAAAGGCTGAAGCCCACCGAGGATAGATGCTCGCTCAAAGATTGAAAACTGATAAGGTGGCAGAATTGGGAGAACAATGCAAGAACGGGTGGCAACCTAGTTGAAACATCAGGGCCAGTACGGAGAAGTCCGGCTATTCGTGATTGGTTCAGCCGAGTTGCTTTGGGCACGGTTCTGCAATTAAAACGAACAACGACAACGTCAGGTGAAGGTGGATCTAGCGCACTCCAAGAGGTGCGCTAGATCCACATTTTAGGCGCCAATCACGCGTCCCTTGTGGCTCTTGATCAACGACTAATGGAGGTGCACCCATCAAAGACAACAGATATTGATTGCCGACAGAGCCTCTCTCGGGGTTAGTTGGAGGGCGCTCCGTTCAGGCATGAAATATTGAATGCGGGAAAACATAGCTTTGCTTTCGTTCTCGATTTGCCAGATATCCGGAACCGAAGACTTGCGGCAGACGCATGCATTGTGGCTACTAACGCCTATATTATCCTTCTCTCCCAACTGGGAGGTGCGCGTGTATCGGATACAGGACTAAACGTATATGCTCGTGCGTACGATCACAGTGGTAGGTGAGACGCGACTGATAGTCGTTCCAGGATTCGCCAAGATCGTAGCTTTGAGAGAAAGGATCACGAAGGCCGCGTGAAGTCAGATATGTGCTGAAGAGGGACAGCAATATCAAATTCATAGAAAGACAGTACCGTGACCAGGCGAGTCGCGATGTGGAGGTGCAGGATCTACGACGACTCGTATCGGACCGGCCGCCGACGGCGCGTCAGAGGCCTCGCTCTACACGGATGGGAGGACCACTTGCTCGGCCAGAGGGTTGAGGAGGTCTAGTGTCACGTCATGTGCGATGGAGCTCTCCGCCCATAAGTCTTTTGACTCATGGTAGATAGGTCCATCGGTGCTGACAATAACGACACCAGGCCATTCATACCCCAAGCCTCAGCTTCACCGGACTCTCGACGCAGGTATTTGCTACTGCATCACCTGCATGCGGAGTAGGAAAGTCGCCAATGACCAGCAGACGGCTGCATATCCAAACATCCTTTCGATTCAGGCTTTCTACTCCGCACGATGAGCCTTTTGATCCTGGCAAGTTTCTGGATGACACGTTATTCTCTGATATCCCTAGTGGTGAAAATAGGGTTGGGAAGGCCTCAGAGAAGGGCAAGGTACTCCGATGCCTCGTGACAATCGGGTCGTGCATCGTGAACTACGAGTGTTATGAGGAAAGGTTGTATATGTATCGATGAAAAGAAGACGCACCACTCCGGCTGACCCATTCACTGAACTCAAGGACTATGAAGAGGGTCGAATCGTCCGCGATGAGCCTATCCCATACACAGTCGTCAGACTATCGGGGTTGACGGCGACACGACCATTGCTATCTCCTGCTTCCATCTTGATTCATTTGTACGTTACTCTCGATCCACGTTAGTGACGAGAGAGGGCGAAATACTGGGTGGACTCGAAAAAGCCGGTCCTCATTAATGAAGATTTCCAGCAGCTGACATTCTACAGCGTCTCGGTATATCATTGCCTTGACCGTCGCCATTTCCAGGTGTTCTCCATTCCTGGCAAGACCATGCAGAGCTCGCCGAGAGTTCCTATAAATGATTCTACCGTTGGTCAGAGAAGCGAAGAAATGGCGGGATCACGCACGAGCCAAGCCATGTCCCCAAAATCGTCGTCCTTTTTCTCGGATCGAATTTATTTCCATTCAGCGCTTTCTGGGTTGGCGCGCTGTTTCCTGGTGGACTCTTCTCGATAAGTCCATAGAAAGCTCCTGACGCATACCGTCCCGAAACCGTGCACCGACCCCGACGACCCTGAGGGGGGAACCAACCCATATGCAGCCATCGTCGAGAATGACGACGACGCCAAACAATTCGGGCTTCTTACTTCAGGCTCGCCCTTAGCTCTGGTACTGCCATGGAACCGCCATTGTCCCTCTGTCTCTCGTTTTCGTCGCGACTGGTTCAACATATCGACTGTTGAGATCATCGCCAAGGGTGGATGGTTGAGGTCTACCATGTCGAGCGAAGTAGCAGGAACGTAGAACTAATCCTTTTGCTTCAGCTCGGTGTGCAACGATAACGATTTCGCATCACGCCCATTCATCGGTAGGTATGGGTCCATTCTTCGAGGCCAAGCTGACCATCAAGGGGAATTTGCGTTGAAATCCACGACGCTTTCTTGGTGCAAAAAGGAGGACAACAGAAAGTGAGCGCTTTGGTCATGGTGGGAGAAAAGGAAGAAGGAATGGCGACAAGGCCCGACGAACCCGACGAACCGATATCCGAGTCGTCACATTCCGAGTCACAACCTCTGGACGTCTGTCCACGAAGTCCTCTACTTTACATAATTTCTTATGCTTCAGTTGGTATTAATTTTCTAGGTGCCGAAGTACAGACGTCGAAGAAGAGAATTAGATAAAGAAAGGTACGCCTCCCGCTCTCTGCCAGTGTTCGACTGGCAGAAACAGCATCTACGTCCGTCACTTTCTTTTACCATTTCTCCTTTCCTTGCCTATCCTGGTCCACTAGTGCACAATATACTGGAATGGAAAGCGCGAAACCCAGGGTCGGCTAGTGAAGAGACCTCTGTTATTTTCGAAAGGCAGGTGTACGCTGTCCTGATGATATACGGCCAAAATATTGACACTGGCGCCCAAGATTTGAGCAACAAGTCAATTTCAGACTGGACGTGGACTGGCCATTCGTCAGCTTGGATAATGCCCGTATAAACTGACCTCGTCGAGCAGTTTTCCGCCGGAATTAGGTTTCCTTCCTCAGGCTCCGTCGAACTGGTAACGCATGGTATGCCTGCAAGGTGGATATATATGTGCTTGAAAAGACAGACTGGGAAACATGTATTTCCGTAAATTAGCTTCAAGAGCCAGCTTGTGTGCATTCGCCCATGTAAATCGTAAACACTATACACCACTACGGCGCGTGGGACACGATGACCTCCCTTGCTGAACCTAGGCCCGACGACTGGGCTTGCAGGTGCACTGGGGATGTATGTGAATTAGAGACGCGCCACTCGGTCTCTACCTTATATAACGCAAAGTGAAAGCAGCAAAAGAAATATCCAGTCTGCTAGTAAGCATTACAGTAATGATTGTCATTTTAGTAAGCATTCTCTGCGTCCATGCCTGTTCTGCGAGACAAGCCGCGGCGTCTCTGCTCTTCTTGGGTAACAGCTACTAGGCAATGTTAGACCACGGTCAATACGTTAAATGACCTCGTACATGGAATGCTCTGTCTTGAAGTACGCGACAATCTTACGTTCCACGGCACAAAAGGCTTTCAAACGGCTAACAATGGGATGCCAGAAGGACCCCAACGGAAAAGAAGTCAACACCACTGAGGTTCATTCGATGGAGCACTGAATCGTTGCGTATCCACGGGCTTGTATTTTGCGCGAGACTGGATTATACGCTAGAAGCCGTAGTTGCGAAGAACTGCGTCGCAATTGACGAAGTATTCCATTAGATAATGCACGGTCGGCCTCGCGCAGTGGGATCGCTTGGGATGTAGTGTTGATAGAATACAAACGGGCTGGTTCGAGACGAGAGCAGTGGGGGAGGTCTTGGAGCCATGCATATAGAGATCTCTAAAATATCCCTCAGATACGTATCAAAATGATCTAACAGACATGGACCGCCTACCTTGGTCCGTTGCGGTGGACGTATGAAGCGAGATTGATGTGACGCCACAAAGTCAGGCATAGGTCTGGCTGTTTAAACTGCTAATAGCGACAGAGAGAAGACTAGCTCTTGAAGAAATCCTAGTGTGAAGGAAGGTCTAACTATCGTCAGGTAGTTCCGTGGCGGGTCAGTCGAAGAGCGTGGGGAGATTTCGTCCTACATGCACAAGCAACGATCCACCCCAAACTAAGTGAGCGTGCTCAGTCCGAGAGCTTCGCATAAGACGAAGAAGGACGTGCTTTTGCTGCGGTTTGCCACACGTCCGAAAAGAAAACAAAGGCTGATGTCTTCAGGGCTCGTGATTTGTAATTAGTACACCAGCCACAAAGTAATGAACACCCACTTGTTAGCTTCCAATATGAACTTGCCCCGCGACATGGAAGACTGGGAGGTACCGGTATCCGAAATCCGGGATTGGACCTACACCCTGGTGAGTACGACCGTGTATTCGAACTTCGAAGGGGTCGCCACTGATAGCCACATCGCAGATCGACCTCTTTGGCTTAGGAAATGTAACGGCTTTTAGGAATAGGGTTATGGACACCCCACTGAATGAGAAGGAGGCGATGATGCTGGCCTACGAGGGAGAGGTCTTGGTGAGTGAATCGAACTCAATTACAGAATTGGAGAGCTCATTGGGAACAGAACAATCACGTAGCGGTCACCAAACACGTTACAGCCTGGAGGAGCGAAATATCTGTCGTACAGATCTATGCGCTGCCTGTACACCCCTTCGACTCTGAGCAACGCTTGCTCGCAATCCTGAACAACACGCCGTACGTCCCTCCCGACGTCCCAGACGATGCTCCGACCCTCGATGCTCATGATTATGACCGATGGTTCCTATTGACCCTCCTCGGAAAGCCGCGATACGACGATAAGAAGGCGTCGAAGGAACGGAATATCCGTTGGCATCGTATGCGCTAAGACCCACACCACGAACCTGAAGACTGGGCGGACTTCCTGCATAGCAAGAGGGACAACGAAGCCCAGTACCATCGCGCCGGTCGCGATGAACCTACCGATAACACATACATCAATATGTCACCGGTCAGCCCATCGGGGTTGACGACGACAATGCCAAGCCAGTCATACCCTCCTCACCGCTGGCACCAGGCATACGAAGCGGCATATCCGGTATCGCAGCCTCCGACTCTCGCCTTCGCTGCTGGATATCCGGGCTGATTTGGTCCTCCAAGCTGATCGACATGCCCGTCCAGGATGCGCGATATCAAGACATCCGCAGAGGAAGCCTCAGGGTGACGGTGACAGTGGAAGAAATGTTGTAGCTATTATTTCTTCAGTTCTTTGTAATAATGATAACAGTGTCGAACCGACCTTTTGATATCACTAGGCCCATGAGCAACATTATCTCAAATCATCGGTAGGTATCGGGTCCTCGCTCCAAGAGCCGCCTTTTCCATCGTCGCAGCGGCGAGCTCAGGAGATAACGCTTGTTGAGGTCGTTCTCGGCGTGGTGAGAATTACTGGCGGTGAGCCCCGTTGTCGTGGTGGAAGGAAGGAAAGAAGAGAGACGACTGCCATATGCGTCACGGTCACGGCCTTCCTTCCTCCCGATGGCCATGAATAATACAATTCCTCTCAACTTTATTCCCTTTTTCCGCTGTACCACCGTTACAGAGTAACATGGACGTCGTCTACGACGTCAAGGAGCGGGAAAAAAGTATGTTTCCTGCTTCCAATGTGCTCTCAAATTGTTGACTAACGGGAACCTCGTGTAGATTCTGCTCTGTTACGTTTTCTCTGCTGGTTTTTTTCTCGCTGCGGAGAATGAGCAGCGCATATATGCTGACTGGACCTCGGGTACTCCAACGTTGAAATTTCTGAAATGCTGAGCCGCGACTGGGTGCGTCGTCGTGCAATTTCCTTCTCTTATCCTCTATTAAAGCTTCTTCAGGAATCAGATGATAATCCTTTTTGTCGAACTATCACGGCTACCTGCAGGATAGGGCACTGAAGACTCAACAATGATCACAGAGGCCTAGCAATGGTCCAAGCTCAGTCCATGTGGAACAGCCTCAGATAGCGCGTATACCAGGATCTTGCATTGCCTCAGTCTCGATATATGCGCTTGTAATCCATATTCGACGCACTGGATTCCAAAGAAAAGGTCAAACAATGAAGGAGGGATCATCGTTGAGGCGATTTCCCGGTGCGCTATTCGTTCAGTCGTTCTTTATGGCCAGTCTTAACACATCTATCCAGCAGAGTCTTTGTTCTGTATTATTCGACATCCTGCCACAACAATATCAATGACGAGCAGCTGCTCACACTATCTCGAGTGCTCACCAGCCGGATACGCGTGTTCGACTGTACCTACTGTTCCATCGAACTCGTCGCCGGTGGGTGAAGAGGTATAATATCCTCGCAAGCAGACCTAACATGTCGTCCAGGAATCTATGCTGCTCTGCTCGAAGAATCCCTGATGTAGGACTGGTTTCAATGAAGGTACTCTTCTCGGTACAAGTTGATCCTGTTTCATTGCAGAACTGCTGCGTGTAAGCTTTGACTTGGTCAGTCGTCCAACGGCAACTAATCAACCTAACACAGATGGTCATGTCTGCACAGGATCCACTCATGGAGTATAATCGTTCTAAGGAGCGATGTAAAATTTTCCTGGCTTGCTTATCTTGCGTTCGACAGACTGTTTGTAGTACGTAGCTGGCTATTTATAAAATAAAAATCTCGTGTCGCCTCATACGACACTATAATCAACAGAACCCGATGCCCCGATGGGGGTTGAAAAGTCGTGTGTACTGACAGTTGGCGCAGCTCTCTCCACTCGTACCTCTGTACTAACCTCCAAGCCCTCTTCTACGTCCGGTCTTACGCGCGACAACGTGTCCTGTCCAGATCCAACACTCATTTGGGTGTCATTCTGTGAACTTGACTGATTTCCGAATCGAAGTGACGACCGCGGGGCGCTTTCGCTCCAGGAATCGTCTGGGCGTGCATGTCCTGCTGCGACGCGGCCGACAAGAATTGTTGGCATGATTCCCTAGTAGAAGAGACATCATAGTCATGGCAAGGAACAAAGACAAAAAGGTTGGATATACTTACTCTCATCGCAATTGCAAACTCTTGGAGGTAAACTGTGGCCAACGCATTACGAACTTCGAACACCAGCAGAACGACTATCACAGCAGAGTAGAGAGATGCGGATTCCACAAGCATCTCTATTACTCTCTGATATACGTGTATCCTTCCAACAGCACCACCCACTCTCAAAATACGATAAATGATGAGAATGGTGCACCATAGCAAGGTGGCTAGTATGAGCGAGGAGTATAGCAGAGACCAGCTGACAATATTCTCGACGTATAGGACTTGGAGCGACGGGGAAGATCCGAAAGCAGTGTAATAGGTTACGATCCCTCTGCTGGCTACATTTACATTAGCGCTGATAAGTCATAACTTATCAGGTTCATGAATTCAAAGACGTGCCTGTTGCCAAGGTAGTGCAAGCAATTGGAACGAGCACAACGCGCCATGACCGACCCCAGACAATCCAACAGCGCCATATCTAGAAATCCATCAGCAAGGTGACATGCAAAAAAGTATTAAATCCCATACTAAAGACGCATCAGCGAGAACTGTGCTCAGAATTGCACCGATTCCCGAAGTCAATGTGACTGGAGCGGAATTATCTGGGGTAGATTCGACGGCCTCCCAGAAGGATTCCCATTTAGAAATGGTAAAATATGAGATATCCAGCACCCATTGGGCGTAAAGGTTGAAACCCCCACAAAAATACAAAACTAGGATTGTAAAAACAAAAAAATGCGACCGTCTATGATTCTGGGAGATATTTCTTGAAGCTAGGCGCTGGTCAAAGAGATGAACATCAAAGGAGGCGAATAACACAGACCAACAGCCCACAAGGTGACAGCTACTACTCCGGTGTATATTCCTTCAAATATTGGCTTGACATTGGCTGACTGAAATCGTGGTGTGGATTTCTCTTACCATATAGGAATGCACAAAGCATTGTATCGTTGAACTGTATGTCCAGAGCAACAAAGAGATCTTTGATCTGGCTGTCAGTTAGCTCTGGCATAGCAGTCGGGAGATACGTTCCAGTAGTCATGATGGTGGCTCCAAAGACAAGTGAAGGAACAATATTACGTCTTGTTGCTGAGCCGATTGCTAGTTATATAGTAGAGTACGATCTAAATTTTGTGCTGATGCAAAACACAGCCAAAGTATCGGGCATTCACAAGCTATTGGACGAGGCGACAAATATATTCTGTTGTGTTCTGATATTTGATATGCAGATCGGGAATTTCAATGGGCATAGTAAGCGATAAGAGTTTAGAGTTTAGAAAACCGGTATGCGGTCCCAATAAGGAACACCGGGGTTCTGTGCCGCCACGATAAGAAATATCAAGATGGAAGTACGAACCTCATCTGTTTCATGATGATCATGCGAATCCCGTTGAATTTGCCCTGAAGCACATACAAAGTGAGACCTTGCCATATCGGGCACGTTGAGCGTTGATCTGCGGGCCGCACTTCTTTACATAAGTTCTTTAAAAAAGCTGGCTTTCGATTCGGCAAATTTTACCGACAAGACGAAGGGAGCTGTCGTCAGTCCTAGTCAGGAGTGAATTGAAAGAAACCTCAGAACGTAATGCCGGATTAATCCCAGAACGAAGACGGCTCCGAGACAACTTGAACGTCATTGCCTTCGACTCGATTTGGACTCGGACATGAATATTCGCGACTTGCCGGAGATTCTAACCTTTATTTTTAAGCCTTCAATTTGGATTAGCTCCCTTGTTGTCTTGTCCAGGTGAGCTCATAGTATTCAGCTTTCGAAGTTCGAACAGTTGTAGGACTCAGCAAATTTTCCTGATAAGACGAAAGTAGCTGTCGTCAGTCAGTAGGAGTGAATTGAAAGCAGTTTCCAGCACAACGCCGGATTGATCCAAGAACGAAGACTCGGAGCTACGCGGGACCGTAGTTGAACGTTGATCAGTTTGATGGCCCAATTGATGCCTTCCCGGTTTGGGCATGAACGCTATTTTTGTTCGTGACTCGCCGAAGATCCATCCCTTATGTTTAAAGCCTTCACATCAGAGTAGCTCCCTCGTTGTCTTGCCTAGATTAACCTATATTGTTGCACATTTTGCAGGTGCGTGATCTTCAATATCTATCAAGGTATCGCTTATACTGCGTTGACCATCTATAGAAGTAGTATAGACACCGGGCCCAGACTTGTGAAAAATAGAATACGATACAGTAATGCTGGGACTAAAGGGGCAGGTGATTTAACCTATTAAGGAGGATGCTATTGCGATACTATCTTCGTCATTTGGGCCTGAGATAGTAGAGCCTAGATTAGAAGCTACGGAACTCGAACCATGCTCGACTAGTGATACTAGTCTACCACAATAGAGTTTAGGACAATACATTGACATGCTTTATGAATCTTCTGCTAAGTACGCTGCTACACCGTCCTTACTTCCCCCACGTTGCAGCTATCTGTTATAGGCACTCGTCCAGACCAGGAACGACGCTATGACTCGGGACCTAAATCACTGGCTATAAGAGACATCAGTACTTCCATCAAATGCGGCAGGTCATCCATAAGATTGTTTCAGGATATGATACTTGATATCGAAATGCGATAAGGTTCTGAAAGGAAGTTGTTCAGTTGGAGATCGGACGTGTGCGGAATCATTTCCAATCGGTTTCTGACAAAACGACCAAGTGAAATCCATTCTACGGTTACAAGGGTACAGCTGACTATGTGTGGCAAAGTTATTACAAAAAAAAATCAGTAAGTAAGCGTACTGTACTCCAAGTAAACGAAGTCACGAAGCCGTTGTTTAGTAATGAATATTCCAATAATGAAAAGCATCAATACATCCAATCGTCAACCTACTCGACGTCACAGATCGTGATGTCAATGATCCCCTTGAAGAGGATGTCCCGCAGCTTTCCCGAGGGTATAGACTAGAGGAAAAGTCCTTCGTCAACGAAAGGTCAAAGTGAACGAGCTTCAGACATGTACCTCGGCAAGAGTTACATCGAAGTGACGGAGTTCGGAAGGACGGACATATGTCGCACAGGTAAGGAGAATACTCTGTCACGTTGGCTAGACACTCCTTATCTGCTCCTGGCCAGGTCCAAGACGGTTTACAGGTAAGATCCGTAGTGGTTCCTCGCTCGGACCAGGGCTTCTGCTTCCGACTGGCACGGATTGATGAAGCTGGAAAGCCGAAGACGACGAGAGCAATGAGCGGGACACTGAGAGGACCTCGTGGGAAACGAGAGGGACGAGAAGACCCGGGATTATCATCACGCCAGCTGTAAGCGGTGATTAGCGAGGCCAGAAATCATAGCTATGCTTTTATCAGTGCCTTGCGACAACAATAATGGTGCTGGACCGACCATTGATAGCTCCTAGGACCATGCACACCGAGAGGAATACACGGTAAGAGCAGCAAAGAAAGAACTGATTAAACGGCGGACGCTAGGTTCCTTGCGGGGGTTTCTTTGACCTGTTGATAGAAACAGCGAGAAGGCTGATTCTGGAAGAGATTCTGAGGCAAAGGACGCGTCAGATATTTCTCTGGCGAGCCAGTCAAAGAGTTAACTCGACTGAAGGCAAATGTCGTCGTACAGTGATCAACGCCAAACTAGGATAGCGCGCTCAGTCTGAGAGCATGATATAAGACGAAGATGCATGTACTTTGACTATGGTTTGCCACACGTCCGAAAACAAAACAAAGGCTGATGCCTCAGGGCTCGTGATTGGTAATTACAACGGCCACAAAGTAACAAACACCTACTTGCCACCTCCCAATATAACCTCGGCTTGTGACATGGATGACTGGGAAGTACCAGTATCCGAGGTACGCAACTGGACCTACACATTGGTGAGTACGATCGCATATATGGGGGGTCGCCACTGATCGCCACATCGCAGATCAGCCTGTTTGGTTTTGAGAATGTAACCACGTTCAGGGATAGGGCTATGGAAGCCCCGCTGAATGAGAGGGGTGTATTGCTGTTGGCCTGTGAGGGAGAGGTTTTGGTAAGTGTATCGAATTCGAATTACAAAACTGGGGAACTCACTGGTAGCAGAGAAATCATGCGGCCGTCAGCGATCGTGTCAAGGCCTGGAGAAACAACGTCGTTGTCGAAGCAATCCGCGCGCTGCCTATCCACCCTTTCGATTCGCATCGCAGCGTGTTTTCATTCCTGAATGGTGATCACTATGTACCCGGCGAGGCCCCAGACGACGCGCCAACCCTCGATGCTCGTGAATATGATAGGTGGTTCCTGTTAACCCTCCTTGGAAAGCTGCGTTACGACGATAGGAAGGCCTCGAAGGAACGGAACATACTCTGGCGTCTCGTGCACCACGACCCACGCACTGAACCTGACGACTGGGAAGACTTCCTGCGCAGCAAGAGGGACGACAGGACCCAGCACCATCGCGCCAGTCGCGATGAACCAACGAACACCATATATGACAATATGGCATCCGTCAGCCCATTGGGGTTGACGACGATGATGCCAAGCCGGTCATACCCTCCGCCTCAGCTTCGTCACTGGCGCGAGACACATCCAGTACCATCTCCGACTTTTCAGCTTCCGTTTCTCACCTTGCAATTGGATACTGAATATCCGAGTACATTCGCTCCTCCAAGGTGAACAGTTTGCTCCGATGGCCGCCTACGAACAGCAGAGGAAGATTCGGGCAAGCGACGTCCAGCGATGAAGCAGAATTCGTAGCTATGATTTTATTCAGTTTCTTGTAGTAATGATAACGGCGTCGGACCGACCTTTTGATATCACTAAGACCATGCGCAGGATTTCTTCTCATCGGTAAATATCGGGTCCTCGCTCCAAGAACAGCCTTTCCATCGGCGGTAGCGATGGGCCTCGTAGATAATGCTTGTTCATGTCGTTCTTGACGTGGTAAAAGCCACTGGCTAGCGAGCCCCGTTGTCGTGGTAGAAAGAAGAGAAGGAAGACGACTGTATGCCGTCACAGTCACGGTCTTGGTCTTCCTTGCTCTCGACAGCCATGAATGATCTCTTCCCTCTCAACATTACTGCCTTTTTCTGCTGCACTGCCGTTTCAGATTAGCATGTCCGCCGTCTACAACGTCGAGGAGTAAATAACGATACGTTTGCCGATACATACTAGTGTCGCTTCCTTGTTGACCGGTAAGGACATCGTGTGGATCGGTCCGCCTCGTTGGCCTCTTCTCTACTGGTCGCTTTCACGCTGATGGAAATTCAAAGCGCCAGAATGTAGCTGGGCAATGACGTGGACGACGTAGCTGTCAGCTCGCGAAAAAAAAAACTCAGTACGTCGTTGTGCATTCTCTCTTTTATCCTTTCTTACAGCCTTCTTCAGGTCTTGACATAATGTCTTTGGCCAAAATACGTCGGATTTCTCCTGGGCAGCCTCTATGCGGACTCAACAATGACCACGAAGGTATCGATAGATCCGGCAATACGAAGGAACCTAGCTCAGTCCAGGTTGAGATCGAACGACGCCTCTCCCAGGACCTCGTACCTTCCCGGCCTCATATATGCTCTTAATACCTGTGTGATTCCCTGGACTCTAACGCAATGTCAAATAGTGAAGAAGATATCATTGTTGAGGTGACGCTCCGGTCAGTCATCCGTTCAATCGTCCTTTCCAGCCAGTCTTGACACATTTGTCCAGGTCTCGAGACAGTGTCTTTGGCAAACACGCATGCATTCGTGAGTAGGGTATGATTTGCTCGCAAACAAAGCTGATATCCTGTCCAGGATTCTGTATATCATCGAGCTTCCATGCGTTCAGAAAAGGAATCCTGAATCTACTCGACGACATCTTTTCTTTGATTTCTACCTCGACAGCTGTTGCGTCCATGAACGAGGTGGACAGTATGTACAGTGCGTAGCCATGCATGATAGCCAAATTGTAGCGTCGAGGTATTTGTTGGGATACATCTCTCTCACCATCGTGGCCATTTCTTTCGGGTCCACAAACTAAACCCGCAGCTAACTATATATCACTTGAAAATCCAGTGTTTTTTCATACGACATTACAATCTACGGAATTCGATGTTCCGATGACGCGGGCGGAACAATCATGTACACTGAGGGTTAGCGGAGCTCCCTCCACTCGTAACTCTGTACCGTCCTCCAAGCCCTGTTCTAAGTCCTGTCGTATGTGCGGAAACGATGCATCCTGTCCTGGTTCAGCACTCATTTGACTGTCATTCTGCAAACTTGAATGATTTCTGAACCGAATTGACGACGCCGTGCTATTATCGCTCCAGGAGTCGTCTGGGCGAGCGTGCCCTGCCGCAACACGGCCTACTAGAATTGTTGGCATGATTCCCTGGAGGAGACATTGCCGTCATTACAAGGGAAAAAACGAAACAGGTTAGACATACTCTTATTGCGGTTGTCAAATCTTCGATGTAAGTTCCGGCTAACTCATTACGAGCTTCAAACACCACCAGAACAACCAACACAGCAGAGTACAGAGATGCGGATTCTACAAGAATCTCTATCACTCTCTGATATACATGTATCCTTCCAGCAGGGCCACCCACTCTCCAAATGCGATAGATGATGAGAGACGTACACCATAGCAATGTGGCCAATATGAGCGAGGAGTATAGCACGGACCAGCTGACAGTATTCTCGAAGAATAAGGCTAGTGGTGACTTACTTTCGGCAGGTACGAAAGTGGAGTAATAAGCTACGATCCCCCTGCTTACTAGGTTTACATTAGCTGACGAGTTGTAAAATAATCGGGATTATAAATTAAAAACCAACCTGCTGCCAAGGTAGTGCAAAGAATCGGAATGAGCACAATGCGCCATGATCGTCCCCAGACAATCCAACACCGCCATATCTAGCCATTCATAAGCAAGAAAATTTAAAAGCAAAGATTAGATTCCATGCCAAAGTAGCATCGGCAAGAATCGTGCTCAGAATTGCAATGATCCCCAAAGTCAAGAAGATCGGAGTGCCAGGAGTATACTCGAACGCCGTCCAAAAACTTTCCCCATTAGGAAGGGTAGTATATGCGATTTCCACCGCCCATCCATAGTAAAGGCTAAAAGTTTGGAAAATATACAGAAGCAGGATGACGAGAATAAGAAAATGTGGCCTTCCAGGACTCTGGATGCTATTTCTTGAAGCTAGACATAGTAGTCAGAGATGAGCGTCAGAAAGAAGTGAAAAGTATAGACCAACAGCCGACAATGTGACGGCGACTACTCCAGTGTATATCCCTTCAGAAAACCGGTTGACTGAACTTCCCTCGTGTGAATTTGAATTCTCTTACCATGTCCTCCTGCACGAATCATCGCATCGTTGAATTGCATGTCTAGATTGCGGAAAATGTCCTTGATCTGGCTATCCGTTAGCTCTGGTATATCAGTCCCGGGATATGTTCTAGCGATCATGACGGTGACTCAAAAGACCAACGAAGGAGAGATATTTCCACTTGTTACCGAGCCACCAGTTCGTTATTTAAACAGTACAGCAACAGATCAAATCTGTGATCAGGCGCAGCCAATGTATTCCGGTTTCACTAGTGGACGAGGCGGCGATAAGTTAATGACCCGTCTGATATGAGGCAGTACGGTGCGGATTGATATCAATCGAGAAGATTCAATTCAGTAGGAAGCTTCTCGAGAGAAATGAGCGCCAATAAGCGCCCCATTTATTCCATAAGGAAGCAAGAAAGTCCCTTGAATTCAAACTGACGCACGTAGAAAATCATGAGACCTCGAAGTTTTGTTCTGATGAGCGGATGACGGGTTTCAGGAAGACCGAGAAGCATGGAGCACTCAGGCAAGCAAAGAACGAACATTCAGACATGATAATGGAGATTTGATGGCTGCAAAGGCAGTAGACCAAAAGTCCCTCTTCGAGGTTACGGTGCTGAACCGGTCCAGAACTGCATTTCAAAAGCAGGTTGTCGAAACAGATGGGTTGCAGGGGTCAACTATATTACGAAAAGATGAAGAGGCCCCCGTTGGTCAGAAGCAGTGGTTGAAAGAAGGAAATAACATCGGTTTGATCAGGGTTTCCAAGGACAAAGATGCCGAGCAGCATTTGAGACGTCACGTCTTCTCGATTTGAATATCAACGCTTATTTTTGTATTGACTCGTCAGGCCAGAGTCCACCATGTTAATTTTTTTTTGAGCGCACAAAGTCAAGTAACTCACTCAATTTTTTGGAGACGAATATGTATACGCTTTCCCGGGGCCGGTTGCATGATCTTCACAGCCCAACGAGGCGTGTCTCCTAACTATACGTGTTGGCGTCCACTATCTACTATAGGCGCTGAATTCCCTGCGAATTTCAAGTGAGAAGCTGATTCAACACATCAAGAGGCGACGGAGGCTATGTCCATTCCGTCTGCCATTCAGGTATCAATCTTACGAACGAAGCTCAGTATTACGTTTGACTAGTAATATCAGCTCACCACACTATGATCACAGCTTGAGTATCAGTCGTCGGAGCTACGACTGGGAAGTAAATCAGCGGCGACAAGAAGTATCAGTACCCCATCAAATACTAACGAGCTAGTTGGAAAGTCAGCCCACTAGGATAGAGAGAGAAAGAGCTTTGGGAACAGCAGCGGCACGCCTCGTAGGTAACGCTTGTTGAGGTTGTTCTCGACGTGGTAAGAATTCTGAGCAGTGATTTTTGTCGTTGTGGTGGAAGGAAGGGAAAAAGTGAGATGACGATATGCCGTCACAGTCACGGCCCGGCCTTCCTTCGTCCCAACGTCCATGAATCACCCTAATCTTCTGAGGCTATCAGAATCTTCTCGACATTCAGACTACCTTTATCTGCTGCACCGCCATTCCAGAGTAGCATGGACGCTGTCTACGGCGTCGAGAAGCAAAAAACGGTAGTCAGCGTTGCTTCTTTGTTGACTGGCAAGGACAAATTGTAGATCCGTCCGTCCTTTTGGCCTCTTCTTTACTGGTCGCTTTTACGCTGGTGGGCATTCAAAATGTTGGCATGCAGCTGGGCGATGGCGACGTTGCTGTCAGCTTGCGATAAAGAAAAACTCAGTGCGTCGTTGTGCATTCTCTCTTTTATCCATTCTTCCGGCCTTCTCCAGGTGTTGACTATTCGTCTTTGGTAGAAATACGGAAGATTTATCCTGGGCAGGCCTATACGCAGGCCCGACAATGACCACGAGGGTATCGAAGGGCACAACAATACGAAGGAACCAAGCTCAGTCCAGGCTGAGATCCAACGACGTCCCTCCCAGGATCTCGTACCTCCTCGGTCTCAAATATGCTAATCCCTATACGATGCTCATGCGCTGGACTCCAAAGAAAGATAGAGCAGTGAAGAAGATACCATCGTTGAGGCAACGCTTCGGTCAATCATTCCTTCAATTGTTCCTTCAGCCAGTCTTGACGTATTTGTCCGGCTCTCGAGAAATTGTTTTTGACGTACATGCATGTCTTCGTGAGTATGTGTGATTTACTCGCAAATAAAGCTGATATCTGGTCCATTCTTTTTTTCTGCGCTCAGAAAGGTAACGTGGAGCGCCGCACCTAAATCTACTCGACGACTATGTTTCCTTTGATTTCTATCTTGACAGCCGGTCCATGAATGAGGTGGGAAGTATATACAGTAGGTAGCCGCGCATGATATTTGCCAATCGGCCGTGACGTCGGACGATAGTCAAAATGTAACGTCGAGATATTTTATGGGTTACATTCCTCTCACCATCGCGGTCATTTCTTTCGAGTCCACAAAGTAAAGATGGTCTTACTCCTCACGACACCGCAATCTACAGAATGGCGTCTCTATAAGAGGTGTCGAACAGCAAGTTGTAAGCTTGCATAGCTCCCTCCAGTGCTAACTCCATGTACTGTCCTCCAAGCCATTTTCCAAGTCGATTTTTATGCGTGGAGATAGATCCGACTCAGATCCAACGCTCATGTCAAGACTGTCACTCTGCGAACTTGTGTAACTTCTGAATTGAAGCGACGACGTCGCGGTATTTTCGCTCCAGGAGTCGTCTGGGCGCGCATGTCCTGCTGCAATGCGACCGACCAGAATCGTCGGCATCATTCCCTAGCAAAGACACTGTAGTCATTACACTGCCAGAACGGGTTGGAGCCACTTACTCTCATTGCGATTGCAAACTCTTCAATGTAAGCTCCGGTAACCGCATTACGAACTTCAAACACTAGCAGGACGACTATCACTGAAGAGTAGAGAAATGCCGATTCCACAAGCATCTCTACCAGTCTGTGATATACGCGCATTCCTGCTGCAATACCCCCCACTCTCAAAATACGATGAACGATGAAAATCGTGCACCATAGCAAGGTGGCCAATATGAGCGAGGAATATAGGACGGCCCAGTTGACAAGGTTCTCGAGATATAGGGCTCGGGGTGACATATTTTCGACAGGCCCGTAAGAGGAGTGATAGGTTATGATAGCTCTGCTGACTGAATTCGATACATTAGTGCTCATATATTAGGTTATGTATCCGGAGACATACTTATCGCCAAGGTGGTACAAGCAATCGGAATGAGTACGATGCGCCATGTCCGACCCCAGACGATCCAGCAGCGCCATATCTGGGACTTCATGAGTAAGGAAATCGCGAAAGTAAACATTGAACCCTATACCAAAGTAGCATCGGCTAGAGCTGTACTCAGAATCGCATCGATCCCCATAGTCAGTAGAATTGGAGTGCCCTGATCACGTTTAGATTTGTATGCCTCCCAAAAGCATTCTCCAGCGGTGGAAAAGTATGAGACGTTCTGCGCCCATCCACAATAAAAGTTGCAAGTCGCCAGGATATACAAAACTAGGATAATAAAAACAAAGAGACGCGGCCTTCTAGAATTCTGGTAGTTATCTCTTGAAGCTAGATTCACCAGTTAGAAAGAGAAGCATCAGTAGAAGCAACAAGGATAGACCAATAGTCCATAAGGTGACGATGACTACTCCGGTGTATATCCCTCCGAAAAAAGGTCAGTTGCCTAAGATTCCTCGCGCATGTTAATTTGAATTCTCTCACCATGTGTTAATGCATTGATCAGAACCTCGTTGAATTGTGTATCGAGACCAACAAATATGTCTTTCATCTCGGCTTCGGTGAGTTCTTTCATGTTCCTGATGTATGATCCAGCGGTCGTGGGAGGTCTTTGAAGTCAAACGAAACGGGTTGGAACCAAGTCCAGCTCGTTATATAGTAAGATCAAATCTCTGCCAAGGCGCAGTTGTTGTAAGAGGTGGACGGCGATAACTGACATGCGGGTTGAGACGAGTATCTATATCGAGGTCAATTGACATGGGTGAGGAGTAAAAACTTCTGGGCGGAAGAAAGTCCCTTGATGATATGAAGAAGGGGAAAGCGATGCAAGATTGTGCGAAAGGAGATATCAAAATTCCGTTCTATTGAGTTGTATGATGAGTTCAGGAAGAGAAAGAAGCGCTGAGTACGCGAGAAAAGAACGGCATGGTAGTGCGAAGACGCTTGTAAAGGTAGTACTGGTGACCGAAACATACTGTTTGAGGCATTACGCGCCGGTGCCCGGCCCAACTTCCAGTAGGCACTAAGTTCGCTAGCTTTTGCACAGATAGCAAATTGTTTCCCAACAAGACGAAGAATGAAAGCAGCTCAGTTAGTCAGGTATGACAATTGGAGAAAACTCGGGAAAGATCGTTGGTCTAGCCAAGAACAAAGTCGGGCGGGCACGCGGACCGCAGTTGACGCCTCGTCTCGATTTGGTCATCACCGCTATTTTTGTCCACTAAACTCGCCAAATCAAATTCTGTGCCTCGCGGGCCATCATTTTGGAGTCTTCGAAATGATCACTTAGTAATGAATTTGTGCGCATATTTCTAGCCTATCTTTAAGCTGTCTCTTGCGCTGCTTGTTGCTGATTGCAAGTTGATTGTTCCACTTTGTATAGTCAGTAGGCTTGCGAGATGAGAAATAGACCGCAGTACACTGATACCAAGACCAGGGAGCACCTAATTCAATCTATCATACGGCTGAGTATATGTTGTTTTCCATCTGTCAGTAATCAGGCACTGCTGGCCTTACATTGTACCGGTACCTATAATCGCGCAGTCGAGACTCAAGGGCTTGCCGTATTGATAGCTGTGTGTATGATATAGAACGCGATATTCGAGGTTCCTTCCATGGAGCATGAAACATTGTGTATCCATGGGCTTTTATTTTGTACTTGACTGCACAAAGGCAGATCTAGACGCTGTAGACATGAATGCATGATACCCGAAGAACAGGTGCGAGTGAAGCCATTATTCTCCTCCACGGACGGACTCGACAGTAGCCAAAGACTGCGTCGCAGTTGACGAAGCATTTCATTAGGTGGTGCACTTTCGGTCTCACACTCTGCACCACAGGATTAGACACTACGTCCGTTGCGGGGGTCTGTTTAACCTGCTGATAGCGAGAGAGAAAGAAGCTCGAAGAAATCCTAGCGCAAAGGATGGACCTACCTGCATCAGATTTTTTTACCGTGGCGAGCCAGTCGAAGGGTTGACTCGTGTGCACATAATTTCATCATACTTGTTCCACGAGATTATTCGCGCTGGACTAAGAGAGATCGCTCAGTATGAAACTGGATATGATACGAAGAAGGACGTACTTCTAATTTGGTTTGGCACATGTCCAAAAAGAAAACAAAGGCTTATGTCAATGTCTTCAGGGCTCATGATTTGTAATTAGTACACCGGCCACAAGATAATGAACTCTCACCTACCGACTTCCGAAACGACCTTGCCTCACGAAATGGAAGAATGGGAGGTAACGGTATCCGAGATACGCGACAGGAAATATACCCTGGTGAGTACGATGGTGTATTCGAATGGATTGCCACTGATAGTCACATCGCAGATCGACGTCGTGGGTTTTGAAAATGTTCTGGTGCCGATGTGGTAGTACGAGTTGCCTCGCTCGTAGACTTGACGTCTCGGGCCGGCTGACTCGTCCTTCCTTTTTCGGTTTGACACGTCTCTTCCTCTTACTCTTCCCTTATACACTTCGTTTTGCTGCCATTCTCATTCACAGACTGGTATTCCCTTCCAACGCAACACCATGTGGCTCTGGGATCGACGAGCACACGAATTCCATGCTTCTGCCTTTGGGCATCAATGCTCAAGATCAAGATACCAATGTTAAGGTAGCTCGCCTCACCAACAAAAGAGCTGTCTCGAACGCTGGTGGAAGGATTCGTATGGATCGTATGGGTGTTGGCTGCTAATACCAGTATGTTATTCTCTTCTAAATTCGCTTATTTCTCTCTCTAGTTTTCTTCCACCACTATTCCCCTCCCTACCCCATCTGACGCGAAGGACCAAGGCCGACGGCAGACAGATCTGGCTCGGAACGTGCTGGGAATTGAGCAACGACGGCTTGGACCACCGCTCGTACGCTGAGTGGGGCAGCGAGCTCTTCCTATTCCGCAGTTGCGCGTATCCCGGTCAATCTTGCTCTTGCTCGAGGTTAAGGTCTGTAGCTACGATATCTGCCTTCTTCTGATATATTTCTTCTTAGATATAGCTAAATACACGGACATGCTATCATCCACGGGCTCTGGTGACGCGAGAGAACGTGTACGGCTACCCCTCACCGTTATCTGTACCTGTGTCACGAAATTTGATTTTACCTTTCTTTCCTTCTTTCCACGAGCACCGAGTCATTGAGCGAGCCCGAGCACATTCTCATTGAGCCTACGTAAGTGATTCCTATTGCCCTCTATACTGATTTATCTCTAGATACATCCCGCATCAATAAACAACCAAAATATCACCCACACCCAGCCAGTCTGCAACGACTCACATCCTCGCACAATTGTCTACGTCCGCATCGACGTATACTGCGACACCGAGAAGGGCTTTGGATACCTCGTTGAACGAGAGGGATGCGGCCTACGAGGGAGAGATATTCGTAAGTGTATCGAACTCAATTACAAAATTGGAGAGCTCATTGGTAGCAGAGGGGTCATTCAGCCGTCACCGACCGAGTGGTAATCTGGAGGAGTAGTATTACTGTCGTACAGAGCCACGCCTGCCTGTACATCCTTTCGATTCCCATAAACGCTTGCTCGCAATCCTGAACGACAGGTCATATATCTCTCACGAGCCTCCAGACGACGCGCTGACACTCAATGCCGTGGATGGGGCAGGTGCTTCCTATCAACCCCCCTCGGAAAACCACGCTACGATGATAGCAAGGTCACAGAGGAGCGAAGCATATGCTGGCACAACATGCGTCAAGACCTGTACCGTGAACCCGAAGACTGGGTGGACTTCAGGCGGAGCAAGAGGTACAGCAAGAGCCGGCACCGTCGCGCCAGTCGCGATGAACTAGCCAAAACCATAAACAATAATACAGCATCGGCCGGCCCATCGGGGTTGACAACGACAGTGCCGAGCCATTCATTCCCTTTGCTTCAGCATACCATCACGGGCACAACCTATGATTTTATTCAGTTCCTTGCAATAATAAGGGCGCCGGAACGACCTTTGATAGCTTCCTAGGACCATGCACAGCAAGAGGAACAACGAGACCCAGCATCGTCGCGCCAGTCGCGATGAACCAACCAATACCGTATGCAACAATACGACATCGGTCAGCCCATTAGGGTTGACGACGACGACGCCAAGCAATTCATCTCCCTGCCTCTGCCTCGCCACTAACCGGCACACCAAGTGACTCCTCCAACATCGTGGGCTTCTTCTCTCGCCTTGCGCTTGAGGTTTGGATGCCTGGGTTGGTTCGATCCTCTGCGCTAATAGACGGGAAATATCGCTAGCAACGGAGAAAGATTCGGACAAACGAGCAGTGGATGAGGAAGTCGCTATTCGTTTGTTCAGTTGCGTGGAACAAATATAATGGTGCTGGACCTACCTTTGATATCACTAGGACCGCGAGCAAGATATCCAATTATCATAGGTATCGGGTACTCGTTCTAAGAGCTGAGCGTTCTATCAACAGCGTCTACTGTCTAACGTTTGTTGAAGTATTCTCGAGGTGGTGAGATTTGCTAGCAGTGAGTTCTGTTGTCGTGGTGGAAGGAAGAGAAGCGAGACGACCGTATGACATCACAGTTACAGCTTTCTCCTGACGGCTTGCCACAGGGCTGCGGACCCGGCCGTTCCTTATTGGGACCTTGTGCTGGTACCAATACCACCCAGCTCAACATTTCCCGTTGCGTTTCCCCTCCATACCTTGGGCGCTGTCTACGACATGAAGAAAACTCAGTACTTTTGAAGGAATGGTATGTTTTTCGCTACATACCGGTGACACTTCGTTATTGAATGGCGAGAACTTCATCCTGGTTGCTGTAGATCCATCACTTATGCCTCGTCTCTAATGAGTTTTTTCTCGCTAGCGGTAAATTCAAAGCGCATGTATACTAAACTTTCGGCGAATGACCTGGTGCGTCTTTCCTGCAATCTCTATCACGTATCCTCTCTTAAAGCATTCTTTAGGTCTTGACACGATGCTTTTGGTCGAAGCTGGACGGGTTTCTTCTAGAGATTCGACTATGCACTCCACAATGACCGCATCAATGGGCCTGGGAATACGAAGGAACCAAGCCCTGTACATGTGGATCGCATCAGATCCAATGACACCTCTCCTGGAATTCGTTGGTCCTGGTATATGCTACCGTTGCTAAAGCAGCTTCTCGGTGCGTCATTAATCCTTCGTTCAATTATTCTTTGCAGTCAGTCCTAACATATTTATCTAGGTATCGAGACAGTTTCTCTGATTTGAATGCGTCGTCCTGGAGGAGCAAAACCGATGATGGGCGGCCGTTCAAACTGTGCTCGCCAACTGGATACGCATGTGCTGATACAACAGGGGTTTTGCGGAACTCACCGTTAACAGTGCGTGATTATATGTCTTGTCCTCGCCGGCAGACCTGACATCTTGTCCAGAATTTCTTATGCCATTGCGCCCCATAGGTCCGTATATGCACTCCAATATAGACGCTTTCCATGGGTTATACCTTCTTTGGTGGCTGTATGTATGCCGGCTTTCCCCCGCTCCATCGTACTGAATTCCAGGCTAGAAGCAAAGCCAGGAACTACAACCATACGTCCGGAAATCGTCCCAAGACCCTACTAGCGCCTAGCCCTCAGAGAGCGTATAAATGGAAATTGGTGTTGCTCAGCAGCCGGTTGGGTGAGCGTGGAGCTTTTGCGGTGTCGCGTTTCTGGAACTCCATGCCAAAAGACACGTCAAATTCGTGACCATAGCTATTCGTTTTGATCCTCGTTTTATTGCAGAACTGACACAAATGTAGAAGCTTTGCTTGAGTCAGTTGTCTCACAGACTATATTTCCGTACGGCCTGACCCATAGATTCATATAGGCACAGATTTGCTTATGGAGAATAATTGAAAGGCATTAGGATTTATTTGGCTTGCTTATCACTAGACAGACCGTCTGTAGTCCGTTGCTGACCGGTATCAATTTTAAAGTGCATCTCCCTACACCCCGGTCTACAGAAACCGACACGCAAAAAAAACTGAGCTCGTATACGTCGCCAAGTCTCCGCAATGCGCTCCAGTCTTAATTCTGTGTACTTCCTTCCAAGCCCTCTTCCAAGTCCGTCCTTGCGCGCGAAGATGTGTCCCATTCAGATCCAGCACTCACTTGGCTGTCATTCTGTGAACTTGAATGATTTCTGAATTGAAGTGACGACACCGTGGTATTTCCACTCCAGAAATCGTCTGGGCACGCGCGCCCTGCTGCAATGCGGCCGATTAGAATCGTAGGCACGATTCCCTAGAAGAGATGTTGCGGTCATTGGAAGGAAAATGTTGAAACTGGTTAGACATACTCTTATCGCAATCGCTAACTCTTGGATGCAAACTACGACTGGTTCATTACGAACTTCGAACACCAGCAGAACGACTACCACTGCAGAGTAGAGAGCGGCAGATTCTATAAGCATCTCTATCACTCTGTGATATACACGGTGACGCATTCCTGCAACAACACCACCACTCATTGTCAGAATACGATAAATAATGAGAACCGTGCACCATAGCAAGGTGACCAATATAAGCGGGGAGTATAGCACAGACCAGCTGACGATATTCTCGAGGAATGAGGCTCCGGGTGGCACGATAGATCTGGAAGTCATTTTATGAGCTACGATCCCTCTGCTGACTGTTTACATAGTGCTGATAAGTCGTAAATCATTAGGTTAAATTCAAAGATATACCTGTTGCTAAGGTAGTGCAAGCAATCGGAATGACAACAACCCGCCCTGACCGACCCCAGACAATCCAACAGCGCCATATCTAGGAATTCATAAGCAAAGACTCGAAAAAAAGGAAGATTAGATCCATGCCAAACTAGCATCGGCAAGAATCGCGCTTATTATTGCATCGAGACCCCCGCTCAATAGGATTGGAGTGGGGCCACTACTGTTAGATGCGTATACCTCCCAAAATGGTTTCCCGTTAATAGTGGTAAGAAACGAGCTGTACAGTTCCCATCCACGGTAAAAGTTGAGGCTCGCCAGAACATACAAAAGCAGAATGATAAAAACAAGAAAACGCGGCCTTCCATAATTCTCGCAGTTCTTTCTTGATGCTGGGCATGCCAGTCAGAGAAATGAGCATCAAAGGAAACAAGAAGTATAGACCAACTGCCCACAAGGCGGCGAGTACTACTCCACTATGTATGCCTTCAGTGGATTGATTGACTGAAATTCCTTCGCGTGAATTTAAATTCTCTCACCATGTGTTAATGCATTAAGCATCACCTCGTTGAATTGTGTATCTAGACGAACAAAGACATCTTTGATCTGGCTGTCGGTAAGCTCTGAGATAGCAACCTCGGGATATGCCTTAGCGATCATTGCGGTGACTCAGAAGACCAACGAAGGAGGGATATCACTTCTTGTTACCAAGCCCCCAGTTCGTTATATAAGTAGTACAGCAAAAGATCAAATCTGTGATGGAGGCGGAGCCAATGTATTACGCCTTCACTATTGGTCGACGCGGCGATAAGTAGTAATGACCTGTCGGCGGATTGATATCAATTGTTAATATTCAATTCAGTAGGAAACTTGTTGACGGAAGTGAACGCCCCATCTGTTTCATAAGGATGCAAGAAAGTCCCTTGAATTAACACTGAAGCACGTAGAACATGAGACCTCAGACCAGAAGAAAACCGACCATTCGGACGTCGATGGTGGAGATTCGATGGCCGCAAAGGTAGTATCGGACCGAAAGTCCGACCTCTTCGAGGCTGTGCGCGCCAAAGTGGTCCAGAACTTCATTTGAAAAGCATGCTTTCGAAACAGATCGGTTGTAAGAGTCAATTATATCCAGATAAGACGAAGAAAGCGGCCGTCAGTCCAACACCGGTAAGTTGATCAAGGTTTGAAATTTGATCCAAAAACAGATATGCCGAACACGTAACGTCGACTCGATTTGGACATCAACGCTTATTTGCACTGACTCGTCGACTCATCAGGCCAGAATCCGCCATCTTGTGTTTTAGTCGCCATTGCTATCATAGCGGTGGCAGATTATCTCCTGCCTCAAGAGCTGCCGACATCGAGGAATCCAGAACGTGCATCATCAAGCTTATTTTGTTAAACGCACCTTCAGTTTTTCTTGGACTTGCGACGGCTTCGAGATGAGTTTTTGAACGGTTTTCGCTATATACTGATGATACTTTGCTATTAAATGGCCAGAACATCCTGGCTGCTGTAGATCCATCACTTTTGCCTCGTCTCTAATGATTTTTTTCTCGCTAGCGGGAATTCAAAGCGCATGTATGCTGACTTTTCGGCGAATGAACTGGTGCGTCTTTCCTGCAATCTCTATCACGTATCCTCTCTTAAAGCATTCTTTAGGTCTTGACACGATGCTTTTGGTCGAAGCTGGACGGGTTTCTTCTAGAGATTCGACTATGCACTCCACAATGACTGTGTCAATAGGCCTGGTAATACGAAGGAACCAAGCCCGGTACGTGCGGATCACGTCAGATCCAATGACATCTCTCCTGGAATTTCGTATCTCGTGGTCCCGGTAGATGCTATCATTACTAAAGCAGCTTCTCGGTGCGTCATTAATCACTCGTTCAATTATTCTTTGCAGTCGGATATGCATGTTCAAATGCACGTAGATTTTTGTCGAACTCGCTGATAGCAGTGCATGATTAGGTATAACATCCTCGCAAGGGGACCTGACATCTCGTCCAGGATTTCTTATGCTATTGCGCTCCAATACAGACCGGAACATATAGATGTCATCGTGCCCTGGATTTATGCTGCGACACCTTGATCACGATGCTTTCCAGTGCTTATACTTTATTTGGTGGGGGGTATGTATGCCGGTTTTCCCTTGCTTCATCGTAAAATTGAAAAGCATCAGGAATTTATTTGACTGGGTTATTGCTCGACAGACGGTTTGTAGTCCGTAGTTGAGCGGTATCAATTTAAAAGTGTATCTCCCTGTACCGAATCTGATGCGCAAAAAAATCCGAGATCGTATACGTCGCCAAGTCTGAGCGATACCCTCCAGTATTAATTCTGTGTACTGCCTTCCAAGCCCTCTTCTAAGTCCGGCATTGCGTGTGAAGATGTGTCCCATTCAGACCCAGCGCCCACTTGACTGTCATTCTGTGAACTTGAATGACTTCTGAATCGAAGCGATGACACTGTAGTACTTTCACTCCAGGAGTCGTCTGGACGCGCATGCCCTGCTGCAACGCGGCCGACCAAAATTGTGGGCGCGATTGCCTAGAAGAGACGTTGTAGTCATGACAAAGAAAAAGTCGAAACGAGTAAGACGTACTCTCATCGCGATTGCTATCTCTTCGATGTAAGCTCCGGATGCCTCATTACGAACTTCGAACACCAGCAGAACAACGATCACGGCAGAGTAGAGTAACGCAGACTCTACTAGCATCTCTATCAGTCTCTGATATACACGCACCCTTCCAGCAGCACCGCCCACACTCAAGATACGATAGATGGTGAGAATGGTGCACCACAGCAAGGTGGCCATAATGAGCGAAGAGTATAGCACAGCCCAGTTGACGATGTTCTCAAGGTATAGGGCTAGAGGTGGTGCGTTAGGTCCGAAAGTGTCGTAATAAGTTACGATCCCTCTGCTGGCTAAGTGTACATGTAAGCTGATAAGTCGTAAATCATCGGGTTTATAAATTCAAAGACGTGCCTATTGCCAAGGTAGTGCAAACAATTGGAACAAGCACCACGCGCCATGACCGACCCCATACAATCCCACAGCGCCATATCTGGGAATCTGTAAGCAAAGATTCACCCAAAAACCAATGTTAAATCCCATGCCAAAGTAGCATCAGCAAGAACCGTGCTCAGAATCGCGTCGATCCCTATAGTCAATAGGATCGGAATGCCAATATTGTAAGACTGGTATGCTTCCGCAAAGCTTTTCCCAGTAACTCCAAAATATGAGTTGACCGCTGCCCATTCATAGTAAAGGTTGAAAACCGCCAGAAGATACAAAAGTAGAATGATAACAATAAGAAAATGCGGCCATTTAGAACTCTGGGAGCTATTTCTTGAAGCTAGACATACCAGTCAGAGGGAATAGCATCAATAGAAGCGAAAGGTACAGACCAAGAGTCCATAAGGTGACGGCAACCACTCCAGTGTGTATCCCTTCAGAAATATATTAGTTGACTAAATTTCCCAGTGTTGCCTAAGAATTCTCATACCACGTGTTAATGCACTTAGCATTACCTCGTTGAAATATTTATCTAGTACAACCAAAACATCTTGGATCTGGCTGTCGGTTAGCTCTGGTATCGTCCTGGTACTATATGTTCGAGCGATCATGGGGTGACCTCGAAGACAAACAAAGGAGGAAGATTGTCTACTGTTACCGAGCGACCAGTTCGTTATATAAGCAGTACAGCACAAGATCAGATCTGTGATGAGGCGCAGCTAATGTATTACGCTTCACTATTGGACGAGGCGGCAATAAGTAGTAATGACTTGTCCCCATACGAGATAATGCAGTGCGGACTGAATTCAATTGACAATATTCAATTCAGTAGGAAACTTCTTGATGGAATTAAGCGGCTTGGAATCAAACAGAAGCGCGTAGAGCATGAGACCTCAGTAGTCGGAACGCTGAGACGAATGGAGCACTCAGGCAAGAAAAGAACGAAAAGTTGGACATGATAGCAGAGATTCAATGGTTGCAAAGGTAGTAGACCGAAAGTCCCTCTTCGAGGTTACGGGCGCTAGAACTGCATTTGAAAAGCAGGCTTTCGAAACAGATGGGCTGTAGGAGTCAATTATATTCAGATGAGCCGCCGGCAGTCAGAAGTAGTTGAAAAGAAGGAAACAACGGGTTTGACCGAAATTTGAAATGATATCCAAAAACAGATATGCCGATCAGCAGTTGAGTAGCTTGACACGTAATGTTGCCTCGATTTGGACATCAGATGCATCAACGCTTATCTCGACAATGGGCCTGGTCATACGAAGGAACCCAGCACAGGGCGTGTGGATGAGCACGGTCAGACCCAACTCCACCTCTCTCGGAACTTCGTATCTCGTCGTCCCTAGTATATGTGACCATTCCTAAAGTGGCTTCCCCGTGCGTCATCTGTTCAAATTATTCCTTTCAGTCAGTCCTACACATTGATCTAGGGTTCTAGATACTGATTCCTCTGATCTTGAGCTTGATGAGCCGTCGTCCTGGAGGAATAAAACCGATGATGGGCGGCCGTTCAAACTGTGCTCGCCAACTGGATACGCATGTGCTGATACAACAGGGGTTTTGCGGAACTCACCGTTAACAGTGCGTGATTACGTGTCTTATCCTCGCGGGTAGACCTGACATCTCGTCCAGGATTTCTTATGCTCTTGCGCTCCGTATATGCGCTCGAATACAAACTAGAACACATAAATGACATCGTGCCCTGGATTTACGCTGCAACACCTTGATCCCGATGCTTTCCAGTCGTTATACTTTCTTTGGTGGGGGTATGTGTGAAGGCCTTCCCCCGCTCCATCGTACTGAATCCTTGGCTTGAAGCAAAGCCAATAATTACGCCTAGAATGTCCAGAAATCATCCCAAGATGCCCTAGTGCCTAGGCGTATAAACGGAAATCGGTCACGGTGTTGCTCATCAGCCGGTTGGGTGAGCATGGAGTTTTTGCCTTACCGCATCTCTGAAATTCCATACTAACAGACCCGTCAAAGCCATGACACGAGATATTCATCTTGATCCTCGTTTCATTGCAGAACTGGTCAAATAAGCTTTGATTGCGTCAGTCGTCTCACGGACTATGTTTCCCTACAGGAACTAACTATCCTAGCTCATAGGTTCATGTGGGCACAAATTAGCTTATGATTTATTTGAAACTCGCTGGGGGTTTTTATGTCGCTTGCCGATCTTGCGCTGGATAGACCGTTTGTAGTCCGTAGTTGACTGTTGTCGACCAACATTGCACCTTCCTATACACGACACCCCAACCTATGGCACCCAACCCGATAGATAAATCCGGAATTGTATATGTCACCAAGTTTGAACAACGCCTCCAGCCTTAACGTGTACTGCCCTCTAATCCTTCTTCCAAGTCCGATCTTGCTCGCGAAGATGTGTCCCATCCATCATTATGCGAACTTGAGTGGCCTCTGAATCGAAGCGACGTCGACGTGGTACTTTCGTCCCAGGAGTCATCTGGGCGTGCATGCCCTGCAACGCGGCCGACCAACATTGTTGGCACAATTCCCTAGCAGAGACGTTATAGTAGGAGAAAAGAGACAAAACGGGTTGGACGTACTTACTCTCATCGCAATCGCAAACTCTTCAATGTAAGCTCCAGCCTCCTCATTACGAACTTCGAACACCAGAAGAACGGCTATTATGGCAGAGTAGAGAGACGCGGATTCTACAAGAACCTCTACAACTCTGTG
Source organism: Armillaria solidipes (assembly GCA_022818035.1). NCBI lineage: Eukaryota > Fungi > Basidiomycota > Agaricomycetes > Agaricales > Physalacriaceae > Armillaria > Armillaria solidipes. The sequence goes on from JAIWYQ010000024.1 coordinate 128,402, forward strand.
ATACACGCGCATCCCTGCAGAAATACCGCCCAGTCTCAGAATACGATAAATAATGAGAATCGTGCAGCATAGCAAGGTGGCCAATATGAGGGAGGAGTATAACACCGCCCAGTTGACAATCTTCTCGAGGTATAAAGCTTGGGGTGGTACTTTGTCGATAGGCCCAAAAGTGGAGTAATAAGTTACGATCCCTCTGCTGACTGAGTTCACCGCATTAGCGATGGTAAAAAGTTGATAATATCATATTTTCAAGGGCATACCTGTTGCCATAGCGGTGCAAAGAACAGGAGCGAGCACAACGCGCCACGACCGACCCCAAATGGTCCAACAACGCCATATCTAGGATTTTATGAGTAAACGCTCCTCCAAACAAACAATAAATCCCATGCCAAGGTGACGTCGGCGAGAATCGTGCTCAGAGTTGCATCAATCCCCGCAGCCAGTACTAGGATCGGACTCGGAGTGAGGCTGATACTAGATTCGTATACCGTCCAAAAGTTTTTCCCGTTGGTGATAAATATTGAGGCATTGGTTATCCATTCGTAGCAGAGGCTGAAGGTTCCCAGAAGATACAAGAGCAGAATAGTCAACTCAAGAAAATACCGCCGTCTATTATTCTGGGAGGATTTTCTTGAAGCTAGACATACAAGTCAGAGAGGTGTGTCAAAAAGAAAACGAATAACAAAGACCGACAGCCCACAAGGTGACACCCACTACCCCGGTATAAACTCCTCCAAAAAAAGATTGGTTAGCAGACGATCTGCCACAGATAGATTGAATATATTTTACCATGTGTGAATGCGTGTATCATTACCTGATTGAATTGTGTGTCTAGGTGAATAAAAATGTCTTTGATCTGACTGTCGGTCTGCACTGGCGTACCAGTGTCGACATATGCTGTGGCGATCATAACGTAAGCCAATTTCGAAGGGGAGTGGGGGATATTGCCTCTTTTACGAAACGGTGATATAAGTAGTACAGGAAAAAAGATCAAATCTGTGATGGATGCACAGCCAATCCATTACGCCTTCACTATCGGGCAAGGCAGTGATAAGTAATAATCACCTGTTCGATACGAGGTGGTTTGGTATCAATTGACAATTCAATTCAGTGGGAAACTTCTTGATGTAAGTGACCGCCCCATCTGTTTCATAGTAGACCGAAAATCCCTCTTCCTCGGAGGCCATGGGCGCTAGACTGGTCCAGAATTGCATTTGAACAGCAGGCTTTCTGAACACATGGGTTGTAGGAGTCAGTTGTGTCCAGATAAGACGAAGAAAGCCGCCGTCAGTCAGAAGTAGTTGAAAGAAGGAAACAACACCGGTTTGACCGTGGTTTGAAATTGAATCCAAAAACCGATAGGCCGACACGTAACGTCGTCCCGGTTTGGACATCAGCGCTTACCTGCCTCGTCGACTCATCAGGCCAAAATATATTTTATGTCTTGGGCCTTCAAAGCCAAGTAACTCCCTCAGTATTTTGTCGATACGAACGTGTGTGCGCTTTCCCTCTGGCTGTGAAGGTGGACTCTGCTAGAATATATATAGAGAGAGAAAGGGACAGAAGGATTTTGTATGTCGAGCGCTCGAAGGAAAACAGAAGCTGTGGCGTAACGGTACTCGCGTTTCTCTCTTTCCACCGCCATCGTAGTTCACCACTAGCAAAATCGTCTTCCATTACCTCGCCATTGCTATCATAGTGGTGGCCAGTCATCTCCTGCCTCAAGAGCTGTTCCAATGTTATCGATGTTCGACGTGTCGCGATAAACCATTTATCTTTCTGCAATGCAGTCTACGTCGTACGATGACCACGAAGGCATCGATGGGCCTGGTAACACGAAGGAACCAAGCACGGTACGCGTGGATCAGCGTCAGTCCAATATCCGGAATGGCACCAATTTACTTATGGAAAATAATTGGTTTGAAAAGCATCATGACTTTAGCTGACTAGCTTATCGCTTGACAGATCGTTTGTAGTCCGTAGCTGAGCGGTATCATTAAAGAGCATCTCCCTGTACCCCAGTTACAGAATCCAACGCACGAAAAAATTCAAGATCGTATTGGTCTCCAAGTCTGAGCAATACCCTCCAGTATTACCTCTGTGTACTGCTTTCCAAGCCCTCTTCCAAGTCCGGTCTTGCGCGCGAAGATGTGTTCCATTCGGATCCAGCACCCACTTGGCTATCATTCTGCGAACTTGAATTATTTCTGAATCGAAGTGACGATCTCGGGGTGCTTGCGCTCCAGGAATCATCTGGACGCGCATGCCCTGCTGCAACGCGGCCGACCAAGATTGTAGGTGCGATTGCCTAGAAGAGACGTTGTAGCCATGACAAAGAGAAAGTCGAAACGAGTAAGACATACTCTTATCGCAATCGCCAACACTTCGACGAAAGTTCCGGCCACATCGTTACGAACTTGGAGCACCAGCAGAACAACTATCACAGCAGAGTAGAGTAACGCAGACTCTACTAGCATTTCTATCAATCTCTGATATACACGCGTCCGTCCAGCAGCTCCGCCCACTCTCACAATGCGATAGATGATGAAGACCGTGCACCACAACAAGGTGGCCATAATGAGCGAAGAGTATAGCACGGCCCAGTTGACGACGTTCTCGAGATAAAAGGCTTGAGGCGGCGTATTTTCGACAGCCCCGAAAGCGGTGTAGTAAGTTGCAATCCCTCTGCTGGCTATGGTTACATCTGAATGAGCCGTAGACCATCGGGTTTAGGAGTTCAAAGACATGCCTATTGACAGGAGAGTACAAGCAATCGGAACGAGCACGACGAGCCATGACCGACTCCATACAATCCAACAGCGCCATATCTGGGAATTCGTCAGTAAGGATTCACGCAAAAAAGAATATTAAATCCCATACCAAAGTAGCATCAGCAAGAACCGTGCTCAGAATCGCGTCGATCCCTTGAGCAAATGGGATCACAATGCCAGTACGGTAAGATTGGTATGCTTCCGCGAAACTTTTCCCAGTAGCGCCAAAATAGTATGAGGCTTCCACTGCCCATTGGCAGTAAAAGTTGAAAGCCGCCAGAAGGTACAGGAGGATGATGATACCACAAAAGAATCGCGGCCTTCTATAATTCTCGTCCTTTTTTCTTGAAGCTAGACATAACGGTCAGGAGAGATTAGCATCGAAAGAAGCAAACAGTATAGACCAACAGTCCATAATGTGACGGCAACCACTCCAGTGTGTATCCCTTTCAAGAAAAGAATCAGTTGGCTGAAAAGAATTCCCTGAGCGCGCGAGTATAGATTTGAATTCTCATACCATGTGTCAATGCGTTTAGCATTACCACGTTGAATTCTGTATCTAGTGCAACAAAAATAGCTTTGATCTCGCTGTCGGTTAGCTCTGCCATAGTAGTCCTAGTGCTATGTGTTCTAGCGAGAATGAGGTGACAGAGTCTAAGACAAACAGAGGAGGGATATTGCTTCTTGTTATCGAGCGACCAGCTCTTTATATAAGTAGTACAGCACAAGATCGGATCTGTGATGGGGCGCAGCCAATGCATGCAATACGACTTCACCGTTGGATCAGGTGGCGATAAGCAGTAAGGACCTGCCTGATACGAGCGTAGACTGGTACCGATGGGAAATATTCCATTCAGTAGGAACTTCGACATCGTGGCCCAGGTAAGCGCCCCATCTGATGCGAGAAAGTCCCTTGAACCCACACTGAAGCGCGTAGGAAATGAGACTTCGAATTCTCGTTTTGATGAGTTGGATGATTGGTTTCAGGAAGGCGGAGAAGCACGGAGTACTCGGGCATGAGAAGAATGCACATTTGGACATCATGATACTAGCGGAGATTCGATGGTAGTGGACCGAAAGTCCCGAAAGTCACTCTTCGAGGTTACGGCGCACCTGCTGAACGCGCCCAGAACTGCATTTTAAAGGCAGGCTTTCGAAACAGGTGGGTTGTAGGAGTCAATCCTTCTGCATGAGAAATGTGAGAGGATAGGCTCATCGTTCTCGACGACTCGGGAGGTGAATTACGAATTACATCTATTGATGAGCGCTCGGATGGCGGTTATTGATCTTGAAGGTGGCGCCGTATAGCATCGTGGCTTGAGCCTCGGTTATCAGCCTGTCGGGGCTACGATCCCGGCTAAGTCAGCGGCGACCAGAAGCAATCAGCCCATCAAATGTAGTGTGGGGTCATTGATACCAAAGCACATGAAGAGATGTTGGCTCTCGCTACCCTTCCCTTCATCAGAACTGGTTTCTTCTGATCGAGTTTCTTAACGATAGCATTTTATGATGACACCTTACAGTAGAAACGGTGTATCTGGCTAGGCGACCTGAACAGCCTTTGCCGGACCTTGGACCAGGCGAACGTCGAGACGTCAAGGCGCTAGAGCAGTATTATGAATAACCCAAAAAAAGCCGAAATCAAGAGAAGATTGACGTACAAGAGGAGCCTATGCATCGACTTCATATCATATGGTCCTGTGAATGGTGGCGCAACCCATCGTATTCCTCCTACCGGTCAAGGGGTATCGTCAGGTGCATCTTCGTGGTAAGAGAAGGTCGAGGAACCTTCAGCATCGTTCTCTTCACATTGGTAGCTCGAGACGTCTCCGCTCCCCAGCACGGTCACGATTTCGCTAAAGGAACCGTGGATGTCAAAGCTGAAGGAGGGCCGGTCCCTTCCCTATATATCATGAGACGACAAGAATAGTTTGGTGTCGGAGTCCAAGAAATAGATATCGGACAGACTGTGACAACATTTGCATATAATCGCACACAAGCAGAAGAAATCAGGGTCTAGATATCGTGAGGAAAGCAGCGCAATAAAGGGTACAGAACATACCTTTCTCAGTACAGCGTAGCTATCCGAGTCGTCCGTCACGCGTTATTCGCCTAGATAGTGGAAATACGCAAGATCTGTGTCGCGACAGAATATACAGATCCTTCGGGGTACGTACGCGTCCTTTATAATTCAGAGATTGTAGGCAATTCGATTGCGCTAGAGAACGAAATATTTATCGCCGATAAAGAAATTCTGCAGTGTCCTGAGCCCTCACTCAGTTCAAAAAACAACAGGAAAGGATTAGGAGACCCACAAATATTTCCCTGTCACCTTCGTTCGAGGTCAGGGCCGCGCTCGTTAGAAAGGCAGGTACGTCAGAGAAGAGAGAGAGATAAGTAGCTTTTGGAAGGAAAATGAATGTCCATTGTCAAGGGCTCGAAGCCGACGGGTCGGATAGACTGTGACGTAACGGTGCGTTGTTCCCGTTTCTTTCCTTCCACCACCATCACCGTGCTCATCATTGGGAACAGCGTCCTCTGTCACTTCACCATTCCTACCACAGCGACATATCCTGCTCGCTGATGAAGAGCTGCCGATATAGCCTGAGAATGCAGCATCATTAAGCTTATTTTGCTAAACGCACCATCAGTTTTTCTTGAGGATCTTCGGGTGAGTTTTGGAACGGCGATCTCATTCTAAAAAGTAATAAAATAGAATTTGTGTAGACGCACCTCGATGGCTACGATGTATGCGCATAAGGCGAAGCAAAGGGATGAACGGCGGCCCTCCGATGAGCCAGCTGGAGACCCTAGCGACGAGCTAGGAGCGTAGAGCAATGGTTGGGGCGCATACTGCGGGAGGTCGTGTCGAGGGTACAAATGGCCCAGCATCGCTGTCGTCGACCCCAATGGGCAGTCTGATAGCGCGCTTCCCTTATTTCAGTGCGGCCCAGTTTCTCGTCTTTATTCTCACTCTAACGTGGACTGAAGATTGAATGGCGATGTCTGCTGTCTATTACGAAAGAGTACTAGGCATGGTGCAATGTTGTTAGGAACCTCGATAACCGTACACCCCTTTGAGTGGCGCACGGCAGCCCAGGTAAGTCATGTTCAATACTTGCCGAACTGCCCATCTCATCGATAACTTCTCCAGGTCCATCTCACGACTACCTCCTCCCCCTCTCGGACCTCTCCACCGAGTTCTGCACCCCAGTTATCGTCTATCACCAAATCAGAAACTCCTGCTTGACACATCTCCCATCAAAATCGCCGTTCTGGCCTATCAATCTCTTCATCAATGGACTAGTCCACCTCTTGAGGTACTTGCGTATCTAAGACGGGTTCGACTTCCTCGGTCATTCATGGCGCGGGAGGCTCGGTCTGGAGTTGAATGCGCAAACGCAGCCGGAGGTGTTACACCGCTCCGTGTTGACCAATTCGTTGACAAATACGGGGAAGCGAAACCGCGTCAACTAGGGAGTCGATGAAGGCCTTCCGAGATTATGTACAGAAGGGGCTAGCTGTCGGCGTGGCGGATATGGAAGTGTACGGCAGCGCGTTCCGCAAGAAGCACGGATGTCTCGTGGACCCATGGCCGGAAGAGCTGGTATACTCGACAAACCATGAATTCATCAGCAGATATCTCCGATGTGCGTGAGTTGTACGTCTCATTATCTTTCTATATGCTGATGATGCCCCTTGCAGATCTACCGGACATGGATTATCGTTGATCCTGTTCACCGTGTTTGTGTTCCGCTCCTTGTGATCAATGACCAGGCAGATATATATCGTATAATGTGATGGTGCGATCCCTCAGTCGTTGGACTCTTTAAAAAAATGAGTTCGCTCTTGTTCGTTGAGATATAGCTTGTATCCAGCCAGGTATGGCGCCATTCTTTGCGTTAATGTTCGGAAAATGATGCTTGAAAAGTACCCGAATACAGAAATCGTGAAACGTTCATTTAGGATCGACCTCGTGCCCTGGCTTCTAAGTCTCGCCGGACGCTTCGAAGGACGGATTCAGCCTTTCATGACGAGTCATAGGTTGTATGTTCAACCAACACCACTTTGACATCGCCACGAAGGCATCAGAAGAGTCCATTAGTCTGGACTGTCCATGGCTTACGCTTGGCGCCAAAGCTTCAAATTTCAGTACCTACGTTCTCTCGATGCTACATTGCACAGAATTGGTCTTTTCCGAATGGTACCACCAATTATCATCCAGCCAATGACAGAGGCGGGATGGCGGGGAACACCAATCCCCACCCAAGGCACAAGATCTTCGTAGAACGTCTTCCTCATAACCTCATGACTGCATATGTTAGCCCGAACAAGCCCATTCATTGGCAACGGTGGTCGGAGGAGGCTGACGCCGTGATAAGGGACTATTTTCGACTGATGCTAGCTTGCTCGGTTCCCCGCATCAAGAAAACATACAGTGAACAACGCTTAACGGTTCCTGACCGCGTCATACGCGTCATCCCTCTCCCCCACTCGAACATGGGCACTCAAGCTACACTTGTCTTTTCGTTTCTACTCCACGACTGATGGGCGACGCGGAAAACTATAAAAGAGGGATTAAACCAGCAGGTATTATTCTCAAGCCCTCATAACTGTAGAGCTTGTTCGTCTCATTTACTTCACTATGTTCGCTCAGATCTCCTTCGCTGCTCTCCTCGCTGTACCTCTCCTTGCGAGCGGCGCGGTTATCCCTGTCGTCCTTCCCCGTGATGATATCGCGGGCAGACAGGTTGTTACGATCTCCCCGACCCTTCCCATCCTTCCTCGCGACAATGGTGCTGTTATTAAAGGCAGACAGGTCATTACGATCTCCCCGACCCTTCCCATCCTCCCCCGCGACAATGGCGCTGTTATCAAGGGCAGACAGGTCGTTACGATCTCCCCGACCCTTCCCATCCTTCCCCGCGACAATGGCGCTATTATCATGGGCAGACAGGTCGTTACGATCTCCCCGACTCTTCCTATTGCACTTGCAGCGCCCGTTGCGCCGATTGCGCCGACCGCGCCGATTGCACCTGTAGCGCCTCTCGCACCTATTGCACCCATTGCCCCGACCGCACCCATTGCTCCGACCGCACCTATTGCCCCTGTTGCGCCTCTCGCACCTATCGCACCAGTTGCACCCCCCGCTCCTATTGCACCAGTTGCACCTCTCGCACCAATTGCCCCGACCGCACCCATTGCGCCTCTCGCGCCTATTGCACCCATTGCCCCGACCGCACCTATCGCTCCTGTAGCTCCTGTTGCGCCCAGACAGGTTATTACGATCTCTCCGACCCTTCCCATCCTTCCCCGCGACAATGGTGCTGTTTTCATGGGCAGGCGAGCAGTTCCCGCTCCTATTGCGCCTATTGCCCCGACCGCACCCATTGCACCTCTCGCACCTATTGCCCCGACCGCACCTATTGCTCCTGTAGCTCCTGTAGCTCCTGTTGCGCGCAGGCAGGTTATTACGCTCTCCCCGACCCTTCCCATCGTTCTCCGTGGAGAATGATTTTGTTAGTAACACTGTCTTTCAAGTTAATTATACGCTCATATTTTATTCAAACAGAACGGCTATCGGCCTCTAAGGGACTAGAGAAAGTTTTGCGAATCAGATTCGGAGTGTTTTAGTGAACAAGTAAATAGATCGAGAAAAAATATTGCTGGATAGTAGCAAATATGCCAATGACTATCAAAAATTTCCCTAATTTGGAGTTTCCTACATCGACCTTTTTCGTGAAGACACTGCTATTACGACATCCTTCATCGTCTGCAGGCTTTTTCAGCTCACGCATTGCATGTGCAGGATGTCAGGAACTCAATAGTTCCCGACGAGGTGGAATACAGATTTTTTAACGGGCGCTTGCACGCGAACGTCTTAGCGGTCGTCGATCAAGTTCATCGTGGAGCCGTAGTATATCATCTCACTTGAGCCCGTACATCAGTCTTCGAAATCCGAGTTAAGATGGGGCTACGAGTCAGTGGCGACAAACGACAGCACCTTATTAAATGCGGTGTCGGACATTCTTCTGTTTCAGTACATGATACAACTGTGCTGAAGGATCCTTTGTGGGCGCCAATGTAGAACCAGCATCAAGTGGAGATTCGGGATACGTCAAATTATGTAAAGATACGACCAAGTACATGGGGGGAAAGTCCTACAAAAAGTCGGCAGCGCAATATTCGTACTACGGACTACAAAGGGTCTCAGGTCCAGCGCAAAACCGGCAAGCGAAATAAAACCTCTAGCGCATTTCAGATAAATCGTCGTCCTCCATAAGCTAATTTGTGCCTACATGGACCTATGAGTTAGGATAGTTAGTTCCCGTAGGGAAATATAGTCCGTGAGACGACTAACCTAATCAAAGCTTAGACATCTGTCCCAGTTCTGCAATGAAATGAGGATCAAGACGAATACCTCGCGGTCACGACTTTGACGGGTCTTTTAGTATGGAGTTCCAGAATTGCGACATGGCAAAAACTCCAGGCTCACCCAACCGGCTGCTGGGAAACACCAAGTTCCATTTATTCGCCCTCCGAGGGCTAGGCGCTAGTAGCGTCTTAGGATGATTTCTGGACATTCTAGGCGTAGTTACTGGCTTTGCTTCTAGCCAAGGATTCAGTACGACGGAGCGGGGGAAAACCGGCATACATACCCCCCACCAAAGAAAGTACAAACACTGGAAAGCATCGGGATCAAGGTGTCGCAGCGTAAATCTAGGGCTCGATGACATATATGTGTTCCAGTCTATATTGGAGCGCAATAGCATAAAAAATCCTGGACGAGATGTCAGGTCTACTTGCGAGGATGTTATACCTAATCACGCACCGTTGACGACGAGTTCGACAAAAATATAGGTGCATTTGAACATGCGTATCCGGCTGGTGAGTACAGTGGAGGCCGCTCGTCGTCGATTCTATTCTGCTAGGATGATGCATTCAAACCGGAGAAACTATCTCGATAATTAGATAAATATGTTAGGACTGACTGCAAAAAAATAATTGAACGAATGACGCGCCGAGAAGCTGCCAAAGCAATGGTAGCATATACCGGGACCGACGAGATACGAAATTCCAGGAGAGGTGACATTGGATCTGACACTGATCCGGGCTTGGTTCCCTCGTATTGCTAGGCCCATCGACGCAGTCATTGTGGACTGCATAGTCGAATCTCTAGAAGAAAACCGTCCCGCTTCGACCAAAAGCATCGTGACAAGCCCTAAAGAATGCTTTAAGAAAGGATACGTGATAGAGATTGCACGAAAGACGCACCAGGTCATTTGCCGAAAAGTCAGTGTACATGTACTTTGAATTCTCGCTAGCGAGAAAAAAACTATTAGAGACGAGGCAAGAGTGATGGATCTACAGCAACCAGGATGTTCTCGTCACCCAATAACGAAATGACATCGGTATGTAGCGAAAAACATACCATTCCTTCAAGAGTGCTCTTCATGTCGTAGACAGCATCCAAGGTATGGAGGGGAAACGCAGCGGGAATTAAATAAATTCATCAACGGCGTTGAGCGGGATGGACATCAGGAGGAAGGAAGGCCGTGACTGTGACGGCATACACTTCTTCTCTTCCTTCCACGACAACAGAACTCACCGCTAGCAAATCTTACCACCTCGAGAATGCTTCAGCAATCGTTAGACAGTAGACCGCTGCCGATGGAACACTCAGCTCTTGGAACGAGTACCCGATACCTACCGATAATTGGATATCTTGCTCGGGGTCCTAGTGATATCAAAGGTAGGTCCGGCACCATTATATTTGTTCCACACAACTGAAAAAACGAATAGCGACTTCCTCATCCACTTCTCGTTTGTCCGAATCTTTCTCTGTTGCTAGCGATATTTCCCGTCTATTAGCGCAGAGGATCGAACCAACTCAGGCATCCAAACCTCAAGTGCAAGGCGAGAGAAGAAGCCCACGATGTTGGAGGGGTTACTTGGTATGCTGGTTAGTGGCGAGGCAGAGGCAGGGGGATGAATTGCTTGGCATCATTGTTGTCAACTCCAATGGGCTGACCGATGTCGTATTGTCATACACGGCATTGGTTGGTTCATCGCGACTGGCGCGACGATGCTGGGTCTTGTTGTTTCTCTTGCTGTGCACGGTCCTAGGAAGCTACCATAGGTTAGTCCAGCACTGCTGTTATTGCAAGGAACTGAATAAAATCATAGGCGTGCCCATGGTGAGGCTGAAGCGGAGGATACGGACTCGGAGGGTTCGGCACTGTCATCGTCAACCCCGATGGGCTGGCTGACGCTGTATCATTGCATATGGTGTTGGTAAGTTCATCGTGACTGGCGCGATGGTGCTGGATCATCTTGTCCCTCTTGCTGCGCAGGAAGCCTTCCCAGTCTACGGGTTTGTGGTGCGGGTCTTGGCGCATGCTGTGCCATAGTATGTTTTGCTCCTCTGTGGCCTTCCTATCCTTGTAGCGTGGTTCTCCGAGGACGGTTAATCGAGCATCACGGGTCGGTGTGTCGTCTGGGGCCTCATGAAGGATGTAGGGCCTGTCATTCAGGATCACGAGCAATTGTCGGGCGGATAGGCGGCGCACGGCTCGGTCCCACAGAATTGTTCTGTTCCCAATGAGCTCTCCAATTTCTCAATCGAGTTCGATGCACTCATTAAAACATCTCTTCTCGTAGGCCAGCAACATCGCATCCCTCTCGTTCGAGGTGTCCAAAGTCTTCTCTCTCAGCATCAGAACGTCCCCAAATCTGAAGACGTTGATCTGCGATGTGGCGATCAGTGGCGACTCCTCCATGGACGCGATCGTACTCACCAGCGTATAGGTTCATTCGCGAATCTCGGATACCAGTACCTAACACTCCTCCATTTCATGAAGCGAGGTCGTATTAGAAGTCGGCAGGTGAGTGTTCGTTACTTTGTGGCCGGTGTACTAATTACAAATCTCCAGCCCTGAAGATATTGTCATGAGCCTTTGTTTTCTTTTCGGACGTGCGGCAAACCACCGCAAAAGTACGTCCTTCTTCGTCTCACATCCACTTCTCAGACTGAGGCTATCTCTCTTAGTCCAGCCCGAATAATCTAGTGGTGCAAGTACGACGAAATTATGTGTACGTGAGTTAACTCTTCGACTGACTCGCCACGGGAAAAAAAATCCGACGCAAGTAGGGCCATCCTTTGCGCTAGGATTTCTTCGAGCTTTGAGCTTCTCTCTCACACTATCAGCAGGTTAAACAGACCCCCGCAATGGACGTAGTGTCTAATCCTGTGGCGCAGTATCAACCTCGCTTCACACATTCACTGCAATGGACCAAGTTAGGCGGCCAATATCTTCTAGATTATTTTGATATGTATCTGAACGATATATTAGAGATCTCTATACAAGACGTACCCCCCACTGCCTTCATCTCTAAGTAGCCCATTTTGTATTCTACCAACATCACATCTCAAGGATTCATACAGTGCAAGGCCGAAAGTGTAGCACCTAATGGAATGCTTCGTCAACTGCGACACAGTTTTTCGCTACTGTCGAGTTCGACCGCGGAGAACAATGGCTTGCCACTTCACTCGCATCCGTTCTTCTAGTATCATGTTCACGACGTCTAGATCTGCCTCTGTGCACTTCAGTACAAAATACAAGTCCATGGATACACAAAATGTTTCGGTGCTCCATGGAAGGAACCTCAAATACCGCGTTGCATACTATACACACGGCCGTCAATACAACAAGTCTCGACTGCGCGATTATGGGTGCCCGTACAACGTAAGGCCAACAGTGCCTGATTACTGACAGATAGAAAGAACCTAACTTCAGCCCCCGTATGATAGATTAAACCAGGTTCTCCTCAGTCTTGGTATCAGTGGACTGCGGTCTATTTCTCATCTCGCAAGCCTAGCAACTACGCAAGAGACAGCTTCGAGATAGTGCAGAAAAGTGCGTGCAACTTTATTATTAATTTTTCATTTCGAAGACTCCAAAAGTGACGGGCAGGGTAACGGAATTTCGTCTGGCGCGTTTAGTGGACAAAAATAGCGGTGATGACCAAATTGAGATGATGCGTCAACTGCGGTCCGGCATGCCCCCGTCTTCGTTCCTGACTAGACCACCAACGATCTTTCCCAGAGCTTTCTCCAATCGCCATCCCTGACTAAGTAACTGAGCTGCTTTCATTCTTCGTCTTGTCGGGAAACAATTTGCTGTCTGTTCGAAGCTACTGGAAGTCCAGCACCGGCGCGTAGTAATCTGATAATGCCTGAAAGTGTGTGTTTCAGTCTCTAGTACTACCTTTACAGGCGCCTCCGCAGTACCGTGTCGTTCTTTTCTTGTCAGTGTGGCCCATGCTTCTCGGCCTTCCTCATCATCCAACTCAATCGAACAATTTTCGAGGTCTCTTTCGCACACTCCTTCGGTTGAAAATCAAGGGGCTTTCTCTGGCTTTCTCATATCATCAAGGTGCTCGCTTCGATACAGCAATTCAAATATTCAACAACGATGTCTTCGGAGCCCGGCCAGCATTCATGCACTTTTCATCCTCGTCAGGGTAAAAAGGACCAGTAGAGAAGCAAAGAAGATGGATTTACAGGAATCAGTATGTTCTCGCCGATCAACGAAGAAGCGACACTGGTATGTAGTGGCGAACGTACCATTCCTCGCTTCTCAACGCTGTAGACAGTGTCCATGCTACTCTGGAGCGGCGGTGCAGCAGAAAAAGGTAGTAATGTCGAGAGGAATAGGGTGATTCATGGACGTTGGGACGAAGGAAGGCCGTGACCGTGACGGCGTACCCTCATCTCACTTCTTCTCTTCCTTCCACCATATATGGAATGGTTTGGGTGTTGAGTATATTCACGAAGCTCCTTCGTCTTCGAGCCTTCGTCGTTCGACATCCAATGGTAGGAAACTGATCACAAAAGAAGGATGGCGAGAGCTAACATCTCTCTTCATGTACTTTTGCACCAACGGCCCATTGCGCATTTGATGGGGTACTGATACTTCTTGTCGGTGGTGTTTTCTTATTTCAACCACAGCTTCTGACTGACGGCGGCTTTCTTCATCTTGCTGCGATAAGTATAATTGATTTCTACAACCTATCTGTTTCTGTCTCGTATCAGACAGGTCATGACTACTTATCGCCGCCTCGTCCAATAGTGAAGGCGTAAAACGTTGGCTGTGTCTCATCACAGATTTGATATCGATCTTTTGCTGTACTGCTTGTATAACGAACTGGTGGCTCGGTAACAACTGGCAATATCTCTCCTTCATTGGTCTTTTGAGTCACCACCATGATCGCTAGAACATATCCCGGGACTGATATACCAGAGTTAACAGATAGTCAGATCAAGGACATTTTCCGCAATCTAGACTCGCAATTCAACGAGGTGATGATTTGTGCAGGAGGACATGGTAAGAGAATTCAAATTTACACAAGGAAAGTTCAGTGAACCAATTTTCTGAAGGGATATACACCGGAATTGTCGCCGTCACATTGTCGGCTGCTGGTCTATAATTTTCACTTCTTTCTGATGCACATCTCTGACTAATATGTCTAGCTTCAATAAATAACTTCCAGAGTCCTGGAGGCCGGCTGCGTTTTCTTATTTTTATCATCCTGCTTCTGTATCTTCTCGCGACTTTCAACCTTTACAACGGATGGGCGCTGGAAATCGCATATACTACCATTCCTAATGGGAAGAGCTTTTGGACGGCGTTCCAGTATACTCCTGGAACTCTGATCTTATTGACTTTAGGGATCGTTGCAATTCTGAGCACAATTCTTGCCGATGCTACTTTGGCATGGAATTTAATCTTTGTTTTTGTGGATTTCTTGCTTATGAATGGCTAGATATGGCGGTGTTGGATTGTCTGGGGGCGTTCATGGCGCATTGTGCTCGTTCCGATTGTTTGCACTACCTTGGCACCAGGTTGGTTTTTACATTGATAATTCCGATAATTCTACAACTCGTCAGCTAATGTAAACCTAGTAAGCAGAGGCATCGTAACTTATTACTCCACTTTCGGACCTGCCGAAAGTAAGTCGCGACGGGCCCTCTTCCTCGAGAAGATTGTCAGCTGGTTGGTGCTGTACTCCTCGCTCATATTGGCGACCTTGCTATGGTGTACGACTCTCATTATCTATCGAATTTGGAGAGTGGGTAGCGCTGCTGGAAGGATACATGTATATCAGAGAGTGATAGAGATGCTTGTAGAATCCGCATCTCTGTACTCTGCTGTGTTAGTTGTTCTGGCGGTGTTCGAAGCTCGTAATGAGTTAGCCGGAAGTTACATCGAAGATTTGGCGATCATAATAAGAGTACGTCTGACCCGTATCGTCTTTTTCCCTTGTAATGACTACAGTGTCTCCTCCAGGGAATTGTGCCAACAATTCTGGTCGGCCGCGTTGCGGCAGGGCATACTCGCCCAGACGATTCTTGGAGCGATAATACCGCGGCGTCGTCAATCCGATTCAGAAATCATTCAAGTTCGCAGAATGACAGCCAAATAAGGGCTAAACCAGGACGAGACACGCCGTCTCCACACGTACAACCAGACTTAGAAGAGGGCTTGGAGGACGGTACAGAGTTACGAGTGGAGGGAGCTGCGCCAACTTTCAGTGCACACGATTGTTCCGCACGCGTCGCCGGGACATCGAATTCCGTAGAGTGCAGTGTCGTATGAAGAAACGCGGGATTTTCAAATGATGAATAGTCAGCTACGGACTGCAAATGGACTGTCGAACGCAAGATAAGCAAACCAAATAACAACCCCAACGATATTTAAAATGATTATGAACCTATGAGTTAAGATAGTTAGTTCCCGTAGGGTAAGCCGGTCGGACGACTGACCAAGCCAAGGCTGATGCATTCGAACTAGTTCTGCAGTGAAACGGGACCAAATAGTATTGTGAACCATACATTGATAGGGACCACAGTTCTGCATTAGCAATTCGTCGAGCGGATGCGTAACATATCGGTCTTTAACTAGGGATGCAAGAAGCGGTAATGCTTGATTCAGCAGTACACGATATTCAATGTCGCTCTTGGCCTGATTCACGATTTTAATCAAGGTCTGAACGATCACCTGGGCCCACCTGCAAGGACAGCTTAAAAAGTAGCGACTTCACCTTTGGGTATGGACCTGAGCAACACAACACAAAAAAAAATCATATTCACCCAACCGACTGCTGAGCAACACCGATTTACATGCTCTCCGATGAAAGGGCTAGGCATATAGCAGCCAGCAATGACGTTAGAGGCATGGTTCCTTGATCAGAACGACGGACCGGGGCAAAAGCAGCATACCAAAGATTACAGCTCGGGTCGTCAGTAACGTAGAAACTACTGGAAAGCGTCGAGATCAAGGCGTCAAAGTGTAAATTCAGGGACGGTAACATACATTCTAGTCTGTATTTGAGCGCATATACGGAGCGCGATGACATGCAAAATTCTGGACGAGATGTTAGGTGTACTAGCGAGAATATTATACCTAATCACACACCATCTACGGCGAGTTCATCAGAACACCGGGTGCATTAGAATACACGTATCCGGCTGGTGAGCGCTCACTGGAGGTGGTTTGAATAGGCTACAGTCGCTAATTGTTGATTCTGTTAGTCTGTCAATTCATCCAGACTAGAGGCGTCGTCTCGAGACCTGGATAAATGCATTAAGACTGGCTATAAATAAGGATTGAACGAGCGATGCACCCCGAGAGGTCGCCTCAATGCTGGTCTATTCTTCACTGCTTGACCTTCACATTTTGGGTCCCGCGCAAGCCGTATTACCGTACAATACGGTTACGGCGCGCAGCCCTAGTCACACAGTATATCGACGTTGAGGGGATAAGAAATCCTGGGAGAGGTGTTACTGTATCTCAGGCTGATTCGCATGTACTGAGCATGAAGCTTGATTCCTTGCTAGGTCCATTGACGCTTTTGGGATCATTGTCGAGTCTGCAGAATGGTCCACCCAACAGGAAGTCATCTTTTGACCAACGACATTGTGTCAAGACCTGAAGAAGGCCAGAAGAAACTAGATATTCGTAGCGATTTAGTGGCGCCAAAAAACAGGATATGGCGGATAAAGAAGAAAATCTGCAGTACCCTCGCTCAGTACAAAAGGTAACAACAAAGGATCGGAAGACCCACAGATATTTTCTATCACCATCAAGACCGTGCTAGTTGGAAAGGCGGGCCCTAGATCAGAGAGAGAGAATAAGATTTTGAAAGGAAATGGATGTCGAAGGCTCGAAGTTGACGGGGTCGGAGGTAAACAGAGGCTGTGACGTAACGACTCCCGTTTCTTTCCTTCACCACCATCGTGGTGCTCACACTGGCAACAAGGTCCTCTATCGCCTCGCCATTGTTACGCATCTTTTGCCAACATACCTTCGATTCCTCTTGGGCTTTGCGAGATCGTCGCGGTGAGTTTTGGAACGGTGTTCTCATTCTGAAAGGAACTAAACAGAATTTTTATAGATACACACCAACGGTCCTACCGCTCTTCCCTTGGTCAACTACGATGTATGCGCTTGAGGCACAAGCATGAACGACGACGCACCGCTGAGCCAGCTGGGGACCCTGGCGACGACCTCAGGACTAAGAGCGTGGAGCAGTGTTGGGTGCAGAGGGTACGGACGCATCCAAGACGGGTTCGACTTCCTTGACCATTCATAGGGCGGGATGCTCGGTCTAGAGTTAGATGTGCAAAGGCAGTCGGAGGGATTGCATGACTCCATGTTGACCAACAAACGGAACCACGTAAACTTGGGAGTCGATTAAGGCCTTCCCCGGATGATATACAGAAAGGGCTGGCTGTCGGCGCGGCGGACATGGATGTGTATCTCATGGCGTTCCGCAAGAAGCATGGATGTCTCGTGGACCCGTGGCCGGAAGAGCTGATGTACTCGACAAACCGTGGATTCATCAGCGGACATCTCGGATGTGCGTGAGTTGTGCGTCTCATTATCTTTCTATATGCTGATGATGCCCCTTGCAGATTCACCGGAAATGGATTATCGTTGATCCTCTTGACCACGTCTGTGTTCCGCTCCTTGTGATCAATGGGCGAGCAGATACCGCAGAAGACTTCGCCGTCGAGTCTATATATCGTATCGTGTGATGGTACAACCCCTCAGCCGTTGGACTCTTAAATGAGTTCGCCCTTGTTGGTTGAGATATAGCTTGTATCCAGCTAGGTATGGCGCCAGTGTTTTGCCAGAAAATGATGCTTGAGAAGTACCCGAATACAGAAATCGTGAAACGTTCATTTAGGATCGACCTCGTGCCTTGGCTTCTAAGTCTCGCCGGACGCTTCGATGGATGGATTCAGCTAATCATGACGTTGTATGTTCAACCAACACCACTTCGACATCGCTACCAAGGCACCAGAAGAGTCCGATAGTCTGGACTGTTCACGTTCATGGCTTACCCTTGGCGCCAAAGCTTCAAATTTCAGTATCTATGTTCTCTCGATGCTGCATTGCATGGAATCGGTCATCTTCGAATGGTATCGCCAATGGCCATCCAGCCAATGACGGGCAGGGTGGCGGCGGGGAATACCAAACACCGCCCAAGGCACAAGATCTTCGTAAAACGTCTTCCTCATAACCTCATGACTGCATATGTTAGCCCGAACGAGCCCATTCATTGCAATGGTAGTCGGAGGAGGTTGACGCCGTGATAAGGGACTATTTTCGACTGATGCTAGCTTGCTCGGTTTCCCGCATCAAGAAAACATACCAGTGAACGACGCTTAACGGTTCCTGACCGCGTCATACGCGTCATCCCCTTCCCCCACTCGAACATAGGCACTCAAGCTACACTTGTCTTTTCGTTTCTACTCCACGACTGATGCATGATGCCCAGAGAAGACGACACGGAAAGCTATATAAGAGGGATTAAACCAACAGGTATTGTTCTTAAGCCCTCATAACTGTAGAGCTTGTTCATCTCATTTACTTCACTATGTTCGCTCAGATCTCTTTCGCTGCTCTCCTCGCTGTACCTCTCCTTGCGAGCGGCGCGGTTATCCCTGTCGTCCTTCCCCGTGATGATATTACGGGCAGGCAGGTTATTACGATCTCCCCGACTCTTCCTATTGCACTTGTAGCGCCCATTGCTCCGACCGTGCCCATTGCACCTGTAGCGCCTCTCGCACCCATTGCACCTGTTGCCCCCATTGCTCCGATGGCACCCATTGCACCCATTGCCCCGACCGCTCCCATTGCGCCTCTTGCCCCGATTGCCCCGATTGCCCCGACCGCTCCCATTGCACCCATTGCACCTGTAGCACCTGTAGCTCCTGTTGCACGTAGACAGGTTATTACAGGCTCCCCAGTTATCTCCCCAGTCCTTCCCCGTGGAGAATGATTTTGTTAGTCACACTGTCTTTTAAGTTAATTATACATTGACATCTTATTCAAACAGAACGGCCATCGGACTAGAGAAAGTTTTGCGGATCAGAGTTTTAGTGGACAAGTGAAATAGATCGAGAAAAAAAAATTGCTGGATAGTAGCAAATATGCCAATGACTATCAAACCTTTCGAGCTTCCCTGTCGTTCGGAGTTTCCTGGGTCGATTTGTAACTCGCTGACTGCCTCCGACATTACAAGCGACCTATCAAATGAGGGCGCTATATTCTTTATCATTTATCGGATGTAGCCTCATGTTGACTTGTACGGGTACCAATAACCGTACACTGGCAGTCGACTAGAGTTCAGCTATGTGCATCGCATGCAGCATGGATCTATTGCATGCTACTTGACCGTCAATCTCCAGGACATCTCCCGAGTTCTCTCGCAGTCGTTCAATTCCAGTCTATTCACGAATTCTTGCATACTTGGAACTGATAAATTAGTTCTACGCACAATTCCGATCCTCTGATCACAAACGGTTCAGCCGGAAATGAAATAATAGCCAAAAAAAAAACCCATTGCTGCGGTTATAAAGACCACAACTGAATACATATGAGAAAAAGTCCTACGAAAACAGTCCAGTAATCATACATGTCCGAGTCGAAGAAGTCGTCAAGGGGCACTTGGGCTGTTCGAAGAGAAATCAGAATCGGAAGAGAAGAGAAGAAAGAAGGTAAACGTACGTCATCCAAGCAAGGACAGTATTCTGGGACGTTTGTTGGACAGTGCGTATCCGTTCCTGGCCAGGTCCAAGAAGGCTTCCAGGGGCGTAAGAACCATAGTAGTCCCTTCCTTGGATGTTGTATTTTCTGCTACTGGCGGATGGTGCCGGAGAGACCGAGGACGATGAGACCAGCGAGAGGGACAAGCGCGGCGAGTGAGAAGCGCATGGTGATGAACGAGTTAGAGTTAGAGGTAGGAGTGAGTGAACAGAAGTGGATAGACGAGGGCAGAGAGTCAATCTGGGGAATATTTTACAGGCTCTTTACATCTTCGTGCGTCCCTGCCATGATATACAGGTGAAGGACGAAGCATTCAGAGTAAGACAAAGCCCGGCATGAGGTCGGTGAAGCGTGCGGTAATGAAAAGGCAGCGTAAATTTCATTTTAAGAGGCCAAGCCTCGAAAGAATCTTGCGTTCAGTAGTGATATCCAGGTTGGATAGAGAGCAAGAATGCGACCTGTGCTATGATGCGAGAAACGATAGGGCGGTTGTCGTCCCGTGAATTCGTTGATCGTCGTCCAAGGCGATCTTTCCCAACAAGAGGAAGATTGACAACGAGCCTCCACTCGTCCCGTGCCTTCGGACAATAACCGCGGGCGTTTAGTACTGGTGCCAACGACCGCCGATTCAAAAGGATGATTGACAATGATCACGTTGGCTCGGTGGTATCGCATTCCAATTGACAAGGCCATCTTGAATCCGGAAAGAGTCGTTTCGCTAGCTTTCGATGCTTGGTACTACAAGAGAACGTCGCCGTCTGCATGTCGTTCCCTATCCGCGTCAAGCTCCATTCAAAGGGAGTGAGCGCTGATTTCAAGGCTCATTAGGAAACACATTGGTGGACTCTATGAGTGTCGGAACTCCCGATACAAATGTGCGAGTATATGAAGAGAGAAATTGGGCGCATCTTCATTTCTGATCAGTATCTTATGATTGAAAACAGTATATCATTCTTGCTTACAGTGAAAGAGAAACACTTTAGTCGGCTGCGCGACCTGACTGGTCCTAGACTTAGGCTGAGAGTCGGCACTAGAGCAGTATTATGAATAAATCAGGATTATCTAAATCAAAGGAAGAGTCGCGTACCAGGGAAGCCTGCGTCAACTTGATACCATACGGTGGCAGCGCAATCCATTGCATTCTTTGTATCTGTCAAGAGGTACCGTCATGCGCATCTACGCGGCACTGAATCGTGAAGATGGTTGAAAAACTTTCAACATCGAGCATGTCAAAGGCTCGAAGTCGACAGGGTCAGAGGTAAACAGAGGCTGTGACGTAACGACTCCCGTTCCTTTCCTTCCACTACCATCACGGTGCTCATCGCTGGCAACAATGACCTCTATCACCTCGCCATTGCTACTACAACGGCCCTCTCGTGCCTGCTGATCAAGAACTACCAACATCGAAGGAGCCAGAGCGTGCAACTTCATCAAGCTTATTTTGTCAAACGACCTTTTTTGTTCTCCTTAGGCTTGCAAGATCTCCGAGGTGAGTTTTTGAACGGCGTTCTAATTCTGAAAGGGAATAAAATAGGACTTCGTAGTTACGCGCCGACGGTCCTACCGTTCTTCCCTTCCTTGGTCGGGCTTTGTCTTATTCTGAATGCTTCGCCTTCCACCTGTGTATCGTAGCAGGAACGCGCGAAAATGTATAAAGAGGCTGCAAAAAGAGGGCTACATTCTCCAGATTGACTCTCCACCCTCGTCTATCTACCTTTGCACCACTCATTCTTACATCTCAACTTGTTCATCATCATGCACTTCTCACTCGCCGCGCTTGTCCCTCTCGCTGCTCTCATCGTTCCCGACCTCTCCGGCACTATCACCGCCCGCCAGCCGGTACCAGGGGAAACTACCATCCAAGGGAGGAACTATAACGGCTCTTATGCTCCCTGGAAGCCATCGTGGACCTGGCCAGGAACGGACAAGCACTGTCCTAAAGATGTCCCAGAATATTGTCCTTGCCTGGACGATGTATGCTTCCCATCTTCGCTTCTCTTCCGATTCTGATTTAGCTTCGAACAGCCCGTGTGCGGATTCAAGTGCCCCACCCAATGGCCGTACAATAAATGTCAATGGGAGCCTGTGTTCGTCGACAGGTATGACTGGAAAGGTTGGAAGCCCGGCAAGCGCGACCCATTCTCCTGTGGGTATGTCGACAAGGTGACCTATGAGATTGGTACGTGCGCCTTCTTTCATCGTCTAGGGTTTCTGTTTACTCATATTACCTCGCAGACTGCAAGGACCTTTGCTTGGCCCATGACAACTGCAACTCCTGTCAAGGTGTGTATCTGAAGCTCGTTCTTTTCGATCGTTCCTTGTTGACAAAGGTTTTTCTTCCTAGTCTATACTCTCGAGGAATCTGCGGAGCAGTTCATCTGCGCCCTCTTCGAGGAGATCGTCGACATCACGACCTGGGAAGACGACTGTGAGGATGACTGGGTCGACGATTGGGTGTATTATAGCTCTTCGTATTGGAACGTCTATTACTAGGCAACGTGAAGTTGACGACTCGTTCGACTCGGACATGTATTATTACTGGACTTCTCTTTGTAGGACTTTTTCTATACGTATCTTTGCTGCCGCAGCAATGGATTTTGACTTGGCTATTCTCGAGTTCTGCCGGCACCTTGAAAGAAGTACTGTCAAAAATGACCATCGAAGCACTACCTCTTCCTGCTCTCCATCTCGTCGAGACTCAAAAATTAAGGCGTCCACTCCCAATCTGTACTTGCAGTGCATGCAAAAAATCCGACCGCAGCTGCAGGCGATCGATGGATTTCTAGTAGTGTGTCGCAATCTTCGCGAAGAAGCCTGCATAACAAATAAGTACTATGACGAGCGTATTTCCATCAGTATCATATTGATAATAGATAAATGGCATACTGAGCCTGTGTCTGACTGGCAAGTGGGATAAGCATAGCGTCATGCTCCACTTGATGATAACACGTTTTGCACAGGCGGGTCCGAAATGTCTGATAGATGGCATCAACAAAAAAGCAGCAAGAGACGGAAAGTCTCTAGAAAACGCATTCAAGTACACATATACCAGATAAAGAGGGAGTTACTTCGCTTTTCAAAAACATAGGACATCATGCGAGCCTGTACAAAAATTGAATTGCAAAGCGTTGATGTCCAAATCGAGAAGACGTCAACTGCGACCCGGTCCGGCATTCATCTTCACTCATCTTGCTCTTATCAAGGGGCCGATGTAGCTTCCAAGGCTTCCTTCGTCTTTCTGGGATACAAGAATTTCGGTCTACTACATTCGCAGCCACTGTCTCCCCGATATCGCGCTTAGATGTTCGTTCTTTTTTTGTCCCAGCGTTCCATGCTTCCCGGATACCCCTGAAAGCCTGAAACTCATCCCGGATCCAGCCACTCATCAGGACGAATTTTTGAGGCATTATTTTGTGTGCGCCCTTGTGCGCCTCGGTTCGAATTCGAATTTCCAATAGATGGGCTTTTTTGCGCGATCCTCATAACAGATGAAGTGCCTAGTACTTGAAGTCTTTTATTGCTTGCTAATGTCGTTGAAGAAATGATCTGTACATCAGGTGCTAGAACAGAACAAGCCATTATCACAGCCCCATCGTCTAATAATTGATTTGAATACACTGGCATTAGCTGCACGTGGCATCATCACCGACTTGGTCTGATCCTGCGGCATTATCAATCTACTATATAACAAGCTGATGGCTCGGCAATAGGAAGCAATATCCCCTCCTCCCTCGAGATTTGTCTTCGCTGACTCCTCGCGGTCATGATCGCCGCGACATATCCCGGGACCGTTGCACCAAATCTAAGTGACAGCCAGATCAAAGACATTTTTCTTGATCTGGACTCTGAATTTAACAGGGTCATGATACATGCATCATTACACGGTGAGAAGAGAACAATTTATCTAGGGAAGGTGACCTCTCAAACCTTTTTCCTGAAGGAATTTACACTGGTGTAATGGTTGTCACCTTGTGGGCCAGCATTGGTACATGCTTTTCATTTCTTTTGACGTTCTTCTCTCTGACTTGTAACCAGCCTCGAGAAATAACAGACATCTTCTTGTTCTTATCCTTCTTCTGTATCTTCTGGCGACCGTGGGCCTCTACTATGACTGGACAATCGTTTGCTCAATGTTTATCAAAAATGGTAAAACATTTTGGACGGCATATGATTTTAGTCCTGGCGCTCCGATCACATTGACTGGGGGAATAGATGCGATTCTGAGTACATTTCTTGCTGACGCTACCTTGGTAAGGGATTTATTATCTCTTTCGGAGGAGTCTTGGCTTATGAAGTCCTATAGATATGGCGTTGTTGGATTGTCTGGGGCCGGTCGTGGCGTGTTGTGCTCATTCCGATTGTTTGCACTACCTTGGCAATAAGTACGACTTTTAATCCTTGGCCCAATAATTTTGCGATTTATCAACACTACTTCCAGTCAGCAGAGGGATCGTAACTTATTACTCCACTTTTGGACCTATTGACAATGTACCACCCCAAGCTTTATACCTCGAGAATATTGTCAACTGGGCCATCCTATATTCCTCGCTTATATTGGCGACCTTTCTATGGTGCACGATTCTTATTGTGTATCGTATTCTGAGAGTGGGTGGTGTTGCTGCAGGGATGCGCGTGTATCATCGCGTGATAGAGATGCTGGTAGAATCTGCATCTCTCTACTCTGCTGTGATAGTCGTCTTATTGGTGTTCGAAGTTCGTGATGAAGTATCGGGAGCTTACATCGAAGAATTTGCCATTGCGATAAGAGTACGTACAACCCGTTTCGTCTTTTTTCATTGTCACGACTACAACATCTCTTCTACAACTAGGGAATCGCGCCTACAATTTTGGTCGGCCGCGTCGCAGCAGGGCATGCGCGCCCGGATGACTCCTGGAGCGAGAGCATCACGACCTCGTCACTTCGATTCAGAAGTCACTCAAGTTCTCAGCATGACGACGAAATGAGCACCACATCTTCACACGAAAGACTGGACTTAGAAGAGGGGTTGAAGAGCAGTACACAGAGTTAAGACGCATATATACGACTTCGGATTATTTGGCACGCGGTTTCTGGGTGTCCGTGTAGGAGAAGGAACTTTAAAGCTGATAATGGTCAACTGCAGACTACAAATGGGCAGTCGAGCGCAAGATCAGCGAGACAAATAAACACCCCCAGCACGCCCATAAGTATGAACCTATAGGAAATCTAATTCCCGACACGTGTAAGGAGATAAGAATTCAAACTTTCATAAGACGACCGACTCAATCAAGGCTTAGACATTTTTCCAGTTCTGAAATGAAACGGAGATCAAACAGTAACGAGAGGAAGACGGTCAGGACATGACTTTGACGCATCGAGTTTCAGCAATGCGATACGACAATTCGCTCTTGGGATTTAGCACATTGCCGAGTGGGTTAGTGACGAGCGTACACATTGCGACTGAGGAGAAAAGGACCCCTGGAAGAGGTATCGTTGTACTTATCGAGCGGACAAGAAAGCTCGAAATGCTTGATAATCATTGGTATTTGCCACTATGCACTATCATATTTTCGACCTATTTACTTGTCTACTACAACACTCTGATTTGCGGGTCCGTTAGAGGCCGATGGCGGTTCTGTTTCAATAAAATGTGAGCGTATGATTGACTTGAAAAACAGTGTTACGAACATAATCACTGTTCACGGGGAAGGACTGGAGAGATAACTGGAGAGCCCGTAATAACCTGCCTGCCCGTAATAACACTTGATTCGTCATGGAGCGCAGCGGGTGCTACAGGTGCGACCGGTGCGATAGGTGCGGTCGGGGCAACAGGTGCGATAGGTGCAGGGGGAGCTACAGGTGCAATAGGTGCAGGAGGTGCAATAGGTGCGAGAGGCGCAACAGGTGCAATAGGCGCGGTAGGTGCGACGGGTGCAATAGGTGCAGGAGGAGCAACAGGCGCAACAGGTGCGGGTGGAGCGACGGGAGCAATAGGTGCGGGAGGCGCAACAGGTGCTACAGGTGCAATAGGCGCGGGAGGCGCGACGGGCGCGACAGGTGCAGGAGGCGCAACAGGTGCGGGAGGAGCTACAGGAGCGACCGGTGCAACAGGTGCAGGAGGCGCGACAGGTGCAATAGGTGCAGGAGGCGCAACAGGCGCAACGGGTGCGGGAGGAACTACAGGAGCGACCGGAGCAACAGACGCGGGAGGAGCAACGGGTGCAGGAGATGCAACAGGAGCGGGAGGAGCGGGAAGGAGAGGAATACAGGGAAGGATCGGGGGAATGGTAATAATCTGCCTGCCCTTAACTAGAGCACCATTGTTGCAGGAAAGGAGGGGAAGGCCTGGGGAGATCGTAATCTGCCTGCCCGCAATATCATCACGGGGGAGGACGGCAGGGATGACTGCGCCGCTGGCGAGGAGAGGTAGAGCCAGGAGAGCAGCGAAAGAGATCTGAGCGAACATGGTGAAGTGAGCTCTACAGTTGTGAGGGCTTGAGAATACCTGCTGGTTTAATCCCTCTCTTATAGCTTTCCGCGTCGTCTTCTCTAAGCATCATGCATCAGTCGTGGAGTAGAAACGAAAATGCAGGTGTAGCATGAGTTGCCAGGTCGAGCGGAAGGAATGAATGACGCGTATGACGCGGTCAGGAATCATTAAGCATCGTTCACTGGCTATGTTTTCATGACGGGGAACCGAGCAAGCTCGCATCAGTCGAAAATAGTTCCTTATCGCGGCGTCAGCCTCCTCCGACCACCGTTGCCAATGAATGGGCTCGTTCGGGCTAACATATGCAGTCATGAGGTTATGAGGAAGATGCTTTACGAAGACCTTGCACCTTGGGTAGTGATTTATATTCCTCGTCTCTATGATTCGCTGGATGGTGGTCCTATTCGGAAAAAGATCAATTCCATTCAATGTAGCGTCGAGAGAAAGGAGATACTGTAATCTGAAGCTTTGACATCAAACATAAGCCATGCGTAGTCCAGACTGTCGGACTCTTCTGGTGCCTTGGTAGCGATGTCGAAGTGGTGTTGGTTGAACATATAACCTGACTCGTCATGAACAGCCGAATATGTACTTCGAAGCATCTGGCGAGACTTAGAAGCCAAGGCACGAGAAGGAACATTTCACGATTTCTGTATTTGGGTACTTTTCATGTATCATTTTCTGGCAAAATATTGACGCAAAGAATGACGCCATACCTAGCTGGATACAAGCTATGTCTCAATGAACAAGAGCAAACTCATCTAAGAGTCCAACGACTGAGGGTTTTGTATCATCACGCCTATAGGATGTATAGGCTCGACGACAAAGTCCTCAGCGGTATCCGCTCGCCCATTGATCACAAAGGTTGCAGCACAAACACGGTCAACAAGATCGACGATAATCCATGTCCGGTGGATCTGCAAGGGGCATCATCAGCATATAGAAAGATAATGAGACGTACAACTCACGCACATCCGAGATGTCCGCTGATGGATCCATGGTTTGTCGAGTACACCAGCTCTTCCGGCCACGGGTCCACGAGATATCCGTGCTTCTTGCGGAACGCGCGGGGAAGGCCTAAATCGACTCCCAAGTTGACGCGGTTCCGTTTCCCCATATCCGTCAACGAGCTGATCAACGTGGAGTTATGCAATCCCTCTGACTGCCTTTGCACATCTAACTCTAGACCGAGCATCCCGCCCTATGAATGGTCAAGGAAGTAGAACCGCGCAAGTGTTCCAGGAGGTTGACTAGTTCGTCGATGAAGAGATCGATAGGCCAAAACAATGGTTTTGATGGGAGATGTGCCAAGCGGGAGTTTCTGATTTGGTCGTAGACGATAACTGGGATACAGGACTCCGGGAGGGTGAGGAGGTAGCCGTGGGATGGACCTGGAGAAGTTAATCGATGAGACGGGCAATTCGGCAAGTATTGAAGATGACTTACCTGGGTTGCCGTGCGCCACCCAAAGGGTATCGGAACTGATGGCAACATTGTACCATGCCTGGTACTCTTTGCCTTTACAATAAACAGCAGTCATCGACATCAATCTTTAGCTTCAGCGCTTGATGCGCCAGCTCTTCATCGGCATCAGCAAGAAGGATATAACTATTGTTGTAGCAATGGCGGGGTGATAGAGGTCATTGTTGCCAGCGATGAGCACCGTGATGGTAGTGGAAGGAAGAAACGGGAGTCGTTTACGTCACAGCCTCTGTTTACCTCTGACCCTGTTGACTTCGAGCCTTCGACATCCCATTTCCTTTCAAAATCTCCTTCTCTCTCTCTACGGCCGCCTTTCCAACTAACACATTGATGGTGATAGATAAATATCTGTACGTCCACGGCCCCTGTAGCAACATTGTCGGCAATAATGGCCGTCTTGAGGAGCGAAGACGTCTCGAGCTACCTATGTGTGGAAAGAACGATGTTAAAGGTTTCTCAACCATCTTTACGATTCAGTGCCGCGTAGACGCGTCTGACGATACCTCTTGACCGATACAAAGAATGCAATGGATTGCGCTGCCACCGTATGGTATCAAGCTGATGCACAGGCTTCCTCTGGTACGCGACTCTTCCCTCGATTTAGATAATCTTGATTTATTCATAATACTGCTCTAGTGCCGACTCTCAGCCTAAGCCTAGGACCAGCGGGATCTGTTCAGGTCGCGCAGCCGACTAAATTGTTTCTCTTTCACTGTAAGCAAGAATGATATACTGTTTTCAATCATAAGATAAATGAAGAACAACGATGCTCAATCTCTACTCGCGCTTTTGTATCGGGAGTTCCGACGCTCATAGAGCCCACCAGCGTGTTTCCTAATGAGCCTTGAAATCAGCGCTCACTCTCTTAAATGGAGCTTGACGCGACATGCAGACGGCGACATTCGCTTGTAGTGCCAAGCGTCGAAAGCTAGCGAGACGACTCTTTCCGGATTCAAGATGGCCTTGTCAATTGGAACGCGACACCACCGAGCCAACGTGATCGTCGTCAATCGTCCTTTTGAATCGGTGGTCGTTCGCACCCCCACATGCAGTACGAAACGCCCGCGGTTACTGTCCGAAGACACGGGACGAGCGGAAGCTCGTCGTCAATCTCCCTCTTGTTGGGAAAGAATGACAATCGACGAATTCACGGGATGACAACCGCCGTATCATCTCTCGCATCACAGCACAGGTCGCATTCGTGCTCTCTATCCAACCTGGATATTACCACTGAACGCAAAATTCTTTCGAGGCTTGGCCCTTGAAATGAAATTTACGCCGTTTTTTCATTACTGCACGCTTCACCGACCTCATGCCGGGCATTGTCCTACTCTGAATGCTTCGCCTTCACCTGGGTATCGTAGCAGGGACGCACGAAGATGTAAAAAGAGAGCTACATTCTCCAGATTGACTCTCCGCCCTCGTCTATCCACTTCTGTTCACTCACTCCCACCTCTAACTCTAACTCGTTCATCACTATGCGCTTCTCACTCTCTGCTCTCATCGCCCCGACCTCTCCGGCACCATCCGCCGGTAACAGAAAATACAACCAGGACTACTATGGTTCTTACGCTCCCTGGAAGCCTTCTTGGACCTGACCAGGAACGGCCGACAAACGTCCCAGAATACTGTCCTTGGATGACGTACGTTCACCTTCTTTCTTCTCTTCTCTTCCGATTCTGATTTCTCTTCGAACAGCCCAAGTGCCCCTTGACGACTTCTTCGACTCGGACATGTACGATTACTGGACTTTTTTTTGTAGGACTTTTTCTATATGTATTCAGTTGTGGTGTCTGTAACCGCAGCAATGGATTTTTTCTTGGTTTTTATTTCACTTCCGGCTGAACTGTTTGTGACCGGAGGATCGTAGAACCAATTTATCAGTTCCAAGTATGCAAGAATTCGTGAATAGACTGGAATTGAACGACTGCGAGAGAACTCGGGAAATGTCCTGGAGATTGACGGCCAAGTAGAATGTAATAGATCCGTGCCGCATGCGATGCACATAGCTAAACTCTAGTCTTGACTGCCAGTGGACGGTTCCCGGTACCCGTACAACATAAGGCTATGTCCGATAAATATCAAAAAGCATAGTGCCCTTGTTTGAGTGATCACTTATAATCTCGGAGACAGTCAGTAAGTTATAAATCGACCTAGGAAACTCTGAACGACAAGGAAACTCGAAAGGTTTGATAGTCATTGGCATATTCGCTACTATCCAGCAATATTTTTTTCTCAATCTATTTTACTTGTTCACTAAAACACTCTGATTCGCAAACTTTCTCTAGTCCCTTGAAGACCGATGGCCGTTCTGTTTGAATAAAATATGAGCGTATAATTGACTTGAAAGACAGTGTTACTAACAAAATCATTCTCCACGGAGAACGATGGGAAGGGTCGGGGAGAGCGTAATAACCTGCCTGCGCGCAACAGGAGCTACAGGAGCTACAGGAGCAATAGGTGCGGTCGGAGCAATGGGTGCAATGGGTGCGAGAGGTGCAACAGGGGCAATGGGTGCGGTCGGAGCAATAGGCGCAATAGGCGCAATAGGAGCGGGAACTGCTCGCCTGCCCATGAAAACAGCACCATTGTCGCGGGCAAGGATGCCAGAGAGGATCGGAGAGATCGTAATAACCTGTCTGGGCGCAACGGGAGCTACAGGAGCGATAGGTGCGGTCGGGGCAATGGGTGCAATAGGCGCGAGAGGCGCAATGGGTGCGGTCGGGGCAATAGGTGCGAGAGGTGCAACTGGTGCAATAGGAGCGGGGGGTGCAACTGGTGCGATAGGCGCTAGAGGCGCTACAGGTGCAATCGGCGCGGTCGGCGCAATAGGCGCAACGGGCGCTACAAGTGCAATAGGAAGGGTCGGGGAGATCGTAACGACCTGTCTGCCCATGATAACAGCGCCATTGTCGCGGGGGAGGATCGGAAGGGTCGGACAGATCGTAACAACCTGCCTGCCCGCGATTTCATCACGGGGAAGGACGACAGGGATAACCGCGCCGCTCGCAAGGAGAGGTACAGCGAGGAGAGCAGCGAAAGAGATCTGAGCGAACATAGTGAAGTAAGTGAGATGAACAAGCTCTACAGTTGTGAGGGCTTGAGAATAACACCTACTGGTTTAATCCCTCTTTTATAGCTTTCCGAGTCGCCTTCTCTGGGCATCAGCCATGGAGTAGAAACGAAAAGACAAGTGTAGCTTGAGTGCCCATGTTCGAGTGGGGGAGAGGGATGGCGCGTATGACGCGATCAGGAACCGTTAAGCGTTGTTCACTGGTATGCTTTCATGATGCGAGGAACCGAGCAAGCTAGCATCAGTCGAAAATAGTCCCTTATCACGGCGTCAGCCTCCTCCGACCACCGTTGCCAATGAATGGGCTCGTTCGGGCTAACATATGCAGTCATGAGGTTATGAGGAAGATGTTTTACGAAGATCTAGTGCCTTGGGTGGTGATTTATATTCGTCGCCTCTGTGATTCGCTGGGTGGTGGTCCTATTCGGAAGAGACCAATTCTATGCAATGTAGCGTCGAGAGAAAGGAGATACTGTAATCTGAAGCTTTAGCATCAGACATAAGCCATGCATAGTCCAGACTGTCGGACTCTTCTGATGCCTCCGTAGCAATGTCGAAGTGGTGTTGGTTGAACATACAACCTATGACTCGTCATGAATAGCCGAATATGTACTTCGAAGCATCTGCCGCGAGACTCAGAAGGCAAAGCACGAGGTCGATCATGAATGAACGTTTCACGATTTCTGTATTCGGATACTTTTCATGTATCATTTTCTGGCAAAATATTGACGCAAAGAATGGCACCATACCTAGCTGTATATAACCCATGTCTCAACCAACAATAGTGAACTCTTCTAAGAGTCCAACGACTGAGGGTTTTGTATCATCACGCCTATAGGATGTATAGGCTCGACGACAAAGTCCTCAGTGGTATCCGCTCGCCCATTGATCACAAAGGTTGCAGCACAAACACGGTCAACAAGATCGACGATAATCCATGTCCGGTGGATCTGCAAGGGGCATCATCAGCATATAGAAAGATAATGAGACGTACAACTCACGCACATCCGAGATGTCCGCTGATGGATCCATGGTTTGTCGAGTACACCAGCTCTTCCGGCCACGGGTCCACGAGATATCCGTGCTTCTTGCGGAACGCGCGGGGAAGGCCTAAATCGACTCCCAAGTTGACGCGGTTCCGTTTCCCCATATTCGTCAACTAGTTGATCAACGCGGAGTTATGCAATCCCTCTGACTGCCTTTGTACATCTAACTTTAGACCGAGCATCCCGCCCTATGAATGGTTAAGGAAGTCGAACCCGTCTTGGATGCGCCAGAGTTCCAGGAGGTTGACTAGTTCGTCGATGAAGAGATCGATAGGCCAAAAACGACGGTTTTGATGGGAGATGTGCCAAGCGGGAGTTTCTGATTTGGTCGTAGACGATAACTGGGATACAGAACTCCGAGAGGGGGAGGAGGTAGTCGTGGGATGGACCTGGAGAAGGTATCGATGAGACGGGCATTTCGGCAAGTATTGAATGACTTACCTGAACTGCCGTGCGCCACTCAAAGGGGTGTACGGCTATCGAAGTCGCCAACAACATTCTACCACGCCTGGTACTCTTTGCCTTTACAATAGACAGCAGTCATCGTCATCAATCTTGAGTCAACTTTAGAGCGAGAATAAAGACGAGAGACTAGGGCGCACTGAAATAAGGGAAGCTCCCAATCACGCCGCGTTGACGAGAAACTCTCGAAGAGACCATCCTACGCACAAGACGTCTCACGGTATGTGCTACAATCATTGCTCCACACTCCTAGCCCCAAGGTCGTCGCCAGAGGACCGCCGTTCATGACGCCGTAGTCGACATGAGGTCGGTGAAGCGTGCGGCAATGAAATGCAGCGTAAAATTCATTTCAAGGGCCAAGCCTCGAAAGAATCCTGCGTTGAGTGGTGATGTCCAGGACGGATGGAGAGCGCGAATGCGACCTGTGTTGTGGTGAGAAATGATACACCGCTTATGGTCGAGCCAAGGACAACCGATTCAATCACTTTGGCTCGGCGATGGTCATCCCAGTGAATTCGTCGATCGTCGTTCAATGCGATCTTTCCCAAAAAGAGGAAGATTAACAAGGACAAGCCAGAGCCTCCACTCGTCCCGTGTCTTCGATTAAGGCAATAACCGCGGGCGTTTCGTACTGCATACAAGGATGCCAAGGACCACCGATTCAAAAGGGACGATCGGCAATGGTCATGCTGACTCGGCAGTGTCGCGTTCCAAGGATTTTATGGGTATGACATCGTTGACCAAGACGATCTTGAATCCGGAAAAAGCCGTCGCGCCAGCTTTCGACGCTTGGCATTGCAAGCGAAGATCGTCGTCACGCTGTTCCCCATCCGCATCAAGCTCCAAGCGCTCTAAACCTATTGCGGGTACATGGTATCTTCTTCCCTTTCTGATTAGTTTTCTTACGATTGACAACGATTTGACATTATTCTTACAATGATAGAGAAACAATATAGTTCGCTAGGCGACCTAAAATCTTGCTGATCCTAGGCTAAAGTTAAAATCGACGTCCAGCTACTAGATAGAGCAGTAGATGAGTAAATCAATCCAAATCAAGGGAAGAGTCGCGCACCGGAGAGGACTATACGTCCACCTAACTTGAATTTTCAGATAGATTTGACGTGATACGGGTCGTCCTCTAGATGATGACTGATCCCAGATATGTAGCCGGTGTCGAGCACACCAAACCGCCCCGGTCGTACGAATGGCGGCGCACCAGGCTACATTCATGATATCGGATAAGGGGTGGTGGTGGTGCCGGCGCCAGGTCCCAATCAGGAACGGCCGGGTCCACAGCCCTAACATGGCAAGCCATGCGCCGGGGTACCGGCACTGAATCGTTAAAACGGTCGAGAAACCTGCAGCATTAGCCTCTCTACATATGTAGGGCGAGACGTTTCTGCCCCTTAACACGGTCATCACTTCCGACAATGAGGCTGGAGAGGCTGTAGGCGTCGAAGCTGAGGGAGGATCGTGCACATATATTTGGCACTCAGACCCTTCCCTATACCTACAAAGAGTGTTCGAGGTCGGAGACGTGGCTTATCCAGTGATAGACGCGGGCTTGCGAACATAATGTATCAGGTTACGCGCATACAAGACACTGAGGACATCGAATCACCATTGGTAGGTCCAGGAGGCATGCAAACACACACGACCAGATTCGAAGAAAACAGGGCCCAGACAATATTAGGAAGGTGGCGCAACTGACGTCCCAGAATGGACCCGTCTCTCTTCAAAATTGACCAGTTCCGTCGATATCACGAAATGGTGTCGGGAGGAACGGACTGGGAAAGAAAAGGCATCACGGATACGTCCTTGCAGTCTGGTGACATCGGAGGACGCGATTCAGTGTCGCTACGTGATAATAATGGGACGAGAACATACATAAAACCAATCCGCCTCATCACAACCACTGCATGCAATGTCTTCTGTTCGACGAGAAATTACATGGTCGACCCTTCGCAGGCCTTATTCACGGGCCTATCATATATTTAAGATTATGGTCCAACGACAAGACTCTTTGTATCGCACCTGGATACTGAGGCGTGTACTTGATCGACATTTTAGTTCAAGCCGCGCCTTGTAACTCGTCCGAATGCACTAGGTTCAGTTGCAGGGTCGGAGTGTATACCACATTGGCCGTCGTCCGGATTAACGCGATCTTTAGCGCTGAAAAATGGATGCGTTTCCCTCGATAACGATTCTCCGACTTGGTACTCTTGCGCCCTATATGATGTGGTCAGGATGGGGAGAACGGAAAATGCAGAAGGAACGCACTTGATAATCTGCATCAACTTCTTCAGCGCAGTCATACGCGTCCTAGAGTCTTTTGAGATATACCTCACGCCATTACGAGTTTGTATGTTGACGACCGGGAAAGGAGAGAGGTTCTAATGATGTTATATGAAAAGGCCATACAACCGGGGACGGGAAACATACCGGTTCCTTCCGGCTACCCTTTGCACGATCAGTACGGTGAGCCAATGCTAGCCGGAAAACGAGGAACTTGAGGAGCAGAAGAAGGCCTCCATATTAAAATGTGCAAGCCGACGCTGCGGTGCAGGTCCAGTCCAGGCTATGTGGATATCGCCCGTCGCTGGGAGAGTAGCGAGCTCATCGTCGCATACATAGGCGGTGCTGTTGGGCCAGAATAAGGAAAATCGCCCGATAAAAAGAGTCTGTACAATGATTTTCCTCAGGAAGAGAAAGCGACGGAAAGACAGAAAACGGTATACCTTTCCTTCCTCAAAATGCCAAAAATGTCAGCTCGGGCTATGAGAGCAACGAAGGTAGCAGCAGGAAGAAAGCTGAGCAGAGGAGATATCGAGCCGTCGCGGACGTCGTGGTCGATGGTCGAGGGTAAGAGAAATTGTGACGTGACATACCGTCTTCCCGTCCTTCCCGATTCTTCCCTTCCACCACCACCACATCTGAACCTGCTGCTCGCAACAACGCCCTCTGCTTCGTCAGCCTTGCTACCTGCGATGTTCTCTGCTGATGTCTCTTCGATGAAGAACAGCCAACGATGAGAGCACCATGGCACCGTCGTCTCTGTTCGGCATTGACAGTTCTGATACAAAACATACCTCAAAGTATTCTTGGAGTATTCATAGGCTTGCCGGCACCGAAAAGTGAGTTTTAGAAAGATATTTACATTCTGAAAAGAAATTGAATGAGACTTGTAGATACAGCTTGACCCCGCTACCCAGCTACGACATATGTGCACGGGACATGAACATAACGGGTGGCTCGCCGTTGCTGAGCCATCTGGGGACTGTAGCGGCGACTACGGGACTCGGGACGCGGAGCAATGGAGGAAGGCCAGGAGGAACGATCCACCATGGCAGCCCAGGCTGAGGGTACGGAGGGCCTGCCATCGCTGTCGCCGACCCCGATGGGCCGCCCGACAGTGTATCTACGAATATGCTTTTGGGTAGTTCATCGCGAACGGCGTCGCGATGGTGGGTTCTGTTGGCCTTGTTGCGGGTAAAGAACGAGGTGATCCAAGCATCGAATGCAGTGGGATCGGTAGGTGGAATGTGGCGTGGAGCCCGTTTGCGCACATTCAGCCACTCTGGGTGCTGGTACGAGGTGTCGACCTTCCTGAGAAATAGGGCGACAATCCAGGCGTCGAACGCGGCCGGGTCTGATGGTGGCACTTCGCGAAGGGTCCCCGTAACACGAGTCGTCTCAGTCAGATACTCGTTAAGCTGGGGAGGTC
The DNA here is from genome assembly GCA_022818035.1 of Armillaria solidipes. Taxonomy (NCBI): domain Eukaryota; kingdom Fungi; phylum Basidiomycota; class Agaricomycetes; order Agaricales; family Physalacriaceae; genus Armillaria; species Armillaria solidipes. The sequence goes on from JAIWYQ010000024.1 coordinate 164,547, forward strand.
CATATCCTGTGGCGGCGCAATTCGCCTATTGCGAATGAGTTATCTGTTGTCTTGAATATTAGGCTGACATGCTCACCAGTATTGTTCCTATGAATCCTAGGTCTACTTCTGCAGACGTTGCTGCATTCCCCGTCATGCCATGCAATATATCTATCACCCCTGCCACTCCAATGGTGTCGGTCTGCAAGTCGGTTAGATGTGAGTATCGGCACCACTCGTGCAATTGCACTGACCAAAGCATAAATTCTCTTGGAGATCATTATCTCGTCGTCTTCGATGTGATGCGAGTTCATGTTCATGTTGGATATTCGAAGTTAGAGTCCAACTTGTGGTGGCCGTGACGGATGACAAATTACGAGCCCTGAGTGCCTTTGTCTTTGTTGGCTTCGGACATTCGGAAAACGAGGGTACGACTATCCTCTATTGCGTGTAGTCCATTGGACCGATGCTAGTCTCTGCTTCGCGTGTAAAACTGTGGAGTGGCTCAGGCCAAAATACTCAGGCCTCAGAGTTCGCACTATACACTATATATTCATTCTTTCCATGTACATGTACTGACAGCCTGTCTTTGTACTCAGACATTAAATACATACTGTAACCCTTCCAAGATGGCCACTAGCTTCGCGCACTGTTACCTAGGCCATCCTCTAAATCTGATCTTGAGCGAGCCAAAGCAGTCCCATCGTAACTCATCCCGTCCTGACTTTGTTCGCTTGCGCTCGAAGTCCTAAAATGAATAGATTCGGATGCGGAACTACCGCTCCAGGAATCGTCGGGACGAGCATGCCCAGCTGCAACACGGCCAATCTGGATTGCAGGCATGATTCCCTAGATGTGTAAGTAGTATTAAATCATTGTGATGCGGACAGAATGAAAAGAAAATGACTAACACGCATTGACTCTGCTACGGCTATGAGATAGCTCACGGCCAAGTCGTTGCGAACTTCGAGTACCAGCAGAACAATCAACACAGCAGAGTAAAGAGATGCGGATTCTACCATCACTTCTATGACTCTGTGATATGAACGCATCCCTGCGGCAACGTTGGCAGTGACTGTCAGGATGCGGTAGATGATGAGGAGGGTGCACCATAACATGGTGGCTAAGATGAGGGAAGAATAAAGCACGTTCCAACTTATGGATTTTTTTTGCGAAAAAGCTATTCGGATTATCAATGGTGCCAACGAGATCCTGAGCGATCAGGATTCCTTTGCTGACTGGTTCGTTTATGAGTAAGATGATCGGAGGCTGGAGCCAGGGACTCACTGACTGCCATAGATGTGCACAAGATTGGGATAACTACGACGCGCCAAGACCGACCCCATACAATCCAGCATCGCCAGATCTGGGAAATTATAAAATAATCCTCCACGAAAAAGCGAAAACTTAATGTCATACCGAAGAAGCATCGGCAAGAACAGTACTCAACAGAGCTGTGATTCCTTCATACACGTATATTGGTACGGAAAATGGGCCCATGGATGTTTGGTATGCCATTCGCAAGTTTTGTCCGTAGGTGATAAAGGTTTCAGTATTGGCTACCCACCCAAATGAGAAATTGACAGTTGCCATAAGATACAAGAGGAGGACTACGGAAGGGAGCCAACGCGACCCTCCGTAAGTCCCGCGGCCTTTACTTGAAACTACATGTCTTGAGGTCAGAGAAATTTGCATAGACAGAAATGAAATGCATTAACCGATGGTCCAAAGGGTGACGGCTACGATTCCGGTGTAGGTTCCTGAGGGAACGTTGGACGTCAACAAGATAATGATATTTGGCAAAGATACTCTCTTGTTGCTCTTACCATACATCAATCCTCGGACCATCATCTGATTGAATTGCGCATCCAGGGAATGGGTTAAGACCCAAGCCGGGATGTCGCAAGTAGCTAGTGGAACAATTTTGTTGCACATTCCGATGATCGAGCTGGCAGGGAGAAAACAAGGATGGGTTTACCTTCTCTCTGGTCAACCTCCGGCTCTTCATATAGACTCATAGGAGCTAGCGATCAAACAACATCATGATTGCAGGTATAGCCAATGCAACAGCATGATATATGCAGCATCTGTTTGCCGCATCGGCAGTGGGTAGTTTGCCATGGTCTCCCTACTTCCGAGGACGCGAGTCACTATATTGAAGTGTCGTGTAACACGTGTTGAGGTAGCTGCTCAGTCCTAACTGCTGAGGTATCAGAGACAGATAAGTATGAGCGTTCGCAATTAATCAGATAAGGAATGGCTTACGATTCTAATTTTAGTAGAATAAATCAATAAATACAACCGGAGCCCGAGGGCCTTGAGACTAGGTAAATTGGTGTGGTGCGGTGTGTGTACCGGCGCAAGGTCCCAATCAGGAACGGCCGGGCCCACAGCCCTGACATAGCAAGCCATGGATTGGACTGGTTTCCCGATTTAGTCATCACCGCCCCAGTCGATCACCAGTTTAGTCACCAGCACGGTCGCTGCCCCATTCCTCATTTTCGGACTTTAGAGCAATGCAGGACTATTTATATGGGTGAGCTGTTTTGAATCAAACAAGGTTTATTGTACGACTGGCTCTGAGATCCGAGTTTCGATGTTGTACGATTCCAGGATAGTGATTCCGCTATACGTTTTAACCATCATTGAGCTGAGGAGAAACAAGAATGAGATCACCTCTACACTCTGGTCCAGTCTCCGATCTATCATATAGATGCATAGCAGCAGTGCTCTAACAGCATCATGATTACATGTATAGTTAATGCAGCGACGTGCATCTGATTCCGTCGAATTGGAAGAAAGGAAGATGATAAATGATGGATTTGGGGAAGAACAAGTAATTGTGGTTACCGACAACTAAATCTTCGATTATCATAACTCCAGTACGGACTCACCTCAACGAGCTCGGATCCTTCCGAGAACTCGCATCATACTGTAGTATGTTGTGTTGAGTTAGCCGCTCGGTCGCAAGTGCGGGAATGTCAGAGCTAATTCAAGATTCATTTTGCAGATCACGCATTACCCTGTGAACGAAGACATGGAAATATCCGCGGAACAGCAAAGATCGAGGAGAACAATGTGTTGGATGGCGTGTCGGAACATATCGCCAAGCTTTGCTTTGGCATGATAATCAAATCGCAGGCGGCACAAGCTGTATTTGGATTAGTCAGAATAAAATGGTGTATTCAATGAGTTTAGCAGCAATAGTTTAGTTTAAGGTTGGGAGCTCCGAGGCATGTCTTTGTTGTAGCCGCCTACCGCCTAGAGCATATATTTAGGTGCGGAATCAGTGGTATTTCTGTCAAAGTTGTTAGCCTTGTCAGGCTTTCGATACGGCCATGCCATAGGGAACGCACCAGCTTCATGTTTCCGTGGAGCAGTAGCGAGCATGATCCCAGCGGTGCCACCTCATTTCTCGTGCTTCAGATAGTCTACATCGCCGCTGATCTCTTCTTCTTTGCAAGACCAAGCAACGAAAGAACACTTTCTCCCTAGATGCCACGGGTTTAGATGATGAGAAGAAAAGGAGCGCTCAGTGGTAACATACCTACAAGTAATGCCACTTTCATCCGAAGCCATTCATTTCTTGATAACACTACCACGACTCGAGGGAGCTTCGACTGGACAGTGGACATGTGCTAAACAGAGTATGCTGAATTTACGCGTGACATACTCGATGCAGGAGGAGAAACCGTACCCTTGTTTCCCGGACGTCCGAAAACAAAAACAAAGACAGAGGCGTTCAGGGTTCGTAATTTGTCACCCGTCACGGCCACCACAAGTTGGACTCTAACTTCGAATATCCAACATGAACATGAACTCGCATCACATCGAAGACGGCGAGATGATCATCTCCAAGAGAATTTATGCTTTGGTCAGTGAGATTGCAGGAATGATGCCGATAGCCACACCTCACCGACTCGCAGACAGACACCATTGGAGTGGTGGGGGTGATCGAATTATTGCGTGGCATGACGGGGAATGCAGTAACATCTGCCGAAGATTTAGACATTCGCTACATCGGAGGAACCCTGGTGAGCACGTCGACTCGATATTCAGGAAACAGATAACTCATTCGCAACAGGAAAATTACGCCGCCACAGGATATGGCCCACCCGAGGCAATTTCTCTTCCTCATCTTATCGAGCATCCAACCGCGCCGTCTCGAGGGACCATTCGCGAAGTGCCACCATCTGACCAGGCCGCGTTCGATGCCTGGATCGTTGCTCTTTTCCTCCGGAACGTCGACATCTCGTACCAGCACCCAGAGTGGCTATATGCGCGCAAACAAGCTCCACACCACATTCCACCCACCGATCCCGCTGCCTTTGATGCTTGGATCACCTCATTCTTTACCCGCAGCAAGGTCAACAGGACCCGCCATCGCGACGCTGTTCGCGATGAACTATCCAACAGAATATTCGTAGATACACTGTCGAACGGCCCATTGGGGTTGGCGACAGCGATGGCAGGCCCTTCGTACCCTCTGCACGGGCTGCCATGGTGGATTGTTCCTCCTGGCCTTCCTCCGTTGCTCCACATTCCGAGTTCGGTGGTCGCCACGACAGTCCCCCGCTGGCTCAGTCACGGCGAGCCATCCGTTACGTTCATGTCCCATGCGCATATGTCGTAGCTGGTGCCGTCGTCAAGCTGTATCTACAAGCCTTATTCAATTTCTTTTCAGAATGAAAATATCTTTCCAGAACTCACTTTTCGATGCTGGCAAGTGCACTCCAAGAAGACTTTGAGGTATGTTTCGTATCAGAGCTGTTGATGACGAACAGAGATGATGGTGCCAATGAATCGGCTGGTCCTTTCATCGTCAGCTGCTCTTCAAAGCTTCACTGAGGAGAAATCATCAGAGAATGTCGCCGGTGGTTACGAGGCAGAGGGCGTCCGTGCCAGTAGCGGGCTCAGGAGTCAGGTGCCGTGGTGGTGGAAGGAAAGAATCGGGAAGGACAGGGAAGAACGGGAAGATGGCATGTCACGTCACAATCTCTCTTTACCCTCGGCTACCGTCGCGCGACGACTCGATATGTGCTCTGTCCCTTTCTCTTATTGGAGACAATCATTGTGCAGACTCTTTTACTCGGGCGATTTTCCTTATCCTGGCCCAACAGCGCCGCATATGTATTTAAAGGCGAACTAGCTGCTCTCCCAACGAAGGGCAATATCCGCGTAGCCTGTACAGGACCTGCACCGGAGTGTCGGCTTGCGCATACTAACATGGAGGCCTACTTCTGCTCGTCAAGCGCCTCGTTTTCCGGCTAGCATTGGCTCACCGTATCACTAATCGTGCAGAGAGTAGTCGGAAGGAACTTGTATGTTTTCCGTCCCCGATTGTGTGGCCTTTCCATATAACATCACTAGATTCTCTCTCCTTTCCCGGTCGTCAACACAGAAACTCGTAACGGCGTGAGGTATATCTCAAGAGGCGCTACGACGCGTATGACTGCCCTGAAGAAGCTGATCCAGGTCACCAGGTGCGTTCCTCCTGCATTATTCTGTTCTCCCCATCCCGACCACATTATATAGGGTGCAAGAGTACCAAGTCGGAGAATCATCATCGAGCAAAACGCGTCCATTTTTCAGCGCTGAGAATCGGGTTAATCGGACGACGACCAATGTGGCATACACTACGATCCCGCAACTGAAACTAGTGCCTACGGACGAGCGACAAGGCCTATCTTGAACTAAAATGTGCACCACGTACACGCCTCAGGCCCAGGCCTCAGTATCCAGGTGTGATACTGGTGTGATACAAAGAATCTTGCTGTTGGACCATTATCTTAGATATTTGATAGGCCCATGAAAAAAGGCCCATTCGCGGGCCGACCATGTAACTTCTTATCGAATAGAAGACATTGAAGGGAGTTTCTGTGATGATGCAGATTGCGAAGGACATAGCTGAGGAATAGTTTTCTGTATGTTCTCGTTGCATTCTTATCACGCAGCAGCTCGTTGCCATTGGCAGTGTTCGACCTGGAAGCCTTAACAGGGCTGCAGCTGCGACTCCTCTGTCCACGAGATGCAACTGCAAGGTATTTGTCCGCTTCTAGGTGAGTACGGCCAGAAGAGATTTTCGGATGGTGTCTTCGAGACGGCTGGCGTTGGAAATGGCGATTCCTCTACGATTCTGAACCCCCATGGTATTCCTTTGTAAATCCCCACCTTCAATAGTCATATCCGAATTAGCCCGTACATGATTTCTGCACCTAGATACGACGCGTTGAGTCGATTGTGTCGCATGCGAAGATGGCCGGCCGATACTCGTACTCGCTAGAAACTCTTTATCACCCTCGTATGCATCAAGGAAGGACATCCTGTCGTCGTTTTCGTGATGCTTCTCTTCAGCCGCATCGTAAAAGACCTCATCACCTTCCCCGACTTGTGAATAAACCGATACAGAGGCTTCTGTTGTAGTCGTGCTCTTCCAAGTCACCCAAGTAGTAGAAGAAGCGTTTGTTGAATGTGGCGATTTAGTGCGTTGTGTATTAGGGTATGTTTTCGGGGGGACGAGAAACACTTTTTCCTGTGCTTCTGCCTCCACGGAAGGCCACGAACCTTCTTCGTCAGGATTTAATGCTCCTACTCCTACTTCCGAGTCGTCATGTTGGTATGCTGGGCCTATCTGCAATTCTGTTCTACAACGCCACCCGTTTCACATTAGACAGCCCTAGGTAATCCGTGCACATAGGCTTCCCAAGATGGTCCCAACGATGACAAGACTTAGAATTGGTATGAGATAGAACCCTGATTTTGTTCCCACTCAGATCCTTCTTGAAGTAAGTTGCAAAGGTAGGTAAAGGCGACTCTGAGGAACTATCCGACACCGTAGAGGAAGAAGAGGTTACTGAGGTATAGATGTAGATTCCGAAAGACTCTTTGTTTCCGAAGTACTGTTAACATCGTCTGAGGTTGGTGGCAAGGAAGATACAGCACTATCTTCGGGCATTAGGCTGTTGCCAGATTCTGTGGACAGTGCAGATGCAGCCCCACTAAGCGTCGTCGTTAACAATGTTGTTGTATCTCCAGGAGGGTAAGGCCACCAGTAATTGTAGCTGTGGGATTCAGTTGAAAGCGGCGTCGCCTGGTCAGTCGGTATCGCTCCAGGCGGGATCGGAGCTGGTATTTTTGTACCCCAACACGATAGGGTGTATCATGATCAAAGGCATGCAGACAGGCAGCGAAATTGATATCGACACCGTTATCTTCATCGTGACTGGTGTTAGACACAAGTAGGCAGGGAGGATCACGGTGAGAAGGAGAGCGTAACCATGTCACGTGGCCATGATGAGGAGTCAGGACGCGATTTTCAACTCTAAAGTTACGATTGTACATGCACAGTGTAGTCCAACCACCATGACTTTGAGGTCACACGACCGAGATTCGTGAGCAACAGGATCGTGATAATTTGAAAAAGGATGTTGAATTCAGAGACAGGTCACAAAATCGGAGAAAATTTACAGCTTTCCCTTTCTGCGTTCCCATTCTTTCTGAGCTAAAATACACAAGTTGTGTTTCAAAATCTTTCCAGAAGTGGTATGTTCTATGACGTGCATATATTTCAGGAGGAATCTTCTGAGCAAAAACCGTTTGGAAACTCACCAAATTTACCGCCGTGCACAATAATCATAACAGGGACGGCATATTTGGGCAATCTTTTCAGAAATTCAGCGGTCATGTCGGAATGTGATAGAGGTACGAGATCTCACAATTCCTCGGCTTTCGCTAGAAGGCACTCTTCACTAATAGCGCCCTTGTACTCAGGTCTAATGGTAACCAGCGCTGCTGCTAGCTCATCCATGCGCTTGTCAGGTATACCAACCAGTGCTGCCTCCGAGATACCTGGCACTGAGTAGAGTACATTTTCTACCCATGCCGAATCCTATACACAAGGTATGAGCACCACGGAACAGAATTCTAGAAAGCATACTTACAATATTCGACCCACCACATATTACAATGTCTTTGATTCTGCCCTTGATACACAGATATCCCTGAGCGTCCAATCTTCCTAGATCTCCTGTTTTGTACCATCCGTCCTTGGTCAAGATCTAATAAGATTCAGAACATGCATGTTTGAACTCGACAACTCTGTGTGCCTTATCTGTCGCAACTAAAAGAGCCACAATCAACACAAATCATTGCGAGTAAGCAACGTTCATGTACGCGTACCCGGATCACCAAAATATCCTTTCATTATACTTGGACCCTGAACCCATATCTCTCCATCTTCTCCTAGCAGGGCCTCGTTATCGCCATCTTTCATTATCCGAACATCGTTAGTTGGATACATGAAGCCACTAGATGAGTGATTTTAACCCCCGGGTAACCATCTGAGAAGAAACATACCAGCTTTCGGGTCGAGCTTCATAATCTTGTCCAGCTACCCAGGGAGGATCATCAGTCCATTCTTGTGGGAAGCGCCATCCTTCATCAGCAAACTCATGAATGTCTGGTGGGAATGGGTCCATGGCAACCATAGCATACCAGACTGCCATGAACATGCATGGTAATATAAACAACCTGCCTACCTCCATACATCTCGTTGTACCACCATAGCTACCATAGCACATTGCCATATATACTCATTCATTGGTCCATGGAAGACCATATTTAGTACACCTTATTAGTGCCAGACTTGGATAAGAATAGCCTTGAAAAAAAATTGTATTTCTGTATAGTACTTGTGGAATATATGATTTGGTACATCTACTAGTGCTCTCAATGACTCAAAACTTGAAGACCAACATTGTACAGAAACTGAAGGCCGCAGAACATGGTAACTTTATACATGGCATCAGAAACCACTTGAATATGAATGAATCGAAGCAAACGTACCTGCTTATGGCGACCTCATAATATTGTCGTCTCCATCATCCACTTCTACCTCATTGGAGCCTTGCTGGACAACAGCGTCACCAATACAATGGTGAATAACGATATGAGAGAGAATAGAAGAAGCACGCACCCTCCAGCACATCCCTTCCTGGACGGCCACCATCCTATTCTTCACAATGGCCCTCTCCTTGGTCTGCACACATCCATCTACAGCTCTGGTAAGTTCAGCAGTGAGTGATGAGATGTTACACCATATCGCTTCTCTTGACCTGTCAGCAATGACAGCAGCCTGGAAGGAAATGCAAGAATCAGATATAGTCAGCTCAATAAGAGACATCCATACCTTTGCCCTCGTACCACCAGTGCATGCCCAATGGTCCCATCACCAGTATTGAGTTGCAGTAAAGTGACGGTGATAGTGAGAAAGAGAGGAGGAGAGAACAATCAATTCGGACTCCGAGTTAAAGTCCAACATGACGTGGCATGTTCCGGACATGCCCTGGCAGAGTTTGAAAGAACTTCGCAGATTTTTCATTGCTCTTCCGCCATTCCCGGCCATTCTGTGTGACATCTGCAAAGCTATGTTGCAACAAATTCAATACAACAAACTTTGTGATCTTTGACTGGCAGTGTGATGTTTCCATGAGACTTGATATGACATGGCTCATCCATTCCCATACCATCCATGACATTTATACTTGAGCCATACTACCCAGACTCTGCCATAAATTTTGGAGATTGCTGATGTCACTTACCAAAGCCTCCAACAGCACCAGTCGTCTCAGTCATACCATATACTTGTTGTCTGCGGAACCAGAATTCAATATCATCGAACAGGAGTCAAAGTCAAATCATGAATGTACACTCTTGTTTGTGGAAATCCCTTTCTGACGCTGAAGAGACTCTGTGTGCACAGGCTAGAAATGCAACAGTGTCGAAGACACTGATCACACCCACACCCAACACTACACACACAAACCCTCAAGTTCTTGGGGGGATATTATGCGATAGAAGCAGATTGAAGCAAAACAACTAAACTCTCAGAATATACAATACACACATATAGCAATAGTGCTCGTAGGGTATCTAGATCTCTCTAAGTCCAAAGGCTTTTCTAACAAGAGGAGCAACAGATGTCACCGGGCCTCAAGGCAAAGGTGTACTACAATACACAACTCATCACAACACACCCACAAAACCCTCAATAAGTCTCGCGCAACACACACAGGTGACCACAACAACTTAAACACACTCTAAACACGACTCAAAGCTTGCGCTCTAAGCAGAAACCCTTCACAACATGTCCACTCAAGCCACAGGATTCAAACCTACGCGCTCAAGCTTCCAAACTGATCATAGACCCACAGGGTTTGAACCTATGCGATCCAGAGACACAATAACCAAATAACCCCATCCACAAGCCAAAGGGTTTGAACCTCTGCCGCTTGGGAAATAAGAACCCTCAAGCGCGTTGATGTGCTCGGTAACGGCAAATGGCAAAAGACTAGTGGGTGGAAATGAGCTCCAACCAACACTAAACCTCTCTACACTCTACACTATCACCAATGTATTGAATTCGGGTGTTTCAAGTACGATAGAAGCACTCTGCAGACTTGATAATCAAGGTAGGTTGTTCAAAAGACATTTTATTCGTTACTAGTGAGTTTTACAAGCATACTACTCACACTAGTGGGGTGGGTAAGACACAATTGAATGAATGTGACTTGGTTTTGAGCTACTGCGCTCGCTGGGACTCTGACTGTTTGGACTATTGGCTCTCTTGGCCCTGTAATACTTCCTACAAGTGATCAACACTTGACTAGTTCGCACTCTGTTAGACCCGAACTCCGGTAAAACAAACAGGACTAAACAGAGGGCTGTATCGCGTTCATACAGTCACCCAATGAGTGTCAAAGTCTGCTAATGGTAGTCTCGAGGTCAAATGCTTAGTACTAAGCAAGGAGTGAGTCTGAGAGTAAGTTTGGTGTATTGAAACTTTAGCTCGAAGCTGGAGAATATACAGCAAGAGCTACTCTACTTATATACTGTTTTGGTATGTGTTAATAATAGTCTCGGGGTTTCGGTGTTCATGGTCAACTCCGTTGGAGCTTGGAGTGATGCGTGATAGAACGCTCCAGAGTTCGGTGTTCGTGGATTCATGACTGTGCGTCGAGATTAGATGCGATAAGATAAGAAAATGAAAAAATTGTAACATTACCCCCTTGTTAAAGGCAGGTGTCTCAACTGCTTTATACTCAGTCTGCCCTTTCGCGTTCTTTTCTGTCCCAAATGTCATCTTCCCTGTCCAGTCGCTCTTGGTCATTTGCATACCAATAGTCGTCGATTAGGGTTTTTAATTCCTGGATTTCATCTTCGAAGTACCAGTAGGGGAGTGCTTGAGGTTTCTTGACTAAGTACCTCCAGCTGCCCTTGCTGTCATCTGCTTTGATAGCGTCAATGATGATGGTGGTTTCCTGGTTGTCTATGACAATGGCCTGAACGGTGATGGCGTCCTCCCTTCCTTCCCAGTATTCGGCTATCGCTTCTTTTGCGTAGCCTAGTTCGCTCTCCTTTGTCCATTTATTTTCTTCTGATCTGTAGCCCTTCCATGCAACAAGGTAGTCAGTGACTGTATTGGTCATGTATTTTCCTGTTTTGGGGTCCTTGGGACCACACACTTTGCATGTTTTATGATCTAGGATAGTGTCAATCTCATATTGTTCTTCGTCATTGATAATATTGGGAGGTGGTGGTAGATCCTTTTTTTGGTTTGGAAAAGTGGGTGCTACATATGGAGTAAGGAGGGTTTCGTTAAAGACTGGGTATATCTTCCAAGCGGTTGGAAGCTTGAGTTTATAGGCGGAGAGGCCGCATTTTTCTATAATGGAAAAGGGGCTGACGCGTTTGTCATCGAGCTTTTTCTTTGGTCGAGCAAGGTGGAGATTTGTTGTGTCGAGCCAGACTTTGTCTCCAGGCTGGTATGTGATGGCAGACTTCTTCTTTTTGTCATATTGTGTTTTCATTTGTTCTGCCACTTTGGTGAGTGCGGCTTTTGTCTTGTCATGAATAAGCTTCATGTTAGCTTTGAATTCTTCAGAGGCAGGTGTGCATAGTGGCGCGTGGGAGTGAGAGTCTGGTGCGACGCAAGGATTTCTTCCATAATTAATGAAGAAGGGGCTTCTTCCGGTGGCGGAGTGTATCCTATTGTTGTGTTGGAATGCTGCTAGCGGTAACCATTCAGGCCAATCGGTTTGTCGGAAGTTGATGAAGATCCTAAGATACTTCTCGATTTCTTGATTGGCGTGTTCCGTCTGGCCATCTGTTTGGGGATGAAATGCAGTTGATGCATTTCCTTTGATGTCGAGCATTTTGTATAGGTCTGTTAGGAATTTGGATACAAATTGTGGACCCCTGTCGGATATGACACTGACGGGCATTCCATACTTGGCATAAACTTCATCACGTAAGATTTTGGCCCATCCTTCAGATGAAAGGGTGGTTTTACATGTGATGGGGATAATGGCTTTGGAAAATCAGTCGACGATTACTAGAATGGCATCAAGTCCTTTGCATGGGATGAGGCCTGTTATCATGTCAACCGAAATATGTGTCCAGGGTTTGGATGGAATTTCGTTAGGATGGAGCGGGGCTCACTTGGCTTGGGTACTTGCTTTGATTCTTGTGCAAGTTTCGCATCCTCGGACGTAAGTTTCCACATCCTTTTTGAGCTTGGGCCACCAATAGTCACGGAGAATTAACTCCTTTGTTTTGTCGATGCCTGGGTGCCCTGCTGTGATATGATCGTGGCAGCGTGATATGACTTCTCCTCGTGTGGCGGAGTCGCGGGGTACATAAATTCTTTTGTCATAGTATAAAAGACCGTCCTTTTCTTTGATCCCCTTCTCATGATTGAGCAAGCTAGCAATTCCTTGATCCCATTTCTGGTGATTGCGGGTTGCGCTTTTGATGTGTTCATGGGTTTTGTCGGTAGTGGGCATGATCATGGTTCGGAAGTGCTCGGGGGTGAGCACGGTGATTTCGTCATTATCGTCCGTGCCTTGCGAGTGATCTGCCCTTCTACTGAGGAGGTCTGCCTTCTTATTGGCTGTTCCTGGCTTATGATGGAGAGTGAAATGATATTCGGCAAGTTCAGTTACCCATTGCACTTGTCGGCGATTGAGTTTCTGGGGTTTGCGGAAGTATTGTAGATTTTGATGATCTGTCCAGATCTCAAAGTCAACCGCTGCTCCCATAAGGTAACGCCTCCATTCGTCAAGAGCGAGCATAATTGCGAGCAGTTCTTTATCATAGATTTCGTAGTTTCGTTCCGTAACCGTTAAGGCTTTTGACAGGAAGGCTACAGGCCTCCATTTTCCATTGTTTTCTTGGGATAATACTGCGCCAATTGCGCCTTCACTTGCATCTGCTTCTAGGTGGAACTGTCCTTTTGCTGTTGGAATATGTAGGATTACGTCCATGGTAAACCGATGTTTGAGTTGTTGGAACACCATTTGTTGGGCTGTTCCCCAAGCCCAAACTTCTTTTCCAGTAAGACATGTCATTGGGCATACTATGTCACTGTAGCCTTTGATGAAGCATCGATAGAAGTTGGCAAAACCTAAGAATGATTGAAGTTCTTTCTTTTTGGTTGGGGTGGGCCATTCTGCAATACCTGTGAGTTTGACAGGGTCCATGTGAATGGAGCCTTCGCTGATTATTACTCCAAGGTATTCGGTTTCTAATACCTCAAATTCGCACTTTTTGGCTTTCAGGAATAGCTTGTGCTTCCTTAATAACTCCAGGACACGGTGAACGATTCTTCGATGCTCTTCTAGAGTTTTCGAGAAGATCAAGATGTCGTCAAGGTATACTGTGACTTTGCTGGTAGCGATGAGATCTTTGAAGATATCATTCATCATCCACTGGAATGTGGCGGGCGAATTGGTAAGCCCGAAGAACATAACAGTGGGTTCAAAGAGACCATGGTTGGTTCTGAATGCTGCCTTCCATTCATCATCCTTTTTGATGCATACATTGTTATATCCCCAGTGTACGTCAAGTTTGGTGAAATATTTAGCATTTCCGAGTTTGTCCATTAGCTCAGAAATGAGCGGTAAGGGATAGCGGTTTTTAATAGTCATCTCATTTAGCTTGCGGTAGTCTTGAACAGAACGTAATTGGCCATCCTTCTTTTTGACGAAGAAGAATGGCAAGGCAAAAGGGGATTTAGATGGTCTAATACGTCCCAACGTAAGGTTCTCCTCGAGGAACTTATCGAGTTCCTTCTGTTCGATAGGATTCAAGGGGTAGACCTTGCAGTCTAGAGTATTTTTTGCATTTGGAACTAGTTCTATGGCATGGTCCCAGGGTTTTCGGGAAGGAAGGTCATCAAAGTTTTCTTTGGTGAATAGGTCCTTGAAGTCGCGATATGGCTCAGGGACTATTTGGTCAAAGGTCTTCTCTTCCTTTCCTTCACTTGCTTTGGCGGTGAGCTCATTTGCTTTATGAATTGTGCAAATCTTGATAGCTTCTTCGAAGTCTATGGCTAGTATGGTCTTGCCTTCTTCGAGTTCCCATTCATCATCAGGATCTGTGTCAGGGAGTACGAAGCAGTTTTTTGCACAATGGCAGCGAGCAAAGGTTACATTGCCGGTGGTCCAATTGATTATTGGGTTGTGGCGTTGATACGCCGTCTATGCGTTCACACCTAGATTTTGCGAATTTGTAACAATACAATTGCATATCTATCCTATACTAGTGATAGTAAAAGGACTATAGCTGAGGCTTTGAGCTGATAGTTACAGCAGTATGCGACTAGTGAAGCCAGGACTTAGATGCGATACCACTAGTGGGTTAAATCTACCAGCTGGCCGTACTAGTGACTTGAATACTAGCTGGACTAATTAATATAAGGCCACTAGTAGACAAGTAACACGACTAGCGCACCAAACAAGAAGCAGGATACACAGATCTTGTGAAGTCCGGTCACTAGCAGGCCGATCAGGGCATAAACGCCTAAGTCAGGTTAACTAGTTGTGCAGCAATCTCGAAGCAGGACTTAGAAATGAATTAGCAACGGATTAACCTCGCATCTAGATCCAACTAGTGCGATCAGATCTGTTACGATCGGACACGAGGCTAGCCAGGCTGCGCGTTCGATCACGGCCAACTGCGTTGCGGATGTGGAAGCGTGGCTAGTCGTTCATCTCCAGCGCTAGTGGCGCGTTGCTGGGTCAAGAACGCGAGATTAAACCGCTAGCTGAGCTCTGTGGCTCACTAGTCGTCCAATAGCAATTTCTAGACTGACTATTGCGTGTTTATGCGCGATATTTTGGGCCTAGCCAAGAAATCAGTACCGAAAATACCCCACTAGTGTAGCTGTTTGTGTCGCTTTGTACCGTTCCTTACAGTATATAAGTAGTAGAATAGTCACTCGCAATGGGAGGCAACGCCATCCCTGCGATTGTGACCTACTAGTAGTATCTAGTGCCCCAATTAAAGGCTTTTGTGCTTAACCTCGAACAAAGCGGCTACTAGTCGCTAAGTTACCTATAGTATTGAGTGAATTGAAGTCCCTTTGAGTCTACTATTGTGTCCTGCAAAGGCCAAGAGTGCTCCAAAGTTAGTTCTTGCAGTTTCTCAAAGTTAAAGTATTATTCTTAGGCCAAGAGTGCCACTAGTAAGCTAGAGCGCGAACTAGTCAAGTGTTATCACTTGTAAGGAGCAGTTTCTAGGCCAAGAGTGCCACTAGTAAGCCAAGAGTGTGAACTAGTCAAGTGTTGATCACTTGTAGGAAGTATTACAGGGCCAAGAGAGCTAATAGTCCAAACAGTCAGAGTCCCAGCGAGCGCAGTAGCTCAAAACCAAGTCACATTCATTCAATTGTGTCTTACCCACCCCCACTAGTGTGAGTAGTACACTTGTAAAACTCACTAGTAACGAATAAAATGTCTTTTTGAACAACCTACCTTGATTATCGAGTCTGCAGAGTGCTTCTATCGTACTCGAAACACCTGAATTCAATACATTGGTGATAGTATAGAGTGTAGAGAGGTTTAGTGTTGGTTGGAGCTCATTTCCGCCCACTAGTCTTTTGCCACTCGCCGTTACCGAGCACATCAGCATACTAGCCAATCATGTCCCAGAAAGATTTCCTTCGAGCCGAGGTTGGTAACGGTGAGGTTAATCCTTTCGCTATGATTTCCGATCTTGAGACGGAGTTCGGCATAGGCAGTGATTTCTCCCGCCTTATTGCAGGATCCATCGGCATTGTAAATGGGGATTGGACTAGCCGTTTTCTGGATTGGAATTCCATGCTTTTTAACGAGGTCAAGATGAATGGAACTTCCAGTACATCTGCTGTCAATGAGCGCTTTAGCTTGAATAATAATCGGACGTTCCAAGATTTTGAGTACGATGGGAAGGAGAAGACTGGACAGGGAGTTTTGTGTGTGAATGAAGTACCATTTGGGTTTATGAAGTTCGTCTAGCCAGTCAAGAGCACAAAAGTGTTCTGATGCACAAAGACCTTCGAGGAGGTTGTCAACGACTTCCTCTACTCGGGTCTTATGAATCCAGTTGAGCAGTGCGACTTTAGCGGTGGATTCATCTTTAGCGTCTCTGATAGCCCTCCAAGTCCATTCGGCTTTGAAGGGTTTCAGCCATTCCTGAGGTGCTACCATCGGGGGCACGGGCTTCACAGCCTCCCGATCCTTTGATACCGAGGTATCGTTGCCAATAGGGCGTTCTGCCTCTTTTTCCATAAGAGGACTTTCTCGCTTCGGGGATGACCTGCATGCGTCTGCATCGGTTGCAGCAACCTTGTTCTGCTGTAATCTAAATGAAAAGTCATCATCTTCATCAGGTACCTCGATCATTACTACCAGATGCCCCCTTTCTATCGCCTGGGCGCTAGCGACTCCCTGTCCTGTGGCAATCTTCTTCGTAGCCATGGCGTTGGCAACACCGGCGGTCTTCAATGGGCATTTTTTGTCGACATTGCCCAGGGATGTCTGCGAGCGGAGATTCAGCTAGATCGAGTCGTCCGGCACCTATGGCAGCTACTTTTAAGGCATCAAATAGTGTCAGTTGAAAATATTCAATTTCCCAGGATTATATAGTATATTAGTTAGCAGCCCAACTCATGACATCATCAGGAAATCCCGCTGACCCGGGAATTGAACCCAAGATCTTAAAAAGATTTTCATCAATATCACATAACTTTCTAAGCAGACATACTAACCACTATACTATACAAACATTATATATTTATATATTCATCTCTCTATATAACCTTCCTCCCTTATATTTATAATATCCCAATTGGGCCCTCCCTTTAGTGTGCTTTGGTGCGCCTTTTTTTTCCTTATTGGGCTGCTCAAATCAGCCCATCAAATGCACTCAAAAGCAGCTATGCCCTGCCATTGATGGCATCAATATCAGGTCATTTTCGGTCAAAATAGGCATTCAGGCTCATTTGGGGCTTCCTCAGGCTACTGGATGGGTCAGGGGATGGTACTAGTATATGCCTAAACACAAATAGCATAAAAGCGAACCCTCTGGTGAGGTATGGGGGCCCTGGGGAGTGGGTAAAAAGGGTAAAATAGTGGAAAATAGCAGAAAATTGCATATAATTTGTGTTTGGGGGGGTGCTACGTGCATCGGATCGCTTCGAAAACTTGACCAGTGAATTTCCTGGCCTTGAATACCCCTAAACGACTCCTTTACAGGACATGTGGCACATTTTATGGCTAGGGATAATCGAGAAAATTGGCTTTTTATGGTGCTGCGTGCATTGGATCGCTTCAGAAATGTTACCAGTCGATTCATACACTATAAAGACCCTAGAATACGTCTTCATATGCTATATATGACCACTGAAACATGATAAAAAATGAGGATTAGGGGGGTACATATGGTTTATTTTGATTTCTAGCCATTGCATCGGTCTGGGGACATCACCAATCAATTCCTCGACCTTGAAAACCCCCAAACGACTCTTGGTTTCATTTATGGGGTCTCAGGATCGATAGTAATAAAGATATGACAGTTTAGGAGGAGCACATATGAAAACTCGCATTTCTGGATCTCGGAAAACTTTGGAGTTTTTATCAGTGTGTTCCCTGACCTTAATAACCTCCAGAACACCTCAGGAGCACATTACAAACCTTTGAAATCCATGTTAAAAATGGTGATAGTGAAAATCTCCAAAATACCTTATAGATTGTGTTCCTGGATGTTTGAGGAGACACTTTTTGTAGCCAATTTACGATATACACTGTATGTTTTTTGGGTCAAGGAATCCGAATCTGATAGTCCCCAGACCATAGGATGACCAGAACATCGAAATCAGGGGGGTGCCTCTCCTCCTTTTCAGAAAGATCTGCTTATATCTCTTCCAATACATTTTGAATCATCCTGATCTTTTGTAACCACTATTAGACAGTGTATATCGTAAATTGGCTACAAAAAGTGTCTCCTCAAACATCCAGGAACACAATCTATAAGGTATTTTGGAGATTTTCACTATCACCATTTTTAACATGGATTTCAAAGGTTTGTAATGTGCTCCTGAGGTGTTCTGGAGGTTATTAAGGTCAGGGAACACACTGATAAAAACTCCAAAGTTTTCCGAGATCCAGAAATGCGAGTTTTCATATGTGCTCCTCCTAAACTGTCATATCTTTATTACTATCGATCCTGAGACCCCATAAATGAAACCAAGAGTCGTTTGGGGGTTTTCAAGGTCGAGGAATTGATTGGTGATGTCCCCAGACCGATGCAATGGCTAGAAATCAAAATAAACCATATGTACCCCCCTAATCCTCATTTTTTATCATGTTTCAGTGGTCATATATAGCATATGAAGACGTATTCTAGGGTCTTTATAGTGTATGAATCGACTGGTAACATTTCTGAAGCGATCCAATGCACGCAGCACCATAAAAAGCCAATTTTCTCGATTATCCCTAGCCATAAAATGTGCCACATGTCCTGTAAAGGAGTCGTTTAGGGGTATTCAAGGCCAGGAAATTCACTGGTCAAGTTTTCGAAGCGATCCGATGCACGTAGCACCCCCCCAAACACAAATTATATGCAATTTTCTGCTATTTTCCACTATTTTACCCTTTTTACCCACTCCCCAGGGCCCCCATACCTCACCAGAGGGTTCGCTTTTATGCTATTTGTGTTTAGGCATATACTAGTACCATCCCCTGACCCATCCAGTAGCCTGAGGAAGCCCCAAATGAGCCTGAATGCCTATTTTGACCGAAAATGACCTGATATTGATGCCATCAATGGCAGGGCATAGCTGCTTTTGAGTGCATTTGATGGGCTGATTTGAGCAGCCCAATAAGGAAAAAAAAGGCGCACCAAAGCACACTAAAGGGAGGGCCCAATTGGGATATTATAAATATAAGGGAGGAAGGTTATATAGAGAGATGAATATATAAATATATAATGTTTGTATAGTATAGTGGTTAGTATGTCTGCTTAGAAAGTTATGTGATATTGATGAAAATCTTTTTAAGATCTTGGGTTCAATTCCCGGGTCAGCGGGATTTCCTGATGATGTCATGAGTTGGGCTGCTAACTAATATACTATATAATCCTGGGAAATTGAATATTTTCAACTGACACTCATATTGTGTTTTCACTATGTGTCAACTGACACCTTTCATATAGAATTCTAGCAGACAAAGCTGGGACTGATGCGCTGAAGTAAGGGGCTTGTCTGGACAGAGGTGTCGTCCTGTTTGGCGAAGGGTTGCTCAAGAACGATGGGAGGGGCTGAGGTCGTTGAACGTATATGACCAGTTCCTCCTGCTGCCTCTGGACTCTGTGCTATCATCACCTTTCCATCCTTTCCGGGTCGTTTGACAGGGGAGGGTCGCTGTTCAGGCATCGTCGAGGTCCTAGGATTCCTTGCGGTCTTCTCCACTTGGGGAGCTGCTTGCTCATCTTGCGACAAGGCTTCACAGGGTGAGTTTGGACCCGGTTCCCATGCCCCATCCGGTCTACGAATAGCCGTTATGATGGGTACCACTATGGTGGGTGGTTTATCGCCTGGCACTTTCACGTGCACCATGAGGTGGTTGCTACTTGTGAGGTGGTTAGCCTTGAGGCTCCCCTTGGAGGCCTCGGAGGTCCTGGCGATTAAGGCTTCCTTGTCGTCCTTTTTATCGTTTTCCTGGATGGAGTTGTGGAGCTCATGATGTCGTTGCTCCACATACATCATCGCATCGTCAGTGGGGTTCTCAGTCACGTCCCTGTCCTCGTCAGAGGAGGCAATTGAGACTGTATCTATGTCGTTGGCAAGGGCGGCATATCGGTTGTGTGATTCCATACAGGGTTGGTTTGAGCATCTTTCAGCAAATAGTATTGAATGTGGCGTAGATGGAATACAATGCATAACTACAGGTGTTTTATAAGTCCAGCCACTATGACTAGAATGCGTACCAGATCCCCCTTTTGCCGAGTAAGTAGAATCACTTACTTCCTGGTGGCGTCTTTTACCTCTTCGACCTTGGAGTCTGTCAAGGGCTCGGTCGTTGAGGCTCTGACCTCTTGCTTCTGTTTTCCTTTGTTCCATGACTGCAGTGGGCAGTTCTTGCTGATGTGTCCCTTTTCGTGACATTGGAAGCATTTGCCATTGTTGATGGCATCTATATCCATGGCGTGCTCTCGACCGCCATAAGTAGTGCCGGTAACTGTTTTCTTGTCCAGCGAAGTTGTTGTACCAGAGCCTCCCTTTGGGGTCCCAGTGTTATTGGGTTTGCTAGTCGACTGGCTTCCTGTCGCTCTGTTAAGGCGCCAGTTGTAGTCGATTTGTAGGACGCGGCGCTTCCATTCATCATAGGTGTCGGGCGGTACATTGGGCTGGGCATAGATGATGTCTTTGGCAGTTTTTCGTACCGCCTCCTCGATCATGGTAGCCATCTGCCCCTCATTGCCAATTACTTCTGCTTCCAGAGTGAGTTCCTTGAACTTCTGGAAGAAGAGTTCGCCTGACTTGAAGTCGGTTTGGCGAAGTCTTTTGAGCGCTTGGTACTTTAACTTGGAGTCAGTGTCTTTATGGAACCGATCATGGACCACCTTTTTAAAGTTGGCATAACTTGGGTATCTTCGGTGACCAATCTCATCACTGTAGTACCATCTCTGTTGCAGGTCCCACCAGGTCTGTGCTTCCCCTTCAAATTGGCTGGCGCAGAAGACTATGCAATGGGGGGAGCTAGTGAGCCAGTGCTGATGTAATTTAAAGTACATTTCGCAATGGTTGAAGAATCGCCTATTGGTTGATTCTCCTTTGAAGGGGGCTGGTTCCCTGACAATTTTAGGTTTTAATTTGTTCCAGGGATTAGCCTGGGTGACAGGGATGACCCAAGCGGCAGGGGGTTCAGGTGGCATAGGTGTGGCTGGTCTCCAGGGTAGCAATCATAGGTTTGGATCCGCAGGGTCTAGTGGCTGGTGGGGGTTGTCATCGTCTGGATCGTCATGTCCTCCACCATCTCCCCCGGGATCAGCTCCTCCGGCATGTCAGCCGCCTATTGGGTGTCTCCCGACTGGCCTGTTTGTTTTGGTGCTGGGTTTTAATTGGTAATCTAGCACGGTGGCATGTCTTGGCAGAGTCTCGGGGTCAGGTGCCATCAGTCTAGGCATCTCTTGTTCAGGGGGTTGGTATCCCAGGGGGACTTCCATATGTTCTGTCCAGGGGTGGACTCTGTTCCAAGTTGAAGCAGCATGCAATACCACTTCTTCTCGGAGTATATAAATAATGTTTATATTTACTTGGTAGGTGAAATGCATATAATCCTGCCCAGCTCTCGTAAGGAGCCAGGTAGGATCTTCTCGAAGGGCGCGGACATAATGGTGAAAGAGGTCGTCAATGGAGGTGTTTCATAGAACGGGGGGTGGATCCTCAAGCCTCCTTGTGAGGTATTTCCAGATTGCCTCATCCAGATCCATGGTTGAAACTGGGGTTGGTTGAGGGAGGGGAAGCTCCTCCTGGGACTCCATTGGTGACGTGCCAGGTACGTGTCATAGGGACGGTGCTGGGGGTAGGGCTGGGCTCGTGGGTGTAGTCGGTAGTGGAAGGGCTAGGCTCTTGGGAGTAGACCTTGGGGTCGACCCTAAGGTGATAGGGGAGAGGCATTCCTCTTCGAAGTGGGGGATGTGGGGTGTTAGAGTCCTCTGAGGATCCATGCCTAGGAGGGAACTCGCTTGATGACCCCTGTCAAGGGTAGGGAGTTCTGCTTCGACTCTGGATGCCCACTCTCTGTCTGGTGACTCGGTCCATGGCAACTGAGGGACTGGGGCATGTATCGAGGGAGGATCGTTCTCGGGATGGGCTGGAAGTGCATGTCATCGAAACAGATTCCTCCCCGTCACTCGTGCCCTCGCTAGAAAGGTTGTGTTCTCGTACGACGTCTGAGACGTGTGAGAGGGAGGTCGTTGGTAGGGTTCCTGACTCGTAGAGGACTGGACTGTGCACGAGGGCCCTGCTTCTGAATGTCGCCGAGGGGAGGGTGTCCCAGTCAGCTGTGGTTGTGTTCCAGCTGTCTGTTGGGAGTGCTGAGAGCTCGACATAGAGCTCTATGTAGGGGGTGGAGAGGTGGTTGTATGGGGTCGGGCTGAAGAAGCCTCCTGGATGTTCGTAGTAAACAAGGGAGGAAGAGGATCGGAGAAAAGTTTGGGTTGGGAAACGGGGAGCATATGAAAAGAGTCGGCTAAAGAATCGCCCGATCTCGTATTTGTACGTTCGATATAGGAGGAAGATGGTGAGGATGCCAGTAACGCCAAGGATGGTGGTGGTGAGGGCGATAAGGGTGCGGATGGAGAAATTGGTGATGATTTGCATTCGGTTTAGTTCAACGTATGAGTGTTTGAGAAGAAAGGGAATGTAGAAAGCTTCAAGCTAATTGTTAGACCCGAACTCCGGTAAAACAAACAGGACTAAACAGAGGGCTGTATCGCGTTCATACAGTCACCCAATGAGTGTCAAAGTCTGCTAATAGTAGTCTCGAGGTCAAACGCTTAGTACTAAGCGAGGAGTGAGTCTGAGAGTAAGTTTGGTGTATTGAAACTTTAGCTCGAAGCTGGAGAATATACAGCAAGAGCTACTCTACTTATATACTGTTTTGGTATGTGTTAATAATAGTCTCGGGGTTTCGGTGTTCATGGTCAACTCTGTTGGAGCTTGGAGTGATGCATGATAGAACGCTCCGGAGTTCGGTGTTCGTGGATTCATGACTGTGCGTCGAGATTAGATGCGATAAGATAAGATTGGTATGTGATAAGATAAGAAAATGGAAAAATTGTAACACACTCTAGCTTACTAGTGGCACTCTTGGCCTAAGAATAATACTTTAACTTTGAGAAACTGCAAGAACTAACTTTGGAGCACTCTTGGCCTTTGCAGGACACAATAGTAGACTCAAAGGGACTTCAATTCACTCAATACTATAGGTAACTTAGCGACTAGTAGCTGCTTCGTTCAAGGTTAAGCACAAAAGCCTTTAATTGGGGCACTAGATACTACTAGTAGGTCACAATTGCAGGGATGGTGTTGCCTCCCATTGCAAGTGACTATTCTACTACTTATATACTGTAAAGAAAGGTACAAAGCGATGCAAACAGCTACACTAGTGGGGTATTTTCGGTATGGATTTCTTGGCTAGTCACGAAATACTGCGAAAAAGCACGCAATAGTCAGTCTAGAAACTGCTGCTGGATGACTAGTAAGCCACAGAGCTATGCTAGCGGTTTTAGGTCGCGTTCTTGACCCAGCAACACGCCACTAGTGCCGAGGATAAACGACTAGCCACGCTCCCACATCCGTAACGCAGTTCGCCGTGATCGAAAGCGCAGTCTGGCTAGCCTCATGCCTGATCGTAACTGATCTGATTGCTCCAGATGGATCTAGATGTGAGGTTAATCTGTTGCTAATTCATTTCTAAGTCCTGCTTCAAGATTGCCGCATGACTAGTTAACCTGACTTAGGCGTTTATGCCCTGATTGGCCTGCTAGTGACCGGACTTCACAAGATCTGTGTATTCTGCTCCTTGTTTGGTGCACTAGTCGCGTTACTCATCTACTAGTGGCCTTATATTCATTAGTCCAGCTAGTATTCAAGTTACTAGTATGGCCAGCTGGTAGATTTAACCCACTAGTGGTATCACATCTAAGTCCTGGCTTCACTAGTCGCATACTGCTGTAACTATCAGCTCAAAGCCTCAGCTATAGTCCTTTTACTATCACTAGTATAGGATAGATATGCAATTGTATTGTTACAAATTCGCAAAATCTAGGTGTGAACGCATAGACGGCATATCAGCATACTAATCAGACCACAGGGTTTGAACCTATGCCACCTGTAGTACCGCGCGTCATGAAGAAGGCCTCAAGCACGAACACTAAACAGACCAAAGGGTTTGAACCTCTGCCACCTGTAGCACCTTGCATCACAAGAAAACCTCAAAACTCAAGAGCGTGTCTGCAATGACACAAATCTCTTATTCTCAGGTTAGAGCGCAAGTCAACCAATCACTCAAACAGTACACAAGTGCTGCGTTTGCTTTCTATGCCTCATGCAATACTCAAGTCACTCAATATGTTATCAATAAAAGGTATATTCTCTCGCTCGAAGCTACAAACTAATCCCAAAGCTAGAGCGCTAAGCTGAGGGCCTTTGCGCTCCAACAAGGGGGGTCCAAAACTTGTACACTACAATTTACACTGCGCTATTTATCTAGTCTATGTCCTACAAATTAGTACAACCATATATAGTATATTTTGGGTTGCAGAACTCTGTTTTCTGGGTCCTGCGCATGTTGTTGTCATCACACCATAGCTTGGTGGTTACTCGGAGCTCCGACTTGGGGCCAGACTCTGGTTTCTCCATGGTGCAGCATTGGTTAGCAGCGCTCTGCATGTGTATGGATGTTGCTTGGTATATCCTCAGAATTGCAGCATACTGCGCAGCTCATGTATCTTGGAATAATGTCTTCTAGTGATTTCTATGGTATCTAGGGCAACCAGCTCCTAGTCTAGGTCTCACACGCTTCAGCTGAAGCCAGAAACATCAGTTTTAGGCTGATTCTGACATCCTGAGGTCTAGAGCACTAGCTACTGGCATGGCAGTGCCTTGCACGTCATAGATCAAGGTTATACAAAGTATTAATTATCTCCTGAGCTTCTCTGGTTCTATTCTTAGCATGCGTCTTCTGTGCATTGTCAGCATATTCAGTGTCAAGTGCTGGGGCTTTAGACTTAGCACGACCCTTATGGTATCACTCTACAGTTAAGCCATGCACTCCACTGAACATCACTCAAGGTATTGCATTGCCTGCACTTAGGACATTGCACTCTAAGGTATCTCTCATTGCCTTGGTATCTAGGTTTCATAAAATGTATGTATTGATACATTTCGCAAAATTACATGTGTGAATGCTTTTCAAGCGTGTCAACGCTTTGAAAGAAAGAAGATGGAATGGTGGCGCCGGTGAATGCAATGCTCTCGAGTGGGTAACCTGCCAAGCCATTATCTGCCAATTCTCTTATCACAATCGAAACACTGCGGATTGTCAGTAACGGGGTGCATCGAACAAATTTATGTCTGACGCAGCAATTCTAGTGATGTTTTCAGCCCTACACAACCTTGGGAGAGTTATCAGAGTTTACTCAAATCTCCGAAACAAAAATTACTACCTGGTTACTGTGAAAAGTGGGTAATTATAAGCACTTGATTATCCCGAGACGGGATAATGATCTAGCACCAACCTTCAAGTGGATCCCATGTACGGGTTATGACAAGCTTCAACCCTCGGTAAGTGCAAGTCATCTGGTAGGTAGGTGTAAGACTTGATAACCAATACTTTTGTCATGCAATCACTTAACGTACCATTGACGCAAATGGCCCAATGTGGCACATTATCCTCGGGAGCAAGATCCCCCCTTGTACATTCGAGTTCTGAGAAGACCCGAGTTGGACGGGCTCGCCTTGTCTAAGGCACTCCCTACCCTCCAAAAAGCTGTCCTAGGTGTTCCGAGTTATTTCGTTAGACTCACGTAACACCAGAAAACCAAAAGAAAGTTTACATTGAATGGCGCAGTCAAGCATGCTCGGTGAGAGGTCAGGACAGCTTCTGAAAAGTTTAAAGAACGGCAGCCTCGGGTGAGTATTACGTCAAAGATGTCGAGAAAACCCACTCGGTAATCCAGTCGTTCCGGACGTAAAGAATATTGCGGCGTCATCAGGCAAGACGTTTGGATCATTGTTTAGAATATCCTCAGAACCTTCACGGTCTTCGGAGCATACTGTAGTCCAAGCGTCCATTCCTGCCCAACGAACTCCGGTCGCTTGGTCATTGAAGACAATATACACTGATATTCCGGTAGTCTTCTTCAGTTCAGAGGCAATGGGCTGGACCATATCAGCTCGGTCGGGATCTAGAATCAGGATCGTGCACTTTGCCAGCGTTAGACAGTGCTTGAGGGGTTCCAATGGCAAAAGCCTTTCGGAAGGCTCAAGACGAAAAATACGTAAAGGTAAAGAATTGGCTCACGGGTCTAAGAGAACGGACACGGCACCTAGAAGGTCTATGTTATGGAGTAAGGGCCGTGGAAGTAATTCGTTACCGAGGAGAGCGACATACGACAAGCCCAAAAAGCCGCTAGATAAGTAGGACGGTTTCGCGAACAAATGGTGACGCGATTGCCTACTCAAAGAGTGTTATTCCAAGGGCAGAATCCGGAATGAGCGAAAAAGTTTGCCTTTCTTTATGCCATATACGTTCTTGAAGACAACTGCACATTTGATTGAGGAATGAAATAATTCCTGGAAGCTGTATCGTTCTTCCCCATAGACAACATACGTCTTGTTCTTGTATTCTTCGGTAACCTGTAAATAGAACTGCCGCATTGAAGGTGGTTGATTTTTCCAGACTTTGAGTTGCCTTCCGTTGAATACCTATTACATGTGTCACTTAGACATCGCACATCGCACAAAAGAAGAGACAAGCGAACGCACACCAACTTCAATTTCGAGTAGACTGCCTGATCGTGTCAAGATCTCGTGCGCTGATACATCGAAGTCGAAATATAATGTATCGTCGTATATGAGCTTGAGACTTACCTTCTTCCACAGAACAAGAGGGGATCCAAGTTTCTGCCTGAGTCATGATTGTGAGAGGAAGAGGCCCGGGGATTAGTTCGGCAATACGTACTACCTTTGAACTTCCAGATATAAAGCGGGGTGGCTCTTGGGTGGCTCCGGCCTCATGACATAGATTCTTCGTTTTCGAATCTTGCGAGGTCCACTAACATTTCCCGAGGGGTGATGAGCAGTAGCGATCGACCGTGATGCAGGTTGGAAGTCAGAAATGGACACATGTTGAACTGAAAAGAGGGAATTTACCAAAATAGTTGGGAACTCGAATATCCCGATTCGGTTGGGCGGTCGTGACGGATGACAACTTACAAACCCTGAGTGCCGTCTTTAATTGTTTTTGTTTTCTGACATCCGAGAACAAAGGTACGGCCGTCCTCACTGCGTCTAGTGCGGTGGACTAAGGATACTCTGTGTTTAGCGTGTGGTTAACCGAAGAGTACCTTCTTTCGTGCTTAAGGTTTTCTCGCCTATCTAAACCACAGTGGACTGGTTCAGTCCAAAACTTGAACACTCGCCGGGGTCTGCGTTACAATGTACATGTTTCCATCCTGGTCAACGTACGAACATCATATATAATATAGACAACTGGCCTTTACGCCCATACATTATGAAAGGTGCAATAGATATTGTAACAGGCTCTCAAACGGGGTATAATTCAAATACTGATAATGGACCATCTTATAAAAGGCTTCGCGCACCGTTACCTAGGCCATCCTCTAAATCCGGTCTTGAACGAACCGACACGGTCCCATTGAAACTCATCCCATCCTGACTTTGTTCGCTCGCGCTCAAAGCCCTGAACCGAAGAGATTCGGATGCTGAACTCCCGCTCCAGTAATCGTTGGGACGCGCGCAACAAGATGCGACGCGGCCTACTTGCATTGTGGGTACAATTCCCTAGAGAGAACAGGTTAATTGAGCGATGAAACGCAGTCCTCCTGGATTAGACGAGACGTACTCTCATTGCAATTGCTAATGCTTCAACATACATCCCCGCTGTGTCATTACGAGCTTCGAGCACCAGCAGAACGATTATCGTCGCTGAATAAAGAGAGGCGGATTCCACTATGATTTCTATCGAGCTCATGTACCAACAGGGCTCCACGACGATACTTAGAATGCGGTACACAATAAGAACCGTGCACCACAACAAGGTCGCCAATATGGCCGAGGAATAAATCACAGCCCAGTTGGAAGAGTTCGGGGCGTAAAGAACCGTGTTTTCAGGGTTACCATCAGCGCAATTGTGATAGAGCATGATACCCTTACTAACTGTTGTCAGTTTAAGTTTTGTAAGCCGTAGAATCCACTTGAGATTGCGATCAATACTTACCTACTGCCAAGGTGGTGGAAAGCACTGGAACGAAGATAACACCCCAGTTACAACTCCAGATAATCCAGCAGCGCCAGATCTACAGTGAACTGAGCAGAAGTTACATGATTACATCAAGACGTAATCGACATACTAGAGTGGCATTTGTGAGGATGGTGCTCACGGCTGCTGCAATCCCCACGACAAGATAAATCCGTGACGGCAAAGGGTTATTATATGCTTTAAACACCGTCGAGAAGTTTTGTCCGTTAACAATGAAAATTCTAGCATTGGCCGCCCAGTCGACGGAAAAGCCGATTGTCGTCAGAAGATATAAGAGTACATTCATAAGAAGGATACAGCGCGGCCCTCTGTCGTTACGCCGGCTTTTGCTTGAAACTATGGAGACAAGTCAGATAACTAGTATGAATGGGTTTTTTAACATGGGAGTAATCCACAGACCGACAGCCCACAAGGTGGCTATTATGACTCCGGTGTAAACTCCTGGGTGACACGCATCATATGTAGCGCATGAGCATGATTTAAGTCATCGTACCGTGTGTTAATGCCTCGACCATCATTGAATTGAGTTGCGCGTCCAGAGCACGGAAGATGTCCTTCGCCTGGCCGTCGCTTAGCTTTTGCAGAATAGTACCGTCATCCGCTATGGTGGCAGTCATTGAGGCTTCAAGAAGCGATGATGAGAGTATAACTTCAGCGAACCATGAAGACTTTTATATCTGTTGGAAAAATGAGCTCAGGATCAAATTCAAAGAAACGCGTACTTGCGGCCATCATGGACAGTAAGCAATGATGGGTTTCAGGAGAGAAGCTTCGGTAAGAAGAGATCGGATACTAGTTAGTAGTCTTTCGTAGGCAGACGACAATACGGACCTATTGATCAGAGGGACGGATGATGTACTAGAGAGTTGGTAGCTGGTTGACCCATGTGCTTTGAAAGCAGTAATTTGTCAGCCAGACTTGGTAGAGATAAAAGTTTTAGTCAAGGGTGTAAAAAATAGGCACGATGATTTATCAGCGCCTAGCAGAACGCCTCGGAGTAACGAGGGCTATGAATGGTGTAAAGATTGTCAAGCCTACAGTCCATCATACAGACGCACAGCAGCAGCGCTCAAACAGCATCATGATTGCAATGCATTGCCATGCCGTCGTCTTTTGCTGCAGATTAAATTGAACGAAAAGGACATGATGGAAGAACAAGTGGTCACGGCTGTCGATATCCGAAGCTTCGGTCATCGTAACCCCAGTACGGACTTACCACGACGAGTGCCGTTGAGGTAGCCGCTCGGTCGCCAGTACTGGAATGTCAGAGCTAATTCAAGATTCATCTTCAGTGGGGATCACGTATTACACCCTGTGAACGGAGACAGCGCAACAGAAAAGATCGAAGAGAACAATGCGTTGAATGGCATTGCTTTGACATGATAAACAAACAGCAGGCGGTAAAACTGTAAGTCGGATTAGTCAGAATAAAATGGATCCGGATAATTGTGTATCAATCAGCTTAGTAGAGCGTATATTTAGGTGCGGAATCAGTGATATTTCTGTCGAAATTGTTCGCCCTGTAAGGTTTGTGATACGACCGTGCCATAGGGAACGCACCAGCTTCAATAGTCCATGTTTCCGTGGAGCGGTAGCCAGCATGATCCCAGCGGCGCCACCTCATTTCTCGTGCTTGAAAGAATCTACAGCTCCGCCGACCTGTTCCTTGCAAAAACAAGCAACGAAAAAAACGCTCGCTCTCTAGATGTCACAGTGGGTTTCGACGATGAGAAGATAAGGAGCACTCGGCAGGAACATACCTATGATCTTGTACTTATAAGTAATGCTACTTTCATCCGATGCTATTCATTTCTTCATCACACTACCACGACTCGAGGGAGCTTCGCTTGGACATGTGCTAAACAGAGTATACTGAGTTTACGCGTGACGTACTTGATGCAGGAGGAGAAACCGTACCCTTGTTTCCCGGACGTCCGAAAACAAAAACAAAGACAGAGGCGTTCAGGGTTCGTAATTTGTCACCCGTCACGGCCACCACAAGTCGGACTCTAACTTCGAATATCCAACATGAACATGAACTCGCATCACATCGAAGACGACGAGATGGTCATCTCCAAGAGAATTTATGCTTTGGTCAGTGAGATTGCAGGAATGATGCCGATAGCCACACCTCACCGACTCGCAGACAGACACCATTGGAGTGGTGGGGGTGATCGAATTATTGCGTGGCATGACGGGGAATGCAGTAACATCTGCCGAAGATTTAGACATTCGCTACATCGGAGGAACCCTGGTGAGCACGTCGACTCGATATTCAGGAAACAGATAACTCATTCGCAACAGGAAAATTACGCCGCCACAGGATATGGCCCACCCGAGGCAATTTCTCTTCCTCATCTTATCGAGCATCCAACCGCGCCGTCTCGAGGGACCATTCGCGAAGTGCCACCATCTGACCAGGCCGCGTTCGATGCCTGGATTGTCGCTCTTTTTCTCCGGAACGTCGACACCTCGTACCAGCGCCCAGAGTGGCTGTATGCGCGCAAACGAGCCCCACGCCACATTCCACCCACCGATCCCGCTGCATTCGATGCTTGGATCGCGTCGTTCTTTACCCGCAACAAGGCCAATAGAACCCACCATCGCGACGCCGTTCGCGATGAACCACCCACCAGAATATTCGTAGATACACTGTCGGGCGGC
Source organism: Armillaria solidipes (assembly GCA_022818035.1). Classification (NCBI taxonomy): domain Eukaryota; kingdom Fungi; phylum Basidiomycota; class Agaricomycetes; order Agaricales; family Physalacriaceae; genus Armillaria; species Armillaria solidipes. The sequence continues at coordinate 195,578 of JAIWYQ010000024.1, forward strand.
CCATCGGGGTTGGCGACAGCGATGGCAGGCCCGTCGTACCTCGAGCACGAGCTGCCGTGGTGGATTGTTCCCCCTGGGCTTCCTCCATTGCTCCGCACTCCGAGTCCGGTGGTCGCCACGACAGTCCCCCGCTGGCTCAGCAACGGCGAGCCATCCGTTTTATTCGTGTCGCATGCGCACATGTCGTAGCCGGGTACCGACATCAAGCTGTATCTACAAGTTTCATTCAATTTCTTTTCAGAATGAAAATATCTTCCTAAAACTCACTTTCGATGCTGGCATGCCTATGAGTACTCCAAGAAAACTTTGGGGCATGTTTCGTATCAGAGTTATTGACGGCGAACAGAGATGACGGTGCCAATGAACCGGCTGGTCCTCTCGTTGGCTGCTCTTCATCGTAGAGAAATCAGGGCTCAGCAGATAACATTGCAGACGAAATGGAGGGCGTTGCTGCGAGCAGCAGGCTCAGATGTGGTGGCGGTGGAAGGGAAGAATCGGGAAGGACGGGAAGACGGTATGTCACGTCACAATCACTCTTACCCTTGACCATTGACCACGACGTTCGCGACGGCTCGGCATCTCTTTCAGCTTTCTTCCTGCTGCTACCTTTGTAGCTCTCATGGCTCGAGCTAACGTTCTGGCATTTTGAGAAAAGAAAGGTATACCGTTTTCTGTTTTTCTGTCGCTTTCTCGTACTGAGGAAAATCATTATACAGACTCTTTTTCTCGGGCGATTTCTTTATTCTGGTCCAACAGCACCACCGGTGTATGCGACGAAGAGCTCGCTGCTCTCCTAGCGACGGGCGATATCCACGTAGCCTGGACAGGACCGTCGGCTTGCACATACCACCATGGAGACAGCGTCTACACTTCTTTTTCTACCTACATTGCAATACAGAGATCAGAGATTTTTTCGGCAAGGAAAGGTATATTTTCCGTCCCTGCTTGTGTTGCCTTTTTATGAAACAGTGTCTAGATCCTCTTTCCTTTGGCTACTGTCTGTATAACGGCGCGACGTATATCTAAAGAGGCGGTAAGGAAATGTCCAAGCGCGCCTGAAGAAATAGATACAAGGTTACCAGGTACGTTCCTCCTGCTTTACTGCGTTTTTGTCACGGTGACCAAAACAGTTTCAGGACTACCATTGCAACTGAAGCTGGCGAATGTGGGCTGGCTACAAGATCACGCTTGGACCGAGACGGGGAACAAGTACACGTGGCTGGAACGAGGTGCGACACAATGAGTTATTGTTTTTGTACCCTAATCTGATAGGCCTATTTAGTGTGAACAAAGAAGGGTACGGCGGCCGGCGAAGCATCCTCGTTCAGCAGGTGGCGTGGCCCGTCTCAACGGGATATATTCTACGATAAAATCCTTCAACAATGGCAAGATAGCGGTGCAGGGATCACTTCGCACAGCGCAACGTTGCAACTTCGGAACACGAATGGCCGCCCCTTGCCCTGACACGGTCGAGTTATCACCAAGGGGAGAGACAACGGTGTTCCAAAAAGGGTCTCAACACAATGTAAGTGGGTTCCTTTGTGTAGTATATTTGTTATTGACGATACTTATAAGAGCCGATTTTTGCTGTCAGCTTGCATCTCTCCCTTCATCAAACATGACTACTCCTCAACCAGGTCAGAGTCCAGCTTTTGCGCTACCTTATCATGGCTTGCTGACAATCTGCGTACAGTGAACGCATACATATTGAACCTTCCTAACGAACTCCTCGAGGAAATATTGTCGCCAGAAGTACGGAGTGGGCGCGATTACGACAACACAAAGATAGGGATCATCACCTTCTGCTCCGTTTGCAAACGCCTTCGCGATGTTTTCCTTTGGCGCCTTTACCAGACTATCCGTTATCATGATGTACGCGACGTGAAGTCATTCCTTGAGGTGCTTCCCTTCCAGGGTGCTAAATACGTCGTCCACCTCGACCTGGTGCTTTACCCCATCCGCTATATATTCGGTTACGACCTGTTTAGCATGCTCGATTTGCTCCATCGTTCGATAAAGGACCTCAAACTCCTCGAATCTCTCCGCCTAGACATCCGACCAACCCCGAGGGACTCGGAAGACAGTGGCATCAGCACACTTGAACGGGCCCCCGCAGATGTAATACCTTTGTCACCAGAGGATGTTAGTTCTCTCAATTGGGTATTCCGTACCCTTCCTAAGCAGCTCCTCTCTCTGTCGTTGAGCGGATTCTGTTTGGAGGATGCCATACCAGGTTTAGAGGCTGCCAGACTCCCTTCTCTGCTCTTCCTATCCCTCGACCTCAGCGGATCGGAAATACCAGATGATTTCAGACATACACACTTCTTGCAGGGGATGCCTCGACTGGAAACCATCGAGCTCCCTGTGCAGTGGTGTCCTACCTTGACGTGGTTCAGACGGGTGTTTGCTAGACGCACTTTCAAGCACATCAAGGTCGGGTTCAGAGGGACGTGGCTATCGGCGGACACCGACACGCATGAGAAGCACAGCGGTTCGCCCTGTGAATGGAACGCCTGTATCGCCGGCTTGTTCCAACAATCTTCCTCCACCCTGACGACCGTCAACATTGGGACGATATCCCTCGTCATTCCTACCTCGGTTTCCTTCCCAGCAGTGACCTCACTCACCCTTCTCGACATCGAATTCGGCCCTGAAGCTGATAGCGAGCTCCGGGCACTCCTGGCACCCTTCTTTGACTCTCCCCTCCAAACACTGGAGATACTGCAGTGTCATGATATTCCGGCTGCGTTCGTGGATCACTTCCGCAAGCATTGGCCAGAGTTGAAGACGCTTCGTATGTCGGAGCTCACCACGATCGAGGACGAGTACGATCCTCCGGGTGTTGGTTATCCCTACGAGCGTACTTTGGGGGAAGACGATGCTTGGGCTGCGGTTACACGGCGAGAGCTGGAAGACTTGTGCGAACGGCGGGGGGTGGATGCGTCGCTGGATTGGGAATACGCAGAAGGACCTTGAGGGAGAATCGATGTCGGGTTTCCTCGTCAGCAAGTATGAATCTGTGTAATCTCTACCAACAAGTGTCTGATAACTAATACAATAAAGAAAATATTTTCATCAACTACTGTTCATTCCGTGATATACAGTCCGAAGTTCATCCATGGTATGTAGGTCGTCCGAGTCGCTATCACTTTCCGTGGTAAGGTCACTATGCTTGACGCTGTCTGTCTCCCGCCCTTCGCTGTCGCTGTCGGTGTTCATATTTGATTCACTGTCGCTGTCCAGATCGCTATCTGCGCTAGCGAGCACTACCAGCATGCCTTCCGCGTTCTGCTCCCAGGCCGGCTGGGGTTGGGTACGAGGGGGAATGTCCGCGTTCCTTTGTAGGGCTGCACGGTAGGCTTCCTCATTGAACGCGTCGTCGTAGAGATCCCATTCGGGCGACCAAGCCTTGTTGGGAATGGAATAGAACTTGAATTGGGAGTCTGGGGGTGGGATGACAGTCTGAAATGCGTGTTAAACGTTAAATTCTTGATGTTGGAATAAATAGTGGGCATCGAGACTCACGTGGGAAGTAGTAGTTGGAAGAACGAAGTGCCACTTGGCTGCGGGGCTCTGCCAGATCGATTTTGGGAAGGGGGACATTGTTAATGACGACGTGGATTTGGGTTGAGGTGGTTTATATGAGAGGGAGAAGGAGAGGGAGAAAAGAACGAAGGCCTTCAGGGTCGGGCTGTGCTAAACGGTCAACGATGGTCCTTTGTTCTTCTTTGTCCTCGACCCGCGGAGGTATCGGGTGCTATTGTTGTATTCAGAGCAACGATTGTGGTCAAATTTGGGGGCACTATAGTGCTTCTGGAGGGTTGAATATCTATGTCCATCTTGTAGTAGGTATTAGCGAAGGAAAGAAACTCGCCTCATTTTAAGGTGCCTAGTTGATTCCTTGCAAGGTCAATGATGAAAAAAGTTTCTCAGATGCTTAGCATCGTCATGGCACGCGTCCCATGAAAATCTTCGATGCTTGGAAGCCCATGGCTATGCTATACGACAACAGTAAAATCAAAAATGAGTGCCACCTTGTGCAGTTTAGTGACTATGAAGTATGGTCGTCAACTACTCTGTCGTGTCTCAAAGGAAGTACCCATCTAAGTACTACTCGAGGAAATCTTCGCATAATTGAGTGAGGAGTAAAATCGAGGATCATCCGCGTTGATCAGTTAATAGTTACCCCCTTCAGAAACACAGGACTTTTTAAGATACAGTGTTCGAATGCGACAGTCTCTGACCTTTGTGCCAATACCTGTTCTCAATAGATTTTTACATCAATACGGGGAGGAACGATACAATGCGAAACAATAAAGACGTCTACTTGACAGTAAATGTACCAGGAGATCGCGACAGCCCAGTGCGACAGGTAGATACATACGCCTCCGGTCAGCACCGACCAGGCCGATTTTGAACGTCCAGAGAAGAGGGACGGCTGCTAGAAACTGGCTTCCGAATGCTCAAAGGATGGCGTGACCAATGATGTTCACCGTGGCGGAGGAGCATACAAAGATTCCCTTCGCGGGGAGTATCACTGCAATGAAATGATTAAACACAACACGCCCAAGTCCATCCTGTTATCTTGCTCGGATTGTTGTAACACCGGAATCCGCAGTGCGCATAACCGAATGGAAGCTCTCGAATGATGACGATATGGCATTACTAGAGCTTTGGCTGGTTTTCACCATCGGGTGTAGCTGAAGGACGAAGAGGCCTGCGATTCATTGTTGAAACCAGAATCAGAAATCAGGGAGACTTTTAGATGGCGGTCTGAGAAAGATAGCACGCGATCTTTATTCGGTCACCTACGACGAGGCAACTACGTATAAACGAGACATCACATCCTGCTTTCTCATATCATCTTCGTCCAAGCGTAATTATAATACTTGACCTTCAGACCTTCTATCTCGAGGGCCTTCAGCTCCCACAGAGAAAAAGGCCTTGGTGAATGTGGAGCGCACATCGTCAGCGACTTCAGTAGCGCGACCTCACCATCAGAATCACGCCGCCAGAACACCATATCCAAAAACGTTTCGTCAGCGAAAGAGACTTCAACGTCTCCGTCCTGAGGGCGTAAATCGTCGCGAACATATAGTTCCTCCAAGTGAGGTACAAGACAGGAAGTGCCCTCCAATGATAATGCATTATACACATCCAAAGCTGACTCCTCGTCCACCCGAATAGATAATGATGTGAGGGTGCTCGAGCATGCCTCGAGGATGGGCTGGAGTGTCGACCATGGTAGCGCTGGGACTTCGAGATATAGGCTGCGGAGTGGACAATGTGATTCTCGAAAGAGCTCAGCGATATGACGGTATCCACCGGATTTTATTCTTTCGATACGAAAGACCTCCAACGCCGGCAAACGAAGGTCTCGTATGCAATGGATGCTGGTGTAGAGAGAAAGCGTGCGCAGCTTGGTATGGGAGAATGACACAGAAAGAGTGAAGGGAAGAGGGGCGGAGCAGAAGTATAACGTCGCTGTAATAAGCTGCGGTGCCAAACCAAAAAGTATCAAATACTCGAAATACTGCGATATATCTCCAGTGAACGACTGTAACTGAGAAAAGGGGAGCCTAAGATAGAAAATGCTTATCCCGTGAAGCGATACCTCTTGCAGATGGGGTGCCTCGCAGAAGAGATTGACGCGTTGCGTAGTGTCACTCGGGTCCCTGGAACCAGGATAGTCGGCGATATCGTCGATCACGATGGTCAGTCTTTCGAGGGTAGGAAATTCGCCAGAAACGGTAGACAGCGTCTTCAGAGCTTCGTCACCGACCGTGAGGTCAAGGTCGGTGCAGCGGTTAAAATGGAGAAGGAGTATCTCAAGATGTTTCTGGATATCGTATAATGAGGACAGTGTGACACGAAGTGGATACTGGCTGGAGCGCGAAAGGTACTCCTGGAGAAGCGTCGCTTTATCGTCGGTAAAAGGATCATCTACAATGCAGACGGAGGCCCAGAGGCTCGGCGTTGATAACGCTACTGACCGCCAGGCGCGACAGACGTGGCTGATCACCCAGTTTGGACTGAGCTGGACCTCCAGGACGTCGAAGTCTGCGAAGCAGAGGAGGCCGTCCACGACGAGTTGGAAGATCTCGACAAGGATTTCGACAGGAAGGGAGGACACGGCTGAGTCATTGTACGTTTCACAGTGGAGAAAGTGATGCTCTTCAGAGCTTGCTGGAGGTAACGGTGTAGAGAGTGCGGTCTGAAATGCGGTGGACGCCCACATTTCCCTTCGTTGATAACCAGGGCTTTCCATTCTAACCTAATGCAGAAATATAAGGAACCGGCTACAGAAAGGAAGTTCGAATATCATACTGATTATGCGTGGAATCTTGGAAATCTGGAGTTGGTTGCTGCCCTGCTATAGCTGAGCGCCAGATCTTATGCAGATTCCACTAGATAGACATATTGGATTGAGCAAGACTAGAGAAATAAGTGTCAAGGTCACCTTTCAGTAACCGGTCCAAGCCGCACTGAGCACTGAGCAGGACTAGCTAGCAGCTGGTGGTGGTTCGCTGGCAGAGGTCCTCAAGTCACTATTACGAACGGTAACGCTGCACGTGCGTTGTGACAGGCGCTCGAATCTGAATTGAAGAGCATTGATTCGACAGCCCAAGCGTTACGATCCCATTTCTACTCCAAGTCTCCCTTAACCATATGCACGCCTCTAGGAATTGAGTGGTGTTGCTGTTTTAACTACTGTACTATTTAAATCAATTCGTCAGTCACAGGTCACAAGGCCAAAAAAACTCACCGTCAAAAATCACCATAAATCGAAATAAAATTTCTGAGCTCTGTGAGTTCCAAAATTGTGACGAATTGATTGAAATAGTACAGTATACGCAATGTTACGTCATGACAAGTTCCTCCCGAGTCCCCAGGACATGGTCAGGAACAGGCTGACAGCCTCTAGGAGGAGGAGGAATTTTTATTCTGATCACTGTCCCTAAGAAGGCAACTAACCAGAGTCCGTACTACGTGTGTGTTACCTACCTAACCCACTACGCTACGGTACCGAACGAACAATGGGCCTCACTGATACAGACACGTCCCCGCAAGGTACGGCTTCTCAGCACCAGCGTCAATGTCGTGAGCTTTGCTATCTATATATATACTACAACTATGTTGCAACGCCTGGGTGTATGTACATTGGGATGTCCTCTACGTGTTCTAGTACATCATACACGTAGCGACCAAGCCTTGGCAATAAGTCTGAGTAGGTCAAGAGGGTGTGCAGCAATTCCTTCGGGGACGAAGATCTGTGGCGGAGAGCTGGGTAAGTCTTCCAGATATCTGCCAGAAAATCGTTCCGCATCCCCTGAAGTGTCGTATGTTCCGAGTCCTGTGTATACAGGTCTCGGTCTTATGCGGTCCTGAGGGTTTGGGTGGCAGTGCATTTTCATTATTTCCGAGGTTTCGCCGTGTACACGTCATCTCCACTCGGCAGTTCTCGGCATGATTCAAGCATTGATGTCCTTTCGGTCCGTGGTTCCGTTTGTCCCTCTGTCTTCCGCTTTCTCTGCTTTTGCTCGTCTTTCATGTCTTCGGCAAATTTTGGATTACTGCTACTCTATTCTAACTAAATATGTCACTACTGACTTTACACTTCTTTTGCTTTGATGTTCCTTCTCCTACCTTCTCCTCCGCTTTCTCCTGACTCTTGTTGTAGTTGTGCATCGTTCGCTCTCTACTACATGCTGCGTCTGCAAGAATTTCCTTCGGATCAACAACCTTTTCGCATGCTGCTTCTTCCTGTGGATATGCTCTTCTGTTTTCGAGGTAGTGATGGCTAAAGTTGCTGCCTATGAAGTCGTCGCTACCGTTGTCTGGGGTCCATTTCTGGAAGATATCCCCTGCGAACTGTCTCTCGGAAGCCAGCTGGGCTTCGAGAATGGTGTCTGAGGCCTCCTTCAAGTTTAATGCCAAGCAGCCCAAGCACATCAGTTGCGCATGCTGCTGGAGGAAGATGTCGTTCAACGTTGCCTCTGCTGTACTAACACGTGAGCTTCCTGATGTAAAGCAGCAGATTATCTTACTTACAATGGTATAGCATTTACTTTGGCCAGGGCCTTCCTCGTGCTTATTCCTTGGATCGTGAATACCATTGCTTTGGGTCGGTTCTGGTTGTTGGTCTCAGTACCATTCGCCATGTCCGGCCATTGTCGACGCTCATTATTGATGTAAGGGTTCTATCATTTCTTCAATTTCTCACTCTTTGCTCATTGCTCATACTATCTACATTGCCGGTAAGCTATCGCGCTTGTGCTCAGTCTTCGGCTTTACTTATGATTCTCATCCTAGGCTTATTCCAATGGGCGGAGCAAGCACACGTTTTGTTGGTTTTTATGTACTGACATATCATTTATATGCTCGACGCCCCATCTTTCTTTCGCTCACTCTGTCGTCACATAATACATTGATGATTGACCCTCAGGATTAACGGTTTTGCAAGTATCCAATGATCTTATGAACTAGCACTTCTATTAATGGATCTATGCTTCCACACCTGCAAGATTATTTCAACAAACGACGGCTGCTCCCGGCTAACAAGCTGTATGTAGTTGCATATGAACAATTTGTTATATATAAATCGGGTCTCTCTATCCCTTCCCCCACAGGACTCGGATATGCCGTGCTCCGCGATGGCCCTCCACTTCATGAACAGATGAATAGGACGTGACACTCGTCTTCCACATCATCACGACAACAACGGCAGATCCGAAAGCTCCTTGGGACCGTCACCGATGTCCCGTTGATTCTCAGCCACCTCCCACGCTCAATTCCCAAGGCGTGATTTGACGTTAGTAACCTCGTTAGCGCTATACGGTGCGCTGGTATCCGGAGGAGAAGGTAAGACCGAAAGACGAGAGGATCTGTTGTCGCTCTGCCTGATCTTGTTCTCTCAACTCGACCCTGAACTAGGTCCAGGCGGCTGCTCGCCATAATTTCATCATTGACAAGTTTGTTGCTCTAGACACGCTGATAGGAGGATGAATTGTTCTTATCATGTCGTACTATAAAAGGATAAGGAGCAATCCTACAATAAGTGTCGTAATGGTATCCGTCGCGGACAGTACCAAATCCGGTAATGGCATTCACAGGTTCACTGCTCGCTACAGAAGTCTTAGAGAGGGACATCAGAAAGCGTTGACTCTGATGACACACCAGCCTTCAGATACACTTTCACAAAATCACTGAGGCTATTTGCGCCAGTTCCCGCACCGATGGACCAGCCTCTCCCAGAGTCTGCGAGTAATCAGCGCGTAGACAGCAGTAAACGTTATAAAGTTTACCAACCAGAGATAGAGGGCGTAGTTCCGTTGGCACCCTCTAAGGTAAGACGAAATGTAAGATATCAGTTTGGCTGAGGACTTGAGGATGATTACCCTGAGGGGCTGTTCTTCAGTCGCCGTGTTCGCAGCGACTGGTTTTGTCCTATGGGTATGTCCTGCATAGCTGACGGCCTCATCCGCAGGTCGGGTAGTTGAGCGCGACCGTGAAGTTGGCAGGTGAGGTACCGTGTCAATAGTGTTCGCTGTGACCGAGTCCTTCTTGACCGTTTTCGTATGCGACGCAGAGATTTGGAGGCGCAGCTTTTCGCTTGTCTTAATCATGGGTAAAATGTGACGCTGTCAAGTATCGTGAATTGTGTTATATATTGGTATGCAACTTACATTCGGAAGGCATTTTGACTACTCCTAGAGGGCGGTTACCTTTTTTTTAAGTTTGCCGAACCTATTTACTAGCCCAGTGTGCCCCGTCATTTCTGGTAGCTTCTATCATCAACGGGCGGGACCGGTTCGAGTCTGATGGCTTCGCGTTGTACTGTACGTACAACACTGAGAATTAAGCATCATTGATGTGTGGCGAGACAAGAATTATTCATTCGCGATTGGCTGGGTTCCTGGTGGTGGGAGAAAGACGCGTGGCTGCTATGTTCCAGAAATCTCACAAAGAACTATTTGTTGATGGGGTGCGATGCGAGAATCAACCATTCGCCATTGGCTTGGGTGGCGCTGCCGCATTTTTGTTTGTTGCACATTATTGTACGTGTTCATTCTATGGGACGATGGGAAGGGGGATATTATTGCGTACGTTCGCCAGTATGATGGATTTTTCGGTACGTTTCGTCCCTTTCGTGGCGCAGCTTTTCGGTGGTATTGAGTCCAGCATTACGTTTTCTGGGCGCCACGACCAGCGCCGCTTCCCATCGAGGATTGACCAGTGACCACCGCCTCTCAGGAATCGGAATTCATCTGTATTTTCCTAAAGCCTTAGCTACGTGCGCCTCTCATGCCAAGTTTGGAAAGCCTGGTAACTGGGAAGAGTCCTGCACAGCTCGACAAACGCGGGGAGTGCAGTTAAGCCAGTGCCCAGTCTACTGGGACCAAGAATCAGACTAAGTCGACGAGGCTGTACAAAGGTAATCCTACCTCAAAATTCCGTGGCGAGGTCTAGATGCTCCGGCAAAACCTCTTAGTCGGTACTTCAGCTTCATGATCCCCGTCTATGCTGGAAGATCGAGCACGCTTATTACCGACAGCTGGGGGTTCGGAAGTGCCTGCCGTCGTCGACCGGGAATCTGGCTCGCGGATCTGTGTATCCTGGGCAGCCATGGCAGGTAGCGAAGTATTCTAATAGTAATCCATGAAGGGTTGTGTGAGTGAGGTGGCTAATTTCGGACTTACTCTCTCTGCATCGTCTGCGTCGTGATGAGAGGCAGAGGGTCCCTGCCCTGATGATACTAGGGGCTCTGGTGACGATGGGCCCTCCAGAGGCTTGTCGTCATGAGATTGAAGATCCTGTTGACTAGGACTGGGTATAGGGGGACTGGATTGCAATGATTTGGCATGCATTCTGATCATGAGAAGCGCAAGCCTCTGCAAAGCAATGAGTACATTCAGGCTTAGATGGAATGAATAGAAGTTACTGACGGCTAGTGCACGACGCTTCCAAGCAAGGACAGAGTCCAAGTCCCGGGGGTTCTCAGGAACACCGAGGAAGCGACGAAAGCGATCATAGTAGCCAACGAACAGCCCATGCAAATAAGCATCTAGAGTATATTTTCCATATTTGAGGACAATTCGGTAGGTTGGTATGAGTGGTCTTGCCCATAACTCTTGCATCGCTTGGCTGTCCATGATGGGAGAGGGTGGCAGTATCGTAATTTTTGGATTCTGGTTGACTTGGGGGTGCTCGGAGAGATCGGCCCGTCTCACATGAATTGAGTTTCAAAATTCAACGCAATCTTCTCCGTCAGCCTGTTGCCTGATATTAGTATCCTAAATTGCCCATCGGCCCTCAGAAATGATCATACCTTCTACACATAGCGGCAACCCTCCAACGAGAAAGTAACTGGTGAAACCTCCGCTCGCTTCGTCTTTTTCTCTTTTGGCTCTGATACTACTACTCTGCAACTACGCCTCTAGAAACTGGGGTTTCACCGGCACCCTCATTCTCAATTTCTTTGAAAGCATCTGCTAGATTAGTTGATAGTCATGATACACCCCCCTCGGGACATGTACGGAAATTTTAAGATACGATATCCGAACGCGAAAACCTCCGTCCTGCATACTGCACACCTGTTCATCAGTGTCTCAATTTCACATCCAAACAGGGAGGAGCGTTGTAATACGAACCGATATAAATGTCTACTCGCCAGTGACGATGATGGAAAGGGCCTTGGAAAATGCCAGAATGATGATTTCACCTATGAAGCCCGCAACGGCAGCACCTCTCAGCAACTCGGTCGGGCCCAAAATGGCTGTGCCGATGACAGCTGCGGTTGTAGAGAATGCCAAGGATAAAAGCCGAGTCGGAATAAGGACCAGGAGTTCGGGACAGCTCAGTGCGACTAGTAGGTACAGAAGACCTACGCCTCCGGCCAGCACCGAACTCCCGACCAGGCCGATTTTGAATGTCCAAAGAAGAGGGACGCCTGCTAGGAAATGGCTTTCGAATGCTCGAAGGATGGCGTGACCGATGATGTTGACCGTGGCGGAGGAGCATGCAAAGATTCCCATCGCGGGGGGGATCAATAAAATGATTAAACACAACTCGTCCGGGTCCATCCTGCAATTGTACTCGCTCGTTGCTGCAACAATGGAATTGGCAGCGCCCATAACCGAATAGAGGCTCTGGGGTGATGAGGATGTGGCATCACGGTTTTCAAGGAGCGGCTCGTTTTCACAATCAGGTGTAGCTGAAGGATGAACGGTCATTGTTGAAGCCAGAAGCAGGATGGAAACTTTAGACGGCGGTCCGGGTCTGAGAAGATAGCGGTGTAGCACGCGATTTTTATTCAGTCACCTATGACGAAGCAGCTTACGTATGAACAAGACATCGCGTCAGTATTCATATCACCTTCGTCCAAGGATAACCATGAAATTCGACTTTCAGACCACCCTCTTCCAGCTCCTGCAACTCCTTTAGAGTGGTGTCCGGCCTGGGTGCATATGGTGCACACATCGTCAATGACTTCAGTACCGCAACGTCACCATCATCTCTAGATCCCCGACGCCAGAACACCATATCCAAAAATGTGTCGTCAGCAAAGGAAACTTCAACGTCTTCGTCCTGCCAGCGAGACCGTATATCGTCGCGAACGCATAATTCCTCCAAGCGAGGCACAAGGCAGGAAGGGCCGTCCGATGTGAATGCATTATACACCTCCCAAGCTGAGTTTGCGTCCACCCGAATGGATAATGATGTGAGGGTGGTCGAGCATGCTTTGAGAATGGGCTCGAGTTTCGACCATCGGAGGGCTGGTACTTCAAGATACAGGCAGCGAAGGGGACAGTGTGAGTCTTGAAAGACTTTGGCGATATGATGGTATCCACCACTGGAACTGATTTGCTCGATACGAAAAACTTCCAACGCCGGCAGACGAAGGTCTCGTATGCATCGGAGGTCGGTGTAGAGAGACAGCGTATGTAGCCTAGTATGGGAGAATGGCACAGGAAGAATGGAGGGAGGATGGATAAAGCGCACAAACAATATTGCTGTAGTAAGTTGCGATGCCGAAAAGAAAAGTTCTAAATACTCCCAAAAATATGACATGTCTCCGGTGAACGACTGTAACTGGGAAAAGGGGAGTTGTTGATGAAGGATGCTTATCCCGTGAAGCGATACCACTCGCAGATTGGGTGCCTTGCAGAAACCATCGATCTGTGGCGTAGTGGAAGAGGAGTTTTGGGGAAGGCCAGGATAGTGGGAGATATCGTCAATCACGATGGTCAGTCTTTCTAGGGTAGGAAATTCGCCGGAAATGGTAGACAGAGTTATCAGAGCTTCCTTGTCGATCGTAAAGCTAAGGTCGGTGCAACGGCCGAAATGGGAAAGGAGTATTTCAAGATGTTTCTGGATGTCGTATGAGGAGGACAATGTGACGCGGAGTGGATACTGACTGGAGCGTGCCAGATACTCCCGGAGAAGTGTCGCTCTATTGTCGGTGAAAGGGACATCATCTAACATCAGAAGATCCGAGTCGTCTTCAATGCAGACGGATGTCCAGATGTTCGGCATTGATAAAGCTACTGATCTCCAGGCTCGACAGACATGGCCGATCACCCAGTTGGGACTGTGCTTGACGTCCAGGACGTCGCACTCAGCCAAGTCGAGGTCGCCGTCCACGACGAGTTGGAAAATCTCGCCAAGCATCTCGACAGGAAGGGAGGACACCACTGAGTCGTTGTATGGTTCACAGTGAAGAATTTGGTGCTCTTCAGAGCTTGCTGGAGGTAACGGTGTAGCGATTGCGGTCTGAAATGCGATGGACGCCCTTATTTCTCCTCGTTGAGAATCGAGGGCTTCCATTCTGGCCTAGTAGGAAAGGATAAGTAAAACGACGATCAAAAGTGGACTCGAAAATCATACTGAATATGTGCGTAATACCGGGAACTCAGAAAGTAGAGGCAATCGCTGGCCTGCCAGCCTGCTGTGGTTGAGAACTAGATCTTGTGAACAGATTCCACTGGATAGATATATTCAATTGAGCAAGGATAATAAATCACAGGTGTGAACGTCACCTTGTAGTAACCAGTCCAAACCGCACTAAGCACCGACCAGGACCAGGAAGTAGCGGTTTGCTGGCACTGGTAGAGGCTGGATACGAACGGTAACGCTGCACGTGTGCCGTGACAAGCGTTCCGGTCCGAAATGTCCGAAATGATCCGTGACTGCAGCCCAACGGCAGCATGGGTGGCATCACCGCGTTGCAATTTCGACTCAGAGTCTCCCCTAAGGCCTAACCAGTGGCAACCGCGCCGCTAGAAATTATCCTACGCCTCTCATTTAATCTTTTTCGAAGTTTCTCGTTATTTGTAGTGACTTTGTTCGGACTTTGTCTGAATGTGAAAGGTTTCCCCCAACTTGTGGCAAACTTGTGGTCGAACTGCCGCAATGATATCTTGCTTCATCTTTGTCTCTGATGCTGTTCCTAACGGCCCATATGTATAGTCAGCGGTTACCTGGCACTGCTATTGCAACTGTGTGACACGCCACCCACGGGGTTACAAGAATAGACTCGGATAGAGATGGCCACGGGCGAGCGAGTCGTCCTTATCGTGTTGTAGGTCTTGAAAAGAAGCGGCTCGTTTTCGCCATCAGCTGGGCAGGGAACTTTTAGACGACGGTCTGAGAAAATGTCACGCAATATTCATTCAGTCATCGGCAGCTTACGTATAAACATCAGTATTTATATCACCGTCTTCCATGGATAATCATAAAATTCGACCTTCAGACCACCCTCTTCCAGCTCCTGCAACTTCCTTAGAGCGTCGTCCGGCCTGGGTGCATAGGGTGCACACATCGTCAATGATTTCAGTACCGCAACCTCGCCATCATCAGAGCCACGCCGCCAGAACACCATATCCAAAAATGCGTGGTCAGTGAAAGAAAGCTCCATGCCTTCCCACCAGTAATCCTCGCGAACGCATAATTCCTCTAAACGAGGCGCAAGACAGGAAGTGCCATCCAATGCATTATACACATATCGAGCTGATTCTATGTTGACACGAATGGATAACGATATGAGGGTGCTCGAGCATGCTTTGAGAATGGGCTCGAGTTCCCTCCATAGGAGACCTGAGACTTCAAGATATAGGCTGCGAAGTGGACAGTGTGAATCTCGAAAGAGCTTAGCGATATGATGGCATCCACCAGAGCTGATTCTCTCGATACGAAAAACCTCCAACGCCGGCAGACGAAGGTCTCGTATACACTTGATGTCGTTGTAGAGAGAAAGCGTGCGTAACTTGGTATGTGAGAATGGCGCAGGAAGAGGGTAGATCGGGGGGACAAAGCACACTTTTAAGGTTGCTGTAATAAGTTGCGATGCCAGCAAGAACAGTTCGAGATACTCGACATAACGGAATATATCTCCAGTGAACGACTGTAACTGAGAAAAGGGGAGCTTGAGATGAAGGACGCCTATCCCGTGAAGCGATACTTCTTGCAGATTGGGTGCCTTGCGGAAGCAATCGATATCTGCCGTGGTAGAACTTGGTTCAGTAGAGTGGAAAAAATCGATTACAATGGACAGTCCTTTGAGGCCAGAGAATTCGCCGGAAAAGGTAGACAGCGTGTTTAGAGCTTCTCCGTTGATCGTAAAGCTAAGGTCGGTACAACGGTCTAAATGGGGAAGGAGTGTTTCGAGATACTTTTGGATATCGGCGGATGGGGAGGACAATGTGACGCGGAGTGGATACTGACCGGAGCGCGCCAGATACTCCTGGAGAAGTGTCGCTCTATTGTTATTGAAGGGCACATCATCTAACATCAGAAGAACCAAGTCGTCTGCAATACAGACGGATGTCCAGAGGCTCGGCGTCAAGACAGACGCTGACCGCCAAACACGACAGACGTGGCTGATCACCCAGTTTGAACTGTGCTTGACGTCTAGGACGTTGTACTCTGCCGAGCCGAGGTCGCCGTCCACGACGAGTTGGAAAATCTCGCCAAGCATCTCGACAGGAAGGCAAGACACGGCTGAGTCATTGTATGGTTCACAGTGAAGAATTTGGTGCTCTTCCGCGCTTGCTGGAGGTAACGGTGTAGAGAGTGCGGTCTGAAATGCGATGGACATCCCTATTTCTCTTCGTTGAGAATCGAGGGCTTCCATTCTGGCCTAGTGGGAAAGGATAAGTAAAACGACGATAAAAAGTGGACCCGGATATCTTACAGAATATGTGCGTAATCCGGGAGAAAGTACTGAGACGGTTGCTGGCTAGTAAGTACCAGATCTTGTGAGCAGATTCCACTAGTAGCCATGTTCTATTCAGCGAAGATAAGAAATTATGGGTGTAGACGTTACCTTTCAACAACCAGTCCAAGCCGCAATAAGCACCGAGCGGGACCAGTAGGTGGCGGTTTGCTAGCACCAGGCAGAGATTATAAGTTGCACGTGCGCTGTGACAGGCGTTCGGAGCCGTCACAATCCCGGTCCGAAATGATTCATTCATGAGTCGACAGCCTGATCATGAGCCACAAATGAGTCCTCAGTACTCAGCTTCAATAGGTACAAAGGTCTCCTTCACGGAGAAGATCGATACCTTGATTAAACACAGGTCCGCATCGCCTATTACCCCATACAATTGCAGGGATTTGAGGTTTTCGAAGAGTAAGTAGCTCGTTATCGCGATCAGGCGAGTCCTTGAATCCGCAGAAGCCAAAAGCAGGATTGAGATTTTGAAGTAGTAGTCCAAGGAAGATGGCATGCAATATTATAGTCACCTATATGACAAGACAGCTCCGTCCTATAATTACACGTCTTTTCATATCATCTTCGTCCAAGCATAACCATGGAATTCGACCTTCAGACCACCTTCTTTCAGTTCCTCCAACTCCCTAAGAGCTTTCTCAGGCCTGGACGAGTAGGGCGCACACATCGTCAATGACTTCAGCTGCGCGACCTTTCTAGAAAACTGTCGCCACCACACCATACTCACAAAACTGAGTTTATGGAAGGAAGCCACAAAGTCCGCATCCAACGAATAATCGTCGTCGCGGATGCATAATTCGGTCAAGTGAGGTGCGAAAGAGGAGGTGTCCAGGTGATGAGAAGCTTTGTTGAATGAGAGCGCGTCGTGCACCTGCGACGCTGATTCTTCGTTTACCCGAATGGATAGCGATACGAGGGTGTTCGAGCATGCTTCGATGATGGGCCGGAGCTCTGACCATGGGAGCGCTGCGATTTCGAGATATAGACAACGCAAAGGACAGCCCGATTCTCGGAAGAGCTCGGCAATACTATGGTGTCCACCCGGATAAATTTGCTCGATACGAAAAACCTCCAGCGCCGGAAGACGAAGGCCTTGCAGACACTCGACGGAAGTGTAGAGCGAAAGCGTGCGAAGCTTGGTGTGGATGAGCGGCTCAGGAAGAACGTCGAAAGAGGGGACGGAAAAGTGCACTTCCATCGTCGCTGTATCAAGCTGTGATGCGGATGAGAAGAGTTGCATATACTCGTTATATCGACACATATCTCCGGTGAAGGACTTTAACTTGGTCAAGGGGAGCTCGACATACGTGATGTCTACGCCTTGAACCAACACATCTCGCAGACGGGGCGCCTCACCACTGATGAACGGCAGTTCATTTAGATCAGAGATACAACCCTCAACAACGAGGGACAATCTCTCCAGGCTCGGAAATTCGCCATCAATGGTGAAACGCGGGTTTAAAGCTTCAGCAGTGACTGTGAAATCGAGGTGGGTGCAGCGAGGAAAATGGGGCGAGAGTATCTCTGTGTTTTTCGATATCGTATGAGGACGACAATGTTATACGGAGTGGATTCTGACCGGAACGTGAGAGGTACTCCTGGAGAAGCTTGGCTCTGTCATCGGTAAAAGGATCATCTATCAGAAGGTCATCTTCAATGGAGACGGATGCCCAGAGGCTCGGTGTCGATACAGCTATTGACCGCCAAGTACGACAGACGTGGGTGATCACCCAGTTTGGACTGTGCTTGACGTCCAGGTCGTCGTACTCTGAGCCGAGATCACCAAGCCAGTGGAAAATCTCGACGAGGATTTCGGAGGGAAGGGAAGACACGGCTGAATCGTTGTATGGCGCAGAGTGGAAAAAGTGGTGCTCGTCGGAGGTTGTTGGAGGTAAAGGAGTGAGGAGAGCGGCTTGAAATAGTATGGACGCGCGAAATTGCTCTTGTCGATACGGTATTACAACCGAGGAGAACCAGTCCAGAAGGGCAAGGTCATCGTTGAGGGAGGAATTGTTTGTTGTGAGGTCGGTGATGTTCGTTCGCGACAGCGAACCGTTGGTCCCGAGAGTCTTTTCGTAAGAAATGGAATCGTCCTCGGCGCCTCTGGAGAATACAGCAAGTGCCTTGAGCACCTTGGAAAGTTCTGGGGACTCGGATTTCATTCTAGGGGTAAAGATAAGTAAACCCGGGATGAAAACGGGATTCGAATATCGTACTGAGGATATGCGGTGCGAAATGTTGGTAATCCTGAGACGGTATCGCTACTTCTGCAAGTCGGGCTCTGGTTCAGTGGCTTGTCACCAGCTCGGGGGTGTTGCTAGGTCTTGTGTGCTACTAGATGGTCACATATTCAATTGAGCAAGAATAAAGGATCACAAGTGTCGACATTACCTTTGAATTTCGGAAACCAGTCTAAGCCGCACTGACCACTGGACAGATTGCTTTCAGATGTCAGCACTGATAATTAAATGGCAAGAGAGTCGCCGCCACAGCCCGGCCCTGCCACTTAAAGTACGAACGGTAACGCTGCACGTGCATTGTGACAGGCATTCAGAGCTGTCACGATCTGAACTTTGATTCGACAGTCACTGTTAAGACAGTCATCACGGCGTTGCAGTCTCCTTTCGGGCACTCCGGGTCTCAGCGGCAAACGCACCTCTGGAAATCGTGTTTTCGCTTGTCATTTAATCTCTTTGGAAGTATCTCGTTATCTGTAGCGACTTTGTCCGAATGTGAAAGGTTTACCTCAACCAGTGCTCGCACTGCCGCAATGATATCTTGCTTCGTCTTCGTCTCTTGCGGTTCTATTACTCTTCCTAGCAGCCCGCATGTATAACCGGTACACGTCTCCCTGCTCCTGGTCACCTGGCATTGGTATTTCAACTGTATGGTACGCCACACACCCAGGAACCTAAATATGGGATTACAGGAAGAGATAGAGACGGCCGTGGGCGAGTGGATGGTCCTTATCGTGCCGTACTGATGCAGCGGCCATGAAAAGGTATAAAAGGAAGACGAGCAGCCTTACAATCCTTCAGTCGCCCTTGACCATCACTTGGGCATCTCAACCAAGCATCTGCATCGACTTGCAAGTGATACCCCTCCTCTACTTTTTATACCACTTTCCTTAATCCAGGTATGCTACTTATTTCTTTTCCAATTACGCAGTCGCTCACCTACTTGAGCAGCAATCGTCATGTCTTTCGATATGTTTTCACTCATGCAGCGCCGTGCTCAGGGACGCAGAGCAGGAGGAGGAGGAGGAGGAGGAGGAGCTCAAGCATCCGGATTCGGAGGACCAGGCGGTTTCTCCAGCTTATTATCCGGCGGTGGCGGTACATCCGGCTTTGGCGGGCTCGATCCCAAGGCATTCACGGCGTTTCCTGGCATGTCGCCATCATCATTCTCTCCCAGCTCTTCTCCTCCCGCGCCTCAGCAGACCCCCGAGTCGTCGTCAGCTCCCGAGGAATCACAGGAGCCGTCTGCTTCGCCTCTTTCCGGAGGTCCAGCTGGCAATCTCACGTCTTTGACGAATCTCGGGGGGTTCGGCGGTGGGATTTTTGAGTCCTTCCTTGGGTCGAAGAGCGGTGGTGGGCAGTAGGCAACGAGAGGCTTTGTTGGTATCCGAACAATGATTTGATGTAGTTTTTAGGGGAAATTTCCTGTTCCCAAGTCCCGTCGTTATCCTTAGTGTATACTCATCCCTAATAATTACCGATTCGGAAACGAGTTTGCAACGAAAACTAGAAGTGAAATTCGCGCAAATGGGGGATGATCGGACGGTCTTCGGCAATTTGGTCCGTTCTCGGCCCTTGTTTCCCTCCACTACCTTGCTCGTCGTCACCTCAGCAATCAGTCAATGCCTCTTCCTTTATTTTTCAATGGCGAGTCCAGGGCTCTAGCTTCTTGTTAGGATACGCATGTATTCTCGCTCCAGTGACTCATTATATCCGTTGATGTGAGAGACTTTGCAGTTTCATATTGTCCGTATTCACGCTACATTTACAGATGGATACACAAATAAAGTACAGAATTAAATCATGCCAAGGGCGCGCATCTCATTGAAGCGATCCGTCCACCACGCAATTCTTGGGTCAGCTGGGTCAAGGTCAAAAATATCCTCGAATGGGACGTTGTAGTCGAGCCCTTCTATCTTGGTACGAGAGCTAGCGGTGAACCCGAAACCCTTATCCTGATTGGACGTCTCTTCAGGACGTGTGGATCCACTAGCCGCCTCAGATTTGGGGCTCTCGACCGGGGCAACATCCTGCTTATTTGTGGTTGAACCAAGCTCAGTCCACGTATCCTCAAGTATGACCTTGTTGTTATCGAAAGGGTTGGTGAACACGGGCCTACCTCGATTGGCGTTTTTTTCGTGTGACGCTTCCGCCTGTGGCATCCTCGCAACTGGCGAGGCTGCAGAAGCGCCGAGATTCAACCGGGGGGTCGCAGGAGGGGTTCGTTGAAATGCGTCGACATTGAATGGATTAGCGGCGAAGTTGATAGGGAACCTCGGGGCAGGGGCAGCAATGAAGTGAGGTGCAGGCGGAGCGTTGTAGACCCAGTTTGCCGGAGAGTTAGTCTGAGACTTGACCATGGGCTGACCGTCATTCGACGACGTCGTGAATTTGGACCGGGCTATTGGGCCTTGTCTCGGACGCGTGTATGCCTGGGTTGACCTCTGAGCAGGAGATCCCCACCGCTCGAAGACGCCGAAGTTTGGAGGGGGTCCGTTAAGCGGATTGGCTCGGCCGAATCGCACATCTGCGAACGCGTTCGCGGCAGGGGGTACATACCCTCCAAACGGCGTTGAACGAAAGGCAGACGAGGGATTGTAGGCGGATGCAGGACCATACACAGACGAAGATCCATACGAAGGGATGGTCCGGGTTTGGGCGTACGCGAATGGGAATGTCGCGTCGGCATGCATTGATGGCGCGGGTGTAAACAAACTCTCTGCTTCTGCCATGGAGTTCGAGTATTCAGTAGGACGGGTAACAGGGAATGGAGATCGGGCTTTGGGAACTCGCGTTTGGACTGAGCTCTCGACGACCCCTCGCCTAAATTTGCTGCAAACTTGTTCAATTCTGGAGAATGAAATCTGCGGCGAATCAATACTGAGGCGCGAAAGATATGTGGACGAGCTCACCAATGCGTCGCGCGCGCCAGCGTACATATCGGCTTGTGTATATGCCTGAGGCTGGGGTGGGACTCGCTCCTCACCGCTCGGCATGGCCCTCTTCGAGCCAAAAGGCAGTTCCGCAGAGTTGAATTCGGCGGCGTCGTTGTCGACGCTCTGAAAGACGCTTAGAGACGATGAGAGAGTAATTGGTTGGATGCCTCACCATTTCAGCTGGTAATGACGCGCTAAGGTCTATCAGCTGCCGCGCCAACGTGAGGAGGTCTCCCAGTACCTGCGACAACGCTGAATACCAGTGGCAGATAGACGGACGTGACATACTCACCGTATCTACCTCTGCTAGAATGAGGTCTTCGGACGAGGTGTTGAATGCCACGGACATTGTTGCGCGACGGATACTACGAAGGGAAGCAAAGTAGAGAGCTCGGAGGACGTCCAGTCGCGCGGGAGAAGGTGAAGAGAAAGGAAGAAGAGAGGTGAATTTGACCGCTTATAAAGCCGTTATGTGCCGCTAGTTTGGTGCGCCGCCTTTGTGCTTTAGCACCTATTTTGGTCGCGTCGCAAGACAATTGTATGTTGCCACCCCGCCATTGTTACTGGACATTGTGCTGATCTGCCACTTGAAGAATTACCCTCGAAGATGAATGGACTGTTGACCATGGGCGTAATAATTTATCCCCGTGCTCTATCCACTGCCCAGGTGCAGAAAATTCGGATCTAGTCGACAGTGATGCATTGATGGTCTTTTGGTAGGCACCAGTCCTTTGACTCTGAGGATACCCTAGCTCATTTTTTCGTTCCTTCCCCAGATCGGTTTACGTTCGCGGACTGTCTCATAAATTGGATTTACGGTTGATCCTTCGGGAGTGATCGATTGATCAATGATCTATCAATCGACTATACAACAGGTGGATGTCGGAACTTGCTTCCGTCGCCCTCTCATTGGCTACACAACTTGACCTTTTCATTGATTCTTCCGTTTATAGGCCTGATTTCCATCAGGTATTCGTTCTTCTCCCTCCCCACAGGTACGAGTTCCGCGAGTATACATGTATGTTCAAGCTGGAAGCTATTTCAGTCCCCCTCTCATGTAACATGTCATGACTGTTAGCCGAGGTAACTTTTTTTCTGTTCTTTACATTCTTCACGTTCCTTCCTTGCGATACCTTACTGTATTTATGCTATTCTGCCTCAAATCATACCTGGTTTATGGGGAAAAGAATGCCAAGAACTTAAAAGTGTCCTGGAGGTACGCCTTTGATATCCAGAAACAGCATTTACTTCAATATTCACAGTGGTTCTGTGACTGGTTTTGAACTTTTGATATCTCTTGCTATTCTCAGGCATCAAGCTGGGTGCGCGACCTTAGCCAGTCCTCAGTTCTATGACTCCTCTCCGATCAACATAGGATTTCTCCCTCTTCGTCAAAGCACCTTCAGTCCCCAACTTCTCACTAACATCTGAGGGCCCGGTCTCTGTGAACGCCTGTTTTCCGTCTAGACGACGTAGTGTCATTCGCTGAGCAAGCACAGGATGGTCAAGAAAAGGCGAGATAGAGGGAGATTGGGAGATACGCGGCGATGGAGCAGGGAGGATGGTGGCATATGGGCCGGGTATGGTGAGCACTTCCCGTTAACTCACATTTATAGGCACTAATCTTCCCCAGGCAGCTCTCTACTTCAAGCGACTGCTCAAAGTATCAATATTGACTTTTTTCAATGTACCGACGCCGTCAAGACAGCATCGTTGGATCTGCAGAACGCGTCTCTACAGCGGACCATGTCGTGTAATACGATGATGATGATGATGAAGTGCTGCCAGTGGCCGGTGTGTTGCTCCGGCAGTTTTATGATCAAACTGCATGCTGAAGATACATCTGTAGAATTATTTTGGCTGACCATACAGCACGGCCAGCGAAGAAGTAGCGTCGAACAACAATGCGGAGCTTCGGGAACGATGAAACGGCAAGGAACGATATATATGAAGGTGTGCCATGTTTGACATACCAAGCTGAAACTGTCGAGGGCTGACGATTAGCCGTAATAGCTACTTGAAGGCGTGGGATACATCGAGCGACATTCTTCTTCCTACTTTTTGAACCCTTCCTTGCTATTGCTTCCTATTATGCCGTTCAAGCCATTCTTTCTTTATTGCATACTATAATTATACGATGTGTTTCAGTGTATTTTACGCAAGAAATCTATTTCAATACTTGAAAGTGCCTGGACGGGAAGACTACTATTGTTACCGCTTCGGGATCTGTATCAGTTGTATTCACACACAGCTGGGTGGCGACTATTTTGGGGTGGTCAAAATAGAATCAAAATCCGAGATCGTGATTTTGGGTGAGGTAAATCCCTCGATATTTCCTTATTAGGGAATTCCCCGGAGTTTGACTGAGGCAAAATCCGACATTTCGCACTTTGATTCTATTTTGAATCACCCAAAATAGTCGCCGCCCAGCTGTGTGATGGGTCCCGGGTTGAATCCGTCTGGGACGGTGTAAACGCAACGGAGCCATGAAACTTGGAAGCAATATACTTATCATTGACTCGTTTCTCATGTGGGTCTCCTTCAACAAAAGGGATGAAACAAAAACCGTGTCGGACCCTCTGAACAAAGAGGCACAGGCACATTCATACTTGACTGGGAAAGGTGTCTCAGGTCGTGCGGGAAGCTCTATGCAGCACAAAATATCAGCGCTATAATTGAGGAGATAAGGGGAGAGGAAATCATTGCTAACTTGATTGAATTTGGTCCTACGATACCGCGACACCCTATCATGTTACAATTATTCTCATACTATTCCATCGGCCCTTTATGTTGTACCTTGATTTTGAACATACCAGATTAACATTAATTTTGAATGTGGTGGAGCTTCGGTTCCTCATTGCCTCTTCGCCACTTCGCTATTCGAGGTCCACTCAAAAGTGCATCAAGAATGATAGAGATCGGGCTACTAAGGGGGAAGTACGCCGAGAAAAGGGTCGACGATGCTTGAATATGTGATGAGTAGTGGAAGTCATGACGGTAGTTCCGAGTCCTGTGTATACAGGATTCGGTCTATGCTAATCTGAGCCTTTTTGTGGCTGTGTCTGATGGTTCCGACAATTTGCCTTGCCGTACATGTCGTGCCCCTGATCCGCGCTCTTCTCACACGTCACACTTGTTACCCATTCTTTTTTGAGCATCGATTGCTCTTCCTCGGTTGTCTCTTAAAATTGCCTTCACATCTCACTTGTCCAACAATATCCAGACCACGAATAATACGGTATTACTCCGTGGGACCAACCCATTTTCTTCTTCGCACTCGACGCTGAACACGATTTACATCGCCAATGTGTTGGTGCGTACTTGAAATGTGTCAAAGATGTGTACACTCGTGATGAGATTAACATTTTTTTACAGCTGTTGTACCTCTGGTCACTAGGGTAGCTCTCGCCAAAACGGTTTCACACCTCTCTGTCCTCTGTACACCTCATTGCCGTTTCTTCAATCTTGTTCCTCAATCTCGACTCAACGACCGCGGATATAGTCAGAGAGGACCGACATTCTCGGCCGCTTTTCCTTCCATGGACTATCGCCATGACTGGTGCTATTAACTGGATCAGTGTCTCTCCTAGTGTCAAACAAGGGATGCCTTACAGAAGTATCAGTGGGTGACGGCAGAGATGGGCAAGTTGGTGGCGGTGAATGGGCTATGTTGGCTGGACTTTTGTGGGAGGACTGGCCATCTGAGGCCATGATGATATGTGGCCTCTCACCCAGTCTAGTCTGCTGACTAACTTGAATCACAGATATTACACCTCTGAACAGCCTTCTCCGTCGCACACTGGTGTTCGGCCTGTTACTTGGTTACCATTTGTCATTTTCAAGGCCATTCAACTCCTCACCCTCGCCGTCATGAAATTTGAATGTATTCCTTGTCGTTTCCTTGGACATCATCACCGTCGTTGCCCAGACTCGAGGTGTATCATTAGACCATATATAATTCAATTAAATTGAATTTCTAAGCATAATGCTGCCTTGACATCTGTTAACTGCAAACCTCTCCGAAGAGCAGGGGATCCCACTCCTTCTTTTCGTTTACGCCGGAGTTTTCTTCACCTTGTCACGAACTGAATAGTACAGCGCCTGTGGGCAGCGTTATCTTGCTTTATTCCATGCCAACAGCCTCGAAACCGAGTGAGCGGCAGACAACATTTCATTCAACTTGCAATATACGCACGTATTAGGGTGCGCAGGCTGATGGCACTGTGCCGCTTCATACATAGGTGGCACGGGACCCAAGCCGTTGGAGCACAAGTCGGAATCCCCCGACGACTTACGGTTCTGACGAGAGATAAATATCTGAAACGTGATTCCGGAGGTTGAACTTGCTATTTTAATCCATCCGAAGACGAGTGCTATTGTTATACCGATTTTCTTGATGTATAAAAACGTCGAAGTTTTTCTGCATTCTCCCAGCATCGAATCCGCTGCTACTCAGTTATCCCCTGCATACTTTCATCATGCAATTCTCCATCGCAGCCATCCTTGCATTCTCGTTCTTCGCCGGAGCTGCGATGGCGCAGGACGTGGGCGAGCCGTGCCCAGCCGATCAGGCCGGTATGTATCGTCATCGTCTGTGGCCAGTTCTCTGGTTCTCAATTTGGCTTTCACAGGCGACGTCGGCTGCGCGAACACCGCCAGCGTCAACGGCGGCAATGCGTACATCTTTATCTGCAATGGCGAAGAATTCGTCTTGTTCGCCGACTGCGCTAGTCCGTTCGGGTGCCAGACCGAGGGCGTGAAGAATGCGGTCTGTACTTGAACAGCAGCAGGTTCGTCGTTACTTGCTTTGCAGACTGTGGATATGGTGATAACGTGTATGGTAGATGAAGAAAGTCTAGGATTGCGAATATTGTGAATGTTTGTACATGTAAAAAGCCGTCGGAAAATAAAGTGATAGTTTGCTATTCGTGATCATGTAAGAGTCAGTACGGATGAGCGCTCCACTAGTGTTAGTTAACTATGAGCCGCGCCAAGTATTCGTGTCCACTTAAATGCAGGAAGACGGGATACTGATTCCTGCTAAGAATGCTCGCCCACGCTCTTCCGCCACCCGTTCGCAGTCTAGACACGTATCATAGCGAAGTAAGGAACTCCCCCGAGATTTGAACACGTAGAGGACTTGGCGAACACGCCGCCTGCTGTACGCCTCATTTTTATCGATTGGTCATCTTTCCCTCATCCGGACATCCTAGGTTGCAAAGCACTGGAGTCAAGTCGCTTTCAGATGTCATAGAAGCAAAGCAAATAACAACCATCACAGCACATTTTTTACCCGACGGATATTGGCATGATCTATTGTCATGGGATAATCGTACTTTGCATACAATCCCGGTCATTAAGAAATTCCTCGACGACAACGACCGTCTAAAATCCTCCGGACTCCGCAATTTCAAGCTCGAAGGCGAGCCAGTTCTAGTCAGAGCCAACCGAGGACCGTTTTTTATTCATTCCGTAGTGCAACCCTAGTGTATCACTGTTACCTGTCTTGGTTTAACGAACTTTTCACTTGCTTTTCACACCAGTTGGTGAGGGCCAACGCATCCGCGTGGCATATCCGAGTCCTATGTATTTTTAATAAAATTTCCGATTAGATTTGATCGTAAGTACGACATAATAGTTCGAACAACCCATAACGACATCAGGTAATAAGCCTACTTCCTTCAGTCTATAGCTTTAACTCTGAGCACAGCTCAAGTTGTGATAATGACGAGAGCCTTAGGCATCATTCCAGCTGCTATGGTGTTCTGGATCCCCGCCTTGATCTCTTCGACCGACGTGGCCAGTCGGAAGGCTTATCTAGGTGATACGGGATCATCATGCTATTGTGCTGTGTGAGTATTGCGGTGTAGTAGGGATATTACAGCGGAATCAGTACGAGAATACCAGAATGAGGTGCTGAAATGAGCATCGAAATCAGTAGAGAGATTCCTGTCGAGCTCCAGCGGCAAGGAAAATGTTGTCTGGGCTCGAAAGGTACCCGTCCCGTTCTGCATATGGCTTAGCACGTCTAGAAATATGTTGCCGAGAGAAGAACACGTACCCTCAATAAATTTGGTGACATTCTTCCGGATGAAGGGCACACCCATACTGTGCGAGTATGCGCCAACCAAACTCATTTCTTCCTGTAGCTCCTTCCCGTGCGCAATGACATCGTGAGGGGATGCATTAGGCGCGAGCTGAGCCAGTGCTGGCCATTTCATCAACACCTCGACCTATGGCGCTATCAGCTCTGGTCGTCAGAGTCGGATTCAAATTTTTACCTGCCCGGTGAAAGTGATCGGAGGCTGATCCAAACCCGTTTTCTGGGGATTCCTTATGTTCGAGGAGATGATCTTGTTGAAAGGAAAGCCATGCTCTGTTTCCTTGAGCTTGTTGGGGTACTCCTCAGCCTTGATCGCGAGCTCACAAGTATCTTGTTTGCTGAAAAGCGGTACGTCATCTCTGCACAAAGTGCACGACTGAAATGTTGAGGCTGGATGTGGAGGTCACCAAGGTCGAAAAGGCACATGCTGCCACCTGCGCCTCCTCCAGATCGCATGCCGTCCTTTCTTCACCCTGTCCGGACCTGCGCTTCACAGTGAAACAGCGCTCGTGGGAGGGTGGGGTCACGGACGGGAGGAGGGCTGTTCAAATTTTAGGGAGCAGACGTCGTATGGACGGGAGGGAGCTGTTTATCGAAGGGATGGGAGGAGGCATCATCGTCGGTATAGGGTAGATGTGGGGGCGGGCGTATAGACGGCCATAGCAGGTTGTAGTAGACAGAGAATACAGCAGACGTACGAAGAACAAAGGGCAGTAGGTGACAGGCTGCCGGTCGGGGGCATAATACACCAGTCGATGAACGGGATTCTTGTTGTTTCAGCTCCCGGAGGTCAACTTTTGTCGCTGCCCACACCTCAACAGGCTCCATCAATGCCAAATCAATAATCTCCATTTCCCTTTGGGTGATTTTGGCGATTTTGGCGTCGGTCCCAGTGCCTACAAATCATAGAGGGGTATGGACCTCCAGGGACTACGGCGTTGTACCGTATTCCATCATCTTTATAGAGTCAGACGGTGTTCTTCGTCGTGCCGACCTAGAAGATATAAGGTCGATCAACATAAAACTCAAACATACAAGATGCACGTACAATTCCATGATTACTCGCTGTATAAGCGACCCCAGCTGCAGCGCCGTCTCGGAGAGGTACTTGGACAGTGGCGAGCGCAACTGCGCTGGAAGAACCGGTGATAATGGCGACCTGGTGAACAAGTCAGTCGTTGTGATGTTCGAATAGAGAAGATACAACCACGCACCAGAATATTCAAACCCGCAACAAGCCTCCACCCCACGGGAAACATCTAGTTCCTTCCACAAGCCAAAAGCTGCTATCGAGCTCTACAGCCAGAGCTTGAATGATTTTACAGCAAAGATGAATCCTGAGAGAAAATGAGTAAAATGGTACCCCGAGGCCCGTAGAGAACCCTACAAAGACTGAACCGTCACTCAGAATCAGAAAATTCCCGAGAAAACAGTGAGAAGCAGAAGGTCATAGAGTGCCGGACGGAGACAGGACGAATGGTGGCACCCGAAAAAGCCAACAACGAATAGATATTATTCCCACCAGTCCAGCAAATGCTGTGATACCCCAAATAGACTTTCTCACGGGGTCTTCAACCTGCATAAAAACCGAGTCTCCTATATACATAGGACTCGGAACGGTGTAGGACCATTTGAGTTCTTGTCTTGAGGAGAACGTTCAACGTTCAAGACAGAAGCGTGGAAAGACATACGTTGAATGTAGTTGCCGGCACTGTATGTAACCTGCTTGCACCTGACTGTTGTCGCTACCACGAATACTAGCCAGGCAGAGTCACTGTAGAATGATAGAGATCGGGCTACTAAGGGGGAAGTACGCCGAGAAAAGGGTCGTCGATGCTTGAATATGTGACGAGTAATGGAAGTCATGACGGTAGTTCCGAGTCCTGTGTATTCATGGGATTCGGTCTATGCTAAGAGTCTGTGCCTTTTTGTGGCTGTGTCTGATGGTGCCCCGATCCGCGCTCTTGTCACATGTCACACTTGTTACCTCATCTCAATGCCGTCGGTTTCCTGAATAACGCCCTCCATCTCCCTCCTGCTTTACATATTTGGAGCTCTTTGCCGGCTCGCTCACTGTGTCGATGGTTGTATAACATTTTGCAATCTTTGCCCACCACCCCCGCACTGCAATATGTGCATGCCCATACCAACCATCAGGACATGGCTTCTCGGGCCAATGACACCGTTGACATTCGTGCTACTCGCTCCCAGACGGTTGATCCTCACCCCGCCTTCGTGCCCTTGCCCACTTTCACTATGGATAATTATCTCCTCTTCCGTGATGATATGGGTTTCTTGGAGTCTAGCATTGGCCCGTTTATTGGATCATTATTGCACCATTTTGCGCCCGCTGGCTTCATCAATTGGTCCCTTTATGATCACCGCTCCCCTCCTCTTCATCCTTACACGAGGACCTCATATGCCTATTCCGCTGTCGTGCAAATGTACACTCGCTCGCAGCAGCTGCCCACAAGACATACTTTATTTTGGAGAATGAGTAACATTTCTCCTCGCTGCCGTTTTGGTTGTGCAGTCCTCGAAACGGCACATCACCTTTTTGTGTCTTGTCCAATCTTTGCGTCCTTGCGAGCCTCTTATATCTCTCGTGCGTTGACAGCACTACGGGATTTCATCAGCACGAGTAATGATCACATCAATCATTCTTCCCATGTTATCTCCTCTCTTCGTCATATTGCTCAAGTCTTATACACGGACGATGTCGTGTGGCCTCTTGCAGAGTCCAGGTATTATATCGGGCTTCTCCCTAGGCTTGACTCTGTTCTTTCTCAACTTACAGCCTTGCCCCCTGTGAGTCGAGATCGTTTCGCCTGTCGATTGGCCCAAGCCTGGCACATCATATCTATACAGCTCGCAGCACGTATTTGGGGTTATTGTCAGCGTCATACCGCCTTTTACGATGGCATGCAGTCTCGGTCTCATTATGCCCGTGTCCCTTTGCCGGTCCATTTGGAGCATTTACAGCAACGACTACCTTCTTCTTTGCCGGCACCGGATGATGAAAGAGCGCTCAGTCGGGGTTGAATGGAACATAGCTTTGTGACATTGGAATGTCCTCTATGCCTATATCTCTTTCTCTCACTTTATTTTACTTTATTTTACTTTACCTACAAAGAGCAGTTGCTTATGTAACGTAGTCGGCCAATCGTAGCATCTTTCCATCTTTCGTTCTTTTTTGAGCATCGATTGCTCTTCCTCGGCTGTCTCTTAAAATTGCCTTCACATCTCACTTGTCCAACAATATCCAGACCACGAATAATACGGTATTACCCCGTGGCACCAACCATTTTTCTTCTTCGCGCTCGACGCTGAACACGATTCACATCGCCAATGGTTTGGTGCGTACTTGAGACGTGTACACTCGTGATGAGGTTAACATTTTTTTTACAGCTGTTGTATCTCTGGTCACTAGGGTAACTCTCGCCAAAACGGTTTCACACCTCTCTGTCCTCTGTACACCTCATTGCCGTTTCTTCAATCTTGTTCCTCGATCTCGACTCAACGACCGCGGATATAGTCAGAGAGGACCGACATTCTCGGCCGCTTTTCCTTCCATGGACTATCGCCATGACTGGTGCTATTAACTGGATCAGCATCTCTCCTAGTGTCCAACAAGGGATGCCTTGCAGAAGTATCAGTGAGTGACGGCAGAAATGGGCAAGTTGGTTGCGGTGAATGGGCTATGTTGGCTGGACTTTTGTGGGAGGACTGGCCATCTGAGGCCATGACGGTATGTGGCCTCTCACCCAGTCTAGTCTGCTGACTAACTTGAATCACAGATATTACACCTCTGAACAGCCTTCTCTGTCGCACACTGGTGTTCGGCCTGTTACTTGGTTACCATTTGTCATTTTCAAGGCCATTCAACTCCTCACCCTCGCTGTCATGAAACTTGAATGT
The DNA here is from genome assembly GCA_022818035.1 of Armillaria solidipes. Classification (NCBI taxonomy): domain Eukaryota; kingdom Fungi; phylum Basidiomycota; class Agaricomycetes; order Agaricales; family Physalacriaceae; genus Armillaria; species Armillaria solidipes. The sequence continues at coordinate 227,003 of JAIWYQ010000024.1, forward strand.
ATTCCTTGTCGTTTCCTTGGACATCATCACCGTCGTTGCCCAGACTCGAGGTGTATCATCAGACCATCATTCAATTAAATTGAATTTCTAAGCATAATGCTGCCTTGACATCTGTTAACTGCAAACCTCTCTGAAGAGCAGGGGATCCCGCTCCTTCTTTTCGTTTACGCCAGAGTTTTCTTCACCTTGTCACGATCATCGTAAATTTTATCAGTTGGTCGGTACAACTTGTAGGGCTGCGCGCCGTAACCGTATTGTACGGTGGTACGGCTTCCGTGTACGGTATACGTACCAAAGCCGTGAGCGCCTCAAATGATACCGTACAATACGGCCGTCAACGGCCGTAATTTGTGTGGCAGTGCTATGCGTGATAAATGCACGTTTCTGAGGTCGGTACATGCTCTTTAACATAGGTAAAACCACTCACCATGGTTTACTTCATGTGCCTACATGTCCAGCACATTTTACAGCTCGAATTGAAGCTTGTAGGGTAACATGACGCCATATGGACAACCCCTAAGCCCTTTCAGCTGCCTTGAAAAGGCCACTCATAGGGTCATAATGTACTCCAGGCGCATTAAACGGTACATTGTGCTGTTCTTTGTACATTGGGCGTGGTATTCACGCTGGTTATAGTGCTGTACCCAGCCACAACCAATACGGCCGTAATTGTACGGACCGAAGCCGTCAGCGAAGTCAACCTTACGGTGTACGGACGGTTACGGACAGTGCGCAGCCCTAGGTACAAGCTCAGTAACGCTCTTGTTGTACCATTCAATGCATCCTGTGCCGCCCACGCAGGGCAGCCCACCCCATTTTCAGGACTCGGATCTACCACGCCCTGCGATGGCTCACCGCTTCATCAAGTGAGCGGAGGATTACCTTTCTTTCCTCGTAATTTACGGATAATGCGCAGGGGCTCACGGCATGCCGCACGACACGCAGGCAACCTAGTCAGCCTGGTCAAAGTGATCAAGTTCCAGGGCAGTGGTAGTGGTGTAACTCGTTGGAGTAGCCCCACTACTTACAGTGCAATGTGTGATAAGTTTCCCAGTTGTTCAAGTGTTGAAACGAATTTTTTTTGAATGAAAAGAACCACAGGCCACTGAATAGTGCAGCGCCCGTGGGCAGCGTTATCTTGATTTTATTCCATGCCAACAGCCTCGAAACCGAGTGAGCGGCGGACAACATTTCATTCAACTTGCAATATACGCACGTATTAGGGTGCGCGGGCTGATGGCATGCCGCTTCATACATAGGTGGCGCGGGACCCAAGCCGTTGGAGCACAAGTCGGAGTCGACGACTTACGGTTCTGACGAGAGATAAATATCTGAAACGTGATTCCGGAGGTTGAACTTGCTATTTTAATCCATCCGAAGACGAGTGCTATTGTTATACCGATTTTCTTGAAGTATAAAAACGTCGAAGTTTTTCTGCATTCTCCCAGCATCGAATCCGCTGCTACTCAGTTATCCCCTGCATACTTTCATCATGCAATTCTCCATCGCAGCCATCCTTGCATTCTCGTTCTTCGCCGGAGCTGCGATGGCGCAGGATGTGGGCGAGCCGTGCACACCCGATGGGGCTGGTATGTATCATCATCGTCTGTGGCCAGTTCTCTGGTTCTCAATTTGGCTTTCACAGGCGACGTCGGCTGCGCGAACACCGCCAGCGTCAACGGCGGCAATGCGTACATCTATATCTGCAATGGCGAAGAGTTCGTCTTGTTCGCCGACTGCGCTAGTCCGTTCGGGTGCCAGATCGAGGGCCCGAAGAATGCGGTCTGTTTTTGAACAGCAGCAGGTTGGTCGTTATTTGCTTTGCAGACTGTGGATATGGTGATAACGTGCACGGTAGATGAAGAAAGTCTAGGATTGCGAATATTGCGAATGCTTGTGCATGTAAAAAGCCGTCGGAAAATAGTGATAATTTGCTACTGTTCGATTTCGACCGTAGTTTCATGGGGTGTTACGCGTTATGCTTTATGGCAAAATTGTCATACTCATAGCTTCATTCACCAAAATATAATAGAAAATTGCCATATATAGTGTCTCCGGCGCCAAAATTTACCAAATTGGGCCGATACTACCTCTCAGAAGGGCTTGTTATGCGTTACGAATTACCGGGAGCTTCACTTCACAGGGTCCCGTTATGTGTTACGTGAATTAACAGCCGAAATCGAACAGTATTCGTGATCATGTAAGAATCAGTACGGATGAGCGCGCCACTAGTGTTAGTTAACTATGAGCCGCGCCAAGTATTTGTGTCCACTTAAATGCAGGAAGGCGGGATACTAATTCCTGCTAAGAATGCTCGCCCACGCTCTTCCGCCACCCGTTCGCAGTCTAGACACGTATCATAGCGAAGTAAGGAACTCCCCCGAGATTTGAACACGTAGAGGACTTGGCGAACACGCCGCCTGCTGTACGCCTCATTTTTATCGATTGGTCATCTTTCCCTCATCCGGACATCCTAGGTTGCAAAGCACTGGAGTCAAGTCGCTTTCAGATGTCATAGAAGCAAAGCAAATAACAACCATCACAGCACATTTTTTACCCGATGGATATTGGCGTGATCTATTGTCCTTATCATGGGATAATCGTACTTTGCATACAATCCCGGTCATTAAGAAATTACTCGACGACAGCGACCGTCTAAAATCCTCCGGACTCCGCAATTTCAAGCTCGAAGGAGAGCCAGTTCTAGTCAGAGCCAACCGAGGTGACCGTTTTTTATTCATTCCGTAGTGCAACTTGAGTGCAACCCTAGTGTATCACTGTTACCTGTCTTGGTTTAACGAACTTTTCACTTGCTTTTCACACGGTGTAGGACCATTTGAGTTCTTGTCTTGAGGAGAACGTTCAACGTTCAAGACAGAAGCGTGGAAAGACATACGTTGAATGTAGTTGCCGGCACTGTATGTAACCTGCTTGCACCTGACTGGTGTCGCTACCACGGATACTAGCCAGGCAGAGTTGAACAGCCCAGTCCCGCCCTTGATTACAAGTGGGTATTCTTTTTCTTTCGCGCGCCGTGACATACTTGAGCTGTAAGACTCCCATTTATGTATCGTATCAGATTCTTCGTATCTTTTTACATAAGTCGCCAGTGTCCCTTTATAAAGACAATGTCTAAAAGCACGAACATGAACGTCCGCCCATCAGTCATGTGAGTGCGCACGTGGTAGGTGAGTAACGGTAAGTTCTGGTAAGTTACAGTATCAAAACATTCCTTTTGGGGTCAAAAAAGTAAGTTACAACACTGGACTGGGTTTCGTGCGTAAAACTCTATCAGGCGGCGCACAAGAAAACAAATGGCCGATGCGTAGGATTACATCCGACGCAGTACGCCGAAGGGGAGTCGAACCCCTACCGCTTGCTTGGAAGGCAAGCATGATAACCGTTTCACCATCGGCGTCATACTTAGTAAGGCTTCAGATATAATAAACAATGGCCATTAATGAGGTCGTTACCCTTCTTGTAATATTAAATTGCGTCTCTTCTTAAAACCGCAGACACCAACGAACGGACGGCGCACAATCGTTCCCAGGCTCCAACTTTCCTTTTATTTTACCTGGTCATGGACCAAGAAGACCCGTCGTAAGGTTCTTCAAAATCTTATCCTCCCCTAAAGGTTTTGCATCGGACAGTATGATTGCCATTGTATACGACTCCGTATATCAGCTCGCATTGATTTACTCACCACTGGAATTCAACTTACCACTGCTGCGGTATATACCAGAGAACGAGTTTCTCACGAAGCCGGATGGTACGGAGTGACCGGAAGTATCTGCTCAAGCGGAGTCCCGCCCTTAACGCCTGACCGAAACCATGTCGAATCCTGAATCCTCGTATGGATCGACAAGCTGTGCTGCGGTCGAAGGCCAGGGATCGCTACCTTTGACGGTAGCTCCATAACATCGTTCTGATTCGTTGGTAAGGAACACTTTGATACTAACCTTGGAGGACCGGCAACCAAGAGTTTAAATGGTCGCCTCAAATGCACACGACCTGGCATGTACCCAATTTGCCTCGTCGATCGCCTGTGAGAAAGGCTTGATTCGATGCCGGCTATTGCGTGGTGAAGAATGATGTATCTATTGATGCGGACTGCTCATATAGCTTTGAATTTGTGCTTTCGTTTGGTTCGTATTATGGTGGGTCACTGAATGCGTAATAACCCGAGAGCCACGCTAATCAGGATTCTCTTCGCTACAGGGGCCCACGAATACTCTTGTGCAGATGATACGGCGACAAGCATTTCACTATCGCAGCATGTTTATCTTGGGCGCTAAGCTGATGGTACGCTGATATACCGAGTCTCTCGCTTATGTGTTATATCATCCAGGCTAGTGACCCCCTTGTATAACGTCACTCGCGACCTCACACATCGTCTGCCTTTCAAAGAGGTACATTACCGACTATTCAGTCATCAGTGCATAACTGTCACTGTTCACAACGTTTGCATTCTGTAGACTCGCTTCATAGGACTTCATAAAATTCTAAGAGCACAACGAAACGGACGAGTTTCTATTAGAGACGGTGGACTCTAGCTTACTTCGCCTTACAGTGATCGCGGCCTACGATCGTGATACGTTATGGACAATCGCCGCCACATTATCATGCCGACTTTCAATCGATTTATTCTTGTACCTGGATGGTCAGCGGATAACCTTGGTACCTTATAGCGCACAGCTTGCCGCTTGAGTGACTTTATGCATGAGTCCGATTTCAAGGAATCGATGAACGGTCAGGCCTGTCTTCTTGGTATATTTACCATAAAACTGACGGTTAGATGCTGTAACTTGTGTATGAGACCTGCACAGAAAGACGCCATTATGAACTACGGAACATTACACCCATATGGACCCATAACCTACGTGAAGATAGCGGCGAACGCCGACCACGGTCCAGAGCCCAGGCAGTGTGAGCTCCAGTTTCCAATATACTGATAAAAACTTCTCCGGTAATGATCTCAGATCTGTTGACTCTTTTTCTATTCCCCGGTGAATAAGTAATGCTTACCCTGGCTGCCCTGAACATACCTAACTGCGTTATCAGATATCCGCATAAACCTTTCGCGCCCAATAATGACCACTTTCGAGGTCAACAGGCCAATAGTAATTCCAGGAGGCTCGACAAGCAGACCTGTCGATCTTTAATGATGGTACGTATCCGTTCCCAGTGACACATTGCAATTCATTTTGTCAGTAGACAGGTGCAGACATACGATCTATACGATCTCAGACCTCAGGGACGGTCGCACTGCTTCGATTCGGGGCCGACATGAGAGCAGGCATACCGAATGGTGCCTCTCCGGCTATTAAAATTCTCGCAAGTGTAAACCGAACGAAGTCTCTTGCGGGTTTCATATATCCGACCAATGAAAATTCCTTTCCTATGGTTCGTTGTCCAATCGTCTCAATTCCGGGTATCGGGAAGAGTATTATCGGTTCTCTTCGTAGAGCATGTGCTCACGATGCCTTTTTTACGTTTCCATGCTCTTACTCGACTGCGGCATCCGATCCTTACTTTACTTCGTGGATGCACCGCTTTTTGAGCTCTCCATTCGCTGTGATCAAATTCTCTTCAGACCATTGAGCGTTGGGAGAGCTCAAATCGATGTTTACCGTTTTCTTCCTGTGATGATCCACATTTACTCTTTGACCCACCTTCGTATAAATAAAGAATTGTATACTGCGGTGACCTTCTACTGTATTACCCTCTGAATTTTGACTAAACTAGACTGCGAGATGACTGGGAGAAGACCGACCGTCCGTTCATTTCAATGAAGCTGACGAAGTGAAACTTCCCTCGACAGAACCAGCCGCAAGCGTTTGGATATTGCCATTCCGAGTAGGAGCATTTTGGGGTGAATCAAGGAAGGGGATAATAGGCCGTTAAGATTTGCATATGCTCTTAAATCTAAAATCACCATCAACTGACGGAGAAGACAGAAGAATGGCTTCTGCCATCTGGAATACAGATACGCAGATTTGAGCAGAAAAAATTGTTCTCTAGACTAATAGGCATGCGCTTGAATACACCCAAAAAATTTGAATCACAAAAAAAGCGTCCGGACCTGTACCCTCCGTTGGTTTTCACTAGAATTCCCCTGGAATTTTTATATCCGAGCATTCACGGCGTTCTAAGATGGCTGATAAGTAACGGTTACTTATCGCGGGAGTAGAAGGCCAAGAAAGGCATAATTTCAATTTGGCATCAAAGGGGAGGCAAACAAACCCAACTCTTCCACCGTCGACAACGTCGTACGCGTCTTGCTTTATTACTTCCATGCACATTTCGTTCAACCACAGTGCAACAGTTAGGAAATATCGATACTAAGTACGAATAGGCGCTGCTGGTGCGCGACTTTTGCTATTTCTCGATGTCGTGGCCTGACTTTGATTTCCCTGCTGCAGGACGACAAGAACGACTAGAGACGACGCCTACAGACACAGAAAAATCTCTTCTTTACCGGCCGAATGCCACGACGCGGTGCTCCGTCTTCCAATACATTGAGTCCCCAGGATTCGTCCTCACCGAACGGTCCTACTTCCCTTCGTTCCAATTCGCCTACTGCAGGCATCACTCAGTTCCTTTCCAAGCCTTCTAAATGGTTCGGCCGTAGCGTTTCCTCACCAAAATCTAGCTCTGGTAGCTCAACGGAGCCCAGGGCGAGCCATTCGTCGGCCAGGAAGCACAAAATTTCGCACCCAACAGATCCGAGACCGATATTGGACGGGTATGCTGGTTCTAACGCCAGGTGAGTTGCCTATCACTATTCATTTGGTCGCCGTTAACACGTTCTTACCGCCTTAGGTCTGTGCTAGATCTTTCGACACGACCGCCGAATTCACTCGACATTTCCCCCTTTCACCCTCCAAGCTCGCCGTCTACCCCCATCGCCTCCTCCACCGGTCTCGGCGACTTGCGGAGTATGTCTCGAAAAGCATGGTCGCGGTCTGCTGACGACCTGGGGAGCATGTCTGCCGTCGTTGAGTCTCCTGTCAGCGCAGTATTTCAGGACAAGGTCGCCCAGTATCGCAACAGGAGCAGCGGTGGGGGCAGACCCGAGCCACAGCAGCCACAGCAGCACGTCGCAAGCAGTCAGACAGGACGTCAACCTTTCCCTACCATCATCACCAGTGTTCCTCCGGAACAATCGCCTTCCAGCGCCCCCATTCTGTCGCCTGTAACCATTTCTGTTTCCGCGCCTAATGGCGAAGAATCTACCGCTCCTTCCAGACAATCCCCTCCTTCACACGTCCATACGCGCTCCCATTCCTTCACTCCTAAATTATCATCTAAATTGGCTTCCCCTAGATTTCCCCCCAGCCCGAAACGTAAAGGTTCGGGCGAGCTCGATGGAAAGGGCGCATTTCCTTTTGGTTTCGGCGCCCACTCAAGGTCAATACAGCCAGAACCCGGCCCTTCCTCGGTACCTGGTACGACTGGGTCGCGTTCGAATGCACTCTTATCCCCTAACACCGCTGTTGAATCTGAAACCGACGACAACGCTGAAGCTGATATTACCAAACGGGCTTCACAGATTGTATACCACAAGGGGTTAATAAATCGCCTCGCGGATGTACCGCACAACCTCCAGAATTCACACGTGGCATTGTCCAAGGGATGGAAACCGTTCAAGCTCGAGCTGAAAGGCTCCAAGCTATACTTTTACAAGCCTCCGGGTGACAGAAGCGCTGCCATAAAGGATCTTTTCCCGACGGTGTTGGTACCGCCAAGTCAAGAAGAGATTGCAGAGTTAGAACTCGAGGGCAAGGAAGGCGGGCTAGACACCGGTGGAAAGGATCGTTTGCGTAAAGCTGACGGCGGGGTCCGAAAGAAGAGGGCATACTGGGGAAGGAGAACGCATCCTGACCTCTCGCTCGATGACAATGGAACCATTCAGAAGGGGACCTTCGAGGCACTAGTCCACGAATGCATCTTTGGTACCACCTTCTTCACCAGTGACGCCTCCGCCGAGCAGGAGAAATGGAAGGATTTTGCTTCAGCCAATCTTCTCTGTCTCCCAGCGCTCGCTGGTCAAGCGAAGTATGAAGCAGAGTTCTTGCGTTGCACCGAGTACCTTATTTCTGGGGCGGAGGATGATGCGAAGGAAGATTTGCGTTCGAGAGTCGTGTGGTTAGCTGGCGAGTATTTGAGGTTCCACGAAGTGCCCGCAGACTTTTCTGCTTGGGAAGAATGGAGAGCCGAAACCATACCAGGGGCATCTTTTGCTGTAGTAAAATCGACATCTGGATCTCTTACCACTTCGACCTCAATGCAGGCCCTCTACGTCCCCTCTCCTGTCGGATCCCCAAATCCTGTTCATTCCCCCAGCATGCCGAACGCTGCTTCCCCAAATTTAGGCACCTTCTCCCCGAGGCCTGATGAACCATCGAAGTTACCTTCATTAATGGATCTATTGACTACATATGACTCTCCCCCGTCACCCGTCCCATCATGGAAAGGGACATCGACTGATATCAGAACATTGGAAAATCAGACCTTACACCCACCTTTTTCCCCAAAAACGCCACCACAAGCGTCTTGGGCTACTGCTCTTGATCGTGAAGGACTATCACGCGATGTTTTGTTATCGCTTGACCCCCAACTTATCGCACGTACTCTCACCCTGTTCCATCGCAGTGCCCTTCAGAGCGCTCCACAGAACTTGACTGCAGGTTACATTCTCGGGCACGATGGGCTATCCTCCACGCCGAAGACATCAGAGACTTATTTTGGCGCACTGTTCGGCAGCGACGACCGCCCACACTGGCTCACAAAACTGTTGCTGATGCAGATTTTAGGAGCGGATACATCCAGTGGTTACGTGGGCTCTCCTCATTTATCTTCTCCTAATCGCAAGTCAGAAGAACGTACATCGCGAACACATTCCCGCTCAGAGTTAATCTCCGTGTGGGTTCGGGTAGCAGAGATCTGTAGGGCAAGTGGTGATGCATGCACTTGGGAAGCGATCAAGGCTGCGGTGTGCTGTGCACCTGTCGCACGGCTAGAGAAGGTGTGGAAGAGGGTGGAAGCCTCCGCGGTTGCTGCTGTCGAAGCGTGGGTGTATCCGGACGACGACGGTGCGTTTATTGGCGTGCAAGAGCCAAAAACGACACCATGGGGAGGGGATCTGAGGACTCGGGTGAAGACGCAGATGGACAAGGTGAAGGATGAGGGTCCCGATGAGACGCTGAAGGCTCAGTCGATGGAGACCATTCGCAAGTGGTTTGAGGCATACAGAACTGCGTTTTCGCTATGTCCGAGGAAGATCGTTCTATCAGACGACGAAGTCAGTGAAGATGTCAAGAAGCTGGTAACATACTGGCGCGAGATGTTCATGGAGGGTGGTGGTGGTGGTGGTATAGGCCTCAAGTTCGCTCGGTATGTTATATATGTTCGCTCCGATCCTATTTCGATCTTATTGTTTCCCATGACAGAATCGACCAATTCATGTCCCTTTCATTAGCGGCAGAACCTCGTCGGAAAGGCTTGTTCGAGCCTCACTTTTGGTCACGACCTTCTTCGAATTATCCTCCAAATGTGTCGTTATTACCCCTGGTTTTCCCCGAACCCCTTCCCACAGTATGTCTTGTTGATCGGAGCCTTGCATTACGCGGACGACTAGATAGCGATGCGGCGACAGATATCCACGCTGTCCGTGCTGTCGATGGACGTATACGGCAAGAAGAACGTCGAGTACCACCGTTTGATCCAACAGCCGGCGTGCTTGCTTCGTTGAGCCTCGGAGGTACAGTAATCCCGGTACACAATGGGGATCTCCTTCTTGTTGTCCAAGGTGGTAATGATTCCGTACCGAGCTCTCGTCGCTCTTCTCGCGCACCATCACGACCGCCGAGTTCTAGTATCACGGATCTCTCTGAGAAGCCTCCGGGTCGTACACCGTCAATACGAGTCAAGCCGGGGTCGTCACAGGTTCTAGACCGTAAGAGCAGCATGGCGCGACGCAGTTCACTCCCAGCCCTGTCCAACCGGCCGACTTATGTGACGTCAGAAACATCGACAGATAGGCCATTGCGAGCTCTTGTACAAGCGGGAACACTGAACAATCTTGTCGATATTTTGGTTCATGGACTCAAGAATATATGTGTTTCTGTCGCCGACGACAACGGCGAGATGTCTTTGCGCGAAGGCACTCGAGAGCTTGTAGTTGACCGAAAGGAGTTTTCCAAAGTATGGTGGAACGTGTTTCGTAGCTTCGTCACCCCTTTGGTGTTCTTCGAAGTGAGTCTAAAAAGCACTTTGCTTCTTTTTCTCGGCGATTCTAACTTTTCTTCCTTCTCAAGTTGCTACGAAAGATGTACATCAAGGCCCAGCCTCGAAGCTCACCACCGCGATTATCTGAGTATTTGTCAAAAGCGAATGTTCGCGCAGAGGTGCTCGAGACAATGCTGGAGTGGGTCACTGGGGGAGGTGGCGCCCAAGATGTTTTGGATGACCCGCAGTTGCTGCAAAGCCTGCAGTCTTTTTTGGAGAGTCCTGATGATCACGTTTTTCGTGTTCCCGCGGACCTTGAAGGAGAGGCTAGTCTAAAGCAGTCCATGTCGTCATTACGTGAGATGAGGCAGTCTCTTCGCCGTAATTTCCGAAGTCAGTCGATGCGCCCTTCTTCACGAACTTCCTCATCATCGGCCATCATACCGTCGCCAAGCATTGTCCGTGTGCGGAACATGAGCGCTAGGGAATCCCCTGATATTGATCGAATAAATGCTGAGGAGCTAGTGGAGACCCTTGACGGCATGGCTTGTGCGACGTTTAGCAATGTTACGGAAGAGGTATATATTTCTCTGATGTTTCATTTCTGACGCTAAAACCGGGTCCGTAACAGGACCTTTACATCACGTCTGACTTACTTGAAGTTCAAAGCGCTGACCGAACCGGCTGGTTTTCGTCTAAAGAAGGCCCCACCGCCGAAGATAGTGTCGAAATTCAGACCATTTATTCTCACATCCAAGACGTCGAACCTTCACTTCTGATCTCGGAACTTGGCCAAGATTCTCTCTACCGACTTCTTCCCCCCGGTGTTCGCAGTTGTATCAGGGCGTACGCCATCTTACGCAAATGGCTGATATCAAAGATTGTGGCGCCACGATTAGGACTACAAGCTCGACAAGCCCGGATGGAGCTCCTGCTCCGGACCATTGAAATCAGCCGTATACGGAATACAGAAAAGAGTTCGAAATCGAGGCTGATTGACCAAGCCTGTGTTCGTTCATTTGTTGAAGCCGTGGTGTCGTCTGCAGTAATGAGCGTTGAGAGTCGAATGCACTATAGGGCCTGGCAAAACGTGGCGGCAAGCCGCAACACGCAATGTGATTCTCTGTCATCTCTACTGTCACGGTCATCTAGCCAGTCTTTAGGGTCAAAGGATGCTTTAACAGTTGATATGGGTTGGGTCATAGAACGGCTTCTTGACGTTATATCGACACCTGATGTAGTAGAGCCGAGCCAAGATGGTCAGAGCCTCGTCAACTTTGATAAACGCAGGTGAGTCATTTTACCCACAGCGAGACAGGTCCTTGATTTTCGTCATCCAGGCACTTGTGCAATCTGATTGCCAACACACCGCCACTTCACTCTTCCCGGCAACGTGGCGATATAGCGCGCCGGGGCTTTGAACGTTTGAACAACATCGAACGCGAAGTCGTGACCCTGCAATTTGATCATCGGGGGATACGGGAGGAAGGCCAACGCGAAGGACTACATGGGAACGCCAATGGTCCGCCGTCGACTAGGAGGCTGTCTCGTCCATTCCAACGTATACTCCTGGCCCAGACGGACAAGATCAGACGTGATCGCAATTGGCGGAGTAGGCTTCAAAAGGAGAAACTTCTGGAGCAGTCAAGGAACGAGAAGCGCGAAGACATGCTTAATAAAGCCATGCGACCCCGAAAGCGTCCCGGCACTCCGACGAAACAGCATCGCAACAAGAAAAGCATGTCTGCGTTTTTGCACTTCATGCGGCCAATCTCTAGTGCTTTTGGCAGTGAACCTACGCACGGCTCCGAGTTGAAACGCACAGTCTCTGAGCTCGACTTCACCCCCACTGGGAAGCCGGTTTTGGTGCTCAGCTTGGTCGACGCGCGCGTGGTCGAGTTCATCAATAACGAGCGGTCGTATATGTTCAAGGTCGACACTGAAGACGGAGGCCATTATCTACTGCAGGCGATGAACAAGCGGGATATGACCAAGTGGTTGGAGACTATCAACCGGGTGACGAAAATGGCGGCTAAACGTCGACTTACGTACATCGGCAGTTCGCCCAAGCCCGAATTGTCCGATCTCAGGGCAGGATCTTCAGCACCGTCAAGAGACCCTAACGCTGGTAAGTCGATATCCCTGTCCAAGCTACTACCCTCCCTTACACCTTATGACAGTCTTTGGTGTTGACCCCCGAATCCTGCTGGAGCGAGAAGCCGAAGGAGGAGACGTTCCCTACGGCGCTCTGCCAAAAGTCATCGAGCAATGTCTCTCAGAGATCGAAAGCCGTGGTTTGACTGAAGTTGGCATTTGTAAGTACCAGGTGAACGCGGCACTAGTTTTGTACTGACAGTATTCTCCAGATCGCATTGCTGGTGCGACCTCTGAGATCACCAGTCTCCGTGAGGCTTACAATCGAGGTAGGAAGAACTGTTCCCACAATACAACGTCATTTAAGCCGTTTTCTTTGTAGGGTTAAGTCCGATTAAAAGTTCGACGGATATCCATGCTGTGTGTGATCTTGTGAAGTCGTGGTTTCGGTTACTTCCAGAGCCCGTATTTCCTGCTGCGTCTTACTTCGAGATCATTGAAGCGACAAGTGCGTTTTCTCACGTTCCCTGGGCTCGCCACCTGATTGATCACCGAATACAGAGTTCGAAGATCTGGATGCTCGATTATCAGCGATACAACGCATCGTCCAGAGCCTGCCACAAGCAAACTTTGACCTTCTAAAACGCGTTTCAGAGCATCTCGACAAGTATGTACTACATTTCTTTATGCATTCTTTCGGACTCATTCGTGCGACAGAGTCACCGACTTTGAAGAGTACAATCAAATGACGGCAGAAGCATTGTCGATCGTTTTCAGCCCCAATCTGTTGCGCCCTCCCAAAAACGACTTCACCATGCTTCTGGCTAACATGGGACATACCAATAAACTCGTTAAAGCGCTCATTACACATGTAATACTCTTTCCTTGATTGCCGTTCTTCGTCACTGATTGGTATCATTACAGTTCCACGCCATCTTCGACGAAGCCGACCCAGACGCAGAGGCGGACCCGGATGATGAGGAAATCGACTCTCCAATCTTGGAAGAAGAGGAAGATGATGCCATGCCGTTTAATCCGGACCCAGCACCCACTCCCTGACTTACCGACCACAACACTATGCTGTTCATTCATCGTCACCATCCTTGTACCATGTTGCGTCACACACTTTACTCCTGGGACTTCGGACTCGGAATCATCATAAAACTTTCAGGACTACTTATATGGACGTTTGGCATCCTTAATCCGATTTTTATCTCTTATGCATGTTTTATTAGAAGGTAAAAATATCCTGTACACTGGCACCAATTTTGAGGTTCATTTAGGTTTTGACACGCTTACCATATACGAACGTATTACTGCGTATAATTGATGTGTATATGTTAGATTGTAACTATCAACAGGGTGCGCCGCCCCGCCTTTGTATCACAACCGCATCGTGCAGCGCAATGTTCGGCAACTCTTGGCAAGGCGTGGTCGGCGCAGTTTCAAATTCTGCTAAGTACGGATGCGGATGTGGGTTCCCAAATCGGCAACACAAAGGAAGGTAGTACAAAGAAACCCTGCTTAATGCGGTTCCTTTATTCCTCATGATACATATACAGGGGACCGCGACGGAAATGTCATCTTTCCTTTCCTTTCTTTCCCCTTACCATCCCAAGGGCCAAGCTTGCTTGATTCCTCATTTATTCTTTTATCATCGCGTTGACCGTGATCATGAACTCGACCTACAGCCGCTACGAATTTCCAGAAGATGTACAGATCTCTCGTGTTCCTCGTGTACGGGAGATAATGGTACGTGCATTTTAAAGAACGTCGACCTTTACCTCACATAAGACTTTACAGATTCTGGAGCTGAATCTACAGCGTCTCAAGAAGACCATGGAAGGGCTTAATGCTAATTGCTACAATTTCATGACCCCGCCTCCCCCTTCCAACTCTTTATCATTCTCCGAAGAGCCCTTCACTCCATTTCACGACGACGAGATCATGACCGACGTTACAGTCAGCGAAGATCCAATCGATGCACACTCCTCCATATCTTCCAACGATACCACGTACTACTACACCCCCGACACATCCCCCATCCTGACTTCATTTCACATGAATGACGACGACGACGATTCCATGTCCGACACTTCTCTCCCCGTCACACCTGACGCGTTCGACGTCCCCCCCATTCGAATTCGACCCTCTCTCTGAGGATGTTGATGATATTTTGGAAGAACGCTCTCGATATCATGGATGGAAACAGCTCGCCAACAAGCTCAACCTCGAGTTATTTCGAGACTACTTCTTGCGTTATCACTCCGGTCCTCGGCGTAGGGTGGTCACTAGACATCCGTATTATGCGCATTGGGCTCACGCGAAACAAGCGGAATACGTGTCGCCTGTGACAGATGTGGACACCGGTGATGGTTTGCATGGTTTCGGGTATTCACAGGGAGTCTTGGGAGAACGGATAGAACCTCAACGATGACGCTGCACTCGGATTGATTTTGACATTTCTATACTACAATCATTCTTTTCTTCGTATTTTGTACCCACCTAGCGTGGGTCAACTATTAGGCCATCACATCACTACCATATATTAATGTACAATATCGAGTAGTGTAAAGGGTATCTGTCGGTAGTTTTCGCTAGTCCTGGTCATGGCCCTGAGAGACTGTGTCCCAAACAGACTGCCTTCTGCATGCTATTATAACTACTACAATAGCATTGTTGTTGAGAAACATGAGATGGAGAGAACAGATCGTGTATGAACCCGGTTATTACTAGATGTACAATAATGCATTGATTTAGCAGCGAGGTAGACCGGGCAGAGAAGCTTTGATGCATGAAAGGGTCCAGTGGCATACTCTCGACCAATGACAAACAGCCACCACGGCGGGGACTAGAAGGTAGGAATCGGTTGAGTGGCGATCAAGCGCACCGAGAAAAACATGAAGGATGGATGATGATTGCCCGGGAGTGGCAGAGTTGCTGTTGATCTAGATGACTTTCTGAACACGTATTGCGAAAGTACACTGAGTGAATAATCAGGATTTTACTTTTTAAGACTTGCAAGATGTGAGTCTTGAGTCGGAGACTCAGTCACGAAGGGGCCTGAAATTTGAATCCCTAGATATTAAAATGATTAATATAGGTGAAATTTTTAAAAAGTAAAAAGATATGATGAGAGTGGGATTCGAACCCACGCCCTTTCGGACCAGATTATGCCACCACCATGTGATTTGGTCCGCTTCCTTAGTCTGGCGCCTTAACCGCTCGGCCATCTCACCACAAGCATGTCCGTTTCGAATGGCACTAGGTATCGGTCGACGTCAGGTTTGAACAAACCTTAATCCGAGGGCTTCGTCTCCATTCTTTGCATCCTTGTACATCTTTTAACTGCGCATATCAACTTTTCAAGTCTTCTTCGTGCCAATACAATCTGAAGTGGGAGCAAAATTTGGCGAGTGAATTTTCTTCCTTACATTTCGACGCACAAACGTGACACGGAAGCGACTAATGTCAGACTGAACATCCATGGCATGTTCCTCGGGCTTCTATTTTCCATCCATTCGTGCTGCTGCTGTCCACATTTCTTTCCATACCTTCAGCCATTGCGTCTACTTGGCTTTTCCCCATCGAGCAAGTTCCTGATCTGTCGTGGCTGACAACCAAACATTTTTAGGGCACTAAATGCAGTCATCTCATCTTCCTCGACCATCCTCACACTCGATGTGGGCATCTACATTTAGATTTACTAGAACCGGGCATAAAGTTCACTCAGCGTCTATGTTCGCATCTTAGTGGGAGAAGTGCTCTTCCTGGTCCAACACCACCCAAACATTCGCGTATTCGCTCAAAGAATTGTAGAAGAGCTGTGGTTGTAGACGGTCCAAATAAAAACAGTCGCAGAGGAATGTGCATTTATAGTGACGTGAATTCGCCGACGCCCGCAACGTCGCTTCACGAGCCTCATGCGAGCTTTGTGCGCCTTGTCCTTGTCCTTGATTTGGAAGCTTCTCCTCTTACAGGAGCTGCGCAGGTAAGGTCAGGCTCGAGTCTCTTCAATGACGTCCGACCCGCACACAATCTATCAGAAATGTCTGCAATAAATTGCACTGACCGAAAATGGCGGGCCAGCAGCAAATCCCCACCCTCTTGCGCATTCAGTTCTACTTACCATGATTACGACCTCGACCCCGAGAAAAGTTTTGTTCTTCACAAACAGCGAATACGGGCAGGCCAACATTGTTCTCTCCGTCGCACACGAGCTCTGCCTTCGCCCAAATGTAGAAGTACACATTGCGTCTTTTCCTGGTAACTTGATTTCGTTTGTTCGATCCTCATTATCTACTGATGCTGATTTTGAAAGTGCTCTCACCCCGTATCAAGGACCTGCAGGACCATATTCGTATGACAGGCAGTCCTGCCCGGGTATTCTTCCATCCTCTCAGGGGGATATCCCTAAAAGAGGCTCGGATACGCAGAATCGGAATCAACACTCCCACCCACGCGCCCAGTCTCTCTGGTGCTCTCCGGAGTTTTAGACGCTTACCGTACTATGTTGCCGAATGGTCTGGCCCAGAGTACATGGAGCTCTACGACAGCTGCGTCGAGATCGTCCAGGACCTTAACGCACACGCTATCGTGATTGAATACTTCCTGAGTCAGGCTATCGACGCGTGTCGATTCCTGAATCTAAAGTTCATTATCATGACACCAAATGCACCCAAGGTGTGACTCACCTTCATTTTATAGCAGTTCGTGCTCTTACAGGTATCTTTGATATACAGGACATCATCGGCCGCATCCAGCCGTACGGCTCCATATTCTGGAAGTATCCTGTCATGTCGTCCGGTATCCCGTACCCCATGTCGTGGTATCACATCCCGAAAAATGCTTTTCTCACCTGCGCCATGGTGTACTTCATGTTTTCTTCCCCCAAAATCCAGGAACTCGTTCAATACCGTCAGAAGCTCGGTCTCAATAACACCATTCCCATGTTTGAACCATACATGGCCGACGCACATTATCTCTGTCCCGCCACCCCCAAACCGACTTTCCCTGTGTCGTTCCGGACAACGTAACGCTGTGCGGCCCCATCCTTGTTCCAGCAATTCCAGTGGAAGAGAAAGACCCGGAACTCGCCAGTTGGCTTGACAGCGGACCGACCATTCTTGTCAACTTGGGAACGCACGCTGTTTTTGATGAGGACAACACTTGTCAAATTGCGACGGCTTTGCACATCCTTCTCGGTCACGACCATTATGTTCAGGTTATTTGGAAGCTCAAAGCACATGGCGACGTGCAGACTTCCTTGCATGATATTTTAGGCATCTATACGGAGAAAGGGAGAGTGAGAATTGTTGACTGGCTAGACGTTGAACCACTGGCAATCCTCAGGCATCCCAATCTCATCTGCACTGTCAATCACGGTGGAGCGAACAGCGTCTATGAGGGAATTCAGTACGTCTTCTTCAGTTCACCGATAATGAAACTCTGCTAACCATGTGTCAGCACTGGTATCCCTCAAGTAGTTCTGCCAATGTGGTACGATTGCTATGGTGAGCTACCGGCATTGGGATGGAATCTAACTGAAAAAAAGACTATGCAGCGCGCGTTGAATGGCTCGGGATCGGCATTTACGGCAACAAGAAATCTGCGCCAAGAGTAGAAGCCTCCGAGCTCAGTCGCGCTCTGACTAAGGTAATCGGCGGAGGTGATGAAGCTGCGCGATTCCGAGCCGCGGCCAAGTCTCTAGCTGAGGACACCCAAAACTACTCTGGGCAGGTCATGGCATGCGACAAGATAATGGAACTTGCGCGCACGACGTAGTCTGAATGGCGTAACGATGGATGGTATGTTTCCTTCGTAGACAGCAGGCAAGGCTTCAAGGACCTTTGTAAAGTAAAAATGGAGTTTCTGTTTCTGAGAACAAAGACGAGAAAGAATGGATGATACGCGTTGCCACCTAGAGAAATCGAACCTTTGTCCAAGGAGTGGCATTGAGTGTCTCATAAAAGGAAAAAATGGACTGCGCGCACAAATTTACACCATATCCCCAACCTATCTTTCAAAATCGTCGAGCACGGGAGGCCTAGCATTTGTCGTCCTCATGTCAACGTCCAACGTCCCCAAGCAACCCCGACGCTATCGACGCGGCGTAAAGAAGGCAGCATCGGTCAAACCGGAGGCGAACGTGGAATCTCCTTCTCGACGCCCACCGCCGACGACACAGAACCCAAATTCTTGGCCCCCGCAAATGGTGAAGCCGACCTAGCCTCAGTTCCTTTGACTAACTCCCCTCACAAATCTCGTTCTCAGCGATTGAGAAACTCTTCAGAAAGTTCAGAGAGGAATACGAGGCTCGTGATCCTGCCACACGCTACGGACAGCCTTCGGATGATGAGGTCGTTGTCTATCCACAGGTGCTACATTGGACGTCGGTGCTTTCATCAGCGGGTTGTGTCGAGCACTATAGCTCCCGTTAACGCGCATATAGTCAATTCGGAGCAAGGATAAGGCGCATATATCCAGGTCGAAGAGGCCCGCTAGCCTTCCTCAGTGACAGGCAACGACGCCACCGACGCCACATCAACAAGGCGTTGACGGGGATGTCTATAGATATCACACCTGTATTCATCATGAGCAATATTCACATTCCAACAATTACTGATGCGTACTTGAATGCTGTCCAGATAGCCAACGCCGACGACGACGATTCTCGTCAAGCAACAGCTGCCTTCTCGGTGAGTCTTCTTGAATCTTCGTGGAAGTATAAGGGCAAGCATTCTTGAAAGCGTTCGTCCTCAAGAGGAGATGAGGTGAGGGAGAGTGGTGACGGCAATAATGAAGCCATGGGAGGAAGTGAAGAGAGATGGCCAAAGCAACCAGCAATGATGACGCATCGAAAGTATTTTGTCCGATCGCCTCCGATTTTTCATCATGACGGATTGGTACAGAAATTGCCAAAATGGTATTATACAGTCGAGGGCATTACATACAAGATAAGTATACTACAGTCCTGGTAAACAGTTTGATATTAGGATTCTAGCTCGTCCATGAAATAACTGAGGCCGTCAAAATCAATTCTTCCTTTCCACCGGCGCAACAGCAGGAGTATTCGGCGGCGCCAACAACGCGCTCGAAGGAGGAGGCATGAAGGCATCAGGGTTTACGCTAAGCTTAGCATGCTTCATGCTCGACGCCAAAATGGCATCATAGATGTCGCTGCCAACGACGAGATCTGCCAAAGACTTCGCAGACGACTGTGGCGACTCTGATGACAAAGCAGGTGAGGCCATCCTCTGGAATGACTTTGGGTCCAGCGCGAGTTCAGATATCGTTGGGCTAGCAGGCGTAGGGCTGAGCACGGGGTGTGGCGGCAGGGTGCCAACTTCTGCTGCTGCTTCGTGATGTGTCGCGCGTCTGCGGCGAAGAAATTCGAGAGGCATGCTACAATGGGAATGTCAGGATGAGGAGCAGAGAGGCTCAAGCCAACGACATACCTGAGTAATACGGGGAAGTGTGGTTTACAGAACGAAAGGTATTACCGGAGGGCGTCAAGCCTTAGGCCAAAGTATGCGAAGATGGAAGGATGATCCCCCACCCAGGTCCCACCAGTCCTTTTATATGCGGGCACAGCCAACAACAGTGTATACCCGTTCCCATGATAAACGTGATCCCATCTAAGAGGTTCCCGAGTAACAGCTACGGTAGGGCTGGAACCGCCGCTTAAGCGCTTGATTCCATACACCGATACAGGTCGCCTGTTTATGGGTGGTCGCCACCGGTGGTCCCGAGCGGCACTGGCACTGAAGTTCAGTAAATAGGCGCCAGCGCTTCAGCGCTCATCGCCTTATCTCTTGGTGTCGAAGGTAGAAAGCCAACCCGTATTGGCCAGGGAAAAGCGCAGTTATGTCACATCCGGCTGGTCCAACTGCTACATTTTCCTCATTAGTGGGTGCTCGTTACGCCGGTTGCCTCTGCATTTGTCGTAGGCTTTCTTGCACCGGTTTCACATCCATCATCAGCTCAGTCACAAAGCACAGTCATGCTTCAACCCTTTATAGTGATTGGCGCTTGACCTGTTTTGTGACTTGAATAACCTGTTTAGGCGGTGTGAGCCCTGATCATATAACATGGAATTGGCTAGATCATCACCCACTTCAAACAACCGTTAGTACCTTTCCTTAGGGGCCTTCAAGAACAATAGTGTTATAGGCCGTTTGATCGTCGCTTGTAGTCACCATGGCACTCTTCGTGAGACCGGCGCCCAGCAACCTCGACGCCAATGATTCCAGAGACGGTAGATCAACGGCTTCGATACGAACCATTGCCGAGAATCAAGGTGTACGCAAACATGGACAAACCTGAAATTTATTGACAATGAACGAGTTTTCAGCTCATCGAAGTGACATACGTACAAACCGAGGACAACAGATCCACCGGTTAACGGCTTGTAGCTGGGATCTTAAGGCTGATTGTCCTGAGCGTGAGAGGATTCTGCGTTCCAGGAATATCGATCTAGATCCTGGGAACCCTCATGAAGGCGTCGTCGCGTCGGTTCCTTTCTCAGAAACTGGTCGTGAGAGGCGGTAGGTGACGAGACTGTGGAATGAAGACGGATCCCGTCGTGAACGGCAGAGGAGGCCGCAGGTTGTGTGTCTTTTCCAGTTGCATGTCTTGGAATCAAAGTTAGGGAATGCTGAAAAACCTCGTAATGAAAGGCGTACTTGGGCGCCCCCATTTCAGCGATAGCAAAGGCAACCCCGAGCCCGTAGTATCCGATATACGTGACTCAGCTTACGCCCCATTATCCTCCCCAACACAACCTAGTGCCCGGAACGGCAACATAGGCAGTCAGTGCAACCAAACAATCCTCCGGAGGCACAAGCCGCACAAAGGCTCGATGTTGTTGTGCGTTGTGGCAGGCGTTGCAACCCAAACCAGGTAATAGTCTGCACAAACAATGTGCTCAAACAACGCTATACATATCCATCAGGATTTCGAAGGTGCGTTTATAAACTGCTCATCGTACCTCATCTTCTCTTCACTCTTCCCCACTCTCCCTGGTCGCCCTGTACCTCTGTTTTGAGCCTCATCCTCTCATACATGTCAACGCTAGCAAATTTCAAGACTTTCTTCGAAGCCTTGACTACGCGAAGAACGTCGGAGATGGTGAGTAGGCGCTCGCTGGCCCTGCCACCCGCGCTGAACGTAGGTCGCAGATGCTCGACGAAAATCTCCGGCAACTGGAAGTCGCGATCATGAAGGAGTATAGCGGCCCAGTGGTAAGTCGTATTGTTTTCGCCGCGATGGACGCGACTGAGCCTTTCCTAGACACGCGTCCTGGATCATATTGAGACGCGATCCACTGCGTCTTGGACTGCTACACCCGCGAACAACGATTGGACAACTTCGGCAGCCGCGATGGAGAAGCAAACGCGATTTGAGATAGATGACGAGTCTGCCGAGCCAGTGGAACTGGTAAGTTGGCTTGACCATCATCCGGGAACAGCTCCTCATTCAGAACAGATATCACCTGTCGAGATCGAAAGGCTTTTTCAGAGGTTGCTTCGGAGGTTCAAGCGCAAGCTGGGGGAGCGTCGGCAGCGCCACCCTCCAATGGAGTACTTCGCCGATGGTTGCTCCGTCCCCAAGGACCACCCAGACGTGGACGAAATTATCGTGTACCTCCAACCAGACACCGAATGCCAACTCGCACTGGAGCTTCCGCATACCACTGCTACCAACAGTAGCGCCTCCGCGTCAAGTGAGAGCTTCGCATTGAGCGGTAGCGACGGCAAGGACCTTGGCCTTCCTGGGTATGGGTCCATGCCGGCCCTCCATTTCGATGACAACAATCCACCCGCAGCCGGAATATCCTTCCTCGATCTGCCCGTTGACCACGCTGCGCTTGGCTACGCGCCAACCACTTCCAATCCCGTCTGCGGTTATAATCCACAAGCCATCGCTTTTCCTCCGCAGACCACGAATGTCGCGATTGCAGAACACTATGGACATCCCCTTCACGTATTCCATAACGCGTCGCCCTCAGTCAGGTTCAACCCCTTTGCCGACGACGGACCCATTGTAGACCAGTCCCAGTCGGAAGGGCACTCGTACCCTGAGAATGCGAACACAGGCCGACCCGTGTTTACGAATCCGTTCGACAGCAGCAGCAACATTCTGTCCAATGCGATATTCAGAATGGTCCCGGATGAACATATCCATTCTTCTCCCCAGCAGCAATACACGGCAATCCCCACCGAGCACGCATACGCTCAGGCCGACACTGTTGCCCACCAGTACTACGCAAGCAATCAGTCCATGTACAGCCAATATGACACAGTTTCGCGCACCAACACAGATGACAGCAGCTCCCGCTCCTCTTCCAGGACCTTCGTCGATGATAGTGAGCCGGTCGCTCCGAGGATATTCTATTGGGTGGACCGATTCAACAAACTGCGCAAGATTTAAGTCTTTTGATAATGCATCCTTCTGTAACATTAGCATATATACGGGGCAATGGCAAATGAATTTGTTAGACATACTTTTTAGATGGCGCCCACATGAGAGTTTTTCAGTGACTGAAGGGCACGGCGAGTATCTTCATGGCTGTGGAGCCAGTGCATGGACAGCAGTTTTGGATATAAGGCCAAAATATCAGGCTATAGAAACTGTTCGGTGTGTACATCGACCTTGGTCCATGAATTCTCTGCGCCAGAGACAGAGAAAGGGAAAATTGACAACCAAATGGGAGGGAAACGAACGAGACTCCGATCATCTCCGATTCAGTCAAATTCGATTTTCGATGCAAAACTTTCCAAAACGGTCACTAGTAGCGATTGTATCGTAAATTAGATTCTGGTTGATGACAACCATGTTCCTGTATAAAATACATATAAAATCGAATGCATCTCCCTTCTATGATTATTCAGAAGCAGCAATGTCCTCTCGACGGCAATTATATCTACTGGTCACCTGCATTCCTCAACTCAAGGAGAGCGTCGAAAGCGGCATTGCTGAAGACGATGTCCGATATCGATGTGATCTTGGTAGGAGGACTTGGTAGAGGCAAAGCAGATGCTGGTGTAGATGATGCCTGGTGCGCGGCACCAGCAGAGTCTGTAGAAGGGGATGGAGGCACGCCGAATGCAAAGCCTCTAGAATCTAGCCCAAGGCCCGATGTAGTTTTACTGGCTGGGAGAAAGTCAGGAATAAAACCGCCCTGCGCTCCGAATGCCTTACCTGTTCTGACCCCCGGAGCCTTTGTCTTGCGACGCATGAAGCCAAACATGTCGAAAGATACGGCCATTGCTGCTCGAGCATTTGAGCGAACGCATAATTGGAGATTGAACATGAGCGGCATACCGGGATTAATAAAAGAGGTATGGAATACAGGGAAAGGGTATCACTCGAAGGTACAAGCGGGGTGCAAGACTGATCCGTATCCTTTTATACTCCTCCTCATCGTTCACCCCTTGGCGTCTGTGGAGTCCGAGTCCATATTTGGGTTCCCTAGTCAGGGTGCCATTATACAGTCGAAACAGCGGCGCTAGACGAAGAGGATCAGGCGGATGGTCCGAATGTTGCATGCGGGGTTTCCATATTTTATAAGGTCGTCAAAAGAAAGAGACGTTGAAACAAGTCACTCTGATTACTTACAGCGAGTTCTTGTTGAGTTCTTAGAAAATCCTGGAGCTGGTAAGACAGCGTAGGACAGCGAGAGCAATGTAATCCCAAGGAGCTTGATGATTTTAAAACAAGCGTTCACCGTGAAAGAAGCAGCTACGACACTCCGTTGGGCGAAGGAAATGGTGTTGACGATTTCCCCTGGCTGTGCTTGCTCCAGGCACTATGGTTTTGAAGCGATGTCACATGCACGTGTTCCGTTACTGTTCGTTCCCTGTCTGTCACGCCCACGGGCTCAACTCTTACTTGAAGCAGGATCCATCGTCTTCAAAGGTGCATACCTCGCCGAAGAAGGGCGTGAAAAAGACAGGGGGAAATATACTGGCTGAAACGGACTTGGGAGACACGTCGCAAAAGGTCCAGGAGTCCCCCTCAGAACCATCACTGCCTGGACCCTCGAGGGGAAAAACGAAGGAAGACTTGAACGACAAGATCACCGAGTCTCCGAGTCGGGCCAAGAATAAGGGAAAATCCCCAGCGAAGCGAAGGTCTACAGACGACGACGTTGTCTCGGAGTCCATCAAAAAGGCACCTTCTCTTCAAGTTCCAAGCGTAAGCAATCGCGCGTCAAGAAGAATTATGATTACGATGATTACGACGAGGATTTAATCGAAGATGGTACGTTTGATGGAATGGCGAGCGACGATGCTGCAGCGCTGTGTGAGTACTTCATCTAGTTTAAGTATATGTTTTGATTCGAGCTTCGATTTCAGTGGCTAGGTTGTTGAGATAATGGCGGAGACGCGCGTGAGCTTTGTGGATCCTGTATTGTTCTCTTTTCTGTATATATGATTGTCTGACACACTGTTCTACTTACTGAGGAAGAGAACCGTACTGAGAATCAACCAAAATTGGGCAAATGATGATCAAATGGACCCGGCGACCGTCTAGATGGAAGGATCCGAGAAAAGACTATCCGACCTTTGATTCTTGCCGTCATGTTGTTTTCTCTGCATAGCGAAGTGTTAGAGCGTGCCAATGCTCAGTTAGAATTTCGTACGACTCTTTAGCGATTGCGATATTGTCCACATGGCACATGGCCCTCGATCTAGATGATCGTACATATGCAAGACTATTACACTCGTCGTCTTCAAGACGCTCGCTGGTCATAATATAACGAGGCCAATTTCCGAGTTGAGGGACGTTCGCGTGATGTGTCCGACACTTGCACCTAATCTCTCCCCGGCGCATAGTTTCGCAGACACTCCGAAAGCCAGCAAACCGCTTCGTAGCTCTCATTTCTGTCTAGCACTGGCAGACACAGAGACGCTCTCTTTCAGCTCCACCACACGGATATTTAGTAATGGACCGTAACTTCTTCGACTATAGCCTCAGGACACCCGGAAACTGGAAGACAGATTTTGGAGGTCGAATGGGTGGACCACGAAGACAGCGGTGTACTGCTTGGGGTGCTTTGAACGATCTGTGTTTACGGAGAGTACGACACTCGGATGAATAGGGATGCGTATACGGGGATTGAGGCTATGATAGTGCACCATGTCGTGACGATCATCCTGAAGCAATCGATCGTCCTCCCAGGGAAGATAGCCATGCTCAGAAGAAAGAGTAACACGTTCTCCAAACACACAGCATCCTATTAGATATTTTCTGAGAGTTACGTTTGCCGAACGTCCTTGTGGGTTATGCACCTCGTCATGCAATAAGCATCTCGTCCACCTACATCCTCCGGTTAGTCTCCGGCAATATCTATGAGCTTCCTGGATAGCATACTATGCAGGTGCTCGGTTGTGAGGGTACTTCATCCCCAGACGAGACGTTCTCGGCAGAGCAAATAGTAATGTGATCGAGTCACAGAATGGCAAACATTGTGAGATGATAAGAGGGCACCCTGGCTCGACCACCTATCTGCTGTTCAACTGAGAGTCCAAAGGTAAAGGGATCGTCTCTCCATGAAAACAACTGCGATGACAGCCAAGTTGCTCTCCTCAGCTCGTATATTCCAGTCGATAGGTTGATGAAGGCCGATCCGCGACGCTTGTAGCACAGATGTTATTCGTCGGTCATACGCATCTGTCGATATGATGGCCTCAAAAGCCTTTGCTAGGGAAGGTAATTCGAACCAGACGGATGTCATTGAAACCAGCGCGGTCAAAGGAAAAAGAAAATGGTAGCTGCAAAGTGAGCGTGTATGCGTTGGAGGTCCCGCGTTTCCTATACCAGATTGTGTATGAACAAGTTGTTTGAATCACAACTCTGGTAATAGACACGATGGACCGGGGGATGGATATCATGAAGAATTGTGGTGATAGTAGAGCAACGATCATCGCATTGTTAATGACGGCCAAAAAAAGATTGCAATTCATTAGAACGCGACAGTCCTGGGAATGCTTGTCCTTCTGTTCGCTCAGGCAGTTCATCAATTCCGTGAGAGGGAAAAAATCTTCGTCCGCGATGCTACGGAGAAGATAACTGGAAGTACAGTACAACAGCGTAAGAAATTGGTAACACGTCAAATGTCTACCACTTCTCATGTGCCGGACGCACTGGATGGTCTCATGTATCAGCGAAGTGTTGAAACCGAAGAGTGAGAGACTTACAGTCCAATTCCCACGTCCAGGCTGAACGAGGTTGCTTGATGAGGTGCAAGTAGGACTAGGAATGAGGCTCAGTATTATGCACAGTGACAATGAAGAGATGGACGTACCTCTGCTATGCCGTCCGGAGACAGCCTGACATCCTCATTCTGCTCCCACTCACGGTCATTACGACGCTTGCGGGCTGAGTTCGTCAAGATACCACCATCAATGATAGCCTATCATACACGGTCAGCAGCCAGAAAAGAACGCTCAAAGGAGATACTCACATGGGACACATGGATGTTCTGCTTGCCAAACTCCTTCGCCAGACTCTGTGACAATGCCCTCAACGCGTGCTTCCCAGCCGAGAACGCGCTGGTGGTGACGTTCCCTCGAACACTCGCTGTCGCTCCCGTGAAGATCAACGACCCTCTCTTCCCCTTTTCGTCGACCTGGTTTGCCTGGAATGCCTGGATAACGTTCTTCGAAAATGCGAAGGCACCTTCAAGGTTCGTCTGTGTGACGCCTCGGACGTCCTCCGGGGTGACATCGAGGAATGGTTTCCAGACGTCGTGTGTGGCGTTGTAGAGGGCGACGCGGATGGGCTGGCCTTGGTAATGAGCACGGATTCGGGCATAAGCGGTATTGATATCCGTGGTGCTGTAGGACGATATAGGGAACGGTTCGGCAGTCCCACCGGCGGCGTTGATCTCGTCTGAGAGAGCCTTGACAGAGTCGGCACCGCGAGCGACGAGGGCGACGGCGTAGCCTTCTTTAGCTAAGAGACGACTAGGAATAGTCAGACGACGGTAGTGGAGGCAGGAATCGAGAAAACATACGCTGCTGCCGCGCCTGTTCCAGATCCTGAACCAAGACCTGTAGCACACCAAAGCGTCAGCAATGTTGAGACTGCTACCACTGCGAAGGTGCTTCACCTGCGATAACAGCTACAGGTGTGTTTGCCATGTTAGAGAGGGGGAATGATGAGAAGTCGAGAGAAGGACTAAGGCCTATTTATTTATGAGCAGGATGGCGGAATTATCAGGTAAGAAGGGCATTACCAAGCGATCTGTAATGCTCTGTCATACCGCGAGGTAATGTCCGAAGCTGACACCATGCTCAGCATGATGGGAAGCTGATAGAGTCGCGGGCTGGCGTTGCAGAGAGAAATCTTGGGCGTGAAGGGACAGCACTGGCTTGGCGAAAGAGGAAAGGAAGTGTTTGAAAATCGGAAGGGTTGTCTTTGTTTGGCAGCGTCGTGTCGATGCCGGCTTGCCGAACACCACCATGATCGTCCACCATCCGCTTCCTACCGTACGTCAAGCGTACGTCGCTGCTACGATGGTAGTCCGCACCAGAAGCGCAGCCGCGCTTAACTGGATTTGTCTGCTACTGTAACCTCCAAAACCACAACGCGATATTAGGCTGATTATTAAGTACGCGCAAAGTACACTGTCATGACTCATTTGTTCCTACTCTGTCGCGACTCACTCCCTTCCTTTCGACATGCCCTGGATTGCTGCTCTGGAATATGAATATATGGTACTCCAGGACTCTGTTTCTTTTTGGCTTCTGGAAAGACTTCTCCTCGCACATCTCTCATGTAAACTGTAATGAGAGGGGTATCAACTTTCGCTCTGCCTTACTCTGCCCCCGCTTTGTGTCGTGCTTGTAACATCTTCGGCTAATCGGTCTATTAATACCGTGGATATGGAGTAGACAAGACTACAGTAATTCCACGCCTACTGCAGTTAAATAATTATGATCTAGAGCTCTAGCTCCAGCGGTGGTGTAATCTCGCTAGTTTGTCAGATTCATCTGGGCTCTGGACTGATATTCCGGTCGCACGGGAGGTTGAACCTCCGTTGTGATAAACAAACTTTAGCTACGAGATGACAACGACTTTCAAATTCCTGTGATTCTACATCGACTCCTGGGGTTCTGTTCAAAGACATGTCTTTCTATTGTTTATGGGGTGGTTTAAAGTTAGACTGCAGGTCAATTCTGGAGGCAACGTTGAGTCAGAGTCACTGAAGAAGCACGGATGGACGGAATTGTCTTCAGAACCATGGTGCGTTGAATCAGGCACTTCTCGCCCCTATTGAGGGCCGCCTCGGGATTCGAAACAATTTGCAGGAACCTCAAAGACACTGGTCACCGCCTCGTATGTCTTAGCAGCATCTGATTAGTGCACTAACGATTTTGTATAAAAGGCCATACTGGTTTCCGCTGCTTTTGTATCCAACTTTACCCTCAATACTCAAATCCATATCTTCAAGATGCTGTCTTCCGCTTTCCTCACGATTGCATTGGCTACTGCAGCTTTCTCGCACCCCACGAAACGACAGACCGGCGGTGTGATCACCTCTTGTACTGTTCCGAATACCGCTGCTCTGACATTCGTATGTGTAACTTCTTCGAGTCGTGCTAGATGCATTTAACTGACAAGTACTAGGATGACGGACCTTACATTTACTCGTACGTTTCAAATCTAATATGTGTCATGTCGTTTACTTATAGTGATATTCAGGCAAAACATCGTCGATATTCTCGACGCTAAAGGTGTCAAGGGCACGTTCTTTGTCAGTACGTACCATATTAACTTCATATATGAACTCGTCGAATCTAATATACATTCGAACTTTTTAGACGGCAACAACTGTAAGTTTTAGCAAGCTGCGAGTGGTATTCTCGGTGCTTATGCACGCGTACTCGCAGATGGTTGTATATACGGAGACACCGAGAGAGCAGCACTACAGAACGCATACTCAAAGGGTCATCAGATTGCTTCGTGAGTGACGATTTAATGTCCAAATGCGGTGTTGATTAACTTATATTATCAATACAGGCATACATGGGCACATAAAGATCTGGCTACGCTAACCACCGACCAAGGTATGTAGTTCGACGACACAGTTTCGTGAAGCAATGTTCTAACGTGGGCTTATTGGCAGTCGAAAGTGAATTTACTCTCACTGATAGTACGTTCCTCACCAATCGATAACGAATCTCAACTCACTGCTAATGCAGCGGCTTTGGAGAAAATCCTTGGAATCAAGGTCGCGTTTATGAGACCTCCATATGGCAGTTACAACGACGGTGTGTTACAAGTCGCGGTTGCTCACAACCAGAGTGTGATTATCTGGGATTTCGAGTATGTCTGCCTTTTTGCCTACCCAGCGGCTGTCGTGACCTGACTGCTTATATGTAGTTCTGGGGATTCCGTCGGAGAAACTGCTGCGAATAGCGAGAAGGATTATGATACCCTTGTGGCTAAGCATCCTAGCACAATCTTGACTCTGAACCATGAGACTGTCCGTGAGTACTTAGTTCGATTCACTCAATGAAGAACAATCTGATGTTGGAATATCTAGAAACTACTAGGTGAGTGGTTTCGATAACCACGATGATATGAGTCTTATATCAACGCATCTACAGTACGACCGTTCTCCCGCATGCCCTTGACGATTTGCTAGGTGCAGGCTATAAGCTCGTGACCGTCGCTGAATGTCTTGGCCTGTCACCGTATCTAAGCGTTGCGGCGCCTAGTGCGCAAGATGTGCGTGTTTCTCCTAGATCCATTTCGGTTGATTGCTAATGTGTCCTCCTACTTGAAGGCTTCGTGGACCTGTTCGAACACAAATTAATCGTTGTTTATTTTATGCTGATTGCTTCGCTACATGGACTTGTACACCATATTGTTATTTAGGATTCATTGTTTTTCAAATACCATCATGCTTCGACACTTTATTATTCGTATGAAGGGGGAAAATGAATCTGCGCATATTGATTAAGCCTTTTCAATCCACTCATCAGCAAGATGTTTTCCTTTGTAAATTCATCGTGCATTCAGTTCCTCTTACTCTCTTAACCCTAAATGCTTCATGCTGATGATTACAAGGTTACAGAAAGCCGTACTAGGACCAGTAGTACTTCACTCCAATTTTCTATGGTTCTAATTGGACGCGCGCAATCTAACAGCAAAAGCACCTCTCAGACATACCGACTTTCTCTGCAGATATTTTCTAAACTCTTATACAAGCGTCAAATTCCCAGCGCTGCGTCGAGTACCACATTCGCCTTCAGTAGGATCTTTGGCCCGGAAGCTGAGGCCTCCAAGTCCTTGGTATCACCTTTATCCTTGCATTTCTCGCCTAGTTTCAGCCCAATGTTAACACATACCGCCACTTTCCCATCAGAAACAACGGCATTCGGACCCTGATTGATGTCGACCATCGTGCTTGGATCGTATATGTCGTCGTGCCCTGGCATAAAGAGGTGTAAATCCTGGGACAGGGCGCCCTCCATAATTGCTCTATCGACCTTGATGGTGAGCTCGATAAGCTCTCTAATGCGATCACCGAACGTCCCCTGGATGTTTGCCTTGGGTGCGGAATTCTTCCATCCTGCGATACGGAGGACGTCTAAAAGGTCGTTCATGAGCGCTTCGAGAGCAAAGTCTCGAGTGGCATCAGATTGAGGGCCGTATTTGGCCATCTGTCTTGTGGCAGCTCGCCATTGAGCTGCCGCCTCAAGAGAACCTAAGGGAATGCAGATGTAAACAAATAATGCATAAACATATCCTTGAAAGTACGCACTTGTCTCTCTGAATCTTTTGTAAGATGTGACAAAATACTTGTGCTCCTTGTCAGATATACTCCAGCGCTGAACGAGTCTTCGGCATGTCTTTGCCAGCACGGATTGGATGACTGCCTGGACAACGATACCCTGCTTGTCTTTGGTGATCCTACGCATGAGAAGCTCGGTGACACGTCGACCCAGAATGGCTTGCACGTTCTTCGCCGCATCATTTAGCTCCGCCAACCCATCCAACGTCTTTACATGTGCGTGCTTGAATTTCAGCTTGTCCGAGATCAAAGCCGCCAACTGCATCATGTCACAATTCAAAGACTCCAACATATCCTTTATTTCCATGCAGGAGTACGAATCGGTTCTGACGTGGATTCGACAGTTGTCATGCAGAGCATCATCCGCCTGTAGTGCCAGCTCCCGCCTCCTTGACCTCAGTGCATTCAAGGGATCGTCTGAATCCTCGGGTTCGGGGAGTAACGGGGGGCAGTATTTTCGCCGGCGTTATGATTGCTCCCAGAAGAAAGCGTAGTCGATCGGGCATGGTCAGAGTTGCCACGGCCAGACGAGGAGACGGTAGAGTTTTCGATCCTGGTGGCTTTCTGTTTCTTCTTGCCATTATGGTTCGGGCGCGCGACAGTATTTCGAGGCTTTCCGCGATCTGGATTTGTCTGGCTCCGAGTTACAGGCCTGAGATCACCGTTCGGCTGCATATTGAACTCCAGTTTTCGGTTAATTTAATCAATACACGCCTCGGTATACAGCTCTTACCAGTTCTACACACTGCGGGGTGTACAGTGGTTGGAGGACGGTATCAGTTTGTGGATGTGAGTAAGATTCAGAAGTCGAGTCATCAGTAAGTCATCAGATAAACGCGGCTTTCCTTGGACGTTTTCGGTTCCAAAACATAGAAGAATGTCTTTCCACATGAGGGCTATCTTCTGTTGAATTAGAACATACCAGAGTTGAGTCATGCTCCTTCTTTACCATGATATCCTAAGAGCGAAGGCCGAAGTTTGGCCATTTCTGGACATGACATATCCTTCGGCGAACGCAGGGGTGCTTCTTTGCTCTTGCCACCACTTGCAAACCGATTCCAGTTGAACATCATGTCTTCGCGACTCTTCTATGTTTCTATGGCACTTTCTTTATTTAATGCTCTCCACGGGACAGATGCCCTGTTTTTTTTTTGACGCGATCCCTTTCATCCCTTGCCCGGTGTAGTAATTCATGGCAACCGCCCCTACTCAACGAAAAGCATATAACGGTCGTCACCGAAAGTTGGTGCTGTCCTTTGATCTGGGAACCACCTTCAGCGGTATCTCGTACAGGTGTTGCTCCAGTATATTTTCATTTTTTTTTCACGCGGCTAACGATAGCCTCCTTGAAGTATACTTGATCCTGGAGTCGTCCCAGAGATAAACGGAGTAACAAGGTACGTTCCTGGTGCTGACATTTGCCGTTTAGGCTGACAGCGGTCTCCTAAGGTTCCCTTTTCAAGACGCCGGTAGCGACGCCAAGATACCAACGATCATGTTTTACGACGCTCTCGGGAAACTCAAAGCTGTAGGCGCTGAGACGCAGCATCCGTTTACAGAAGAGATTGCTCAAGCAGAAGGATGGACGAAATATAGCGGGCAAGTATATGAAAGTCTACAAAATGGACAAGATTATGACGCTTTTACCTTGCAGATTCAAATTGCATCTTGGGCGTCAAGTAGCGTCGGCGTACATTCAGCCACTTCCTCCTTTGAAACAGATCGTGACACTCTTTTCCGACTTCTACGCATACTTATACACGTGTGCCAAGTCCTTTGTGCAGGAAACTCACCACATCTCGTCCTCCCAATGGTCCAGTATGGAAGGCGGTATTCACTTCATACTCGCACATCCGAATGGATGGGAAGGGGAGGAGCAAAACAAAATGAGAGATGCTATAATTAGCGCTGGACTTATCAGCAATGGTGAACAAGAACATCCGCGCTTGTCCTTTGTCACCGAAGGAGAAGCTAGTCTTCACTTTTGTTTGAACAAAGGTCTCTCACGATACACTTCGGTAATGAATCTTTTCGTCTGTTGCTTCTTTCTTTCATTTCATGTTTTACTAGAACGAAGATGGCTTTATGATTGTTGATGCCGGAGGTGGAACGGTTGACATAAGTACGTATTCGAGGGCTGGTGTTTCTGAAGGCAACCGCTGTTTTCAAGAAATAGCGATACCTCAGTGTGAGTTTTTGCGTTGGAATTCCGGCAATTCATCCGACGTCTTTTGTGAAGGTCAATTATCGGGCTCTATATTCGTTACTGGACAAGCTCAGATCTATCTTCGAGGTGATTACTTAATGGCGCGATTACCATTGTTGATGTCTAATCTTTGTGCGTTTAGATAAATTGAAAGGAACAGTCTACGCCGAAATGGCCAATGTTATTGCTGATTGTTTTGACAAGACAGCGAAGTTGCAATTCAGGAATGCTGAAGAGCCGGCCTACATCCAGTTTGGGACCATTCGAGACAATGACCCTGCTCTGGGTATCCGTGGAGGGAGACTCACACTGCTCGGGTGCGTGATCGTACTTGAATCCAACTCATAACTTTTCCGACGATATTATCATAGGAGCATCGTTGCTGGATTTTTCGAGCCGTCTTTACGCGACATCATCCAAGCTATTGACCATCAGTGTTCGATATCACCCAAGAATATATCGGTTTGTACTCACCTACATTCTGATGCTCTTAGAACATGAATTTATATTCACCAGGCCGTCTTCCTTGTCGGAGGATTTGCTGCGAGCAACTTCCTCTACTATAAATTACAGGCGCACCTGCAACCCCTCGATATTCAACTATCTCGTCCGGATAGCCACGTGTCTGTCTTCTTCAAAGTTTCTTTACCGGCTGTATAAATGTTTGATACTTCTTCTAGCAACAAGGCCGTCGCCGACGGTGCTGTCTCTTACTATATTGATCATGCGGTAAATGCCAGAATGTCGAGATACAATCTCGGTGGCAAAGAGTTCACTTCCTACGAGAAGTCGATGTCCGAGCATCGACGTCGTGCAGATAAGGCGTATGTAGCCGCCAACGGGGAGTTGTCTTTGGGAGATCAGTTCGATGCTATCCTTCCGAAAGTAAGGTCGTGCTTCGGATAACCGTTTATTTTTATGCTAAGAATTGGATAGGGTATTCTAGTATCTGAGACGACGGAATTCCGACGCACCTATCATCTGTACTCCGAGACTCTGGAGGACCTGACATCCATATCGGATGATATAGTTTGTTATCGAGGCTTGAAGACAGATCCGCGTTGGATGGACGCAGATGAAGGTTTGTCTATCATTTGACATGGATGTAGGCATAAAGCTGATGCGAATCCTTCAGCTATGTACGAAGTCCTTTGCACAGTTACCGCCAATACTCAACAGGCGACAAAAACACTCAAACCTCAACATCGACCCGATGGAAGGACCTTCTACAAGCTTGACTACGATGTCGTCTTGCTTTTCGGTTTAACAGAACTGCAGGCATACGTGTCCTGGAAGCACAAGGTATGTGCTACTAGTCCGGGACCTTATTTCTATACTCATTGCGGTCTTTTCAGGGAAAAGAGAAAACGCAAGATCGTTCAGTTTCATTTCAGCTTATCTTGACTTGACGACATGTCAGAGGCCCCGCTCGTATCATCTATGCGCACCATCTCTAACAAGACCGATGCTGTTGAGAGAAATGCCTCGCCTAAATTGCCACAGCCTATAATTGAACTGTCATTGTTGTACCGACGCTGAGGACCAACATGAATGTCTACAAGTGTGCATCGCTATCTGAGTTCCCACTGTCACCTTTGGGATATATACATTCTAGAGAACTTGCGTTACTGAGAGTAAGAACATGGATTATACAACGACTTTCTGAGCAGCGGTGTAAAGCGTCGAGCAAAGCAAGCAGAAAACCTATGTATCGGCCACGCCAGGAGGTTTATAAAAGTATTGAACGTGTAATACTAATAGATGAAAAGAAATTATCCACGAGACGGTACCAATATACAAAAATACGTTTTACACGATGCGGTCATAGACGATTCGCGCCGGACCCCTGAAAAATGGAGCACGAGTATTCTGTCAGTAATCGTTAATCTGGATATGATAGCTTTACCTCTTCTCCTCGTCCTACGACTGTGTCAGCCTAAGAATTAAGCATCGGTTACTTTACTCACATTTTCCTTCCAACTAAATTGTGCTTTAAGCTCCGTTCTTCCGAACAAAAGGATGATATCGTAGGCAAGAGTGAAGTACGACTTCCCATCAGGCCTTCGTTGAAGCTTGAGAGACTTCGCCACTTCAGAAGTGTCAGCTGTTATGGTGCAAAACACCGAATATTCTTCTATAAGGAGGATCAAAACGCGAGATAGCACACGGAAATGCGGAAAATAGACCTGGTTCTTCATCGGACCAAAGAGGTTGCTCTTTGGTACCGCGGTAACACTCTATCTCGGCCGTTATGGACTGAAGCTCAACTAAATGCATGGCATACTGCAAAAAAGAACAGCGAAATTCTGTCTCTTCCGAGACTTGCGTGCACTGTGCTTCTGTGTCAGTCACTGCAGATGGAAATTTGTTTAGGTTGGTTTCTGCGTCGACGTACCTTGGGCAACATGCAAGAGAATAGACCGCCGATGGAAAGAACACCAGCTGCATCAAAGAAGGTAGCATCTGTTCGACTACTATGCTCAGCATCAAGGGGGTTATACTCTGTGTACACAGGAACGCCGTAGTCGTATTTGGATACACGGGCCGCGACAACGTGATCCAGATAGAACGATAGGGCACCATCTGCGACGGCTTTATTTCTGATATTGTGAGCATAGGTGAGATTCAAGTCAAGCAATTGAATTTGAGTTACTCACACATGACTGTCTGGCCGAGAAAAGCTGATATCGAGTGGTTCCAAGTGCTCTTTCAGCTTTGAGAATAGCCAATCACTCGCAGCAAATCCGCCGACAAGAAAGACCGACTGATAATTGCTATCAGTGATCTGAGACTGGGATGAGAATCCCTAACAGGCTTACCGAAACAGGTTTCATGGCTTTGGTGCGTTGGCTATCAATGACTTTGATCATAGAGGCGATTGAAGGCTCAAAGAAACCGGCAACCTCGGACCTATTCGTCAAGCGGACATTAGTAGAAGAAGGCTTCAAGAACTAACACGTACCCTGCCAACTTTAGCTGTCCTGAGCGAATGTCCAGTTTTGGATCTCTGTCCTTCATGGTACCGAACTTGATAAAGGATGCCTCCTCGACATCCCTAAATCGAAGCTTCGTAGTCGCATCAAAACACTCCGCTATCATGTCGACTTCATCAGCGAACCGAGATCCAGCTAATTTTTCTGCGAGAAACATCAGAATAGTAGATGTGGGGGATCATTGAGACGTATATACCTCGTAAGAACAATTTAGCACGAGCAGTCACATAAATGGTATTAGCAGCAATAGTATGAGAAGAAGAGTAAATGAGTAAACTGTATTGTATAGCGGTACGACTACAAGGCTTTTATACCTCTACAGATATTCTAGTAAGTTCTATGAGTGTCCCAAATTATAGCTAAGTTAGTAAGATAGAAAGTTCGAGTATAGACGCGACTTTGCGTTCATGGGTAAGGTCCGGTTAAACACTTGCGAACCGACTAGTGTCGGCTTGCTCGGCTAACAAATGGAACCGGTAAAATTGCCTGGATAGGTATATGAGAGCGTAGAGGCACAATGAGATACGAGGAAACGAACAAGCTGGGGCCGCGATTTCTTCGAACGCGTGGCTATCAACATTCGGTGACTGGATGCTCGAGTAAGTACTGATATCGACAGTTCCTCCGCCTGCGTCGACAATCATAACTCCTTCCTCGTCCTATCATTGAAGTGCTTAGGTCGTGTAATGAGATAAAAAAGAACATGGCTCACTCGTATATACGACTCGAGTCCCTGATGAATGCAGAAGTGAAGGCTAGCTTCTCCTTCAGTGACAAAGTGCACCCGGGAATGACCTTCGTCGTCATCAGGAACTAGTCCAGCATCAACAGCCGCTTGTCGCATCTTGCACTGTTGGGACCCCTCCCATCCGTTGGGGTGACTGAGTACGAATTCGATGCTACTCTCCACCGAGTTCCAGAGTGAGACAGCATTCTGATGGGCATCCAAAATAAACGTCTTCGTACAATCAAAGAGATACGCGTAGAAGTCAGCGAACACGGTTACGACATCCATTCCATCTGGAAGGGGTGGGATCCCCCGGGAGATTTCCTCTGAGGACGCGGAGGGTGGTCTGAGATGTAATTTGAACCTGTTTTTTTAGTAGACAGGCTGAATAGCCTCTCAAATGACAGTAAACTTCACACTTACGCAGAGCATCTATTCCAGCCGTCATCTTCGGCATCTTCAACTACGTTCTGCTTCAGCGCCTCTGCACCAACTGCCTTGACGTTCCCTTCTTGGTCATAGTACATGATGGTGGGGATTTTCGCGTCGCCACCTACGTGCTCCTGCGAAGGAAACCTAAGAGAATGGCCTGTCAAAAGAACGTACTACGGCATAAAGTCAAAGACATCGTATACCTAGTTACCCCCTTGATCTCAGGCACTCGACCTGGGTCAAGAATACTATTCAACGAATCAGCAGACGCTAAGCGCTAAAAAGTGGCAACCAAGTCTTACCTGTAAGATGCCCCGGAGAACGTTGTGCCAAGATCCATCGCAATAACCAGCTTTCTTTGTGTTCCATCGTATGGTTTCCTTTCAGACATCGTGGAGAATGCTGGAAAAACGTGCTTGGGTGGTGAAAGAAAGAAGGAAAGGGGCTCAAGTGAGTCTTGAACAGCCGGCCCGAATATCCGATCCAAATCCTTTCTCTTACCAACACCACTTTGCTCTAGCTTGCTGCCTGCAAGCACCTCAAAATTAAATATCAACTGTACGCTGTTGTTTTTCTATATATCCACCGACCCTTAAGGCTTTTCCTTTGATTGATCCCGTTTTGACAGCACGCCGCCTCTCGTCTTGCTCTCGTCCAATGACTTTGCTGGCATCCACCGTCAGTTATTTGAAACGCATTATACCAGGAACTAGTATGCGTACCGACGACCGCAGCTTTCCTGACCCGACCGCCGAAGCACAGGATCTCCATACTAGACGTGATAGTGGTCTGTGTTGCGAAACCGACCACGAACTGAAAATCGGAGACGCCAAAAATCCCGAACATTCTCGCGAAAAGAGCATCGAAACGACCGCTAATGATGTAGGCGAATTACACCTGGTCGCTTCGAAGGACTCTCAGCCGTATCATGCGATAAAGAAGGGCACGGATGAACAAAAAGACGACTATGAACAAAGAGTGCATGCGGATCGGGAAATGTTGAAGCAGGCGACGCGAGTAAAAAGGAAAGCAGAGAAGCAGAGAGACGAAGTACTACGAGAACTGGACCAGCTTCATACCCACCTGGAGCTTCAAGCATCCGAAATAGCTTCGTTTCAGAACTACACAAGTTCGTTGGAGCAAGCCCGATTGTGCGATATGACAGAGATGGAGAATTTACGCAAGCACTGCCAAAATCTCGAGCACCAATTACATGCTACTCATGCGGTGCTTATACAAGAACGGGAACAGCGCCAAATGGATAGACGATTACTAGCGACGCGTGCACAGGAGCTTCATGATACTGAAACTTTCTTGACGAAAGCTGATCTGTTCTCTGGAGCGGAAGTGAAGGTGATGGTTCAGGGTCTTAATTCCGAGATCTTGCAACTAGCCGCCGACATAGTAGACACATTGCAGTTCGAAGAAAACGCAATGGAGGTAGATGGTGGGGACCAGCGGCCGATGGAACATTGTCTCGTGATCGATGCTCGTATGAAGCAACTCCTGGAGGCTGGAGGCGACCCGGATACGCATGCCATCATTGTCCAGGCTGCACTACAAGGCGTAATTACTCGACTCTGCCGACGGTTCATTTCTGAATGGTCTAAGCAACCTTCCACGGATGACGATCTGTATGATTTATATCGTGATATTCGAAAGAAGTGTAGGTGCTTTCTTGTTTCTCAATCTGATACGTTACTGAGATCTAATACAGACGCGGACAGCCCTGCCGTGGCAGGCAGGTGGAGGTCAATGACCCGCGAGAAAAGCAAGTACAGCGTGGTATCAGAAACTGAAGAGAATTTCTGTTCTCGTGTCCTTGAGGTGGTGTTGAATGTGTTGCGTATTGCCGGGTGGTCGCCTGCAGACGCGAAGGGCACTCTCATACAGACTTTTGGCAAACGTGTTTCTGCGATCGTGAAGGCGGCGATGAAACTAGATCGGGCTATGGGCGAGGGTATCACGTCTCAAGACCTAGTGGTGTATACTGCACACTTCGATGATCATTTTGACTCTAACACGATGGTCGATGCATATGGAAATCAGAAGGAGGACAGCGACGCTGTGGCGTGTACATGTGAGCTTGGGCTTAAAGTCTCCGGTGGGAGCAATATTTTATTGAAGACTGGTGTCGTTTTGTACTCTGCACTTTTGGCCTAGGATGGTTCTTTTCTATATTTGACTTGAAGTACCTTATTTTGATGTATGTTTAATTTTTCCCTAGAGTTCTAGTGAAGTAATTCGAACATCTTGCTGATTGTTTTGACAAGACGGCCAAGTTGCGATTCAGGAATGCTGAAGAGCCGGCCTACATCCAGGTTGGGACCATTCGGGACAACGATCCTGCTCTGGGTATTCGTGGAGGGAGACTCACATTGCTCGGGTACGTGATCGTACTTGAATCCAGCTCGTAACTTTTCCGACGATATTATCATAGGAGCATCGTTGCTGGGTTTTTCGAGCCGTCTTTACACGACATCATCCAAGCTATTGACCATCAGTGTTCGATGTCACCCAAGAATATAACTGTTTGTGCTCACCTACATTCCGACGCTCTTAGAACATGAATTCATATTCACCAGGCCGTATTTCTTGTCGGAGGATTTGCTGCGAGCAACTTCCTCTACTCTAAATTGAGGCAATTTCGCTCGGCATTTTCCTTGACCTGCAACCCCTCGATATTCAACTTTCTCATCCGGATAGCCACGTGTCTGTCTTCTTCAAAATATCTTTACCGGCTGTATAAATGTTTGATATTTCTTCTAGCAACAAGGCCGTCGCCGACGGTGCTGTCTCTTACTATATTGATCATGCAGTAAATGCCAGAATGTCGAGAAACAATCTCGGTGGCAAAGAGTTCACTTCCTACGAGGTGTCGATGTTCGAGCATCGACGTCGTGCAGATAAGGCGTATGTAGCCGCCAACGGGGAGTTGTCTTTGGGAGATCAGTTCGATGCTATCCTTCCGAAAGTAAGGTTGTGCTTCGGATAACCGTTTATTTTTATGCTAAGAATTGGATAGGGTATTCTAATATCCGAGACTCTGGAGTTCCGGCGCACTTATCATCTGTACTCCGAGACTCTGGAGGACCTAACATCCATATCAGATGATATAATTTGTTATGGAGGGTCAAAGACAGATCCGCGCTGGATGGACACTGATGAAGGTTTGTCAGACATCTACCCTTTGAGATACAAGCTGAAGCGAATGGTTAGCTATGTACGAAGTGCTTTGCACCATTACCGCCAATACTCAGCAGGCAGCGAAAACTATCAAACCTCAAAGCCGACCAGATGGAAGAACCTTCTACAAGCTTGACTACGATGTTGTCCTGCTTTTTGGTTTAACAGAGCTACAAGCATATGTGTCCTGGAATCACAGAGTATGTATATTTATCATAAGTTCTTGTTCCCGCTTTTATCTCGGCTGTTACAGGGGAAAGAGAAAAGGCAAGATGGATTTTACTTTTGCTCCATACAATCTCATCGCTATAACAAAGAGGTCCCGCTCGCATTGTTTATACCCAATATCTCTGATTCAGCGTGACAGTGAGTATATAACGTGAAGAAACATGGTGACACCCTGAGCTGATGCTGCCCTCGCAGAGACGAGGACGTTATAATTACTTGATCCGGCAACATTGAGCTTCTGTCTGTGAACGTGCTCTTCCTTCATGAGATCGCCAGCGACATTCTTCCAAAACGAACAGATAGGAACGTAGACGTATTTATATGGGCCATGCTCAAAAGTCTTCAATTCTTTTACATTGCTTTTACATGTACATAATGCGAACAGAGGGCGTAGCAACTTTATACCCATCGTCGATGATACTGCTTTACACTCATTCGCTTTGAGAAAGCCAGCTACTGAGTAGGATCTAATATCCAGACATGAGCGGAAACATCACAGGATGCGGTCATAAACGACTCGTGCTGGGCCCCTGAATGATACTGTGTCAGCCGACCAGTGTGTAAGCAAGACATGTCCACTTCACCTCTTCTCTTCACCCTATGAAAATATGAGCGTCCCGGAAGCAAATTTTGATAATTTGACTTACGTTCTCCTTCCAACTCAACTGCGCCCTGAGTTCTGTTCTTCCGAACAAAAGAACAATATCGAAAGAAAGAGCGAAATATGATTTTCCATCCGGCCTTCGTCGAAGCCTGAGAGACTTGGCAACTTCAGAAGTGTCCGCCTCAATGGTGCAAAAAGACGAGTATGCGTCTGGTATAGCACTAAGAATAGCGGTTGAAAACCAATACGTCGAGACAAACCTGGTTCCTCATCCATCCAAAGGGGCTCTGTTTTGATACCACGGTAACATCTTATAACAGTTGCTATGTACTGAAGATTAGCCAAATGAATCGAATTTCGATAGAATGTGTGGCGGAATTCAGTAGTTTCTGAGACTTGGGTGTCCTATGTATCTGAGTTAGAGACCGGGAACTAGCAGGAAACAAGTAGGGAAAATGATTTACCTTGGGAAGTATGATAGTAAATTGGCCTGGAATAGAAAGCACTCCAGCTGCATCAACGAATGTGGTGTCTCTACGAGCGTAATGGTCAGCGTCGTGCGGGTCATAAGTCATGTATACCGAGATGCCATAGTCATATCTGGACACACGAGCGGCTACGACATGGTCCAGATAAAATGACAGAGCACCATCAGCAACAGCTTTATTTCTGTCCGAGTCCAAGACATAAGCATTAATAAGAGGGGACCGGGGAAGGAACACTCACACATGACTATCCGGCCGGGAACATTGTATTTCGAGCGGTTCTAGATGTTCTTTCAACTTCGAAAATAGCCAATCACTTGCCGCAAATCCGCCGACAAGAAAGACAGACTTCACAGACCGTAAGCATTATCAGACGGCATTAAAGAACCTTTATGTACTGACTTACCGAAACAGGTTTCGTTGCTTTGGCTCGTTGATTATCGATTACCCGAATCATAGACGCTATTGATGGCTCAAAGAAGCTGGCGACATCGGATCTATTCAACATCAAATGGAGGATTGGTGCACGGAAGTCCCGAGAACTACCGCGTACCCTGCCAACTTCAGCTGTCCAGAGCGGATATCCAGCTTGGGATCTCTGTCCTTCATGGTGCCGAATTTGATATACGAGGCCTCTTCAATGTCTCTGAATCGAAGCTTCGTAGTCGTATCAAAACATTCGGCTATAAGGCTGACTTCGTCGGCAAACCGAGATCCCGCCAATTTTTCTACAGGCAAAAAATTATAAGTGCATGTACACAAATAATTGAATTTGGTGCGCATAAGTACCCTCCAAAAAAACCTTTGCACGAGCGGTTACATAAATGGAACCGGTAAAATTGCCTGAGTGGACGAATGAGACCGAAAGCCAGAAGCAGAGAAAGAGGAAACAGACAAGCTGGAGCCGAGATTTCTTCGAACGCATAACTGTCAGCATTTGGTGACTGAACGCTAGAATAGGCGCTGATATCAACGGTTCCCCCGCCAGCATCGACAATCACGACACCGTCCTCGTCCTATCAAGGAGTTAGGCTGTAGAATAGTGTAACGTCAACTTAAGCAGCTTGCTTGTATATAATGTTCCAGCCCTTGGTTGACGCAGAAGTGAAGACTAGCTTCTCCTTCGGTAACGAAGTGGACCCGCGAATGCCCACCGTCGTCGTTAGGGATTAAGCCTGCATCGATAGCCGCTTCCCGCATCTTGCTTTGTTGGGATGGCTAAGAACAAATTCGATACTGTCCTCTACTGATTTCCAAATCGAGGCGGCATTCTGATGCGTATCCAGGATGAAAGTTTTCGTACACTCGAAGAGGTACGCATAGAAGTCGGCGAATACGGCAACAACATCCATTCCATCTGGAAGAGATGGAATTTCTTGGGTACTCTCATCTGAAGTTGTTGAGGGAGGTCTCAGGCGTAATTTAAACCTGTTCATTTCGTAGGATGGCGCTTAGAATTCTTTTACACGCAAGAAATACACACTTACAGGGAACATCTAAGCCAGCCATCGTCCTCCGCGTCTTCAACTACGTTCTGCTTTAGTGCTTCAGCACCCGCGGCC
Source organism: Armillaria solidipes (assembly GCA_022818035.1). Classification (NCBI taxonomy): domain Eukaryota; kingdom Fungi; phylum Basidiomycota; class Agaricomycetes; order Agaricales; family Physalacriaceae; genus Armillaria; species Armillaria solidipes. Next base: position 270,561 of record JAIWYQ010000024.1, read on the forward strand.
TTTACGTTTCCATCCTGGTCGTAGTAAATGATTGTAGGGATTTTGGCGTCGCCGCCGACGTGCTCCTGGGACGGAAACCTGAAAGAAAAGTACGCTATAACATAATACAAGTGGTTGGAGGAGATAAGGACCTTGTTACACCCTTGATTTCTGGCACTCGACCAGGGTCAAGAATACTGTTCAGTAAGTCACGACGGGGTCACAAAGAAAAATGGCCAAGCTTCACCTATATGACACCCCAGAGAACGTTGTGCCAAGATCCATCGCGATAACGAGTTTCCTTTCTGTACCATCATAAGGTTTTCTTTCGGGCATGATCGTGAAAAGTACGGTGGGGACGCGCTCGGATGATGGTGGTGGGAAAGAAGAAGGGCTCAACGCAAGGTTCAAAGGTAGCTCGACTCCCGGTCCGGATATCCGAATTTTCTGTCTCATCCGATCTCATCGTGTATAGCTTCCCATTCATTATTCAACGTCTGCTGGGAAAAATCGGACAAATTTTAGACCAAAACACAATCGAATAGCAAGTTTTCAACTATTCTCTTGTACAAGGACTCCAATACTTACTCTTTTTCTGACCTTTTCCTTCAGGTGTGACTCTTCCCCCAAGGCGATCGAGCACTTATTCGTGCCACTACAGTTTAACCTCAATGTCTTGGCTAGACTCCACCCTCAATACTCTCCGACGCATCACCACAGAAATCATGGCATCCGATGACCACAGCTCGCCCAACTCAGCTCTTATTAAAGTTCAGGACGCCGGGATGTCGTTGCACTATCATGACAATGAGTCTGACGACAACCGATCACGAATCGAGACTGTCGGCGACCTCGCCGTAGATGGGAGAGAAATAGTTGTTGATGACGACGAGTCACGCGCGTTGGCTTCCCAGTCGCATCAGGCGATGAAGAGGGACATACTGGAGGAAGACGAAGAGAGAAGAAATGCAGATAGAGAAAAGTTGAAGCAGGTCACGCAAGCAAGAAGGAAGTCGGAGAGACTAGAGAGAGAAAGAGATGATGCGCTACGAGAATCGGCACGTTCTCAGGTCATCCTGGACCATCAGGCATCCGAGATATCTTCCCTTCGCAACCTTGCCAAAACTTTAAAGGACACTCGGCTAGAAGACATGGCGGAGATGAAGCACTTGTACAAGCAGAACAAAGCCCTGGAGCAAGACCTTCAAATCGTTAGTGCGAAACTTCTTCACGAACAAGAACAACGCCAAGCAGATCGACGACTGCTAGCGACGCGGGCAAAGGAGCTTCATGAAACGGAAATCTTCTTGACGAAAGCTGATCAGTTCTCTGGCGTGGAGGTAAAGGCGATGGTACAGGGCCTTAATACCGAGATCTTGCAATTGGCTGCCGACATAATAGACGTTCTCCAGATCGAAGACAGCGCTATGGAAGTAGATGGGGACCAATGGCTGACGGGGCAGCATCTCATTCATGGGCGCATGGTGCAGTTGCTTCAGACTCGAGATGACCCCGATATGCATGCAACCGTTGTCCAGGCTGCACTGCAGGGCGTCCTTACTCGACTCTGCCGACAGTCCATTTCCGAGTGGTCTCAGCGCTCTTCCACGGATGCCGATCTGCATGATATATATCGTGACATTCGGAAGAAATGTAATTGTTTGCCTTTTTCCCGGATCATTATATTACTGAATCTACGATATAGACACCAATAATCATGCCGTAGCAGGCAGATGGAGATCGATGACCCGCGAGAGCAGCAAGTACAGCGTGGTATCAGAAACTGAAGAGAATTTCTATTCTCGTGTCCTTGAGGTGGTGTTGAATGTGTTGCGTGTTGCCGGGTGGTCGCCTGCAGACGCGAAGGGCACTCTCATACAGACTTTCGGCAAACGCGTTTCTGCGATCGTGAAGGCGGCAATGAAATTAGATCGGGCTATGGGCGAGGGTATCACGTCTCAAGACCTAGTGGTGTATGGTGCGCACTTTGATGATCATTTTGACTCTAACACGATGGTCGACGCATATGGAAATCAGAAGGAGGACGGCGACGCTGTGGCGTGTACATGTGAGCTTGGGCTTAAAGTCTCCGGTGGGAGCAATATTTTATTGAAGACTGGTGTCGTTTTATACTCTGCACTTTTGGCCTAGGATGGTTCTTTTCTATATTTGACTTGAAGTACCTTATTTTGATGTATACTTAATTCTTCCCTGGAGCTCTAATGAAGTAATTCAAACATCTCTTCTAAGGGCACGAGGGTGATCAAGTGAAAGTGAAAGCCTGCGGATGTTCTGATCATGCACTAGTGGAGTTTAGAGTGCCGTTTTTCATTCACTGCTAGGAACAAAGCACCGGTCACAGATGCTATATCATGGTACGCTCACAAAGACCTGATCACCGACACACCCTTCACATTTCCAGGGCGTATCCACTAATCACGTTTGGAGGTGAACGTAGCGCCGAAAGGTACGATATACGCGGCGTTCCTCACACACGTGGAATGAACGTTTTAGCAGCATACTACGACGTTCTCTTGTCCTGTTTCTGCATCCTCGTCTTCTGGCTTGCCATGTCTGGGGACGGATATCTTCGTCGTTTCAACAGTATAGCCAGCAAGGCCGCAAACAAAGCTAAGTCCATTGCTGGCTTCGGCCCTACCCCACAGGACACACGTAAAGCCAAATCCCCTACGCCGGTGTCCCAAACAACTACTCCCACCAACGCTACGCAAGGGCCAGAGCACAACAATGTACAAGAACAGCCGGCTACGAAAACCGCTATATCACCAAAATTCGAAAACGCGGCTCCACCATCAACGAACGGCAGTACAAACATCCAGAGCCCTCCACGCACGGAGGCCGTGCCAGCCGTATCCGTGCAAACAGAAGGTGGCCCAAAACAAGTAAGATGTTATTCGAATCTGAAGACACGCACGCTAAATTCATCCTTCCTGCACCAGTCGTACGCAGCTGCTACGAGGGGGCGAACCAAGGATGGCAAAGCAGATGACAGCAATGACCGGTTACGAAACCCGAAAGCGGACTCTGGGAAAACGTTGAGCAGGCCCGATGGAGACAGTCGGTCGGGGAGAGATTCAGACTACCTGGATCTTCAACGAAAGTATAACGTCGTCCACAGCGAGCTTATGACAGCACAAAAGAAAAACGAGATGGGGCGCCAAGAGGTTCTGAAATTGCAGGAAGCGGTTGCACGACTGCAGCAGGAGAGTGCGGAGGGCAAGAGGAACCTGGAGACTCAGCTGCAATCGGCGACGAAGCAGGCAGAGATACGCAAACTAGAAATCGAGCGGGTCAACGCAGAGCTGGAGAAAGAGAGAACATTACGAGGGGAGGAGCACGCTCTATTGGATCTTCGTATGCGTGAGCTGCAGGATGCGCGGGCGTACCTGACCACGGAAGATGCGATTTCTGGAGAGGAAATCAAAGGGATGACCGAGGCACTCAATACCGAAGTTTACCAGGTCGCAGCCTTTATGGCGGATACGTTGGATTTTGACGAGACGTTGTCGGCAGATGAGATGAACAAGGCGGCAGCAGTGCGGTGGATTGGCGAGCCGCTGGTGGGAGTTTTATCCTGTGGCGCACCTAAGAACGATTCGGAGGAGGAGACAAGGCAACTAGCGACGTTGGCCGTGATTCAAACGTCAATAGTTCAGACTTGTATCTCTTTGATCAACACCTGGTCTTTTCATCCGAACGTGAACGACGATTTTGCCGGGCTTTATGCCAATATACGAGAGACTAGTACGCAGCTTTCTCCTCTTTCTCAGTCAGTATTAAAGGTTGTTTCCAGGTACATCCGCAGTCGCAGGTCGCTGGAGGGCAATGACACGAGCTCGATGCAAATACCAGGGACCAGAGAAGGAAATAGAGGGCCATTTGGTGAACTGTCTCCTGCGTGATTTGGCTCCTGTGTTGGCCGTTGCTGGGTGGAAGATACCGCCATCGGTGAAAGCCGAAAGTGCAATCGGCGCTTTGAGCCAAATTTTTCGAACCCGACTGGGGCAGATCACGAGGAAGATGGTGCGTTTGGATAGAGCGATGGGAGAGGGAGTAATTTCCAAGGACGCCCAGTTGTGCTGGGTCACTGCAGGGACGCCGTTCGAACCAAGCCTTATGGAAAACGCATACGGTAAAAGCCCAGACATATCGGTGGGAGATGTTGTCTTGTCAACATGCGACCTTGGGCTGATGTTGTCGCAAATCTCCAACGACAGCAACGGGGCAGAATCTGGCAGAGGGGAAGAGGTTCAAGCTCAAGTGTTGCTGAAGGTCAAAGTCGTACTTCACAGTGCTCTTTTCGAACATAAATAAGGGCGCATTGTCGAATTATTATAGGTTTCGCCCCTCTACCGTAGCAGAGTTTGTTGATTAGCGTGTATTTATTTAAATATGATCTAAAAAATACCTGTATGAACTTCTTTGAAAGAGAAAAGTTTGGGAGACAATGAAAGATGCCAGCTGGGCCTCGGCCTTCGGACGACGCAAAAGTTCGGGTATTACCGCCACTTTCCAAACGTGACATAATGCTCCGAATCCGCCGAATCCCGCCCTCCGTCACTCTATCTCTCACCATCACCATCAATCGCCATCGTCTACAGGATAATCTACATTGCCGCCTTTCTTTGCGAAGCACCGAGGTAATGCTTTATTTCGGCTGTATCCTAGGCAATGGGTCTGCATAGCCAACAGTTCGTGGCAATGTTGCATGAACGCATCGCAACCAGAGTGAGTAGATGTGCTTATCCATTTTTTTCGTATCGTTTAACACGAAAATTCTTCAGTGATTAGGTATCGTCGACAGAAGGGCTTCTTGGAGCTAACGGCGACTTCCACGAAGGTCGTACCTGAATATATGCGCCTAGCTGTGCCTTTGAATGTCCGTCTTAAACTTGGCGTCTTCTGCTTTCATAGCTGAATAATTATCCAGGTGCTAGTTGCTATATGCTTCCATTCTATCGGGCGTCGTGTGAAGTTAGCGTGTTGTTCCGTGGGTCATCGTGAGAGCGAGGGTTTCCTGAGCATGGTTTTTGAAGAGACGATGTCGCATTGATGGAAGGCGAATATGAAAGGAAAATGTTGACTTCGGTGCGTTCTCTACGCTATTCATGTGCTCCAAAATCTCATCATCTATGTCGCATATACAGGGCCAAAAATATACTACCAACATCCATGTCGTACATAATGATGGTCATGACCAGCTCAATGGGCCTCTTCCGCCAGGATTGTGTCAGCCATGCCCGACCTCAGTATGATTTTCGGCTTCACCAGGACTCTCTTCTCCCACTGCTCGCCCTTCTTCTCCATTCGCATCAACCCGAGATCCGTGGTGCAAAGAATGTTCTCCGTGCTATCCTTCGAAGCAGTCCCAAAAGCATCCTCCATCACATTCGCATCGAACGGCGTCTCCGGCACAAGATACAACGGCATCATTTCACACGAAGTGATCCCTTGGCCGATGACTCGGTTCAGCCGCATTGCATGCTCAACCACAGTAGATGCGTGCTCCGCGAACTGGGCCGCCATGGTCTCGCTAACTTCAGATGTCGCGGATTCCAATCCAGCGCTGATAAGGATGTTGACCAAGGTCTCCATCACCACGCTCAACAACTGCCGTTGACTATCGGGGGCCTCCCTGAAGGCTTGAAGCGCGTATCTACGCGTCAGAGCGCGCCAGCGTCCTGCAACCGCTTGCTCTTCTGTAGAACAAACCATCTCTCGTTAGAGGTGGTCATCAGCCGTAGTTAACGCGACGTACCCGATTCCTGGATGATCGCATACAGACTACTCAGCATTTGCTCCTCCTCCCTCCCTTCGAAGTACCACGAAGTGACAATCCAATCCACATACGCACACATTGCGGCTTGAAATGCGGTTTGGATGAGGATCTGATCGTCATGGTGCAGTGTCGACTTCAGGAGCTCTGTCATACGCGGTCCCAGTATCTCGATGACATGGTCGTATGCAACCTCAGCCTCACTCGACTCCTCGACTTTCTTCTCGCCAAACTTGAACGCTTCAGCCACCGTAGCAGCCGTCTGGAAAATCTCGGAGTTCAAGGCGTCGATCATGCTGATGACATCGGCTCCGGAGGATTGGTCCGCCCTGTCGAGATATACCTGTGCTGCCCTTAACTCTTCCGTTCGTGTTCTCAATAGCGCCCTCGTCTGTTCGTGTGCCAACGACACTCTCCCCGCCTCATCTCTAGCCAGTTTTGCCGCCGCTGCCTGCGCTTTCACCTGCTGATCCAAAATCTGGTTCTGATTCCGCGCCTGCTGGAGCTCATGCTCGGCATCAGTCAACCGTTGCTTGAGCACGTCCGAACTGCGTGTGAGGCTAGAAACGAGAGATTTGGTGTTCTTGACCTCTGCATTCACATCTGACAGAGATTTCTGTAAAGTGCGAATGGTAGCGTCTTTCTTTTCCACTTCTGCCGAAAGGGTGTGGTTCGATCGTTCGAGCTGGGTTTTGGTTCGTCGGCATCGCGTGATGACGGTGAAGCAGGATGCGGAGATCGCGACGATACTGATTCCGCAGAGCACGGCGGACATTGTAGAGCGATGGTCATGAGAGGTCATCATAAGTTAGGGTGGTTGGACGAGGAGAAGAAAAATTAGCATTAGCTTGCCATGAGGCAGGAACGTGTTGGACTGCCGCACCCTTCTCCGGTGGGATTTCATGACTCAGAGTTAATGAACGTGTTTACCTACCCGCTTCACTGTCGAACTTCATGTTCAACACTGTCCATTAGGTTCTGGTGTTTTCGATTCATGTGTCCGAGCGGTGATGATGTGATGCGGTGATATCCGGAGGTGTATTCACCCACGTCACCACGTCACTATGTAAACCTCCTGCCTCTCTCTGTTTCGTGAAAGAAGCATGGGACCATTTAAAGCCTACAAAACTGACGACCTTTGGGTTCTCACTCCCTTCCCAGAAGCAAATCCCCACTATGACTGCACGCAATAGATACCAAGGCACTTATCGCAAAGTTGTCATTGCTTTTGACGTTGGTACCACGTTCTCTGGCGCCTCTTACGCCATCCTTGACCCTGGCCTCGTGCCAGAGGTACGAGGTGTAACAAGGTATACCCGAATCCCACGATGTCGGGTAACGACTAATAGCTTATCCGTGTTGCTAGGTTTCCTGCACAGCAAAGAGTCGGTGGCGACTCAAAGATCCCCAGTATAATCTATTATGACAAGGCTGGTGCTGTACGTGCTGTTGGTGCTGAAGCCACGCAGGAGGCGTTCCTCGAGGAAGCCGAGGACGAGGAGTATGTCAAGGTCGAATGGTTAGTCTATTGCGTGCTTACGCCAGAAGTAGATTTTAATGAAAACTATTACAGGTTCAAGCTCCACCTGCGGCCTAAGGCCCTAGCGGCATCACACATCACTGATGCGGACATTCCACCGCTTCCGAGAGGAAAGAAAGGCATCGACGTCCTCTCCGACTTCCTACGGTACCTATTCGAGTGTACCCGCACCTATATTATCGAATCGAATCCATCTGGGGCGACCTTCTGGGAGTCTGTGAAAGATAATGTCGAATTCGTTTTGACTCACCCGAATGGATGGGAAGGGCCGCAGCAGGCTATTATGAGGAGAGCTGCAGTCGTTGCTGGTCTCATCCCGGATGCTCCCCACGGACAGGCGCGATTACAGTTTGTCACGGAAGGCGAGGCGAGTCTTCACTTCTGCATAAATAAGGGGGCTTTGGGCAACCTGCAGGTTAGTTAATTTCCTTGTTCTTTATCAATGCTCATCCATTGTGCTAGCAAGGGGACGGTATCATTATCGTCGATGCGGGAGGTGGTACAGTTGACCTCAGCGCCTACGGAAAGACATCGGATTCCAACACGTTTGAGGAAATTGCCGCCACTCAATGTTTGTTAACTACCTGCTGTCATAGTATCTCTTGCCTGACTCTTTGCAGGTCGCCTACAAGGGTCCGTTTTCGTGGGCCGACGCGCAAGAGCCTACCTCGAAGGTGAGAACTTATAATTATTGTCATCGGCGTGCTCACGACGCTGGTAGATGAATTGGCGGAATCGAAGTTCAAGGGCGAAGACGACATCAATCAAATTGCTAGCGTCTTCGACAAAACGACTAAGCTCGGATTCCGTAATGACTCTGAGCCACAGTTCATACGCTTCGGCAGCGCCCGGGACAAGGACCTGAGTGTTGGCATAAGGAACGGGCAGATGAAAATCGCTGGGTGCGTATCTTTGGACAGCAGATTTGTTCTATCCTGACTCTGAATGTTTAGCGATGTCGTTGCCAAGTTTTTCGAGCCTTCGGTTTCATCTATCATCGAAGCCGTAACGGATCAAATGAGGGAAGCCTCCCAGAACGTTTCGGCAGGCATATTTTACTGCTCCTTTGACCGTCCCATCTTACCATTTGACAGACTGTAGTTCTTGTGGGTGGTTTTGCAGCAAGCGACTGGCTCTTTTCCCAGCTGGTGCAAGAACTAGGATCTCGTGGACTATCTATCTGCCGCCCTGATGGACATGTGTACGTGCCGCTTCATAATCTGAACTAATCAAATTAATTATCTACTAGGAACAAAGCCGTCGCGGATGGGGCATTGTCGTTCTATCTTGACCACTTTGTCTCCGCTCGAGTAGCCAACTTCACTTACGGGATCGAATGTGTGACGGATTTCCAGCCTTCCAACTCCGAGCACCTCAAGCGTTCATCAACAATAATTCCTATGCCTTCAGGCCGGTCTGTGGTGCCACATATGTTCAGCCCTATTTTGACAAAGGTGTGAACCTTTTCAATTGGGGACCGGAACTGCAATAACCTTTTCCTTCTAGGGCGCTCGTGTGCAGGAAGAGAAGGAATTCGTCCAGAGGTATTGGCAAGAGGGCGCACACATCCGATCGATGGAAAGCCTTTATGTTGACCTCATGTGTTATCGTGGGCCATCCCCGGCTCCTCAATGGATTGACCTCAACCCTAGTGAGTTTCACCATCTTGTTGATATGGACGCTCTTATTGTTTGACAACTAGATATGTTCTCCACCCTTTGCACGGTGCAGGCCGACACATCCGGTATAACGCAGGACCTGAGTATGGAGACAGGGCGAGGTGGCCAACGCTTCTATACCCTCAAATTCGACGTCGTCCTCCTGTTCGGTCTGACGGAGCTCAAGGCTCAGCTCCAGTGGGTTGAGAACGTGAGTCGCCTCCCAATGGGTCATTTTTTTGTTAACTGATAATATTCTCTATCGATTTAAGGGCGAAACGAAACGGTGGGTTTGATTTTTTCATGTATCCTGGACGATGTTTTACTAATAATATACTATGAAAGGTGCCCTGCTGTTATTGTTTATGATGATGTCAAAGGTATGAGCTAAACGACGTCTTCTTGATTGATTCATTCTCCTTCTGTATCTCACACTACGCATCATCCCATCATTTTCTTCGGCTTTCATTTATCTAAGATGTAGTAAGGTCTGTCTTGCGATCAATATATCTATGTCTACGAAAGCATGCACGTTCGAGAAATCACATAGCCACATGCCCGGCATAATATGAGGTTACTCGACCTTCTTCAAGACTTAGTTCATTTCCCTTCTAAGCAGAGTAGTTTATATGTTGCTTTAGCCCGCATGTATATCGATTGTTTGCCCAGATCGGATATCGTTCAATAAGAGTGGATTGGTTACCTTTAAACAATTTAGATTCTCTGGCTACTTCTCCTCGCGCTAACCGTGTGAGATACAATAGAGTGAAGAGGCCACTGCTACTTGGCCTTGTACCGTCATTGAACCAGGCGTCGACTTTGCCAAAGGGCAATATTGTTTACTTCTCCGGCTTAACACAGTGGTGCTTCAAGCTTCAACTTTCACTGCATACTTTGATATAATAGATATAAATTCTGTCACCATATGAACAACGCATTAACATTGAATGTAAACATGTTGACGACTCAAGTTTTTGGATTTGGCAGAAGAAGTCACAGAAGTGAAAAAGCAGAGTACAGCATAACTTGAGCCTTCACCAATACCTGACCCTTCTGACGCGCTCCATCAACATCGTCCCCATCATTTCTCACATCTCTTGTCGGGCGGTTGACAATCAACCCAATACCCGTGCACGCTGCCAGGTTCACCACATCTTGCGAAACTGTGACATTTTCCTGGCTCTGGCGATCATCATCAATCATTGTAGTTGAGTCGAATGGTGTATCAGGTTGGCTGGAAAAGAGACGCAGGTCCCGAGATACAATGTCGGAACCGATTGCATCGCGCACTTGTATGACGAGCTTGACTAGCTCCTTGATGTGTTCTGCGAATTTCTCTTCGATAGTCTCCTTTGCATTGTAGTTCTGCCATCCCGCAGCGCGTAGAACCATCACAATTTCATCCACCAATCTACGGTGAACAACAGTAGTGAGGTCTGGTTTCGGGCGCCCTCTAATACTCTCTTTCGCCATAGATCTCCAGTGACCTGCCATGGCGGGATAATCTGTATCGAGTTGAGCTTACAAACAGCAGGAGCATAGAAGGAACTCACGATCCAGAACGTTGCCGTACAGCGCTGTGAGAACATTGTGTTCCGCTGTATCTGTACTCCAATATTGAACGAAAGCCTTACAACGTGTCACCAAAACCGAGCGCAACGCCGTACGCACAACAAGACGACGCTGATCAGGATCAGCACTGCCTAGAAGAAACTGTGTAAAGCGACGACCCAATCTCTTGTAGAGATTGTTCATCGTGGGTGAGGCCTCGACCACGAGAGGATGCGGACAAGTAGACGCAAAAGCCGCGGATAATTCATCGACTAAGAATGACGCCAAATCCCTTATCTCCCCATTCAGCGACGCCACCATAACTTCCACTTCAGCCCACGAGTAAGAGTCCGCTTTTAGGATGAGAGGAAGGAGGCTGTACGACCCCTCTTGCTTCAAGCCTTCACTTTCCGGCGCGTCCTCGGATTTCGGCTTCTGGAAGTCATCGTGCAGCAGCCTCTGCTCCAAGTTCTGGTTCTGCTTCCGAAGAGATTTATTTTCACGAGTCAGTTCCTGCTGTTTCAACACGAGATCACGTCTTTCTGCTCTCATTTCGAGAAAGCGGTCGGAATCGTGGGTCTCTTCGGTAGAAAGCAGGCCTTTACGACTCTGTTCCTTATTCCAACTGTCGTCCCTCGAACTGCCAGCATTGCCACGGTGCGTATCGGATCGGCCTTCGCTTGGGATGGCAGTTGGGTCAATCACCGTAGAACCTGCTAGAGGGGACTTGGATGCCTGATATGGGGGAACCTATCGTGTTGCCGTGGCAGCTTTGTTCGTCCCACTGCTTTTCTCGAACTTCTTTGTTGAACCTGCCAGCGCCAACTTCGTCTCTGCAGCGAAATTTTCAGGTGTTTCCTTCTGCTTTGCCCTGCTGCGAGTATTTGGCCCTTCCATGTGATAGCGCGATGCCATGTCAATAATGAGCCGATGTAGCCTGATTGTCTGAAGATTCAAGAGTGCAAAACTCTCAGTATCAACCGTTAATCAAAGAGGCCGTGTGGAACTCGCCTAGTATGCGTACAGTACGAATATTGACAACAGTGAGATCAAATTTTCGGAAAGTCGGGATGGCTAGAGAACGTAGATGAGAGGACCAACCGAGAGGTTGAAATCAGGTTGTCACTCAGAGCCTACTTCAGAGCCCACTCATCGCCGACTTGCTGACAAAACTAATAAGAAAGGGGAGTAATAATCATTCAATATGTACATGAGAAGTGTGGAAAAGAACCTAGTTCCGTATTCTTGAACCTCTCGAAGCCAGAGTTGTTGACCAAAGGATTTCTCATCGCCATTTATGGTAGGTTCTCCTTCGGCAAACGCCGGTGTCGTTATGAATTCGCTGCCATGTGCTTTGTATGCGTTCTTCGTCGGTTCTATGATAACCAAGTTCTAACTTCTCTGAATCACTAGGTACTTTATTCTACGACATTCTGCCCTATTATGGCATCGCCAGTTCTTGATGTTCTCGAGGATCTTCTTCGACTTCGACTTCGACTCAGAGTCTTGAAGTTTGCGTCAAGTTCCTGCTCAGCACTGGCAATTTTATCGCCCGTCTGTCCTGGACTCCTGGCATGGCAGCAGTCATAACTCAGCGAAAGCCTTATAGTGGGCCACACCAGAAACTCATCATTGCTTTTGACTTGGGAACTACTTTCAGTGCTATATCGTATTGGTACAGTCGCGCCGTTATTTGTCTGGTCTCTATGCAACTCATAGTGGTGTTGACAGCATCCTTCAGCCTGGTGTTATTCAGAGCATCAACGCAGTTACAAGGCACGTTGTTCTTTCCTTAACGTGAATATAAGTGTTCACAAATCCACCAGATTTCCCTCGCAGGGCAAAAACGGAAGCCATGTCAAGGTCCCTACCGTCATGTTGTATGACAGCCGGGGGGAACTCAAGGCTGTCGGGGCGGAGGTACTCGACTCGCGTGAATGTCACTCATCCAGCATTTTTATGTGTCATGGGTGCGTCATAAGCTCACGGATTGAGTTTGAACTATTTTTCACACTGTGCACCCTGTGAAGGTTCAAATTGCATCTCGCCTCTCAAGCCACACCGTATGAGCTCGGAGAAATTCCGCCATTCAAAGACATCGTCACTCTGTTCTCTGACTTCTATGTGTACCTATACAACTGCGCGATGGATTATATTCAACAATCGCATCACTTGTCACCCTCGGACTGGTCAAGCATGGAAAATGATATACAATTTATACTTGCTCATCCAAACGGATGGGGCGGTGAAGAGCAAACACTTATGCGGAGCGCCATGATAGCCGGCGGGTTGATAGATAACGACGATCATGAGCGTGTGACTTTTGTCACCGAAGGGGAAGCCAGTCTACACTTCTGCCTCAATAAAGGGCTCACAGCGTTTGCAACTGTAGGTGTTTGAAACTTCATCCACTTAGTTCCCATCCCTTCTCAACGGGTATTTGTAGGCTGAGGAGGGCGTAATGATTATTGATGCCGGAGGTGGAACGGTGGACATCAGCGCTTATTCCAGAGCTGGGACATCTAAGCGTAACAGGTGCTTCGAAGAAATTGCAATTCCTCTCTGTTAGTCTATCTCAATCTTGTGAGGGATAATTTTCATCGTGCTCATTGTTTACGTAGGCAAATTTTCCGGGTCCATGTTTGTAACTGAGAGAGCTAGAGCATTTTTTCAAGGTAGAAAATTTGATGCTTCGAGGACGACACTCCTGACTTTCAACTCCAGAAAGGTTCCATAGTACATCATATGCAGAGGACGTGGATATCATCTTGGAAAAGTTTGACCAGTGTACAAAATTGCGATTCAAAAATCCTCTTCATCCAGCGTATGTCCAGTTCGGCAGAACCAAAGATAACAATCACGCGCTAAGTATTTTTGCGGGTGAGCTTAAATTAGATGGGCAAGTCATCCAAATCTTTGGTGGGAGGAATATATTGAAGTTAAAGATAGGGAAGAGGTTGCTGGGTTCTTTGAACCATCTGTAAACGAAGTCATCGAGGCCATCGACAATCAATGGCTTACTTCCCAGAAGAATATCTCGGTCAGTCTCCTCGGTATCACGTTCCGTTTGCATCTAATAAACCAAGAAAAGGCCGCTTTTCTTGTCGGTGGCTTCGCTGACAACGAATATCTATACGGAAGATTATCAAATTATCTACAGCCCCTTGGAATCAGGCTGTCCCGCCCAGACGGTCATGTGTTCGTCCTAAATAATTTATTGGCTTCTGTTTGTAGGCTGATATTTAGGCTTCAGGAACAAAGCCGTCGCTGACGGTGCAGTCGCTTTCTACATCGACCATGCCGTGACCGCCAGAATGTCAAGATATTTCTACGGGGGAACAATGTTCACTTCTTATCACAGGTCAGATCCTGAACATCGACGTCGAACAGGAAAGGTCTTCGTTGCTGACAACGGACAAAAGTCATTGGGTGATCAATTCGATATTATTCTCCCTAAAGTGAGCAGTTCCTTCCCTTTATTTTCCAAATGTCTATAACTAGTCAACAGGGTATACGAGTGTCCGAAAATACAGAGTTCCGTCGCCCCTATCATCTCTATTCCAAGAACTTGAAGGATCTTGCGACTATATCTGATGACATATATTGCTACCGCGGTACCAAGAAAGATCCATGTTGGATGGACACCGAAGAAGGCTGGTCTATTTCCCTTCCACGTTTCTATCTTGTTAACCGAAAAATGGAGATAGCCATGTACAAAGTTCTATGTCGGGTCACAGCTAATACTCGCGAGGCAGCGAAAACGCTCGAACTCAAAAGAAGGCCCGACGGAAAAACTTTCTACCAATTGGACTACGAGCTTGTCCTTATTTTCGGTTTGACTGAGCTCCAGGCATATGTGTCTTGGAAACACAAGGTGAGTGTCTTTTGGTCGCAGTCCGTTTCCGTTCCCTCTTTTAATGTTTTCATTCTAGGGAAAAGAAAAGAGGTTAGCATGGAACGTAAGTCACGCGCGCGTGCTAATATCGAGACAGAGGTCCGGCACGTATCATCTATTCAACAGAGCTTTGATATCTTCAGCGGTTCAAGTAACAAGAGACTCCTCGGAAATATGGGACATAGGAATAGGTAGTATCCGGAATTATGTATCAAAGCTTAGGTATAGAGTGTAAGCTTTCGTACCGGCTTAACTTGAGTGGAGAAGTCTGGGAACTGATTCGGATTCGGATGTTTTTCACTGCGGGCGGAAAATGCCGACACCACAAACTCGCTTTGGTCGCTGACCTTGACCACGCTGTTGAGTTTGAAAACAAGACTTGTCACTTCGGAGGGTATTGAAATGGAGAATAGATCGGACCCTTGCTGTTTCATTCTCTTCTGCGCAGTTAGTTTCTTCTATACGAAATGAACTTAATTTTAGTATAAGTATTATACAACACCTACCCCCATTCTGATATCTGATCTCTCTCGGGAACTACCTCATGGCCCGGTGACCGCCCAGCCCTACCTTGCCAGCCGCTCTTTCCATTATAATTCTTCTCACAAGAGGTATGCTATCCCCGCTCGGTATTGACATGGCGAGGAACAGATTCAGAAACATGGAACTTGAAGTGTCTGTGTCGCAATTTCATAGATCTCCCTCTGATCCTTGGACCCTTCCAGCCATGATACTTAGATCAAGTCCAGGCTGAGGGAGGTTTCCACAATCCCCTGATATCCCGTGAGGTATCGCACCACATTAAGCTCGCGTATGTCTCACCCGACTCGCGACTGGCGAGGGATCACGAGACCGTGTCGGCCGGGCCTCATGAATGCAGGGACCGACCGAAGAATCAACAAAATTGCATGAACAAGGCGCGCGCCCTCAAATCACGAGCCACAGGGACCCTACTTCTAGGAAAAATTCGACGGTCGATTGACATTCGTTCCCCAGTGCATTTTTACGTCTACATGCCACAGCCAAAGTGATGAAGCCCTCCCCGAGGCGCTCGAAAAATGAGTTACGATAAAACTTGACGTCTTATTCGTTTCGTCGAACTCGACGGAGGTGTAGGTCGATATTACTATGACTGCAAATGACTGATCAAAATGACACCACCGAGCCTTCAACAGGGTCACTTACACATGTACCCGCGAGATTATTAGAAAACTTGAACGAGTCCGAATATTCTCCCACCGTCACATCAAAAGTCGTCGACCACGAATAAATCGGAAGGCTGAAGCTACCTGTGTATAGCGTAAAACCATCATAGGCACCGGCATTCCAGATCTCCATCGCAGAGGATTCCACAATTAACAAAGGGGCGGGTACACCAATACGCTGTGTCTTCACCACAACATCGAATGAGGGATTTGTCAGCGAGTCATCATTCCGGACCTGCGCTAAGTCATTAGTGAAGAGGAACTAAGAAATAGAGCAAAGGCACCCACTGCCGCAACAGCCGTCAGGTTCCAGTTCCCATTCTCATCCACTTCTTGGACGAGACAAGAATGCGACGAAAGGAAAAATATGTTGTCTTGTATGGGATATCCCACACCCCCATTATCGTACACCTCCTCTCCACCAGAGGAAGGCGTGACGGATATATTGAAGGACGAGATGCCGTTCGGCACTGTCGCTGAGAACGCGTAGAACTACAGTGCCATGTTAGCAGAGTGCAGAGAATTTTTTAAAAAAGAATATAATAATACGTCGAAATTTACACGGAAACCATACCCGCTGATCGGGAACACCACGGTGGGGATCGTGTTATTGGAGGGAATGTTACCGTCATGGTCGACATAATGTAGCCGAACCGTAAGGTTGGTGTCATCACGGTCCGATGTGAAGACACGGATCTCTCCCGTAAATGTGAGGGCCCCGCTAGAGTCCAACGTCATCTGAATCGCTACCGGCTTGATGGGTATCGGCTCAATGGCATCGGAGAGCGTGACGGACGAAGGAACGACTTCGACCATTCGCTGAAGAATATCCTTGCAGGTGGTCGTAAAGGACTCGTCGTCTGATAACGACCGCATCGTCACATTCCCATCCGCGGAGAACACAAGGAGGTCAGAATTTGACGTTTCTGGCCCGACGACAAGCGGATTCTGGGTAGTGTCGTTCAGGTACTCTGTGACAACCGTGGTGTCAAAAGAGTCGAAGGTACTGTCGAAGTGAACAAAGTTGGTAGAGCTGTCGTTACCAGTGATATTGGGAAAGTCGACGCCATGTACACCACCCAAAGCTGAACGATAATTGAGATATGACGAGTTCTAGAGAGAGGAAATTGAGACTGACTGTGTCCGCAGGCTACCATTTGTATCATCTCCGATGTGCTGAATCCTGCCGACGCGAACTGTGCAACGATAGTATCCAAGTCATCAGTGGGTTCAGGAACTCCTGGAGGCCCCGCACTGGTGGCATCGATACGGCCCCCCCGCATAGCAAAACGCGGTCCACCACAACTGCCGACGGCATGGTAGACGG
Source organism: Armillaria solidipes (assembly GCA_022818035.1). Lineage (NCBI taxonomy): Eukaryota > Fungi > Basidiomycota > Agaricomycetes > Agaricales > Physalacriaceae > Armillaria > Armillaria solidipes. The sequence goes on from JAIWYQ010000024.1 coordinate 287,513, forward strand.
CTAGAGCAAAAAGGTCGGCCATGGAGGTCTGTATGTTGTAGTAATTGGTCATGAAACCCATCGTCGCATTGAATGCTAATCCTGGGTTCTCTGGCCGGTCCATCTCAAACATGATGGAAGCGTCCATTCCACCGGTTCCATCGGTCGCATTATGCGTTATCATGTCGTGAAACGCAGTCCGGACCTGAAAAGCAGTAAGAACAGATACGAGAGAAATTGGCAAACATACCCATTCTGCTGCTGCCTGCCTTCCTGCTCCTCCACTAGAAAAGCTACACGGGCTCACACCACCAATGACACCAGTCCTACGATATCCAGATTGTTGATAGATTAGACCTTCCAGGTAGTCAATGTTCGAAGGCCAGATGTAGGCGTACACCTCAATCAGCACGGCCAGGAAGGCTAGCAAACGTCCAACGGTAGGCATAATGTTGTTGTATTAGTACAAGAACCGCGAGACTTTATAAGGCTGTCGAGGCGGTTCCTGACTGTAATGCATGACGAGTGGCGAGACAAAACTTCCGGCAGAAGGTGGGGATGCATGTGGAGAAGCCCAAGATCAACGGCAGAATAAGCCCGTTCATGGCAACTGCCGATTTTTAGAAACGTTCCACCCAATCCGAGGTCGCTCGATGGTCAAGCGAACTTGTCGAACGTAATAGCCGCCTTCGACATTAACGAAGTTCTGTGAAAACAAGACTAAGAGCTTCCGCCAAAATCCTGGGCGTTCGCCTATCATTTGAAAGCTTCCGGCCCAGCATGTGTAGCAATTCAAGCTCCACGATATCTTTTAAATACCGACGATACGATTGTAGGAGGCAAAATACAATGTATTTCAACCAAACTTTTTTTACTATGACTGCCAAATTGCTGATCAGCAACTCGCACATTGAATATCACACAAATTCCACTTACACATGTACCAGGCAAGCCTCCAGAGGATTTAAATGAATCCGAGTATTCCCCCACCGTCACATCAAACGTCGTCGACCACGAATAGATCGGAAGACTGAAATGACCCGCATATAGGGTGAAGCCATCATACGCGTCCGAGTTCCAGAGTTCCATCACAGAAGACTCTACAGCTAACGAAGGAACAAGTATACCAATGCGCTGCGTCTTCACTACAACATCAAAGGAAGGGTTTGTCAGCGACGCTTCATTTCGGACCTGCATCAATGTCATTCCCGAGAAACACTGAATTATAGGCATTTGTACTTACTGCTGCAACCGCTGTCAGGTTCCAGTTGCCATTTGCATCTGTCTCTTCAATAAGACAGGAATGATCACGCAGGTAAACAATATTGTCTTGTATGGGATACCCGGAACCTCCATTATCGTATACCTCCTCTCCGCCAGAGGATGGGATAACGGATATGTTGAAGGAGGAGATGCCATTTGGTACCGGCGCTGAAAATGCATAGAACTATGGTGCTCCATTAACCACAGGCATGAAACACAGATATACAGAGGCATACCCTGAACTCAGCGTCGTAGCCATATCCGGTGGAATATGATATCACAGACGTGGAGATCGTGTTGTTAGAAGGAATGTTCCCGTCGTGATCGGCGTAATGTAGCTGAACTGTCAGGTCTGTGTCGTCTCGGTTTGATATCAGAACGCGAATCTCTCCGGTTAGCGCAAGAGTCCCGCTGGAGTCAAACGTCATCTGAATCGCTACGGGCTTGATGGGAATTGGGTCGATGATTTCGGATAGTGTGACGGAAGAGGGAACGACCTCAATCATCCGCTGAAGTATGGCTTGGCAGGTATTTGCAAATGTGTTCGCATCCGATATTGATTGCATCGTCGCATTACCATCCGCCCCAAACACGAGTAGATCGGAATTGGAACCTTCTGGTCCAACGACTAGGGGGTTCTCGGTAGTGCCGTCGAGGTAGTCGGTAACGACTGCAGAGTCAAAAGAACTGAAAGTGCTATCGAAGTGGACGAAGTTCGTAGAACTATCATTCCCAGTGATGTCAGGAAAGTCGACGCCATGAACACCGCCCAAAGCTGAACAATCATTGAGATATGAAGACTCTGGAGAGAGGAAAATGGCGACTCACTATGTCCGCAGGCGACCATTTGAATCATTTCCGTTGTATTGAAACCTGCCGTTGCGAACTGAGCGACAATGGTGTCCAAATCATCGGTGGGCTCGGGGACTCCTGCAAGGCCAGCACCGGTAGCATCAATACGGCCTCCCCTCATAACGATACGTGGACCACCACAGGTCCTGACGGCAACATACACCGCGAGAGCAAAAAGGTCGGCCATGGAGGTCTGTATGTTGTAGAAATTAGTCATGAAACCCATCGTCGCATTGAATGCTGATCCTGGGTTCTCTGGTCGGTCCATCTCAAACATGATTGACGCGTCCATTCCACCAGTTCCCTCAGCGGCATTGTGGGTTATCATGTCGTGGAACGCGGTCCGGACCTGGAAGTCGATAAGACCGAGTTTTGGTATGACAAAAACTGGCGAACACACCCATTCTGCTGCAGCTTGCCTCCCTTCTCCATCGCTTGAAAAACTGCAAGGTGACACTCCGTCGATAACGCCAAATCTACGATACCCTGCCTGTTGGTACATGACGCCTTCCAGGTAATCGATGTTCGAGGGCCAGGTGTACGCATACAACCCAGTTACAAAGGTCAAGAAGACCAACGAATGTCCAAGGGTGGGCATAGTGTTGCAATGGTGAATGGACAAGATTATTGCGAGTCATTATAAGGCCAGGGATGGTGGCTAGAACGCATGGTAAGTGACAAGACGAAACTTCGGTAGAATGAGAACGCCGCACGTGTAGCGAAGCCCAAGGCCATCAACGGCAGAATAAGCCCTCTGTGGAAGCCGCTCCTGACGTCGCAGAGACCACTGCAGCCAATCCAAGTTCGCTGAATTGTTAAGCGAGCCTAAGGGCCGCCTTCAATGCTAATGAAGCTCTGCCAAGATTTGATCCCATAATTCCGGTTGGCTAGGCATTCGAAGAGTGGCAAACTTCTGTGAGAATTTTCAAGCAGAGCGGCCTGTACGTAGGCATATGGGCTTGAGGATTAAGAGAGGACGACGACGAACAGGCGACATGACGGTGGAAGGCAAAAGATTGTTTGGTAACAATCCTGCAAAATTGCTCCGCCCAGACTGACGTCATCACTACTTTCCCGGCTACTTACGTGACACCACGGCGCGTCCTCCGTTCCAAAACTAGTCTCGTGTAAATTTTCAGGCGGCTTCTCATGGCCAGTCGCCGTTGGAGTTCTTGCACCGTGTTTGTTTATTTCCGAGGGGATTTCTCCTTGCACATCAGCTGAGCTGGTAAATTTCGTCGCTTGCGCCCCCACACCACAGATGTAAGTTTCTGATCCTTCATTTGAGTTCAGCCTCGCGACTCTGTTTAACATCTATAGTTAAAAATGATTCAAATATTAGTATCATCTTCCTCTGTCCTGCAGGCTCACGAACTCTCAATTACTGACCCTACGCATATATTCTCTTAGAAACACCTAGTGGCATGCGAACGAGCACCCTTATTGTCCAAGCTTCCCACCTAGGCCCAAATTCAACTTTTGATCATCATTTGACGAATCAAGAACCTTGCTATTCCACAGAATTTTCTCGGCTGCATAACATTAATGGACTGCATACAACTGGATATGATCCGATGCGACTCATCGTGGGCTTCGCCCACTGACGCGGAGGAATTTCCCGTAGGCGGCTGTTTCGCGCCGGGATTCCTAACTGTCTCCGTGTGGTGTTGGCTGATTTCCCCCTAGCTAAATCTATCGATTGCATTTACGATATCTAGTAACACATACGATTATAGGCATCAGCGCGTTGTGCACCATTTGACCAAGCACAACACGAAAGAAGCCAACAATACGATGAAAAGACCAGAGAAACACATCAATCCGGCCCCCGTTGCCCCTGCTCGTGCAGCATGGACCCAATCCAAGTGCGTGTTTCCTTCCTTCACGATTACACCCACCACAACGTTAGCTGTCATAGTCGCGACCACCACTGCAAAGAAAAAGAGTTGGAAAGTGACCACATGGCACGCTTTTCGGACCCTAGTCGAATATCAACAGGAATAGTCGCCCGCGAAATCACCCAAATGAGCAGGAGCCAGGCGGGACTCAGTATCAAGGCTCCCAACGCGCAAGCCATGAAGAAGTCGGAGGAATCAGGCCATAAGGCCCAAATGATTAATAAAATCCTTGAAGCGAGAGGTGTTGCTTTTGTTAATAAAACCCTCTCATGTCCCAGGGCTCGCAAAGCGGCCATGTTCGGCGATGAACAGGCGGGCGTGGGCTGCTTCTAAAATAGATTGCGCCGTTTCTGGAAACTATTTTTCTTTCCCGGTGCTTGTTCCCACCTGCCTATCAATACCGATTATACGCTGAACTGAACCCGGGTAAGAGATAAGATAGTTGTTCTGATAGGTTTAGGAACCACGGGCCGATTCACCGGAACACTGGAATATGGTAGCAGGTCGTTATTTGTGACGATGGAGGGGTCAGATAAAGAATCGGACAGTGATATCGTAGATACTATGGCTGCAGTCGGGGTTCAAGTTGTCGTTCCAGAAATGCAGCACCTTCTCGGCCCAGGGGTCTGTAGACTGTAGTATGGGTGACCGGAAGGACAGCAGGCTTAGAACTTAGAGAATAAATGAATGTCACTGTCTCGGTGTTCCAGAGAGCAGGAGCTTGGAGACACTGGCACGGTGGTGTCGGTCGACGCGTGACTCGACGGTTCCGTGCCTGACGGCACAGCCACTGATCGAAGCTTTTCAGGAGGCTGCACGGTGACGAAAACATATACTGGACTCGAATATTGCTCCCAAGATGTTTCTTCGAGGCTCCGAAAATCATCGGCCTTCATTTATACTCTTAAAAGGACACTGCTGACATGTCATGCATTAATATTTCAGCTGTGAATGCCAAGTTTTGGATCAAGAGCAGTAGATATGCAGCGAGAGTATTCAATAGTTTCTTGAACGAGGTCTGCAGAGGTGCAAGAGGTTGGCAAAAAGTCATTTTTTGTATTGCATATATCATTCTGTCTTTGCTGAAGCAATTTTCGGAAGTAGCAATATGCAGTCCTCCAAATAATGTATGTCGTCGAAGTATGGCTTACTGCACTATTGAATGATCTCTGTGGATGCTGAAATTTATCTGACCGGTACTCATTGAAACACTGACAGAGGCCTCGGATCATCCGGAAATATATAGCATACTATATTATAGTTTGGTAGGATATATTGGGGATTTTTTTGGACACTACTGACGCAACTGTGAAGGGATAGTAACCTAAAGACGAGTTTAGGTCAGACGAAAAGACGGTAATCTGCTAGTATTGAACGTAGACATGCACCATTTAATGTGTAAAAAATCATGACATAGTTTAAACGCCTAATAAGCCATAGCGAATAGTTTTCGTGGAATATAGAGGCCAGGAAAACGTGTAGGAGCGTCGTGGTCGCTGAGGAATAGGACTCGGAAATGTCGGACCGAACCTCCGGACAGCGATCAAAGGCATTTTCTCTGCTTGCGACACGACTCTGTTCACTACTATCTGCTCCTTCCCTTCTAAAATGTCCCTCGCTGAATGCGATAGACTTTTCCCCAATGATACTACACGATTTTCGCCATCGATGTCACCCACGACGATCTGCTCCCAAATATTACCCTCGACAATTCACGGTGACCCTCCCATGTTCAATGTTCAACGACTGTTTCGACTAGCCCCGTCTTGGCTGAATCCCCATTTTCGAGGACCCTGGGGATGATAGCACCAACAGTCTGAGCCTACGGTGGTGCCAAGCTGCCCGACAAAGGCCGATTCAAGTACCCCTACCCCATCCCGCCAACATCAATTCCTCCCCACTCGATGACGGCCTCAACCGGCCCCGTCTTGAAGAAATATCCGTTTTCAAGGTCACCGGAGACGATGGCGCAAATGGTTTGAGTCCATAATGCCGCTATCCCGCCCGACAACGGTCGTCACCCCATCCCACCAACATTACCACCTCCTTGCTCAACGAGGACGCTGACTGGCCGCGCATTTGGCATCATCCTATTTCTGAGACCTCTGAAGACGATGCCGTTGTCTGTTAACCCCCACGATCCCGCTGTTTCGTGATGTCCAGACTCCATACCATTTCCACCCCACCAACGTCGTCCCCTCCCTCTCGATTCACGACTATAGTGTTCAGCACCGTACGCCCCCATTTTCGAGGGTGCTGGAGCAAACACTGCTGTCTATTTCCCCACCAATGCCGCTGTCGCTGCCGACGTTCCGCTCAGTTGCTAACCTTCCCAACCAACCATGGTCCACCCACATCAACCACGGCCCCGACTAGCGCAGTCATATCTCCGCCCCCGTTTTTAAGGGTGCCGGAGGTAGCACGATCCGTCTCTCCCTCCGACTGCCCCCTTGTTGCGGCTCTCCCGTATTTCATGTTTTTTTCTTCATATTTTTTCGTCCTGACTTTTAATATACTACCCATGTTGTTGTATTAGCACCACAGTACAATATAATATACATTCTTGAGCTATTTTGAACCCTGAGCCGATGTACCGCTAGAAAGAAAATCCCATTTACCCAGTAGCTGCCAGATATCAACGCACCACAGCACACCGAATCAGCAACCAAAATAGGCAGCCCATATCCTGGCTAATAAGGCTCGGAATGCTCAAGACACCGGTAACCGGACGCCGCACTATCGCATGTCCTGGCAGAGCAGAGGGATTTATTAATAAACTTTATCCTGTAATTACAGGCGTTTATTAATGAGACGGGCCTTATCCGTTGTGTTACCGGCACAAGGTCTCGAGGAAGTCTTACATCGAGTATTGGCCCCTTACGAATCACTCGGGTCAGATAGTTCACGTCAACATCAGTGATTCCACACATCCGGGAAGACACCATGTTTACGTCAAAAGACTGGAATTACGAGGATCTCAACACGAATATTAATAGAATTGACGTCAGGTGGTCCTGGCTCCACATCAGTCCATACGTCTGCTTTTTCCTACCGATGTCTAACTATTCCCACAACTCTGCCGAGATTCAGGAATGCGACCGATACGGTAGAACTGTCTGTATAAACTGGACGCTTCGTTGACTGTGTCGATTCTACTTCATACTTCCCGTCATGGAGCCCACAGCAAGCCAGCTTGAGCCAAGATCGGGTCCTTTCCCCTATGCTGACACCGTATACGAGCTTGCCCCAAATTTGACGTGTAAGCTTTTAAATATCATTCGTTAACTACAGCCCTTTCTTACCAGTAAGCAGATGTTGCAATGGTTTTGGTTGTTTGGGAATACCGCATAACCGTTGATGATGAGGTTCGTGCATTGTGATCGGCTAATCTGTGTCTCGAGATCTCACGGAAATCTTAAGATAAAGTTTTTCTGGGTCTGTGGCTATCATGACTCAGTATCAGAGCTACCATTCACGCGACGACAGTTTTCGAAGCTGTCATGGATCAAATGCTTATTTTTCGCTGTAGATCGCAATGTCTTTCATGCTCATATAATTGTTGACAATTCTTAGAATCGCTACATTCAATTAGTGTTGCAGATTTGGAACGTCGTCGTCAATTACCTCCAGTCTTCGGGTGCTATGGGCGAGCCGTGTGCTATCCTTGCGGAAACTTGGGAAGCGCAAGTCTGCTATTTCCTACTTTATCCGACAGCATTTGTATATGGTACGTCTATTTTTCCAGTCTGCGGCGGATATACGGTATACAGTCTGATCTATATATCCTCAGTCATATTGCAGGTCCTAATCATGCAGAGTATTCTCATACTATGTGTTTGGGCTATGTCAGGCAGAAGAAGATGTGTCCTATATGGTCTTTTTGTTTCTCTCCTGCTGAATACGGGCGCATCAGCGTTTCTTCTCGCTGAGCCAAATTATTCGTTTGGATTTACCTACTGGTAATGTGACAGTCTTCATTCCCCGACCACTTGTATTTACATGACCATTTTCAGGATTCCGATGATCGTGTTCGAATTCCTTCTGTTTCTTACAGCGGCAATTTACAGGTTACGCGGAGTGAAAATCACCCGAATTCTCGCCCAAGTGCGCCATAATTTTGGCCCTAAGCCGATCATGCGTCTGCTCCTCAGGGACAGCGTCTTCTACTTCGTAGTGTACGTTCAGTCATTTCCCTGTTACTTTTTTCACTGACATTTGCCTCATAGTGTCGCCTGCTCCTACCCCTTTGTATTTTTGGTGCGCCAAAAATGCTTACGAGAAATACATGCTCCGCTGATCCCAATGACTAGGAAGACAGTGAGATGGGACTCGCTCTGATGAGCATAACCATAACTCGCATGCTTCTCAGGTTGCGCAAGCGTGCGGAAGCAGATTTGAATATGCCACGCACTCAAGACATCGAGCTTTCGACTGTCTAATTTGCAAACCCAGCAACTGAAGCGTCCATGGCCTCCGATACTTACGCTTGAATGAACCGTATTGAGAAGGGATGATAAGAGGGCTTGTAAGTAGTCCGACAGACGAGAATCTGCAATTATTATCGTACGTATCTCTCGATTAATTAGATAGATGATTATACGGGCACCTGGAATTTTGTGAGCTTCCTTCCGTCGATGGACAAAGCATTCGGCTTACAAGAAAGGCACTATGGCGGGCTTAGTAGAATTGAACAAAACGCAAACACAAAAGCAGAAACGTAGTTAATTATTCTTCGAGTTCTCTGTAGTCATACGAACGGAGTCGTAAACGACGGCAGCTCCATTGGAATTACAGTATATGTTAATCGGCGTGGAAATGGAACCTCGTCAGAATAGCAAGAAGTGCCGAAAGAACCGGTTATCAGAACAAATGCAATGGGAAGCTCGCAGAGGTGTTCTAGGCATGTTGCCTTTGGGAGGATTGCGGAAGAAAGATAGCCAAAACGAGCCGGAGTAGGAACATTAATAGGGTGTCACCTCCAGTGAATCGGTATACATTGTGATTAGATCTGTGCTGACTCTGTTCCATGCAACGTATCATGACGGTAATATTCAAGAAATATTCTAATATGGAAACGTGCGTGTCCTGACACGGCGTTTAGACTAGATGAGGTATGACAAGTTCGGGCGCCATCCGTGTAGATTGTGATCGCAAGACGAACGTAGCTTCAAAGGTCTCGGTCGTATACGACCCGGGCAGGACTGCTGTGGCCAGTACATGAGTATAATTGCATCGTAAAAGCAAAAGCCGTTTACCGCTTTTCGATACCCTAAAATAAGTAATAAATACGCGATGCATAACACTGCAAACTAAAAAACACTCACGTCTTCTTTCCAACTGATTTGAGCTTTCAACTCGGTTTTCCCGAACAGCAGGATAATATCGTAGATGAGCTTAAAATAGCGTTTGCCATCGGGTCTCCTCTGAAGTTTCAGCGCTTTTGCAGCTTCGCGGGTATCCGCAGTAACACTGCATAGGACAGGATACATGTCTGAAACATAAATAAGAAGTCAGAAATATTCTGCGTGCATGGAACAAGACTAACCAGGCTCGACATCCATCCACCGGTGTTTCTTTTTAGATCCTCGGTAATAGAGGATATTGACTGATATTTCAGAAAGCCGGGACAGATGCTCATCACTCCTGTTATATGTACGGCGGAACTCGGTATCATCGAAGACATGAGTATTCTGTTTGATGTTACGGTGACCAAAAACCACAGATATCAGACAGCACACCTACCTTAGGTAGCATTATACTGAACTGATCCCCTACTACGAGGTCACCACTGGCATCGACGTATGCTTTGTTTTTGCGTTTTTGGTACTCGGCGTCTCCGGCGATAAATGTCCCGATCACCTGCACACCGTAGCTGAACTTAGAAACACGACTCGTAACTGCATGATCAAGATAGAATGACATTGCGCCATCTGCAACTGCCTTGTTTCTATCTCGCAAGATTTAGCGCTAGAAGTTGAATTATTACCAGGTGAAGACTTACACATGACTATCAGGGCGAGAGAATGTGATGTCAAGAGGTGACAGGTACTCCTGAAGCTTCAGAAACACCCAGTCACTCGCAGCAAATCCGCCGACAAGGAAGACCGTCTAAGGGAAAGCAGTCTGTGAAGATCGCGTTGATAAACCGAAGGAAAAGCGACGCTCACCGATACTGTCTTGGCGGATACAAAGCGCTGGTCATGAACAACCTCAATGATGGCCTTCACCGAAGGCTCAAAGAAACTAACAACCTCGCTCCTATGTAAAAAACTGTCAGAGACATCAAGAATAATTTGAAAAGAGACGTACCCTGCCAATTTGAGCTGCCCGGATCGGATGTCTAACGCGAGGTCTTTATCCTTCATCGATCCGAATTTGACATAAGCTGGCTCTTCTCCATTCCTGAAGCGAAGCTTGGTAGTCTTGTCAAAGCATTCAGCGATGTTCTCAACTTCTTCGGCAAACTTTGAGCCTTTCAATTTATCTTAAACACGTCAGATCGGATGCTAGGAAGAGATGAAAGTTTACAGTTACCTTCTATGAAAGTTTTAGCGCGTTGCGTGACGAAGAGAGATCCGGTAAAATGGCCTGTAAAAGGTGAGGTGTCAAGCATTAATGGGATAAGTGGAATCACGTACATTGAGGGGGCGCGACCTCTTGAAATGATTTAGCATCCGGAGAACTTGAAGGTGTAGTCGTGTAGCTGCTAATATCAACTGTCCCTCCGCCAGCGTCTATGATGACAACAGCCTCGTCGTCCTGGAGGGGAATAATTAGCCGCTATGCACATAAGACACGAAAAATACTAGTCTCGCCTTCAGGTATGATGAAAGACCGTGGTGTATGCAGAAATGCAGGCTTGCTTCGCCTTCTGTAACAAATTGTACCCGAGCGTGACCTTCCTCGTCGTCCGGAACCAGTCCAGCATCAACTACGGCCTGCCGCATTTGCGATTGCTGTGCGCCTTGCCACCCGTTGGGATGAGATAGAATAAACTCGATGTGGTCCTCGACTGAGTTCCAGAAGACAAGGGCGCTTTGGTGGGTTTCGAGAATGAAAGACTTGGCGCATTGAAAGAGATACGCATAGAAATCGGAGAAAATTTGGATGACAGTCTTATTTGGGGGGAGTGGTGGAAGGTTCGAACTGATGTGAGCAGCGTAGTGCTGTTTTGGGCGAAGGTGGAGCTTGAATCTGTTGGCTGGTCAGAAGTGGCGATTATTCATAGAAGAAGCAACATACCCTGAGTATTTCACCCATCCCTCGTCCTCCGCTTGTTCAATAACGTTTTGCTTGAGAGCTTCAGCGCCGACTGCTCGAACCTTCCCTTCCTGGTCGTAGTATATTATTGTCGGTATCTTCGCGTCGCTCCCGACATGTTCCTGAGACGGAAACCTAGTAAAGATTCAATAAGGTAAGGATGACTGAACGGTTTGATTACCTTGTTACGCCTTTGATTTCTGGTATGTTACCGGGATCGAGAACACTAGGGAACAATTTTTAATTTCCATGGCATCGGCTCGATTGGAACGTACCTGTATGATATTCCGGAGAATGTTGTTCCAAGGTCGAATGCGATAGCCAATTTACGGCGAGAACCATTGTAGGCTTCGCGTCCTGCCATGGTTTGAAAGAAAGAAGTTCAACAAAGAAGGAAATGCCAGCCTTCAAATAGACCCCGCCTTACGGCCCGATACCAAAAGCCACGTGCGATACTATCCGTTCTTTGCGACCACCATTGCTACTCGAACTCGAGTGGAACTAGAACCAAATCCTGGTCGTCTCCTTATACTCAAATGCGCATTTTGCACACGGAAATCTAACTCACTGATTAAATTTCAGAGATCTGCCCCTAAAAGAATGGTCTGCAAAACTGTACATGAAGGACCGTCCAGTTCTGCTACTTCCGGGTCCCGGCAACTAGAAGCGGCGGACATGCAAGTGGACGGCGAGCCATACGTTCCGGGTACCCCTGGCTGTGACGATATCGACGAACCAGAGCCTTGGGACATGGAAGACATCGAGTTGAAGGACACCCTTGAAGTGGAAAAGGTTCTATCGCAGCCTGCGAAGCCAAACGAAGCCCCATTTGAAAAGATCAAATCGAATCCCATCGCCTCTGGTAGCAGCCTGGATATCCCAAACTTTGGCAAGGTAGATCTCGCTGAGAGAATAGCGCGATTTGAACCGGACCATAAAGAGAACTCGGAGTCCAGGACCGGGAAGGAAAAACAACCAGACCACAGGAAGGAACGGCGGTTCAATGCTCCATATCAGAAGCAGGATGACCAGGGGGCACAGTGGTCCAAGGAAAAGAGGAGATTCGTGCAGGATCTTGGGCATGCCCAAACAGAAAATCGTACCCTTCAGAGGATGAACGAGGAACTCGAGAGGGAGCTACGTGGTGCACGTGAAGCACTCGCACGAGAACAAGCCCGCCGCGAGGAAGACCGCCGTCTGCTCGATACACGGGGCAAGGAGCTCCGTGATACACAGATGTTCTTGACCAAGGCAGACACGTACTCGTTTGCGGAGATTAAAGATATGGTGGAGGGGCTGAATTCTGAGGTGTTGCAGATTTCCGCTATGATGGTGGATGAGTTTGACTGTAAGGGTAGGGATATGGGGATGGGGGACGAGTTCGAGGATTTGACGGCGGCGGTGATACAAACGAGGAAGATTCTTGGGGAGTCGATGGTCCGGCTGTTGCAGGACCACAAGGACAGGGATATGCATATAGAGGTGGTCCAGAAAAGCATCCAGGCGATTCTGGTGAACGCGGCTAGTCACGCCGTATCTTGCTGGAGCTCACATGATCCACTGTCGAGTGTCTTTCAGGACATGTACCACCACATTCGCACATCTAGTGAGTTCTCGCCACCGATCTGATGCCAATTTGCTAATGTCTGTACTACGCTGCAGAGAATCCCGCCGTCGCGGGAAGATGGAGAGCCATGACTCGAGAGATAACCAAATATGTTCTCGATACCCACTTTGACGAGAGGTTCTCTTGGTTTTTGCTTGAGTCCCTTCGAGATGTATTGCACGTTGCGGGGTGGTCGAGTACGGACACAGAAAAGAGGATGATAGAGAAATTCGGCGACCGCTTGAATGTGCTGGTGACGCTCGTGAAGAAACTGGATAGGGCCATCGGCGAGGGTATAACGTCCAGAGATCTTGATGTTCTCATGGTCGAAGCCGGAGCACAGTTCGACCCGTCGTATATGAATGCTGTAGAAGACGGGACCGGCCCTATAGCATGCTCATGCGAACTGGGACTCATGGTAGTTACGACGGAGGAGGCCAGAGCAGAGTGCTTGTTGAAAGTAGGTGTTGTATATATTTCGTCCTTCGAGACCCATTAGTTTATTTGGGTGTATATCTTGTGCTGAATGCCCGATTCCAATGCAGTGGCGGTCCGAGCTTCCGAACACCCATAATGGATCCCCTTCAAGTAGGCATACGGACACGGGAATCCGTGACGCAACGCGCCCGTGACAAAGGCGCTGGTCAACAAGACCAAGCAGATCCTTCTTCTTCCTTAATGAGACATCCCCCCCTTTCAACCTCTCCTCCATGACCGTTTCGTCGCGCAAACCCTACAATGGGTCTCGCCGAAAGCTTTTAATGGCCTTCGACCTGGGAACGACATTCAGTGGGGTATCCTACAGGTATGTATTCTCTGCAGGGGTTACCTAGGGCCTACTGAAGTTCCTTTTATTTTCTAGTGTTCTCGACCCCGGTATCGTCCCAGAAATCAAAGGCGTGACGAGGTACGTGTTTTCACCATAAAATGACAGAAAACTGCATGGCTTAGTGTCCAGGTTTCCATCCCAAGAGCATGTTGGCAATGATGCGAAAATCCCGACCATCATGTACTATGATCAAACGGGGAACGTCAGAGCTATTGGCGCAGAAGCGCTCAAAGAAAATATCGTTGAACAAGCCGAGGAGGATGGCTGGGTTAAGTATTCAGAGTGCGTTTCTTCACCACTTTCGCTTCCTTCTTTAATTCGCATTTGCCAGGTTCAAGCTCCACCTCCGTCCAACTGTGAAATCCGAACCAGACACAGTGATTCAAGACTCTGTTCCTCCTCTTCCTCCAGGTAAAGACATCGTGTCGGTCTTTTCTGATTTCTTCCGATATCTCTTCGATTGCGGCAAGAAGTTCATACTCGAAAGCCATCAGACCGGCACAACATTCTGGGAGTCCATTGAAAACCAGATAGAATTCGTCTTGAGTCATCCGAATGGCTGGGAGGGCGAGCAACAGGGGAAGATGCGCGAGGCTGCAGTGCGAGCGGGACTTGTACCTGACTACGACGAAGGGTATGGCCGGGTACATTTTGTCACAGAGGGTGAGGCGAGTTTGCACTTTTGCATACATCATGGACTGTCCTCACATGTTCACGTGGGTATCGAGGTTGATTTATCGTTGCCACTCTAACGTTTTGCTCAGGAAGACGAAGCGGTTGTCATTGTCGACGCAGGCGGTGGCACCGTCGACATCAGCACTTATTCAAGTGTGCCATCGGACCATGTTGGTTCTATGGCTTTCAAGGAAATCACTGCACCGCAATGTACGTGCATCCTGTTTAATGCAAGTCCCGCATCCTGATGTATGCTTCTGTATAAGGCCATTTCACAGGGTCCATATTTGTTACTAAAAACGCGAAACAGTATCTACAAGGTGAGAACTTTTATACCGTTTCGCCACGGCTACTGGTACTAATCTCGTCCTTTCTACCAGATTTCTTAGCAAACTCGCGATTCGTGGAAGAGGTGGACGTCATTTCCGGGTGTTTCGACAGGACCACGAAACTGCGCTTCCGAAATGCCGATGAGCCAGCATATATCAAGTTTGGGGGGATGAGAGACCGCGACCCAGATCTTGGTATTCGATCAGGGCAGCTCAAGTTGGAAGGGTACATTAATCAATATGTGGTTGTGCTTCTCCAGCTAATCCGTGCCTTGGCTAGCCATCAGGTTGCTCGTTTCTTTGAACCATCTGTGGCGTCTATCATCAATGCCATCGATGAACAGCGCTTCACCACGGACAAGACTGTTACGGTAGGTAGGGCCAGTCAATGATGTGTTATTATTGATGGAGAAGGCGCCGTAGTCAGTGTTCCTTGTCGGAGGTTTCGCCGCGAGCGACTGGCTTTTTACGAAGCTGCAGGACTATCTCAACCCGCTGAATATCACGTTCTCTCGACCCGACAGCCATGTGTAAGTGATATAGTCTAGTGATGGTGAACAAAGGAGTAACATCTCTTTTCTTAGAAATAAGGCTGTTGCAGACGGTGCGGTGTCCTTTTATCTCGATCATGTCGTCTCCGCTCGTGTATCCAAGTGCTGCTACGGCGTTGAGATGTCCACTGATTATGACGCGACCAAGCCCGATCATATTGCACGTCGACAGAAGGCGTATTTTGACCCAACCGGAGATCTCATGTTAGGTGGGCAATACGACACTATCCTTCCCAAGGTACGTTTCCTGACGGACAAACTGGAAAATATTGCTAACTATATCAACAGGGCATTCAAGTGTCAGAGGATACAGAGTTTCGTCATTCGTACATGAGGGTTAGGAAGCTTCTATCTGACTTGAATGTTGTTGAAGAAGACATCCTCTGCTATCGTGGGTCCCGAAAGGATCCTCGTTGGATGGATGAAGAAAACGGTGAGTCATTCTCTCTAACTCCATTCGACGTGACTTAGTATCACGTAGATGATTTGTACCCAACACTGTGCTTTGTCACGGCTAATACACGCCAGGCTGCGAAGGGGTTGGTTCTCCAGCGAAGGGCAGATGGAAAGTCGTATTATAGCTTTTCGTATAACATTGTCATTATGTTTGGCCGCACGGAGTTGAAAGCCTACATTTGTTGGTTGGAAGATGTGAGTTCTTTCATCCATTTGTTGTCTGAGTATGCGTCTGACTCAAAGCGTGATAGGGCGTTGAGAAGAGGTGAAGGTTTCGGCTTTTTGGTTCGATTATCGTACTGATATTTCTATACAGAGGCCCTGCACGTATTGTATATGAGCGAAATTTATGATTATTATGTGAGTGTCGTCACCTCAGCTGAGGCGAAGCTTCATACTGATTGTCTTCTTGTTTGACAGCTTGGATTTGTTATAGGAGGATCTAAGAGTCTTTCATTAATTCGCCTACCCTACTTACATGTGTATTATAGTCAGTTAGGACATGTCCGTCACATGTCACATACGGGAATAAGCACCTAGTGTCCTAGTTTGCAGCATGGATCGTAAATACTCGGCAACCTTAAATATTATAATATCAAGACGCCATTGAGATGACTTTGGGTTCCATACGGCCAATACCGTCATTCTGATGTCTCGTACATCGTGCGACGGTGCCGGTGAATCCTTATCATATGCGCGTGGTCACATTCTCGTCCCCGTATGATGACTATAAGGGCTACAAATTGCCGTTTAATAGCATCTCAAAGGAAGAAATGTATACGACCGCAGACTATATACATGCACGCTTGGACTATGCGATAACAATGTCCAATCTCCGATGCCAAGTGCACCTACGTGTCTTTGTCATACAAAATACAGGCCGGTCCTCTGACACGAAGATGAACATCAGTACTAAAGCATTTACGGTATTTCGAAGGATACACAAACCTCTTCTCTACGCCCTACATTTCATATACCTGTTAGCGCACAGACGCCAAGCCACTTAATGTGAACACTCACATTCTCTATCCAACAAACTTGGGCTTTTATCTCCGTTCGACCGAAAAGGATGATGATTTCGAAGTTAAGGGAAAAGAAGGTCTTCCCATTCCTTCCTTGTTGGGGAACCAGTGCCTTGGTCGCCTTCCGAGTATCTGCAGTCACAGTGAAATGCGTCGAATACATATCGGCTTGGATATACATGTCACGATGACGTTGAATTTTATGGGGACGTAGGAACGCACGTTCAGTATCCGTCCAGGTAGGGTCTGATTTCGAACCGTAATAACATAAAATATCCTGCTTGACAGTGTTCAAGTCAGACAGGTGTTTTGCCTTTATGTGGTAGCTCCTTCGAAATTCTTTGTCCTCAGACACCTGAACACCCTAGAATAGAATTTAAAAAATCAGCAACAGAAACGCGGTTTCGGGCTGACCAGAAAATCTCATCATTACCTTGGCGAGAATGGTATCGTATCCACCAGGAAGCTTGAGCTCACCGTCAGAATCAGAGATGAAGGTCTTGCTTCGACGCTGCTGGTGTTCAACATCGGTCGGGTCGAACTGTTTTCGCACTGCGACACCATAGCCATATTTTGCAACCCGAGAGGTAACAAAGTGATCTAGATAGAACGAGATGGAACCGTCCGCAACGGCCTTGTTACTACGATTTAGTTGTCAACTTCGCCCACAAAAGGACAGCACGAAATCAAGAACACTCACACATAGCTGTCTGGCCGAGAAAACGATAATCCTGCTGGTTCTATGTGTCGGCGCATCTTCGAGAATAGATAATCGTTGGCAGCAAACCCGCCCACAAGAAAGACGGACTAATTGAGTGAAGTTCAGAGAGAGCGGCCTTTGGAAATAGAGGAGAGTCCTTACGGAAACAAGTTTCTTGGCCTTGGAACGTTGGTCATCGATCTCCGTGATAATGGAGGATACCGAAGGCTCAAAGAAGCTAGCGACGTCAGAGCTGGAAATTTATAAATGCGTAGGCATGAATCACAGCAATGGAGCATGATTAGAATAACGCACCCTGATAACCTCAGCTGCCCAGAACGAATATCCAGCTTTGTATCCGTATCTTTCATCATACCAAACTTGATGTAAGCTGGCTCATTAGCGTTCCTGAAGCGATGTTTCGTCGTTTTGTCAAAGCACTCCGCAATGAGGTCCACTTCTTGGGCATAGGGAGAACCTTCCAGTTTATCTGCCGTATAGTTAGGCATTTTAGAATAGATGAAGCAAAATTAGGTTCCGCACTTTTCAGGAATGACTGAGCGTGGCGGGTTACGAATATGGAACCCGAGAAGGCACCTCACCGACGAGATAAGATTCAGAATGAGAGGGTATAAGACAGTGACGAACATGTAGGAGCGGCGATCTCTTCAAATGAATGGTCGGCGGTTGTACTCGATGAAATACCAGAGTATGTACTGACATCGATCGTCCCTCCTCCAGCATCGACAATCATAACGCCTTCCCCATCCTGAGCAAGTGAGCAACGGGTGGCAGGATGAAAAAGAACATAACTCACTTTGATATACGGGAAGAGTCCGTGCTCGATGCAGAAGTGAAGACTCGCTTCACCTTCTGTCACAAAATGGATTCGTTCGTGGTCTTTGTCGTCGTCAGGTATCAACCCTGCATGAATGGCCGCCCTACGTAGCTGCTGCTGTTGAGCTCCCTCCCAGCCATTGGGATGGCTAAGAATAAACTCGATGTCTCCTTTGACGGAAAGCAGAAGTTCGGCGCCATTCTGATGCGATTCCTGGATAAATGACATTGTGCAGTCGACCAAGTACGCATAGAAATCGCCGAAGACTTCGACGACATCTTTGCCAGGCGGAAGAGGGGCCATCACCTCATTTGTTTCCTTTGTGTCCGCCCATTTCGGAAGCATATGTAGCTTGAATCTGGTTGAATTTCAGTACATATACCGTCGAGAGAACAAGGAAAGTCTCGTCATACCTTGAACATTTGATCCATCCCTCGTCTTCGGCAGATATTACCAAACTTTCGTCAAGAGCCTCCGCACCTGCTGCCATGACCTTACCAGACTTGTCGTAATACATAATGGTCGGGATTTTGGCATCACCACCGGCATTCTCTTGTGCAGGGAATCTAAGTGAAATTGGTATTGATGAAGCTTGCGAAGAATTAAGCATTAGGAGGCATTATGTACCTTGTTACGCCCTTGATTTTAGGGGCGATCCCTGGGTCTAGGATACTTTTACGACTATCTTCAAACTGTTCGGAATGCAGGAAGGAGATTGGGCGACGTACCTATATGAAACTCCACTGAAAGTCGTGCCTAAGTCCAATGCTATGACCAGCTTCTGGTTCCGTCCTCCATAGGGATGACGAGGCATGTTAAAGACAAGAATGAGGAGAACATTGTCTCAGCGTCGACGTCGTGGATCAAGCTATGACTCGGAGTTCGGACCGGTGCGCTGCCCAATCAAAATAGGAGTCGACCTGAAGTTACCAATGACCATCCGCCGCATATCCATTCAATTTGGATCAATGCTTGCTTTCCAACCCGAACGAGTAAGCCTTCTGTTCAGCTTCCTGTTGTAGTGTCCGTGGATGGTGGTGCTCAGAGGCTCGGAGTCCCATTTCTCGTAATGAGAAAAATGGTACTAGAGCTCGACGGAGGTCCAGAAGATCTGAGGTCAGCTTGCTGAAATCCAAGGATGAATCGGCCTGGTGCACTGTAAGAACAATGAACACTTACACGCGTAAAAGTCGGATAAAAATCGGACGAAGGTCTTTCCCAAAGAATTGGGCAGGAAATGTGCATGCTGCGAGGTCACGACTGATGGTTCTGCTGTTCGAGGATTGGACTGGACAAGGCGGCGGAGAAGATATAAAAGGCAATTCATGACCCTTATAGTAATCATACGGGCACGAGACTGTGACGACGCGCGCCTGTGACACACTCGGTGCAGCCCTGACTTCGTCGACGGTAACAAAATCGATCCTTTATGTTAGTACTCTACAAATTAAATAACAGCTACATTACCGAAATAAAAAAACAGATACAATGACCAGAACATTGCTACAATGGTACACGTCACTAATCTAGTTCTGCACGGAACTGTCAGTTACTACACTATTTCAATCCAGAACGTATACTCACATTGCGGTCCGTATACAATACGAGCAGGGCTCCTAGAATTTCGACTACGTCAGTACCGGCTGAACTTTCAGAGGGCGGACCTGACCTTTTTTCAACTCCCTGAGAACTTTATCAACATCACCACGCATGCATATCAGAAGTGATGGCACTTACGTTCTCGACCCACGCTATCTGAGCTTTCATCTCCGTCTGCCCAAGCAGAAGAATGATCGAAAAGCTGAAAGAAAAATACGACTTTCCATCTGGTCTTCGTTGAAGCACCAACGATCGGGCGGCTTCCTGCGTGTCTGCCGTCACATTGCACAATACCGGATAGTTATCTTTCAAAACTATCAGCCCCGAAAAAAGGAAAGCCAAGACACGCGCACCAATCTCGACATCCATCCAGCGGGGGTCCTTTCTTATCCCGCGGTAACACAAGATATCTTGGGAAATCGAAGCGAGGTCAGACAGTTTGTGTTCCTTGCGGAAATAGGGACGGCGGAATTCCTTGGTCTCGGAAATGGACTCTCCCTACAAGAATTGTGTTTGCACGTGAATGTCGAATGAAAACGACTAACCTTTGGTAAAATGATGCTGTACTGGCCGTCCAAGGACAGCACGCCGGCTCCAGACATGAAGGTTTTGTCTTTTCGTTCGACGTGCTCAGGAATTGATGCATCATATGCAGTAAAGCTTCTGATGCCATAATTGTACTTTGATATGCGTTCTGATACAGCTCGATCCAGGTGGAAGGATAAGGCGCCATCTGCGACGGCTTTATTGCTGTGACGAAGCTGCGATGAATGGGGGAGATGATCGCGGGAAGACGGACTCACACATGACTATCGGGTCGTGAAAATGCGATGTTAAGCGGCTTGAAATGCTCCTGCAGTTTTGAAAAAAGCCAATTACTGGCAGCAAAGCCACCAACGAGGAAAGCCGCCTGGATAGAACGAGATCAATAGAAGAACATGAGGAACACGAGCACAATAACTCAGAGAAACTGTGCTCGTAGAAGCAAATCGTTGTTCGTCAACGACCTTGATGATAGATGTCACCGATGGCTCGAAAAAGCTTGCTACCTCAGCACTAAAAGACATATCAGTATACATATACCCAACACGAGTACTCTTACCCAGTCAATTTGAGTTTTCCCATGTTGATGTTCAGCTTGGGATCTTTATCCCTCATACCACCGAAGTGGATATACGCTGGTTCGTCAGCGACCTTGAACCGAAGCTTGGTTGTTCTATCGAAGCACTCTGCAATATGCTCAGCCTCTTTGGCAAACTTGGTGCGCTTGAGTTTCACTTTGCAACACGTTAGCCAAAGTGTCGAAATAGAAAACTATGAATGGTACCATCAAGAAATGCCTTCGCGCGACGGGTCACGAACATTGAGCCTGCGAAGTTACCTGTTCACGGTGTGGAAAAAAAATGTAGACGTTGACGAAAATATAGTTACACTGCGGGACGGCGACTTCTTTAAACGTCTGAGCCTGGGACCCATCCTTGTCAGAAATACAAGTGTATGTACTTATGTCAACTGTGCCACCTCCGGCGTCGATAATAATAACGGCTTCCTGGTCCTATGGCCCGGACGGTGAGTATGAGTCGCGCTGCACTGGGAGTGACATACTTTGATAAAGGAAGAAAGTCCGTGATGTATACAGAAGTGAAGACTAGCCTCTCCTTCTGTGACGAAATGAACGCGCTCCTCGCCGGCGACTTCATTGGGAACCAATCCGGCCAATACAGCGGCGCGTCGCATATTGGCTTGGTCGCGACCTTCCCAGCCATTTGGATGGCTGAGAATGAATTCGATGCTATCCTCTACGGAACTCCAGAAGGTAGTCGCGCTCGGGTGCGTTTCTAGAATGTAAGTCTTGCCGCATTGAAAGAGATACTTGAAGAAGTCGGCAAAAACGGTGACGACGTCCTTTCCAGGCGGCAGAGGAGGGAAACTGGTGGCCTGCGCTTGGATAGCAGAGCCTTCGAGGTTGGGACGAAGATGTAGCTTGAACCTTTGGGAAGGGTAAATACAGCGAAGCTCGCTGGAGAGGGAGCATACTCACCCTGAACATTTGAACCAGCCCTCTTCGTCCGCCTGCTCGAGAACGCTCTCCTTCAGTGCCTCTGCTCCTACCGCCCTGACAGTCCCCGTTTTGTCATAGTACAGAATCGTCGGAATTTTCGCGTCGCTGCCGACATGTTCTTGCTCTGGAAACCTAGTATTCTCCTGTCAAAAACTGCTACCAATGGCTAAATTTTGAAAACCTGCCTTGTCACGCCCTTTATTTCGGGGACACTGCCAGGATCCAGGACACTGAGAATCTTTTAGTGACGCGTTTTCTTTCCTAATATCCGGTCATGCTCACCTGTAAGATATTCCTGAATATGTAGTCCCAAGGTCAAAGGCGAAAACCAATTTACGTCCAGACCCTGCGTAGGGTTTTCGCGTAGTCATGGTGGTAAAGAAGAAAGGAGTCTGGCCAAATCGGGAACAGCCGAACCTCTTGACTGCAACCACAACCATCACCACTGCTTGCCACTGTCAAGGATCACCGTTTCGACGCTTTTTTCGCTTTGCTGGTGCGCGAATTTCACGTTTACGATGGTTATCGCGTCCTAATTTTTCTTTTTCTTCGCAGAAAGCGCAGTGTTGATCCCGCTATATGATCCTCGGCCTCTGGAATACAATGTATTTATCCGCATCTACAAGGGTCGAAAACGCGCCGTACCGTCAGGAGGTCGACTTTCCCATGCACGAAGAGATGGTAGAGAGTTCCGACTTGGAGACAGATCAACCTGAGGAACAGGGACCGGAAATTTCAGAGCATATAGATCCACGAGCTCGCCATCGACACGAGCAAGAGCTTTATTACGACCAGGATAGGATGGCTGAGGAACCACGAAGGCACCGCAAGCGTGGTCGCCAATACCACCTCGACGATGCCAGTACGTTGCCGGCTATGCCAGACGGACCTTCGGAGGAGTATATGGATAATATTCAGGACTTTGAAGACGGATTTGATATGCCCGGTGCATTTCATGGCGACCGTGACCTCGACAGTCAAGAGCAGAGGATCTGGGATGGAGGCAAGGACAGGCAGCGCAATCACCGACACACCCGACGCATGACACCCATGCCCCGCAGAGACGACCCCGTGCAGCAGCATTCACAGGAGAAACGGGGTCTGACGGCTGCCTTATCCCACGCGCAAACCGAAGCAAGAACCCTCCAGCGGCAGATGGAAGACATGAAGCGGGAACTTCGAGGTGCTCGTGAAGCCTTGGCCAGGGAGCAGGCTAAACGACAAGAGGATCGTCACCTGCTCGACGCACGCGGTGAAGAGCTCCGTAATGCACACGCCTTCCTCACCAAAGCCGATGCACATTCGCATGCTGATATCAAGGCCATGATTGTTGCTTTGAACTCGGAGATTATGCAGCTCGCGTCCTACATGTCAGATACGCTGCACCTTGACCAGAGTCAGCTGGATCCCTCTGATGAGGGTGCATCGGCCGCAGTCAGCCAGGAAAAGCACATACTTGGCGATCGCATGATTTTCCTTCTGGGCACAAGAGATAATCAAGACTTGCGTGAGGTCGCCTTGCTGTGCTCGCTACAGGCAGTCATGGTCCGTACATGCAACGAGATGATCAGGCGCTGGCACAGAGAGACAAAAATACACAAAATCTGCTCCGAGTTGTACCAGGATGTCAAAGACAGCAGTAGGCTATCGCTTTCATCTAACCGTGTTTGCTGCTTATGCACATTTTTAGATGCACCAGCTGTCGCCGGGCGATGGAGGGCCTTGACTCGAGCAGAGACCAAATATCGCTCTGAGGAGGACGTAGAGGATCTATGCAGTCGACTGCTCGTGACCCATCTTTGGTCCGTTTCGCGGATCGCTGGCTGGATGACACCCGATGGGAGGTCAATAATCGAAAAGGATTTTGGAGGCCGAATAATGGAGATATCCAAGCTGATGAAACAGGTGGACCGGGCTATGAACGAGGGTATCACGTCTGAGGACCTCGTAACATATGTCGTTCAGCCCGACGTACGTTTTGATCCTGCGATGATGGTCGATGACAATCAGGGTTCGCAGGCGGAGATGGTCACGGAGGATGAGGTGACTGTAGCGTGTACCACTGAACTTGGATTGAAGGCGTATAGCGTGGATTCACCGTCGGACGATGTACGGGACTTCAGAATGACGGTATTGATGAAACCCAAGGTCGTCCTGTGGGCCTCCATGATGTCTTGATATTTTTATATTGTACTCTTAGCGAGCAATACTTACTATTCATGCTGCAGACTAGAACACTTTGTGCTTATGCGATAATATTTTGCGACTGCCTCCTCGGACACCCAAACGTCCATACCTGTTCGAACAGCATGCCGGACAAGTATGCAGCTAGTTGGCGAACGGTCCCTTCCGTAGGTCTGTCTTATTCGGAGAAATAAGCGGTACTGAGCGCTGAAAAGTAAGAGACATTGGCTCCTATTTCGAACCTTAACCGGTACAGCGGTCCGAACTCCGAATCACCGTCCACGCTCAGGTTGAGACAGCGGAGACAACGTTATACTCTTAAACATGCCTCGTCGTCCATATAGAGGATCTCAGCAGAAGCTGATTATAGCATTGGACTTGGGCACGACTTTCAGCGGAGTGTCATACAGGTGCGTCACCTAATTTCTTTCCTGCCGGCTCGCAGTTTCTAAGGTCATCGCAAAAGTATTCTAGATCCTGGAATTGCCCCTAATATCAAGGGCGTAACAAGGTATAAAGTTCCTCCTAATCCTCAATTCCTTGCAAGCATCATTAACGTCAGTTTCATTTAGATTCCCTGAACAAGAGAATACCGGTGGTGATGCCAAAATCCCGACAATTATGTACTATGACAAGTCTGGTAAGGTCAGGGCAGCAGGCGCGGAGGCCCTTGACGAAAGTCTGGTAGCAACTGCAGAGGACGAGGGATGGGTCAAATGTTCAAGGTATATCGAGATTCTCTTCGTTCTCTCAACAGTATATGTACTGAAATTCAACCAGATTCAAGCTACATATGCTTCCGAAATGGGCGGACACAAAGGAAATAAATGAGGCAATCGCCCCTCTTCCACCTGGCAAAGATGTCGTCGAAGTCTTCGGCGATTTCTATGCGTACCTAGTCAAGTGCACGATGGCATTTATTCAGGAATCGCATCAGAATGGCACCGAACTTCTGCTTTCCGTCAAAGGAGACATCGAGTTTATTCTTAGCCATCCCAATGGCTGGGAGGGAGCTCAACAGCAGCAACTGCGTAAGGCGGCCATTTATGCAGGGTTGATACCCGATAACGACCAAGGCCATGAAAGAATCCATTTTGTGACAGAAGGTGAAGCGAGTCTTCACTTCTGCATCGAGCACGGACTCTCCCCGTATATCAAAGTGAGTTGTCTTCGTTTTCATCCTGCCACCCGTTGCTCACTCGCTCAGGATGGGAAAGGCGTTATGATTGTCGACGCCGGAGGAGGGACGATTGATATCAGTACATACTCTGGTATTCCATCGAGTACAACCGTCGACCACCCATTTGAAGAGATTGCCGTTACTACATGTTCGTCCCCGCTCTAACTTTTTGGATATCTAAATCTGATCTCCTCGGGAAGGTATTTTCTCGGGTTCTATATTTGTTACCCGCCACGCCCAGTCATTCTTGAAAGGTAATCAACCTCGCTTCGTCTTATCTACACTGTCTAAATATACGGCAGATAAGCTGAAAGACTCCCACTATGCGCAAGATGTGGAACTCATTACGGAGTGCTTTGACAAAACGACGAAACATCGCTTCAGGAACGCTACCGAGCCAGCTTACATCAAGTTTGGAACAATGAGAGATACAGATACCAAGCTGGACATTCGTTCTGGGCAGCTTAAGCTAGCAGGGTGCGTTATACTATTGTGTTTCCATCGCTGTGACTCATGTCTACGCTTTCCTAAATTTCCAGCTCTGACGTTGCTAACTTTTTTGACCCCTCGGTATCGTCCATTGTCAAGGAGATCGATAACCAACGTTCCAAGGCCAAGAAGCCTGTTTCCGTAAGGACTCTCCTCTATTTCCGAAGACCGCTCCCTCTGAACTTTGATTCAATGTAGTCCGTCTTTCTTGTGGGCGGGTTCGCCGCTAGCGGATATCTATTCTCGAAGATGCGCCGACACGTAGAACCAGCTGGATTATCTTTTTCTCGACCCGACACTGGTCATGCGTGAGTACTCTTGATTGCGGTGCTACGGTTTTGTGGACACAGCTGACAATTAAATCGTAGTAACAAGGCCGTTGCGGACGGTGCCATCTCGTTCTATCTAGATCACACTGTTACAAGTCGGGTTGCAAAGTATTGCTATGGTCTAGAGGTGACGAGACATTTTGACCCTACCAATCCAGAACATCAACGGCGTCAAAACGACACCTTTGAAGATGACTCTGGTGATATAAGGCTCCGCGATCAATTTGATACCGTTCTCGCCAAGGTGATGAACTTGTGTAGTCTGCATTTCCGTTGCTAAAACCATATTCCAGGGTGTTCAGGTCTTCGAGAAGGAAGAGTTTCGAAGGACCTACGCTTCCAACCGAAAGCGCCTTTCTGATTTGCACACTATCAATACGAGTATCTACAGTTATCGCGGTTCGAAATCAGATCCAACTTGGATGGATACTGAACGTACGTTTCCTGCATAAAGCTCAACACCATTGTGACATGTATATCCAAGGTGACATGTATCCGGTGCTTTGCACTGTGACTGCAGATACCCGAGAAGCGGCCAAAGCGTTGGTTCCCCAGCTAAGACCGGATGGGATGCCCTTTTCTACCCTTCACTTTGATATCGTCATCCTCTTTGGTCGGACGGAGATGAAAGCCCAGATTTGTTGGATAGAGAATGTAAGCATTCATTCACGTTACCTTATTCCCTACGTGCTAACTGAAATGCAGGGCAAAGAGAAGAGGTTCGTGAAATCTCAATACCGTAACTACTTTACTGATCTTCATTTTCGTCTCAGAGGACCAGCTCGTATTTTGTACGACACATAGGTAGGATTGTTAACGCATAGTCAAACTATGCACGTACAAAGTCTGTAGTTGTATACATTTTTTATAAAATAAACAGAACGATCCATGGACTATGATACATATGGCGGCGTACACGAATTAATCAATATCTTTTAGATTCTAGGACGAGAGAGCAATCCCGACAGGCGTAAGTCCTTTGCATGCCGTCAATACGTATACCCGACTACCATTATACTTGCGTTCCATAAGACGTCGTACAGGTTCAGAAATACAACACAATCCTTGAATACAATTGATATTACAGCTCACAATACATTTCGTCGTAAAGAATCGAGTCATTTCAGGGCCTGATTGGAAGAAACTGACAACATCAACGTGAGCATGAAGCACTAAGTAAGCAGAAAGATCGCGCACCTTCAAAGTGCCCAATTATTCAAAGATTACGGTCGTACAAAATCTGGGCTGGGCCCCTAGTGGACATAGGATTCAGTATTGGCAGGGTTTTGCAGTGAAATAGCTGTACCTTTTCTCTACGGCCTGACAGATAAATTGAATGAGCTTAAAAATAGTCGAATTTGTTTCATGAACTTACGTCCTCCTTCCAACAAATCTGCGCTTTCAGTTCTGTTCGCCCAAAGAAGATGATTATATCAAAGTCAAGGCGGAAATATAACCCTCCATCCTTTGCCCGAAAAGGTTTGAGTGCCTTAGCGGCCTTACTAGTGTTGGCTGTGACGGTGAATAGGACGGAATAATTTTCTGGGAATCGTCGGTGAATATCTAATCCACGAACTTATATGGGGCGGTAGCACCTGGTTCTGTATCGACCCATCTAGGATCAGATTTGTGCCCGTGATAGCAAACTATTTCGCTTTGGACTGAATTGATATCCGACAAGTTCTGGTAAACCCGTTTAAAAGAGTCACGAAACTCTTGGGTTTTCGTCACTCGGGCGTCCTTGTTGAAGCGTTACTCGGACGATAGTTCAAAAGAAGAACATACTCACTTTAGGCAATATGATGCTGTACTGGCCACCTAAGACCTCCTCGCCATCTGCACGTCTGTAAACATTAACTCTGCGACGAGTATGTTCAGGATCAAATGGGTTGAAGATGGTGTTTATTTTCAAGCCATAAGTATACTTAGCCGCCCTCGCTGAAACGATATTGTGAATGTAGAACGAGATAGCGCCGTCAGCGACGGCTTTGTTCCTGTAAATTCGTGGACATTGATATCACAGACGATGACATCGGTATCTTGGAGATGCTAAGGATACTCACAATGGACTATTCGCAGGCCGAGAAAGAGACACACCAGAGGGCTCTACATGTTCTCGCATCTTCAAGAATAGCCAAGTGCTTTCGGCAAACCCGCCCACGAGGAAGATCGACTACATGAATAGTATTATCTCACTTATAACTGGTCAAAACCAGGAAATCGTACCGAAACATATCTCCTCGCCTTGAGACGCTGATTATCAACTTCTCGCAGGATCGATGATGCCGAAGGCTCGAAAAAACTGGCAACATCAGAGCTGGGAGTTCAAGATTCAGGGCAAACCAGTGATAAGATCGGATTGAGGCGACTTACCCTGCTAACCTCAGTTGCCCGGAACGAATATCTAGTCGAGCATCCGTATCTCTCATCGTACCAAATTTGATATAAGCTGGTTCATTTGCACTCCTGAAACGATGCTTTGTGGTCTTGTCAAAACAGTCTGCGATGAGTTCCGCTTCTCCTTCGTATTGAGAGCCTTTTAGTTTCTCTGCGAATTTTTCAGAACGAGGAGGTGGACGAAAACAACTTGTGAGCCCACTCTTCAGGAATCCTTCCGCAAGGCAGGTGACAAATATGGATCCGGCGAAAACACCTAGCTGATAAGGTCAGATTCGGTTCAGAAAATCGGGAACGGTATACAAACATGCGGGGGTGGCGATCTCTTCAAATGATTGGTTGTCGGAACTACGAGAGTAAGTACTGATATCCACAGTTCCTCCGCCAGCGTCAATAATCATTACACCTTCCCCATCCTTAGCACGTAAGTCATAAGCTTTAAGGTGGAGAAGAAGATACACTTACTTTTATAAATGAGGAGAGCCCACGGTCGATGCAAAAGTGAAGACTCGCCTCGCCTTCTGTCACGAAGTGAATTCGCTCTTGGCCCTTGTCGTTATCGGGTATAAGCCCTGCATAAACAACGGCCCTACGCAGTTTCTTTTGTTGTATTCCCTCCCATCCGTTCGGGTGGCTTATGATATATTCAATATGATCTTCACAGGAACTCAGGACGTCTGAGCCATTTTGGTGCGATTCTTGTATAAATGTCAAGGTGCAGTGGACCAAGTATGCATAGAAGTCACCAAAGACTTCGATAACATCTTTTCCTGGAGGAAGAGGGGCTAGCGCATCATTTATTTCCTGTGTATGAGCCCATCTCGGACGTAGATGGAGTTTGAATCTATGGGATGCCTTAAACTTCACAAGGAGCAAAAAAAAAATCACTTTACCTGGAATATTTGACCCATCCTTCGTCCTCGGCAGATCTTATCACGCCTTCATCAAGGGCCTCTGCGCCTGCTGCCATGAGGTCTCCAGACTGATCATAGTATAGGACTGTCGGAATCTTTGCATTGCCGCTGGAGTTATCTTGTGCAGGGAATCTATCGTCAAAGTACACTGATCATCTGTGTTCTAGAAGACGAAGATGACAAAATTGCCTTGTTACGCCATTAATTTCCGGAACGATCCCAGGATCTAGGATACTTGTGCGACCACCTTCAAGATTATGAGCAGACAGGTAAAGAATTTGGTGGTGTACCTGTATGATACTCCACTGAAAGTTGTGCCCAAGTCCAATGCTATGACTAACTTCTGACGAGGACCTTGGTACGGCTGCCAAGACATGTTCACGACGAGATTTTGAAGTCGAACGCTGCAACGTCGTGGATCAAGATGGAGGGATAGGATAATCCGGACCGGTGCCGTGCAACTGTCCACGAGCTTTCCGAAATAGGAATCAGCCTTCGTATCTTCCACTTTACGGGCGTTAACTCTTAATTCGTTTGCCCATTTCTTCGAAGATTGACATACGGTGAGCATGATCTTATACTTATTATGAATGAAGTGTGTCCTTGTTTTTGCTCATTTCTGCATCACCTTCGTCGTAGCACTACCTTATCGTTGTTGAATCTCCACTTCTAATCACCATCATGACATCCACTGCGGTTCCAGTGAAAAGTTTAGTAGTACGCAAACACCTAGGTCGTCATTGCGAATCTTCAGACTCAAAACGCAGACATGACGGTCAGAGGTTTTCAACATCACTCATAATCATCAGGCTAACATTGGGGCTACCACAGAACACGATCACCCTGTAGATTCACCCCCCCGTAGCAGAGGGCATGATAGTCCCCGACACGGAGGGCGCTATTTTTTCTTCTGCGGCTTTTAGTGCAGACATGAGTACTTCAGTCCCAGCCGAGGCCGAGAAAGAACTGCATGCTGAAGAGAGTCGGGATCCGCTTCTATTGACCGGAGGCAAGGATTCGGAAAGGCAATCTCTCAAGGGTGAGAAGCAGGAAAAGCGATCTTGGTCTTTGAGAGAGGTAGGGACATTCTTACAACGCTAGGACGATTGGCTTACCAAGGGAAAGACGCCGACCAGCAGCGACCTACAGAAGTCGCTACTTGAAATCCAATCAAATAGGGATCGTCTCCGGCACGAAAACGACGGGCTCCTTAGGGAGCTTCACTGGATTCGTGAAACACTCCACAATCAACAAATACAGCATCAGGAGGATCGTCGTCTTCTTCAGAGCCGAGGCAAAGAGCTAGAGAGCATGCGTCCTTTCCTTGACAAGACAGACACATATTCTTCCGCCGACATCAAAACAATGATGGAGTCACTGAACTCGGAAATTCATCAGCTGGCAGCTTACATGTCTGATACGCTGTCTGACACTGGGGAAAGGGTTGAGATAACTGATGAGGACGCTAACTATGCGATGAAGCGAGCAAAACGCTACCTGGATGATCGCATTCTTGCGCTTTTGATGCGCAGGGATGCAAATGATGTAGGACAAAATGGTGTCCTTCAGGTCGCTTTTCAAGCGGCGTTGTCGTTCGAATGTGCTGATTACCTCAGAATCTGGGATTTACATTCTGCAGAAGACAATATTTTACGTGATTTATATGCAAAGGTTCAAGAATCCAGTAAGTTACCCGTATACCGTGTTTTCGTTATTAATATAATCCACGACTGTAGACACGACTGCAGTAGTCGGAAGATGGAGAGCATTGACCATCGCAATGAGCAAATATCACTCATCTCCGAAGGCAGAACAGTATCTATCCCGTCGCCTCGGATATCAGCTTGAGAACGCCGTGCGTTTAGGAGGATGGACTGTTTCAATTAAACCGGAAGCACTGCGAAATGCTTTTGGTGAACGCATCGCAGAAATCGTAAAGCTGGCGATCAAGTTGGATAGAGCGATCAAGGAAGGAATCACTTCCCAGGATTTGGACGCCCATTTCGTGGGTCCTGGAGAAAAGTATGATTCTGGAACAATGAGCGGGGCCTACGGTGACCCAGAGAAGGCGGACGAAGCCGTTTCGTGCACATGTGAGCTTGGGTTGATGTCGTTGTATGATAAAGGAAAGAAGGCCAGACTTTTGTTGAAGGCAGGGGTAGTCGTTCCGTCAGCACTGGCGTAGCTGTGTTCATTAATACCGTAGCGTTGGAAGATATCAATTGTATATGTCTTGTACCTGGTTGAAGCGCTGACAGATCGCCAAACCTCAGAATTGCTGCCTACCTTGCACTATCCCGCCTCAACCCCTGGGCCCTCCAGGGCCCTATTCATACCGACTCCTAGACTAAGAATTTAAAGACCGGTGATAGGCAATGAAAAAGGTACTTGTCAAGTTCCCCTACGCTGTCGCTGAGTCGCTCGCTACAGGTGAAATATGATTTTCATCAGCATGTTGTCGTGTCGGTCGAACCACGTGGCTTTGCCGGTGGGTCGGCTGGGAAGGCCTCTTCTCCTCAGGACGATCTGTCTCCAAGTTGGAACTCAAGACTATCTCTATTCGTGCATGGGAAATTCAACTTCCTGACGGTAGTATGACTGTAGGGCGCATTTTCGGCCCTTGTAGATGCGGCTAAATGGTTGTACATTGTACTCCAGAGGCCGAGGGTCATATAACGCAGTGCAACTTCACTGCGCTTTCCGAAGAAAAAAGGAATGATTAGGACGTGATAACTACGGTAAACGTAAAAATACGCGCACCGGGTATATACAAAAGAAAAGATAAAGCAGCAGCGAAATGGCGTTGACGGTGGCAAACAGTGGTGATGGCTGTGGTAAGTAGCAGTCAAAGGATTCGGCTGTTCCCGATTTGGCCACCTCTTTACCACCATGACTACGCGAAAACCTTATGCAGGCTCTCGACGTAAATTGGTGTTTTCCCTTGACCTTGGGACTACGTACTCAGGAATATCTTACAGGTGAGCCTGGCCGGATATCAAAGAAGACGCGTCACTGAAATAATCTCAGTATCCTGGATCCTGGCAGTGTCCCCGAAATAAAGGGCGTGACCAGGCACGTTTTGGCATTTTAACTATTGATAGCAGTATTTGACACGAGAATATTAGGTTTCCAGAGCAAGAACATGTCGGCAGCGACGCGAAAGTTCCGTCAATTCTGTATTATGACAAAACAGGGACTGTCAAGGCGGTAGGAGCGGAGGCACTGAAAGATAGCGTTCTCGAACAGGCGGACGAAGAGGGCTGGTTCAAGTGTTCAGGGTGAGTATGTTCCCTTTATAACGAGCTCCGCCGTACTTATCTTCCCAAAGATTCAAGCTCCATCTTCGCCCCAACATCCAAGGCTTCGCTATCCAAGCACGGTCCACTAATTTCCCTCCTCTGCCTCCAGGCAAGGATGTCGTCTCCGTTTTTGCCGACTTCTTCAAGTATCTCTTTGAATGCGCCAAGACTTACATTTTAGAGACGCAACCGAGCGCGACTACCTTCTGGAGTTCCGTAGAGGATAGTATCGAATTCATTCTCAGCCATCCAAATGGCTGGGAAGGTCGTGACCAAGCCAACATGCGACGAGCTACTGTGTTAGCTGGACTGGTTCCCAATGAAGCCGCCGGTGAGGAGCGTGTTCATTTCGTCACAGAAGGAGAAGCTAGTCTTCACTTCTGTTTACACCACGGACTTTCTTCCCTTATCAAAGTACGTCACCTTTAGTGCTGCGCGACCCATACTCACACTCAGGACTGTAGGATCAGGAAGCCGTTATTATTATTGATGCCGGAGGTGGCACAGTTGACATAAGTACATACACTTGTGTTTCTGCCAAGGACGGGACCCAGACGTTTAAAGAAGTTGCAGCCCCGCAATGTAAACGATTTTTTTTTAGTCAAGGTCTACATTTTTCTAACACCTTGAACAGGCAACTTCGAAGGCTCAATGTTCGTGAGCCGTCGGGCGAGAGCATTTCTTGATGGTACTGTCCATGGTTTTCTATTTCGGCACTTTGCCTAACGTGTTTCAAAGTGAAGCTCAGGCGTACGAAGTTTGCCAAAGAGCATATCGCAGAGTGCTTCGACAGAACAACCAAGCTTCGGTTCAAGGTCGCTGACGAACCAGCGTATATCCACTTCGGTGGTATGAGGGATAAAGATCCCAAGCTGAACATCAACATGGGAAAACTCAAATTGACTGGGTAAGAGTATTCGTACTCGTGTTGGGTATATGTATACTGATATGTCTTTTAGTGCTGAAGTAGCAAGCTTTTTCGAGCCATCGGTGACATCTATCATCAAAGTCGTTGACGAACAACGATTTGCTTCTACGAGCACAGTTTCTGTGAGTTCGTGTGCTCTTGTTCCTCATGTTATTCTATTCATCTTGTTCCATCCAGGCGGCTTTCCTCGTCGGTGGCTTTGCTGCCAGCAGCTGGCTTTTTCCAAAACTGCAGGCGCATTTCAAGGCGCTTAATATCGCGTTTTCACGACCCGATTGCCATGTGTGGGTCCGTCTTCCCGCGATGATGATCTCTATTCATCGCAGCGTCGTCACAGCAACAAAGCCGTCGCAGACGGCGCCTTATCCTTCCACTTGGATCGAGCTGTATCAGAACGCATATCAAAGTACAATTACGGCATCAGAAGCTTTACTGCATATGATGCATCAATTCCTGAGCACGTCGAACGAAAAGACAAAACCTTCATGTCTGGAGCCGGCGTGCTGTCCTTGACCGGTCAGTACAGCGTCATTTTACCAAAGGTCAGTCGTATTCATTTGACAGTCACGCGCAAACGCAATTCTTGTAGGGCGAGTCCATTGCCGAGACCAAGGAATTCCGGCGTCCCTATTTCCGCAAGGAACAAAAACTGTCTGACCTTGCTTCGATTTCCCAAGATATTTTATGTTACCGCGGGATAAGAAAGGACCCCCGCTGGATGGATGTCGAGATTAGTGCGCGCGTCTTGGCTTTCCTTTTTTTCGGGGCTCATATTGTTGCAAAGATAACTATCATGTACTGTGCAATGTGACGGCAGACACACAGGAAGCCGCTCGATCATTGGTGCTCCAGCGAAGACCAGATGGACAATCGTATTTTTCTTTTGACTATTCGATCATTCTTCTACTCGGGGAGACGGAGATGAAAGCTCAGATAGCGTGGGTCGAGAATGTGAGCATGTGTTACCGCATTCGCGTGCATGGCGATGCTGACAAAATTTCAGGGTGTTGAAAAACGGTCAGTTCCATTCTCTGCAAGTTTGGCCGATACTGACGTGGTCAAAATTTAGGAGCCCTGCTCGTGTAGTGTATGGGCCCCAATGTAAGTATGCATCCTTGATTGAAGCAGTGTAACTGACGGTTCCGTTGCAGAATCGATACAGTGACGAGTACTATTAGTAGTAATGCTTTGAAATAATTTAGTTGTGTATATGTAGAGTAGTAGCATGGGCTCTGGTTGACACCCTGAAAAGAATAGCCAAAGTCGCCACCTCACCAGCAATAAATTACGTTCCGGTACAAATCACATTTAATCCCCTTATAGTAATCATACGGACACGAGAATGTGATGACACGCGTTTGTGACAGGGTCGTCCCGCAAAAGCGTTGGCATGGCACGTACACTCGACCAATGTCTAATCACCTGCGCCAAGTGCACCCATGTGTTACACGTCTCTGTCATAAACGACACGAGCCGGTCCTCTAAAGCGAAGATCAGTAAAAACATTTACTATATTGACCTGGATACACGAACCTCTTCTCTATGCCCTACCATTTCACACATCAGTCAGCTTTGCGTATGGCAAGCAATAACGCAATGCTTACATTTTCTTTCCAACATATCTGAGCTTTCATCTCCGTCCGACCAAAGAGAATGATAATATCAAAGGAAAAGGTGTAGTAGGACTTCCCGTCTGGTCTTCGCTGAAGCGCCAGTGCCTTGACCGCCTCTCGAGTATCAGCAGTGACACAGCAAAGCATTGTATAGACGTCAGCTGGGAATCATCCAGGTCATGATATCAATCGAGTCTGAGAAAATCAGCAACGCACGCTCAGTATCCATCCAACGGGGATCTGGTTTATAACCATGATAGCATAATATGTTCTCCTCGATAGTGTTCAAGTCAGATAGGAGTTTTCTTTCCCTATGATAGCGTCTTCGAAACTCCTTGTCTTCGGACACCTGGACATCCTGAGCTCATTTAACTTGGGTAAACGATACGCAATCTCAAGCAAGTCGGAGAAGCACATTACCTTAGCGAGAATGGTATCGTATTGGTCGTCGACCTTCAGCTTACCGGAAGCGCTCAGATATGTCTTATTTTGACGACGTTGATGCTCAACGTTTGTAGGGTCGTATGTCGTATGAACCTTGATGCCGTAGTGAAATTTGGCCACCCGAGTTGATACGAAATGGTCCAGGTAAAATGAGACTGCACCATCGGCAACAGCCTTATTGCTGGGAGCAAATAATCAGCATTGTCGAGGGGAGTAAGCTCATATTTATTCACACGTGACTATCTGGCCGCGAGAACGACACTCTGAGAGGCGTCAAGTATTCTTGAAGCTTCATGAAAAGCCAATCGCTTGCAGCGAAGCCGCCGACAAGGAAGACGGACTGGAAAAGATGGGTCAGACCTCATCAAAACGATGCAAATGATTCTCACAGTGATAGGTTTTCTGGTTTTAAGTCGTTGTTCATCTATCGCATTGATGATAGAATCGACTGAAGGCTGGAAAAAGTCAGATACGACACTCCTACAAGATTCGCTTTCAGCTTCAGCTAAGCAAGACAAGAAGCAAGAAGTGCGTACCCTGCTAACTTGAGTTGTCCCGAACGGATATCAAGGGCAGGGTCGCGATCCCTCATGGTACCAAACTTGATGTATGCGGGCTCTTCGGCGTTTCTGAACCGAAGCTTGGTTGTTTTATCGAAGCATTCGGCAATAAGATCTACTTCAGGCTCAAAGCGCGATCCTCGAAGTTTCTCTGGAGCAAAACATCAAAGAAGAATTACCACGCCGGTAGAAGTAACGCACCTTCAAGATGCTTCCTGGCATTCTTCGTGACGAATACTGATCCAGTGAAATGACCTTTCGAGCAGCATCAATTTTGATAAAGCATCAAAGAGAAGCTGCGTACATTGCGGGGCCGTTATTTCTTCGAACGAGCGTTGGGTACCACATCCTGCAGATTGGACACTAGAATAAGTGCTGATATCCACAGTGCCTCCACCGGCATCAACAATGACTACGCCTTCATCATTCTGCAAAGCAATCAATAAGTATCGCATGCAGCGAATCATCGAACGTACCTTTATGTGCGAAGAAAGTCCGTGGTGAATGCAAAAATGAAGACTCGCTTCTCCTTCGGTGACGAAGTTCACGCGAGCGTGTCCCTCATCGTCATCTGTGACCAAACCCGCCTGAACAGCCGCTCTCCGCATCCTACTCTGCTGTTCACCCTCCCACCCATTTGGATGGGTAAGGATGAACTCGATATGTCCCTCGAGAGATTTCCAAAAAGTCTCGGCGCTTTGGTGTGACTCCATGATAAACGTCTTGGCGCATTGAAAAAGATACTTGAAAAAATCGGCAAAAACAGCGACAACATCCTTGCCAGGAGGGAGGGGAGCGATACTATTATGCATTTCTACGTCGAACTCGGACTTTATCCTGCCCTCTGTCTTGATCACGGGTCGAAGGTGTAGCTTGAATCTACCGGACTGATGGTCAGGCAGCACAAGGGAGCGCAGAACTACACACGTACTCGGAGTATTTCACCCATCCCTCATCTTCAGCAGTTTCGATGATGTTCTCTTTCAATGCCTCCGCGCCAATAGCCTTAACGGACCCTTCACGATCGTAGTACATAATGGTCGGAATCTTTGCATCACTGCCGACATGCTCTTGAGAAGGAAACCTGGAGAGACAATGAGTATATGCGGCCCAAGAATGAAATATGTTCCAGTACCTCGTCACTCCTTTGATTTCTGGGATCGCCCCGGGGTCCAAGACACTGCAGCCACTCAGTGAGAGCGCCAAGGAAAGCCTTGAGAGAACCTACGTATAAGAAATGCCACTAAAAGTTGTTCCTAGGTCAAATGCAAGAACAAGCTTGCGTCGAGACCCGCTGTAGGGCTTGCGGACAGCGGTGTTCATGGTAGAAGGTTGTTGAGAGGTGGCGTCCAACGTGACGGTTCGTGCCTCATTAACGTGAAAACACGTGATCTGTGACGGTGACTTGTTGACATTAATTTAAATTAATAATTTGAATTTGTCCTGTTTGCGACATAAGTACTTACCCGGGCCAGCCCCGAATTTCACTTCTTCCGTCACTACAGCTGCCACCATCGGCCACTGCAATCCTGCTGCTAGGCCTCGATTTTTCGTATTTTCGTACTTGGTGCGCGTAGCATAGAATACTTTCCGATAATTATTGACTTTTCTCTGTGCTCCTAGATAAACGATGAACAACGACTCTGCCACGCTCAAAAATGAAGACCACGGGTCCTATCGCCCTGAGCTCGACTTTGACATGGACGAAGACATGAAGGGCTTCGACGCGAGTTCGGAAAAGGTGGCGCGAGGGCTCCGGCCGGCGCAGCAGGGGCATGGCCATAGAGATGAGAAGGAGGATGTCGCGCTTTCAGAAAGGGAAGACGACGACTTCTATGGTCCCGAAGAGGTGGTCGCCGATGCCGGGCTGTGCAGAAGGCAGGAAGAACCTTCGCAATGCCAGCCATACGGTCCTCGAGACGAACCAATGGACGAAATTCAAAGCTTTGAACATTACAATATGCCCGGCACGTTCGAAACAAGAAAGGGACTGGGACCGGAGGAGACGCGTCAGTGGGGTGGTGGAAAAGACAGGCAACCAAACCACAGACATGACAGACGCATGACTCCTCTACCACGCAAGGACGATCAATTCCAGAGGCTTTTGCAGGATAAACGAAACCTCGTAGCTGCGCTATCTCATACCCAAACCGAAGCCTCTGCTCTCCAGCGGAAGACGGAGGATTTGCAGCGGGAGCTTCATGGTGCTCGGAACGCGCTGGCGAGGGAGCAGGTCCATCGTGAAGAGGATCGTCACCTCCTCGAGACGCGTGCCGAGGAGCTTCGTAATGCCCAGACGTTTCTGACCAAAGCCGATACGTATT
Organism: Armillaria solidipes; assembly: GCA_022818035.1. Taxonomy (NCBI): domain Eukaryota; kingdom Fungi; phylum Basidiomycota; class Agaricomycetes; order Agaricales; family Physalacriaceae; genus Armillaria; species Armillaria solidipes. The sequence goes on from JAIWYQ010000024.1 coordinate 326,093, forward strand.
CTCACGCTGATATCAAGACCATGATCGATTCACTGAATTCCGAGATCATGCAACTCGCCGCCTTCATGTCCGATAGCTTACACTTCAGCGACACTCCGCTGGATCTCTCCGACCAGCATACTTGCAGCGCAATCGACCGCGCGAAACATTCTCTTGGTGATCGCATGGTCGGCCTTTTGCAGGCTAGGAATGATCCAGATCTGCGAGAGCTTGTCCTGCAAGTTTCATTGCAAGCTACCATAGCTCATATCTGTGAAGCCATGATCCGGCGCTGGCATCAGGAAATCAAGATACATAAAATGCTTGTCCGTCTATACGACAACGTCAAGAAAAAGAGTATGTTCGCCTTTATCGAGAATTCACACGTCTCTGATGAAAGACGTTGCCAGGTACTCCAGCTGTAGCCGGTCGATGGAGGGCCATGACCAGAGCCGAGACTAAATACACCTCTGAAGCAGACGTCCAGCAACTGAGCTGTAATATAATGCTCACCAATATCTGGGCAGTCCTGCGCCTCGCTGGGTGGATGGTGCCCGACGCGAAATCTGTCCTTGAAAGAGACTTTGGCGGTCGCATCCTTGAGATCTCCAAGCTGATGAAACGAGTGGATCAAGCTATCGGCGAAGGCATCACTTCCGAAGACCTAGCCGTCTACGTCGTCGAGCACGACACGCGTTTCAATCCCACGTCGATGGTGGACGCTAATCACAACCCGATGTCGGAGATGATCACAGATGAAGAAACTGCTGTCGCGTGTACTTGCGATCTTGGGCTGAGAGCGATGAGAAAAGTACCGGCTTCGTCCGATTCACAGATCACGAAGATAGAATCGAGAGCCTTGATGAAAGCCAACGTTGTTCTCTGGTCGACTCTGGTATCCTAGACTTCCTTCTCGCTTCTCGCTTCTCGTATTATTATTGTGTGTGTATGCTTGACATTGGACGTTTAGGGAGAATGCAGATCAATATCTAGAAACTATTACTACATAGATCATGGCTTACGCCGCCAACGAAGAAAATTTACACAACATCCTTCTGTACCTCGCTCGTCCCTTCACATTTCATCTTGACAGATACGCCTCCCAGACCTGTACCACATATCCACCTCGGCCCGCGCATTGCGCAAGCGGCGAACTTCCTCTTGCTCGCGGGTGAGGGCTTCGCGTGTACCAAGGAGTTCTTGCTTGAGTTCCTCTTTCTCCTTTAGAAGGGCACGGACTTGCTCTTGAAGCTCTCGCACGAGCAAACTTTCGGACAAGATGTTATGAATATAGAACGAGACGGCACCGTCAGCGACTGCTTTGTCCCTGCTTCAATATCAGCTTTGCCGGCAAAAACATTAACGGCCTGGAAACAAGGGCACTCACATGTCGCCCTCAGGTCGAGCAACGGATACATCAGACGGTTCTACGTGTTCCCGAATCTTTTGGAACAGCCAATCGTTTGCGGCAAAACTACCTACGAGAAAAATGGACTACATACGGTCTCACATTTTGCTGGCTGAAATGAGAGAGATGTCTTACCGAAACAAATACCTTCGCACTGATCCGGTGATTATCAATCTCTCTGAGAATGGATGACACCTCAGGCTCGAAAAAGCTTGCAACGTCGGAGCTAAGAGTTCAATTCTCAGACCCCAGGGACGACTCGCAATGTCGAGATTGAATTGAGGCGACTCACCCTGCTAGCCTCAGCCGCCCGTTACGAATATCTACTTGAGGATCCCTATCTCTCATTGACCCAAACTGGATGAAAGCTGGGCCGTCTGCATTCCCCGGGCCAAAGCGACGCATCGTAGTCTCGCCAAAACATTTTGCGATGAGTTCTACTTCTCCTTCGTATTGAGAGCCTCTTAGTTTCTCTGCCATTTTTTTAGAACGAGGAGAAGAGATAGATCGATACAAGCGACCCTACTTTTCAGGAATGATTCCGCGCGGCGCGTGACAAAGATAGAACCAGAGAAAATACCTAGTGGAGGTGAGATTCCGTTCACAGAATAAGGGATGGGATACAAACATGCAGGCGCAACTATTTCTTCAAACGACGAACCATTGGTGCTACTCGAGGAAGTACGAGAGTAAGTACTGATATCCACAGTGCGTCTGCCAGCGTCGACAACTATGACACCCTCTCCATCCTTAACACGTAAGCTGTAAGCTGTAAAATGGAACAGAAAACATGCTTACTCTTAGTAATGGAAAGAGGCCACGGTCGATGCAGAAGTGAAGAATCGCCTCGACTTCTGCCATGAAGTGAATTCGCTCGTGGTCTTTGTCGTTATCGTATATCAAACCAGCATAAACAGCGGCCCTGCGGAGCTTTTCTTCCTGTACTCCATCCCATCCGTTCGGGTAGCTGATGATGTATTCAATATGATCTTGAACGCAACTTAAAAAGGATGCCCCGGACGGGTGCGAATCTTGTACATGTGACAGGGTGCACTTGACCAAGTACGCGTAGAAGTCACCAAAGACTTCGACAACATCTTTTCCGGATGGAACGGGCACGTGTTCATTTATTTCCCCTATGAGAGCCCATGTCGGACATAGGTGTAATTTGAATCTACCGGATGCCTTAGACTTTGCGAAGAGTGAAAAACATCATTACATTACCTGGAATATTTGACCCATCCCTCGTCCTCGGCAGACTTTACCACATTTTCATCAAGGGCCTCCGCCCCCACTGCTTTGAGATCCCCAGACTGATCATAATATAGAACTGTCGGAATCTTTGCGCTCGGGCCGCTGACGTTCTTTTGTGCGGGATATCTATGTTCAATATACAAGGCTGATCATTCGTGTTCTTGGAGAAAAAATGAGAGCATTGCCTTGTTACACATCGTATTTCTGGAGTGATCTCAGGATCTAGGATACTGGTACGCCCATCGTCAAAATTCTGAGCAAACAAGATAGGAATTTGGCGCGCACCAGTATGATGCTCCACTGAAAGTCATTCCCAAGTCCAATGCTATGACCAACTTCTGACGACATCCTCCGTACGGCTTCCGAGGCATGTTCTGAAGGCGAGATTGAGTGGAACGCTACAACGTCGTGGATCAAGATGGAGTACTGTGATTTGGATGAGTCGGACCGGTGTGACTACTCACTCGTGGCCTTTCCTAATAGGGATCATCAGCCTTCGTTTCTTCTACTTCACGGGCGTTAATTTGGCGTTGACTCTTTCGTTTGCCCATTTCTTCGAAGATCGACATACTTACGGTGACCACGGCCCTATGATTTATTGAAATAGATCGAGTATAGGTGTCCTTTGTTTGTCTCGTATCTGTAACACTTTCACTGTAGTGTCGCTGTTCTCCACCTTCCATCGTCGTGAACCGTGACATCCACCGGAAAAGATCATTACGCAAAAAGACCAATTGTTATAGTGGATCTTCAGAATGAAAACGCCGACATGGCGATGAGATTTTGGCAGCATCGGTCTTAATTATGAGACTAACATTCGAGTTCCCATGGAGCGCGATCAATAGGCTGTGGATTCAAATATTCACTCCTCGTAGAAGAGGGAACAATAATTCCCAGCACATATGGCATTAGATTTCTCCCATATATGGAAGACGAGCGGTTACAGATCTGGATAGAACACTTGAATGCGAACCACGACCCGATGTCGGAGATGATCACCGATGCTTCTTTCTCGTTTCCCATATCATCCTTATGCTTGTGTGTTTGTCATTGTGCGCGTTCGAATAATGCAGATCGATATTTGGACTCTGCTGTTCAGTGCAGTGCCGTAAGTCTCCTTTAGACCCTCGATCATCCGTATTCATGACAGTATGGCGTATGGTCATTGCCACATTACTTGTTCAAGAAGCGGAACAGCCAGTGATAAATCGTTCATTGCTTATACCAACCGAGTCGGAACATAAAATGAGAAACTGCAGCTTTTTTACGCGACCTCTTTCCATCCCTTCACGTTAAGATCGCCGCCCTCTACGTCTGCTCCTTGGCCTGGTGGTGATCTTCCTCTCGCTGCATCCGCTCACGGGCAAGCGCTTCACGCGTATCCATCAGTTCCTCCTGGAGTTGATCCTTCTCCCTTAGGAGAGTACGGACTTTGATTTCAAGCTGGGCGTGGCTCGCGCGCGATCCTTCCATGGACAATCTGTTGCCATGGGACCGATTCTGGACATCCGGGTGCGTATCCTTGACCGCTCGCTCGAGCTCCATACGCGCCATTACGCGTCGAGCCCATACTAGTGGGTCCATCCTTTCACCAGGGGCCGCTACGCTCGTTGTAGCGCTCTGAGAGACTGGTTCTTCGACCTCGAGGGTGCCTTTTATCGAGTCGACATCCATCGGTGGATCCAGAGGTTCCCACATGCTTCCTGGGGTTCTGGGAACAAGGTCTACTTCCATCTGTATTGAATTCCGTTGAATGCCATGCCAGATTGCGAGATAAAGGCTTACAGCGTATGTCTCTACTGGGCGATTGGAATAAGGAGTAGCCAATGTTTTACACGCGCTCAACGTACTTTTTCTAGCGGGTAAGACGATATACTTCGCGAGCAGTTCAGAATTTGCTGGTGAAAGTTGCGAGGTAGGATGGTTGACGGCGCTTTTTTTAAGGTTTAAAGCTCATCAGTCGGTTTATACCCGTCCTCCCTTACCGCCACCAGGGATGATCCCACTGCGCCCAGGCCCTCTATTCAAAGATCAAAGGTGCTGATGCTCTATTGGAGAGGTCGGGCCGAGCTGCAACCCCAATTGCGAAGACGTCTGACGAGGAGTACGATACCATTCTCCTCTTCAAGACTGAAAGTTCGGCTGGTTCTGTTGGAAAGAACTTGGAAGCGCTGGATGTCTATCTCTGATGTGAGTCAACGAGCTGCCTTTTCACCTGGGGACGCGGCGAATGAAATGAGACTAAGTTGACTCCATATCTAGGTTAGGAATTCAGCGTTGAAATGGCCTCGTTCTCGCTCCCCTTGTCAGTAATCATCAAGTAACAATAGATGTACGCTATGGCATACGCCACGCAAGTTTACAGCCGTCTATCTCGCGACATGGCGCCTTTCATCGGTCGAGCAGTACTTTGTCGCACATTGCAGACAAGCTCGATCATCATTGTATTGGCGTTTGATAGGCGTTCCATAAGATGTCATTCAGGTTCAGAGATACAACATAACCCGATACAATTAAGGTTACAGCTTACAATACAGTTTGAATTTCGTGGTAAAGAATTGAGTCATTTGCGGACTTGGTTGCAAGAAGCCGACAACGTGGGCCTGAGCACAAAACACTAAGCAAGTAGAAAGATCGCAAACCTCTAAAGCGTTCAACGATCGCGGTCATACAAAATCTGAGCCGGGCCCCTAGTCGACGGAGATTTCAGCATTGCCAGGGATTGCAGTAGAATAGCTCTACCTTTTCTCTACACCCTATCAGATAAATTGGGTGAGTTTAAATAGTCGATGATGATGATGTCGTCATGTTTAAAGTAACCTAAGGCTCTTTAGAGCCTATGTGTACATCTTGCGCTATATGTCACTACGGTAATGTATCTAAGTATGTGTTGTAATGTACTTGAAAGAGAAATCTAATGCTACGGTGTTTATTCTTTGCGTGTCGAGCTGGTGTAGGTGCTTATGCGTTGGTGGTTGTGAGCTGGGGGGTGGACTTTGAGTGAAAGAGGTGGCCGTGACGTGGACGGCTATTGGGGGGGTGAAGTTGGGTACGCGGCGAGTTGAGGTGGTTGGGTGTTTCGCGGTTGCCTGGGGCATCGGTGAAGCTACTTGATCATGAAAGGGTGTCACGTTAGTGGTTGCAAGTTGCGAGAATAAAGGGTACTCTCCTCCGAGAAGGAGGTGGGAGGAAAGCCTGCGAGCATTTCCTCCCCCTCGCATGCCCAGGTAAGGCACAGGCTTGTAAAGCGTCCTTCGTCTTGGGCTACATTCTACGGGGGAGGACCGCCTATGGTGTTGATCTGGTCAGGGAAGCGCTTGGTGCGCTGGACGTAGGATAATGTGGAGTAAGCGTGTTTCGATGTGATAGATAAAAGGTGGCGTAGTTGTAGATTGCCGAGCTTCGTGCGGCGTCGAAGAGCTTGGCGTGCGTCTGTGTAACAGCGGCAGACTAGGAGGAAGTGGGTTACCGTTTCCGGTACCCCGCAGTATGCGCAGTTGGGAGAAGGGGCAGCACGGGAGCGAAATAGGTAGGCATTGAGGGGGATGTGGCCTGTGCGTAGTTGCGTGTACAAGCTGGCTTCAGCTCTGGACATGTTCTTGAACGTTCGTTAAATAGTCGAAATAGTACCAAATCTGCTCACGTCCTCCATCCAACAAATCTGCGCTTTCAGTTCTGTTCGCCCAAAGAAGATGATTATATCATAGTCAAAGCGATAATAGAACCCTCTTTTCTTTTGTCGAAGAGGTTTTAGTGCCTTAGCGGCCTTGCCGGTGTTCGCTGTAACGGTGAATAGAACAGAATAGTTACCTGAGATTTGTCGGTGAATATGTGATCTTTGAACTTAGAATGGGCGGTCGCACCTGGTTCTGTTTCTATCCATCGAGGATCAGACTTGTCCCCGAGATAGCAAAGCATGTCGATTCGGATTGTATTCATATGTGACACGTTCTGGTACAGTCGCTTGAACGGATGACGAAACTCTTGAGTGTTTGACACCCGGGTGTCCTTGTTGAAGCATTGATTACTCGGACGATATTTCAAGAGAAGAAAATACACACTTTGGGTAGTATGATGCTGTACTGGCCACCTAATGCTTTCTCCCCGTCTGGGCGTGTGTAAACCTGACCTTTGCGACGAGCGTGCTCAGGATCACGCGAATTGAAGACGGTGTTCATTCTCAGGCCGCAATTATACTTAGCCACTCTTGCTGAAACGATGTTATGAATGTAGAACGAGATAGCGCCGTCGGCGACGGCTTTGTTCCTGTAAAGTCGTGAGTATCAACATCACAGGCGACAGCATCGGTAGCTTGGAAATGTTAAGGGAACTCACAGGGGACTATTCGCAGGCCGAGAAAGGGTCACACCAAACAGCTCTACACGTTCTCGCATCTTCAAGAATAGCCAAGTGCTTTCGGCAAACCCGCCAACGAGAAAGATAGACTACATAGATAGAATTATCTCACTGATAACTGGTCAAAATGAAGGAGAACTTACCGAAACAGATCTCCTCGCCTTCAGACGCTGATTATCAATTTCTCGCAGGATCGATGATGCTGAAGGCTCGAAAAAACTGGCAACGTCTGAGCTGAGAGTTCAAAGTTCAGGGATGAACCAACAATGATAAAATCGAATTGAGGCGACTTACCCTGCTAACCTCAGTTGCCCGGAACGAATATCTAGTTGAGCGTCCGTATCTCTCATCGTACCAAATTTGATATAAGCCGGTTCATTTGCGCTCCTGAATCGATGCTTTGTTGTCCTGTCAAAACAGTCTGCGATGAGCTCCGCTTCTCCTTCGTATTGAGAGCCTTTCAGTTTCTCTGCCAATTTTTAAGAACGAGGAGATAGACCACAACAACTTGTAAGCCCACTTTTCAGGAAATTTTCTGCGCGGCGGGTGACAAATATAGACCCGGCAAAAACACCTAGCTAAGAAGGTGAGATTCAGTTCGGGAAATCGGGAACTATACGAACATGCGGGGGTGGCGATCTCTTCAAATGATTTGTCGTCGGAAGTACGAGAGTAAGTACTGATATCCACAGTAGTGTTGCCGCGACTCGGCTTATCTCGGCTTAACGCCGAAGTCGACTTTTGAGCTGCCGAGGATAGAGGAACAGAGGGAACAGCTGCGCTGTGACCAACATTACCAATAATTATTGTGAGTGAATACGTACTTCAAATTACCTGCTATTTCGAACAATTGTGCTGTCAGAGCAAACTAAGTGCAATCGACTCAAAACCGACTTCGGCGTTAAGCCGAGATAAGCCGAGTCGCGGCAACACTAATCCACAGTTCCTCCGCCAGCATCAATAATCATTACACCTTCCTCATCCTTAGCACGTAAGTCATAAGCTGTAAGGTAGAAAAGAAGATGTACTTGCTTTTATAAACGAGGAAAGCCCACGGTCGATGCAGAAGTGAAGACTCGCCTCGCCTTCTGTCACGAAGTGAATTCGCTCTTGGCCTTTGTCGTTATCGGGTATAATCCCTGCATAAACAACGGCCCTACGCAATTTCTTTTGTTGTACTCCCTCCCACCCATTAGGATGGCTCAGAATGAATTCGATACGATCTTGGACAGAATGTAGAAGATCCGCGCCATTTTGATGAGACTCTTGTATAAATGTCAGGGTGCAATCGACCAGGTACGCATAAAAGTCGCCGAAGACTTCGACAATGTCTTTCCCAGGTGGGAGAGGAGCGATAGCTTCATTTATTTCTTTTGTGTCAGCCCATCTCGGACGTAGATGGAGTTTGAATCTACGGGATGCTTTAAACTTCACAAGGAGCAAAAAAAAAACATCATTTTACCTAGAATATTTGACCCATCCTTCGTCCTCGGCAGATCTTATCACGCCTTCATCAAGAGCCTCTGCACCTGCCGCCATGAGGTCTCCAGATTGATCATAATATAGGACCGTTGGAATCTTTGCGTTGCCACAGGTGTTATCTTGTGCAGGGAATCTATATTCAAGGCACACTGATCATCTGTTTTCTAGGAGACGAAATTGACGAAATTACCTTGTTACGCCTTTAATTTCCGGAACAATCCCAGGATCTAGGATACTTGTGCGACCACCTTCAAGATTCTGAGCAAGCAAGAAAGGAATTTGGCGGCGCACCTGTATGATACTCCACTGAAAGTTGTGCCTAAGTCCAAAGCAATGACCAACTTTTGACGAGATCCTCCATACGGCTGCCGAAGCATGTTCTGAAGGCGAGATTTGAGACCAACATTGTCTCAGTGTCGTGGATCAAACCATGACTCGGAGTTCGGACCGGACCGCCGCCCAATAAAAATAGGAGCCAATGTATACAGTATCCTTCACATTTATCACCACCACCTCTTTGACTTTACTCCTCTACCTAGCATTCGCACCCTCAATAATCAGATAATATAATGGCACCGGCAGCACGCAGGAAAGTCAGGCGCTCAAAGCGCTCTTATGGTGGCTAGAATTCATTGTCAGCAGTGAATCACCGCAGTCTAACGTTGGAGTATGCACAGGGCGGGGCTACTCTGCGGATTCCGTTCCAGGAAAAGAAGGCATGATAGTCCCAAAAGATACGGCTGCAGAGGATGCTACTTCTCCTTCTGCGACGTCCGGTGCAGATAAGAGTAATTTGTCTCCAGTCCTTGCAGCCAACGCCGGAAAAGAACCGAAAGTTGAAGATACCCGGGATCCCCTTGCTTTAATCGGAGGCAAGGACTCGGAAGGTTGTCCCGAATGTGAGGAGGAGGAGGAGGATGAAGCCGTATCTCCAGAAGGCGAGGATGAACAGCTTACCGAGACGAACACCAAGACTAGCAGCTTACAGCTTGAGGAGACGCTGCTTAAATCTAAAATCCAATCAGATAGGGACCGTCTCCTGCACGAGAACGACAGGCTCCTGAGAGAGCTTCTCCGGACACGCGAAACACTTCACAATCAGCAACGTCAGCATCAAGAAGATCGCCGTCTTCTTCACAGCCGAGGAAAGGAGCTGGAGAGCACGCGTACTTTTCTAGACAAGTCAGACGTACATTCTTTGGCCGACGTCAAGTCAATGGTGGAGTCACTGAATTCTGAAATTCATCAGCTAGCTGCCTACTCTGCCGATACTTTGCTCGAACACGGGATGGACGTTATAACGGATGAAGTCCGAAACCATGCGATGAGACAATCACAACACTATCTTGACGACCGCATTCTCGCGCTCTTGATACAAAGAGAAGGAGATGCGGGCGTCCTTCAGATCGCTTTCCAAGCGGCACTGCTGTTTGAGTGTACTAATTATCTCAAGCTCTGGGCTCTAGAGTCCTCAGAACACAAGATATTGGGCGAGTTGCATGCAAGAGTCCAGGAATTCAGTGAGTTACTTGTATACTATGCTTTCAGTATGCATATAATCGGCGGTCATAGATACCGCTGCGGTAGCTGGAAGATGGAGAGCGTTAACTATCACAATGAGTAAATATCACACGCCTCCGAGGGCGGAAGAGTATCTATTATATCGCCTCGGATGTCAGCTTGAGAACGTCATACTTTTAGGAGGATGGGCCATTCTAAAGAAGCCGGAGGCACTGCGACATGCATTTGGCGAACGGATCATGGAAATCGTAAACTTGACAGTCAAGTTGGATAGAGCGATCAAGGAAGGGATCACTTCCCAGGATTTGGACGCCCATTCCGTGGGTCCTGGGGAAAAGTATGATTCTGAAACAATGAGCGGCGCCTACGGCAAGCCAAAGAAGGCGGACGAAGCTGTTTCGTGCACATGTGAGCTTGGGTTGAAGTCGTTCGATGATAAAGGAAAGAAGGTCAGACTTTTTTTGAAGGCAGGCGTAGTGGTTCCATCGGCGCTGGTGTAGCTATCTTCATTTCTGTAGTGTTAAAAATATCAACTGTAGTGGAATCCGTCTATCCAGTGTAAGCGATTGCAGATTACCAACTTCTTGCCAAGACGAAACGTCTAGCCGTCTAGCTATAGTTGTCAGGCATCCTCGCGCCTTGCTTGTCTGATACTCATGCGGCATCGCCCATATATTTACCATAAGAATGACATGAGACATACAATCCAGGGCAATGGTATTATACCAAGCACTACCGACATACTATATAATACAGCTTTGTGATGAATTGAGCCAAGATTGGAAGAAGATCGTAAACGTCAGCGACTCGACACGAGAATGCAAGACTGAGTAAGCAGGACTCATAAAGACTGTGTATTTTTGAACTTCGAAGTAGATTTCAAAGATCACGATCGTGTACAATTTGAGCCGGGCCCCTAGTCAACGTATAATTTAGGATCAGTGATTTAGAGCAAAATAGCCCTACCTTTTCTCTGCGCCCTATCAGATAGTAACTCGTATTGAGTGGAAATAGGTGAAATTGTAGCAAATGAACTCACATTCTCCTTCCAACAAATCTGCGCTTTCAGCTCGGTGCGCCCAACGAAGATGACAATATCGTAGTTGAAGCGGTAGTAAATCCCGCCGCCCTTCCGAGGCAAAGCCCTGAGCACCTTGGCGGCTTCGCTAGTATTAGCTGTTACAGTAAATAGAACAGGATAACTATCTGTGAAGTATGGTGAATATCCAATCCATCAGCTCGGAATACCCGGCTCCCGAGAACGGTCGCACCTGGTTCTCTATCCATCCAACGGGGGTCGGGTCTCTGTCCATGATAACAAAGTATACCGGCTCGGATCGAATTTACTTCTGACGGGCTCTTGCAAATTCGGTAATAAGAAGTGCGGAATTCTTCCGTATCTGAGACTTGGCTATCCTGTTGACAGTTGAGGGTTAGTGGTATCGCATTTCAGGAGAAGGAAATTACACACTTTGGGCAATATGATATTGTACTGCCCTGCCAGCACCTTCTCGCCATCAGGGTTTGTGTAGACCTGGCCTTTGCGACAGGCATGTTCAGGATTAGATGGGCTGAAGGAGGTGTATACTATCGCGCCATAATTATACTTGCACACCCTCGCGGAAACAATGTTATGAATGTAGAAAGATATAGCGCCGTCAGCGACTGCTTTGTTCCTAATTGATTGTAAGCACAAACATCAAAAGAAATACAACAAGGGGACTTGGAAGGAGGCACCCACACGTGACTATCAGGTCGAGAAAAGGATAGCCCAGACGGTTCTACCTGTTGCCGCATCTTTAGGAATAACCAAGTGTTGGCGGCAAACCCCCCCACGAGAAAAATGGACTAGAACAGTGTTTCAATCTCAAGTGGTCAAGGTGGAAAGAGATCTTACCGAAACAAACTTCCCCGCCTTTGAACGCTGGTTATCAATCCCTCTGATGATCGACGAGACCGAAGGCTCAAAAATGCTAGAAACCTCGGAACTAGAATTTCAAAGCTTGGAGTGAACAACGATGCCAAGTCCTGATAGAAATGACGGACCCTGATAGCTTCAGTTGTCCGGAGCGAATGTCCAGCTGAGGATCCGTATCTCTCATCGTCCCAAACTTGATGTAAGCCGGCTCATTGGCGTTCCTGAAGCGATGCTTTGTGGTCTTGTCAAAACAGTCTGCGATGAGCTCTACTTCTCCTTCGTATTGAGAGCCTTTTAGTTTCTCTGCAACTATTTTAGAACAAGGTGAGGAGATAGATCGATATAGGCGACCCTACTTTTCAGGAATGATTCCGCACGGCGCGTGACAAAGATAGAACCAGAGAAAATACCTAGTTGAGGTGAGATTCTGTCCAAAGAATAAAGGATGGGATACAAACATGCAGGGGCAGCTATTTCTTCAAACGACGAACCATTGGTGCTACTCGAGGAAGTGCGGGTGTAAGTACTGATATCCACAGTGCCCCCGCCAGCATCGACAATCATAACACCTTCCCCATCCTTACAGTGTGTAAGCAGTACGCTGTAAGATGTAGAAGATATTATACTTACTCTTACATATGAGGAGAGTCCATGATCGATACAGAAGTGAAGACTCGCCTCGCCTTCTGTCACGAAGTGGATTTTCTCGTGGCCTTTGTCGTCATCGGGTATGATCCCTGCATAAACAACGGCCCTACGCAGTTTCTTTTGTTGTGTTCCCTCCCATCCGTTCGGGTGGCTGATGATATATTCAATATGATCTTGACAAGAACTCAGGAGGTCTGAGCCATTTTGGTGCGATTCTTGTATAAATGTCAGGGTGCATTGGATTAAGTATGCGTAGAAGTCGCCAAAGACTTCGATAACGTCTTTTCCTGGTGGAAGAGGGGGTATCGCTTCGTTTATTTCCGGTGTATACGCCCACTTCGGACGGAGATGGAGTTTGAATCTATCGGATGCCTTGGACTTTACGAGGAACTTGAAAAAAATCTCACTTACCTGGAATATTTGATCCATCCCTCGTCCTCAGCGGATCTTATCACGCTTTCATCAAGGGCCTCTGCGCCTGCTGCCTTGACGTTCCCAGACTGATCATAATATAGGATCGTCGGAATCTTTGCGTCACCGCCGGCGTTCTCTTGGGCAGGGAATCTAGGTTCAAAGTACACTGATCATTCGTGATCTAGGAGAAGATAACGAGAGAGCTACCTTGTTACACCTTTGATTTCTGGAACGAGTCCAGGGTCTAGAATGCTTTGGTGACCATCTTCGAAATCGTGAGCAAGCATGAAAGGAATTTGGTGGCAAACCTGTATGATACTCCGCTGAAAGTGGTGCCCAAGTCCAATGCTATGACTAACTTCTGGCGAGATCCTTGATAGGGTTGCCAAGACATATTTCAATGAGTTCCACAAGTAATTTTCCAGTTTACGTCGTACGACGAGGTTGAGTGGAAGATCGGAGATCGGATACGAAGTCGGACCGGCCCACACAAGGCCTTTCCAAAATAAGAACTTGTCCTCGTATCGTCTACTTAGTGCTTACACACTTACCGCCCTTACGGATATATAATCCGTCGCTTTTACTAATAAACTTGAAGATCGACATACGTTAAGCACGGTTCCATATTGTGAAAGTGTGTCACCTCATTATTTTTGCCTCTATAGAAATTGAACCTGTTTGCTTTTGCCTTCAATCAGGGGGAATCCGCTGCAATCGCAATGAAAGAAACAATACTCAAAGAATCGTATTGCCAGTCTGAAGACTCAAGGCACGGTAATGACGGTCCGTGGCTTGTAGCGTCATTGTTAATCGTGCGTCTGACATTCGAGTGCCTGTAGAGCGGAGTTACTCTGCGCATGTACAAGAGAATGCAACACTGCCTGATACAGACCGCGCTACCTCTTCGCCCGTAAATATGGGTACAGATTTGAGTCATCTATCTCCAATCCCGGCTGAAAAGGCCGACAAAGGATCAAATGCTGGGGAGAGTCAGCCTCGGGATTCCCTTACACCGGCTGGGGGCGGCAGGGATTCGAAAGGGTGGTCCCTTAAGGATGACAAGCAGGGAAAGCGGTTTAGGTTTTCAAAAGAGGTACGAATATTTTTACAACACTAGGACGATTGGCTTACCAGAGGGAAGACGAGGACCAGCAGCGACCTCCAGAAATCTTTACTTGAAATCCAGTCAGATAGAGATCGTCTACGGCACGAAAACGACGGACTCCTTAGGGAGCATCACCGGATGCGTGAAATAATCCACAATCAACAAATTCAGCATCAGGAGGATCGTCGTCTCCTTGACAGCCGAGGCAAGGAACTAGAGAGCACGCGTCCTTTCCTGGACAAGACAGACGCATATTCTTTTGCCGAAATCAAGTCAATGATGGAGTCACTGAACTCGGAAATTCTCCAGCTGGCTGCCTACATGTCCGATACGCTGACTGACAAAGGGGAAAGACGCGAGATAACTGACGAGGAAGCCAACCATGCGATGAAGCGAGCAAAACGCTACCTGGATGATCGCATTCTTGCGCTTTTGATGCGCAGGGATGCAAATGATGTAGGACAAAATGGTGTCCTTCAGGTCGCTTTTCAAGCGGCGTTACTGTTTGAATGTACTACTTATCTCAGACTCTGGGGTTTAGATCCCGCAGAAAACAAGATGTTACGCGAGTTGTATGCAAGGGTCCAGGAATCCAGTAAGTTGCATGTATACTGTGTTTTCATCGTTCATATAGTCCACGATTTTAGAACCAACTGCAGTAGTTGGAAGATGGAGAGCGCTGACGATCGCAATGAGCAAATATCACTCATCTCCGAGGGCGGAACAGCATCTCTTCCATCGCCTCGGATGCCAGCTTGAGAACGTCATACTTTTAGGAGGATGGGCCGTTCCAAACAAGCCGGAGGCACTGCGACATGCGTTTGGTGAACGGATCACGGAAATCGCAAAGTTGGCGATCAAGTTGGATAGAGCGATCAAGGAAGGGATCACTTCCCAGGATTTGGACGCCCATTCCGTGGGTCCTGGGGAAAAGTATGATTCTGAAACAATGAGCGGCGCCTACGGCAAGCCAAAGGAGACGGATGAAGCAGTTTCGTGCACATGTGAGCTTGGGTTGAAGTCATTTGATGATAAAGGAAAGAAGGCCAGACTTTTGTTGAAGGCAGGGGTAGTGGTTCCGTCGGCGCTGGTGTAGCTATGTTGTTCATTTCTGTAAGGTCAAACAACGTCAATTATATTCGAGTCTATCTATTCGGCGTAAGCAGTGGTAGATTACCAAGACCAACAAAGATCGTCCTGGGACCTGGAGTCGCCGTACGGAACACCCAATAACTTGTTGGAAACTCCAACTAGGAAAACCGACATCATTTAACTAAAAGATGAATCAGAGGTGAACAGGAATCCACTCGCCATGTATAATATCCGGCCCGTTCGTCGTTTTTTTGGATCTCCGTCCCGTGATGAAAGAAGTCACAGGGATAGCTCCAAGACTCCAATCGTCTTTTAAAAATACAGAATCGCCGGACGTGCAATTGAACACAATGTGGGGACCTCCAGTTATCACCTGGTTGGTCAACATGTTCACAAGCCGGAAGTCAACGCACATGAGGATATCAGTGCTAGAGTAGAGGGACACAACGAATCCGGTCCTTGATTTACGGAAGGGTGATACCCGGATCGAGCCACTGGAACCATGATGTAGAAAGTTCATAGGAAACGAGATCGTCGTGCTTGTATGTGATACAAGTGAAAGTTGATCCAAAGATAGAGCTCAAACTAGCCTCGTTCTATAGTTTGCGACTCGTGGTCGCTGCTGTTGTGATGAAAGAAGATCCTTGCACATGCACAGTAGTGGCGTTCTCACAATAGAGCAACGTTCATATTGATCAAAGGATGCAGCGTGCCCTAGAGAAACATGAGGAATGCACGTCGAGTATTTCATGGGAGGATTGCCTGCGATCCCTCTTCTCTCGACCCGCTAAGCTCCACACTTCGAAAGTGCTTTAGCCTCCTCCCACTACCGAGCCTTTCTCCACCATGTCAGACAACCAAGCGGTGCTTGCTTGTAATGATCACGATGCTCTAGGAAGCGCCCAGAAAAGCAACACGGTCGACATGCCAGGCGAGGTATCCACGTGGCGGAAAAACGCACTTCATATCGATGGGTGGGATCCAATTTCGGGACGGCATGTTCGACGAAGGGGTACCTCAGAGGGATACGATGATCTAGCTGACAGCGACGACGAATTTGTAGTGGTTTCAAAAGATTCTGACGAGGTAAGATATCGCATATTGTGCCGGATTCAATTCTCGTTTGACTCCGAGCTATAGAGTGTGCCCAAGAAAGAAGTGAAAAGCGCAAAGACACCGAGTAGGGGGAGTGACTCAGGTGAAGAAGAGCGTTCACGTCTCGAGAACTCGAAATTGGAAATGGAGCTGTCGACAGTTCAAAAGCAGCTCGAATCTCGGGATATAGAGCTGCGAGGTTTGCAGGACCTTTTGGATGTCAGGACGAGGGAGCTACAGGACGCCCGGACATACTTGGATACCGCTGATTTGGTATCTGGGGAAGATGTTGTATCGATGGCAGAGGCGTTGAATGCAGAGATCTTCCAGACGGCCGCATATATGGCGGATTCCTCGGCGTTTGGGGCGAAGTGCAGACTCGTGGATACTGGGGAGGTAGACCCTTGGCTCGGGGCTGACTTCGTCGAGATTTTGCGGTCGGGGAAGGACACTGAGACGCGGGTTCAATGTGTTCAGGTTGCGCTTCAGGCGTCGCTCGTTCGATCCTGTATGGCTATCATCGCGATGTGGCATCCCGATTCGAAGATTGATGAAGGACTCCGTCAGCTGTACTCGAAGATTCAGAAAACTAGTACGTTCCCTAATATACATGACGGGATGGGTCCTGGTCCTGACCTTGCTATCTAGGTTTGGCACCTGTCGCGGGGCGGTGGCGTGTGATGACTCGATCCAAATCGAAGTACTCGACACCGGAGGAGACTGAAAAGTCTTATATACCTTGGATGGTCAGGCGGGCAATTCTGGTATTGCTCCTGGCCGGATGGGATTCTGATGGAACGAAGACTTGGGAAGCATGCGTGGACAAGGTCATGGAAAAATACGGGAGGAGGATACGGGACATCGTCAAGCTGATGATGAGGCTGGACAAGGCTATAAGTGAAAGCGTTGTCTCGAAAGACATTGTCGTCTGCATCGCAGCTGGCGGGAACCAGTACGATCCTGGCACCATGGAGAACGCTGACGGACCTGCTGAGAAAGTGCAGCCGTCCGATCGTGTTATGTGCACGTCTGATCTTGGGCTGAAGGTAACGGAAGCATCCGAAGATGGAACCTCCGAGGAAGCTACTTATTTAATGAAGCCGAAGGTGGTACTGCGATCTTCATTGGCGTAAAACACTAGTTATAGAGGACATTAATTACTGTACGGATTTTACACTGGTCTTGACGCTTACCAATAAATCATTTCCCGACAGCTAGAAGGAGCGATTAATCTTCGCCGCAGCGGTTTTGCTGAGTGGCAGTACGAAGGGCTAAATGCACGTTCGAGATCGATCCTAGCTTGACATGCATTAGCCTCACGGACCACCTCCCTCAAATACGGGACCGCTGGTTCACCCAGCGGAGGAAAACCCATTTGTACTACGGGTACTACGCGCAATGTCCTTCAATTATGAAGACGTAGCATCCGACGTGCCATATTCCTTGTGGTCGATGTTAGCTCCCGCCGGCGGAGCGATAGTCTTGTCATGCCTGGCATGGTATGGGTACAGACATGTCGCGTTTACGCTCGAAGAAAATCGGAAGGAGTTGTCGGTGTTGAGATCGGTCCTGGCGCAGAGAGATGCAGAGGTCTTATCGTTGCGGAAGGCGCTTTCGGAGCCAACGCAACAGGTGAGCTGCATTTAGCGTGCAAGGGGAATAGCAAAACTGATGCTTGGTTCGCAGCCACAGAAAGCAGCCACACCACCGTTGCGGAAGGATAGCACCGAAGTGCAAGCGTCGAGACGGCGCATTTCGGATCTGAACAAAGAACTAGAGGAATTCCGTGCTCACAACCGCGCACTGACTCTTGATGTTCAAGCGGGAAGAGAGGAACTGCGCGAGCTCGGGATCAAGCTCCAGCAGAGCGACAAGTTGTCGAGGGCGCGAGCGGAGGAGTTGCAGGTTGCTCAGATGTACTTGAGCACAGCAGACCAATTCTCTGGTGTCGAGATCATTCAAGCTATGGAGGCACTGAACGAGGAGATCTCTGGGACCGCTGCGACACTCGCAGATATCTACGAGCATGCAGAGAGAGCGACAGATAAGCTTACAACGGAAATCCCCTATAGACATGTTGCTGACATCCTGGGGGATACGATGGCTAGGTTCATCGAGTCCAATCCGCAATACGAAGTACTTCAGGTTGCTTTTAGTGCTGCCATTTGCGCGCATGCGGGGGGATGGTTATGTCATGGTGCCTAAGGAGAGATCCTGGAAAAGAAGAGGGCTGGAACGAAGTATATGACCGTATACGGCAGTCAGGTAGGAGCATATCTCCTTCAAGGTCGACGTCCGCCTAACTCTTGCACAGAGAAGCAAGCTATTGCTGGGAAGTGGCGAGCCCTAACACAGAGGGCTATAGAGCCTCCATCCAAGCACGATGAGGCCGAAATAGAGACTGTCATTGAGGAGACACTCGCTAACATCCTCACTATTGCTGGTTTTGATCCAGGCGACAATAAACTTGCGGGAACGCTAGTAGGCTCAGGGATAGCAAAAAATTTGGTGGAGTTGCGTTTCTGTGCACGGCAGGGTGTTACGTCGTGCGAGATGGAGCCAGTGTACGTTGCGCCAGGCCTTCTGTTTAATTCCGAGGTGATGGAGGACGCCTTGGGTCGAGGGGATTTGGAGCGGCAGGATGGCGAAATGCAAATATGTTCTACTACGGAACTGGGCCTTGCAGCAACCGAGGGCTGGGGAGAAGACAACAACACCAGCTTAAAAATCTTGAAGAAGGCCAAGGTGATCCTCCTGTCCGGGCTGAACGATATTGTGGCGTAGTGACAGTGCAATGATGTGCATATTTTCCTAGTATTTAGTATTTAGTCACCCTTGACAGCGAGTACTTTGTGATTTTGTACGCACCAGCGGAGATTGTCAATTGATGGATGACAGAAATCACCAAAAATTTGACAAAGGTAGCCGGCGTCCGGCATTCTCGGCTCAACGCGGCAGTTTGTCGGAGATAAAGTTGAAGCTCAATCGGGACTATTGCCGTTGCTGGCAGGCCCATGGCCGCCCATCCAATCTTCCTCTACCTCGGTCGCTGTACTTCGAAGTAATACTTCAGGATCTCCCAAGAATCTCCATCCTGGCGTCATGCTACAAATGGTATTGCCCCAACTCTTCGTTTTTTTGTTCGCGTGATTCCACTGGCAGCATTTGGTCTAAATTTAATGAAAAAGGGTATTCAATGTACAGGAAGTCAAGTATCGATCGATGGTTACAGTAAAATGGTAGCTGCAGTAGTGGTTCGTTTTACCTTACACCTTAGGTATTATATCTGACATCGTCGAGCAGAGGACCACCTTCGGCTTAACGAGGATGGCCGAGTAACCATCCTTTTGGACCGACCGTGAAACCTTCAGTCCTAGCTCGCAGGTGCAGAGAACGTGATCTGAGTCCAGTACCGTGAATTCTCCGTCTCCATTCTCCATCGTATCTGGCACGAAGCTACTGCCTCCGCCTACGGAAAAAATCACGATATCCTCGGACACGATACCCTCGCCCATCCCTTTGTCCAGGTCCATGGCTAAATGGACAATCTCTTCTATTCTCTCCCCATATCTTTTCATCAGAAACGACGTAGATGCTTCCCAGGGCGGATTTGTACCCACACCAGTCCATCCAGCGACGATCAAAACAATCGCCAGTTTCCTGACGACGGTTTTTATCCATTCCTTTTTGACATCGGAGAGGGACTCGTACTTGGACCCAGATCGAGTCATTGCCCTCCATCGGCCCGCGACGACCTGCGTATCTGGGGTATGTCAATGCTTGTTATTTCTCAACTTGTACAGCTGACTCACTCGTCGCTTGGATCTTTGCATATAGACGGCTGAGATTCTCGTCTGTACGCCTTTCTACGTGCCACATGGAGATGAAGTCCGCGCAAGATTGAACCAACGCCGCTTGCATGGCGACCTGAACAACCTGCATGCGCGTCTCTTCATTTATTGTGGAACACAGCAGATCAATGATGTAGCTTCCAAACCAGTGCACGGCCTCTGCTCGAACTGCCTCGAAATCGACCCTGGCGCCAAATGTCATGGAGTCTGCCATGTATGCTGACACTTGGTATATCTCTGCATTCAAGGATTCGACCTTCGCGACGAGCTCGTCGGTCGACAAAGTATCGCTTCTCATCGAATAAGCGTGCGCATCCTGCAATTCCTGCGTGCGTATGTCCAAGAGACGGCGCTCATCTTTGCGTACTGCTTGCTCCCGCTCCAAATCTGCGTGCAGTCGGATCAAATCTTTATCACGGGCGGCCATTTCCTCTTCCAATGAAACAATCTTTTGTTCAGCCAAGCCCAGCTCCTTTCGCAGCTCCTTCACCTCTTCATTGCGCATCGTTTCAGATGGCTTTTTATTGTTCAAAGTTGTGTCAATGTCCACCATGCCTTGTGCAACGGGGAACCTCACCGCAGTATCAATATAGTTCCATTGTCCTCTCTCTCTCCGACTGCTGGGATCAACGGTGTTCATCGTAAGTGCTTGGTGCGATGACTGCAAGGCATGTCCATGATCTGAATTCGCGGTAGGCTGTCGCCCTCGACCAGCATTGGTGTCGCCTGTAGCCTGTTTCCGAGAGAATCGCTGGCGCTGGCGCTTCACTAGTGCTTCAGCTTTCCCAAGCATGCTTGAACGACTGCTCGAAGGTCCTGTTGGCGAACGGAAACAATCGATGTGACTGTAGAGGCCAACGGGTCACATTGGGAGCATGTAATCCACATGTTCTCCTGTGAGGGTTGTACATTCCTTTCACCATATCACTGGGTGTGTGAATGATAGGGGTAGGAACGAGTGTTTATATTCCCTTGCATACGCCCTTTTGACTACCCACGACTCCGCCATGAACACCCGGTTGCCCCACATCGGCGATTCCAGGAAGCTGCTCTTGGCTTTCGACCTCGGAACGACTTACAGCGGGATCTCATACAGGTAAGGCTTACAGCGTGCTTAGCGGATCCATCTCTGAGGTTTGGGTTCATAGCGTACTCGACCCAGGCATCCCTCCAACGATTCAGCCTGTCACTAGGTATAGTCTTTGGGTCCTTGAGGTACTAGAAACCTAATGATCTTCAGGTATCCTTCCCTGGAAGGCACTGGCAGCAACGCAAAAATCCCGACGGTTATCTGCTATGATCAGAATGGCAGAATGACAGCGGCCGGCGCCGAAGCGATGAGCGAAAATGTCAATGACAGAATCGAAGAGGAGGGATGGGTCCGATGCGAAAAGTAGGCTATACTTCCATTAATATCCTTGTCTAATGAACGTTCTGTTACTCAGGTTCAAATTACACCTCCGCCCTCCTGCCAGGGACGCAAAGTCAGATAACATCAGCCAAGCCATCTCGCCGCTTCCGCCCGGCAAAGACGTCGTTACGCTTTTTGCTGATTTCTATGCGTACCTCTTCGAGTGCGCCAAGACCTTCATACAGCAGACACATCCAAGCGGTGTGACATTTTGGTCTTCGATCGAGGATTCGATTGAGTTCATCCTGAGCCATCCAAACGGATGGGAAGGAAGACAGCAGGAACAGATGCGCAAGGCCGTGGTGCAGGGCGGTCTTGTCAGTGATGACGTCAAGAACACGCGTGTACACTTTGTTACCGAAGGAGAAGCTAGTCTGCATTTTTGTATCCAGAAAGGTCTTTCATCGCATGTGAAGGTGAGCACCGCACTGTTTCCGCCCCTGCAGATATCTTATGTTGCTTACAGGAGGGAGAAGGCATAATCATTGTCGACGCCGGAGGTGGAACTGTCGATATCAGTAGCTACACTGGTATTTTGACCGGAGACGCTGGGAAATACTCGTTCCGGGAGATTGCCGCCCCATTTTGTAAGTCCTTGACTTTCTTTCTATCCAACACTTATACATCCCATGATCCCGTACAGGTGACTTTAGTGGATCTATATTTGTCACACAGCACGCTCGTACTCACATTGACGGTAACGTCTAGCTCACATCGACCTTCTTCTTTCATTTATGAATTCTTAGCGAAGTTGAAAAACTCTAAGTACTACGACGACCTTGGACATATCACTGAATGCTTCGACAAGTCGACGAAGCTTCGTTTCAAGGACTCGGCAGAGCCGGCCTTCGTCAAATTTGGAAGCCTCCGTGACAAGGATTTTGCGTGTGATATCCGATCAGGTCAACTCAAGTTGAAAGGGTGAGCGAGATCGATATATAGACGGACAGATGTTTATATTCCATAGGACCGATGTTGCGACTTTCTTTGAACCGTCGATTATTTCTATCACTAAAGCTATCGATGCCCAAAGTGCCGCATCGAAGAGGCCTGTTTCGGTGAGTGCGACACCGTAAAGGGTCATACCAAATGCTTATCACGTCATCTAGGCTGTTTTTCTCGTTGGTGGCTTTGCTGCGAGTGATTGGCTCTTCCTCAAAATACAAGAGCACACAAATCTGCTTGGCCTGACCCTTGCTCGACCTGATAGTCATGTGTCAGTCCTTTCCTTTCGTTAGCTCTGTCTAATTGTCTTCATAAAAGTTCGTTCGCAGAAACAAAGCGGTCGCTGACGGTGCCGTCTCGTTTTACCTCGACCACGCTGTTACCGCGCGCGTCTCGCCACATAATTACGGTGTGACGGTGTGCACTGCATTTGACGGTCTAGATCCGGAGCATATTTGCCGTCGTATGCAGATGTTCTTAGATCCTTCTGGCGTGCGTCGCTTAGGCGGGCAATATGATGTTATTCTTGCCAAGGTAGTGTCTGATATCGTGGCCGCAGGACCGTTGACATATCCACCCTCTTTAGGATATTCTAGTCTCAGAAGAGACAGAATTTAGCCGATCTTATAGCAGACTTGTCCGCTCCTTGTCGGATTTGAGTACCATCACGACCTCGATATGGCGCTACAACGGGGAAAAAGAACATCCGAAATGGATGGACCTTGAGAATGGTTAGCGCTCTTCTCATTCCATAAGGCCATTCCTAATTTTTGACCGACGCTACAGACAAGTATTCAATACTATGTCGCATCACGGCCGATACTTCTGTCGCGGCAAAGTCACTGAAGGCCCAGCGTTGTTCCGACGGGACCTCCTACTACCAGTTGAATCTAAGTGTCGTTATGCTGTTTGGGATGACAGAGTTGAAAGCTCAACTTGCGTGGGTCGAAGATGTGAGTTATCAGGTTCCTCCGGCATTATATGCGCCATTAATGAATCATGCTTCTTGTTTTAGGGTAAAGAGAAGAGGTATCACAGTGCTTCTATTGACTGATTCGTTAGCATGACTGACATTTTCTCACAGGAGTCCTGCTCAAGTCATATACGATTAATAAGGGAACTGATTGTTTACGTGCATCTCGTGCCGCAAGCTCCAGTGCGTTGATTTTTTCCCGCGGTATTGTATAAAGCGCACAAGGAATGTCGTGCTTGAAAAATTCCCTCATCTGTTCGTATATTCCTATATCCTGGAAATGAAATACATTGTTGTCCGAGGTCGATGCTCAAATTATATTTCGCGGTACTGAATAATCCTGCCGAACCACGATATACAACGGCGCGCGCTCGGATTTTCTCCATGTGCCACAATGCGCATAAATCGTTTGCTTGCACTAGTGCCCGAGGCCAAACATGGGTGCGAACGATAACTGCTCTTCCGAAGCAGAAAAACAACACTGACAGAGAAAGGCAATCGTTGTTAAACAATATCACCTGTGGCACTGACCGGCGCTCTGTCCTTTAAGAAAGTACAGAATACAGGGAACGAAAGCACTTTTATAAATTAAACAAGACCGGCTGACTCCTGAGTCTCTTGTAGACCCAAGAAAGCCTTGTGTCCGGTACCACTTGGGCATACTGGACTGGAAAACTGGATTTATTGGCCACCTCTGCTGATACAGCTCAGGTAAATAAGCGCAAACTAATCTACCTTGGTAGCTCTTTGTAAGTAATGGTACATGTATCAAGGGCAGTGGTCAAGATGATAAGATAGGAGACAAAAAGGGGGGTAGATCGATGGCGATGGCATTGTTAATCTTTTTCTCTGGAGCCAGACATACCCTTCGCCTATATTCTGCCCAAATTCTGCCTGCCAGGTGAATGCATGATGTGTGCCAGGTGTGGGTGATGCGTACCAACAGACGACTTGTTTTCGCTCCCATCAAACCTGTAAGTGCAGGCAAAGGTGGTGTCAGACTGAGGTAGAAGCGAGACAGTGATTGGGGCCAATTGGGGCCATCTTCAAAGAGCCCTTCAGACAACCTGAAGAAAGGACCTGCAAATGAGCAGTGGTACTTCTGCAGAGTCCAGGATACAGGACGTCTCCGTAATGAGGGTTTTTGTGGCATGTTGGTGGAAAGCGTGGTATGCAGGACATGAAACAAAGACATGATGAACAGTTTCCAGTGCATTGCATCCACTGATGCACATGGTGGATATGTTTCCGAAACGTCGGAATCATGTGTATGCCATGTCCAGCTGGTCTGATCTTGCATACAGTTGTACCAAAGCCAAGTATGCTGAGGAGGCCTGCAAATAAGGATGCTCAGGAGGGGTGTGTTAGTCATAGAATGGCAGCAGCATCATCGTGGCAGGGCAAAAATTGGGGCTAGAATATGCAGCGGAAGTGAGTATGGATGGCAAATATGATGATATACTTGTTTCGACATAGCCATTGTTTGGTGAGTAAAGCATAAAAGAATCCATAAAGAAGGTAGGTAAGGGTGCAGGAGGTGGACTGTCCGGTATACCCAAGTGGTACCATGCCATGTAATTACATCAGGAACCCAGCACAACATGCAGTGGCTGTGACCAGCAGGGTTGCATCAGGGATGGATAGCTGTTGTCAAAATAGCAAGCTTCATTTTTCTGCAGCCCGGAGGCTCTTGTGCTGAGGTTTTCCCCAGATGAAAGCAGAAAAACAGAAAACATTTTCATCCATGGGGTTTGATTCTCTGAGAATAAACTTTCCAAGCCGCATGCCCAGGAGCTAAGAGTACACACATTGCAGTGTGCTATTGGGTCATGTGTGATAAACACTTTTGGATATCTGGCACAAAAATACAGTTGATGAAGAGTATCAGTTCCCTGCTACCCTTGGATCAGATAACATTGTCCTGAAGCAATGGGGTTTGTTTCCCTAAATTCTGATGCAACCTCTCTGATTTCTTTTTCTCCTTGTTCATTTGAATGGAGAGATAGGGAATACAGACATGTTTCTTAGAAACAGTAGGCAGCACTCAAGTGATGGGCAGACCATTCAAAAATATTGGAAACAGTAGGTTCACAGTGGGTAGACTAGTGGCTGGTAAAGCCAGACTATTGAACTTGTATTCTCTGACTCCTACAGAGCCTGTATTTATACTATGAAAACTATCTAGAATGTTCTACTAAACTCATCCATAAGCAGTAAGTATTGGTTCCAAGATCATCTGGCATTATGCCAACTTGAACCTTCTACACTCTTCTTGTGGCTTCCTGCAATATCTCCAACAAAAAACAAGTCTAAATGAGTCCTTGATATCACCCAATGACTCCCAGAGGTTTTCATGAAATCAAGCAGGCTGGGCTAATACATAGTGTGCACTTTATTTGCCATTGCCTTCTCCTCTGTTCTGGCACATGTAGTAAGGTTTGATGGGATTTGTTGTTTTGAGCAAATATTACATGCTGGGTATACACTACTGATCACTGAGTCCCCTTCTCAATAACAATGGAATAGACACTTCTCCCAGCATGTCTAGGTCATGTCTGTCCTGCTCTGCCAAGAAACGTGTCCACTTTACCTCCATACTTGAGATGGTGATGGCGAGTGGAATTAAAGAAGACCACCTCTTTGTGAGTGACATCACCATCTCATTCTTCCCTCTCAAAGACCTATATCTAGTATCTGCACTCGCTCTCCTTTTATGGGACTAGAACATTGGTGATTTTTACATGGCATATTTTGGTGTCATATCAGATGGTGAACTTTGAAAGGAAATATTGAAGGGGGTGCTCCAAAGGGCATTGATTTTGTGTGCACACTCCAATTTCCCCAAGAAATAATGCTAGGCTTAGCATCAATGAGGCTGATAAAGACAGTCTTAGGCTATTGGCCAACTGACATTGTAGTCTAAAATAAGGGACATCTGCTAACATATTTGTAATCTTGTCAATGTGCGATTATGGTAGCAGGTTGCATTGACAACCAACAGGGGTATCAAAGGCTGTGGCACGTGCTCTATGTCCCACATGCTTGCATAAAGTCAAGTGTAGAGCTGGCTCATTGCATTGTTTCACAAAGTCAAAGTCAGAGGGAAGCCATGGTGTCAAGGAGAGATGGCACTGCAAGTGAAAAATTGTGATGGAAGAGCATGAGCTTGGATGGCAGATTTCAGTCACAATGGCAGAGAAGAGAGCTGTTACGATTTCACTTCTTATCCTATCTTATCTGGGTGCCTATCATATCTTATCTAATCACAGTGCCTATCATGGATCACAGGCCAATCACCTCATCGCTACTAAGTGACTTCAGCAATTGTACTATGGCTCATGACCATTGCTCACCTATGACCTTGTTTCCATTGTTTCACGCACGGTTACTGAATGGACATGTATATATTTAGAACATAGACTTTAGTATATAAATAGCATAGCTCTCACTGTATTATCTCCAGCTTTGAGCTAAAGTTTATTCATACCAAACTTTGCCCTACCGCTCAAGCTAGCCTAAGACTAAAACTTAATCTCAGCTCCACAGTTCAGACATATATGAGATTTCTTGAGTGCCAGTCCAAAGTGAGAGATGGCTTCTGGTTTACTCTTGTTTGTTCCATCAGAGTTCAGGTCTAACAATTAGCTCAAAGCTTCTCTTTTCTCTTTCTTCAGCAGATGGTAGCTGAAGAAACCAAATGCCCAGTTTCACCGACATCACCACTGAAACCTTCAACATCCTTGTAGTGGCTATCAGCACTGTCACAGGGACCATCACCCTTTTCCTCCTATTCTGCTGTTACAGCTATGAACTAAGACAGTGGTTGAACCATATCTTTCCATTCCTCTGACTATACCAAAGATACCTCTTGCCCCACATCCACCTGGCCTGCCTATATGTCACTGTTTAGCCCCACAAATCCACATTCACCATGATCCACCCTGTACCCGAGACCAGAATGAAAGGCACAGAGGATTCTATGCTCCCTGAGGAGTATAAAGAGCTGGATCTTGGGGAGGAAGGCTGAAGCATCCTCTTTAAAGAGTGTCCTGGAAACCCAATACTGCAAGTTATCTCCACTGAGTCCTCTTCCTCATTTTCCTCTCCCTGAGGACTGGCTAGACACTGAGACTCCCTCAGAAGCTATACCCATCCCCTCTTGCCCATCAACCAATCCTGTTATGATTTTTCCATTTTCCTTACCTTATCTCGCCAGCGCCTATCTAATCTCATCTTATCTATAGTGCTTACTTGATTATCATGGATATCGGACCGGTCACCATGACTTCATCGAGCGACTTCAGCATTTGCACTATGGCTTGCAATGGTCACTTGCTT
This sequence comes from Armillaria solidipes, assembly GCA_022818035.1. Lineage (NCBI taxonomy): Eukaryota > Fungi > Basidiomycota > Agaricomycetes > Agaricales > Physalacriaceae > Armillaria > Armillaria solidipes. The sequence goes on from JAIWYQ010000024.1 coordinate 353,883, forward strand.
AGCTTGTTGTTTTCATTGTTTCACGCATAGTAACTGAACACTCGACACATATCCACATCTATATATAGTGTTCGACCTTTAGTATATAAGTAGCACAGTTCTCGCTGTATTATCTCCAGCTTTGAACTAAAGTTTATCTTCACCTTACCTACTCAGCACAAGCACCGAGCAAGACTAGCCATGCAAGAGTGATTGTCTGAACACGAGACAGCTCTTATATTACGCAATATCTTTATCTGGTCACGTGTTAGGCAAGGCCTAACAATTAGTTCAAAGCTTCCCCTCTTTCTCTCAACTGCCAGCTGCGAGAAGAAAGACTCATGACCCCTGACCTTTCAAATGAACTCACCATCGCCCTCAGCACTGCCATTGTTGGAGCAGTCCTCATAGCCCTCTCAGTTGCCACCATCGTATTCATGTGGTGATGACCAATTGAACATTTTCTCCAAAGACATGGTTTCCTCCTACCATCCCAACGACGACCTGCACCCTTCCCCCTCCACTATGTCCTACCCTACTAGAGGTCAGGATCAACAATGGACCAATCGTTGGTGGCACCTGAACCCGCGATGACCAGACACCATCCTACTATCTACTTACCAAACTCCTCCGATGAATTCCCACTAAGGCAGCAGACCCCACCCAGAAACACAACCCCTGGCCTCAGCAACATACCAAGGACCCCCTCCCCCACCCCAGAGGCGAACGACAGGGACTTACAGGCTCGGTATGAACAGTTCCCCCCCCCGCCTATGACCCAAATGATCTACCACCCCCAGAGCGGGCCATGGTACCAATCTGACCATGCACCCTCATGGCTTTCCCCACTGCACCCTACAAGTGCATCTTCATACGACCCCCTGCCAGACGCTTTCCCTCCAATGAGTCTAGCAGCTCAGAGGATGATCTCCCCTGAGATGTTGAGACCATAGAGCCTCCACCTCCCTGAAGACTCGAGGCCCTGGCCCCCCAACACCCCCAATTCGCCCTGGCCTCATGGCCAACAGAGAGGTTTCCCAAACAAACCATCACCATCCACACTGATGATGAGGGAGACCTCCCTGACAACCTCCCTGAACGAAACACCCTATCCCCAATCTATCCCACTTCCTGAAGACCAAGTGACCCCCTCAACCCCGACAGCCTCAACTACGAATGGCCTGCCCTCTCCACCGTCGACTGAGAGATCCTCGGCCCTGAATGCTTCCAGGCCTGGGAGCTATGAAGAAGTGATGTTGAGGCTCACTACAATCTCAGAAGCGACACCCGACTCCCAATGGACTACTATCTCACCGTCAACTGAGGAGATCCCCTTCCAAGGATGGGGAGGGAGGCCACTATCACTGCTCGAATATTCGCCAATCAAAACTGGAAGGTACATGCTCCTACAGCCAGACACCGACTATATGAACCACACCGAGGCCAAACCCTCAAGGAGCATCATGCCCTGGAGGTCGCCCTACACGATCTCACCCTCCAACTCCAATGACAAACCACCAACCTCTAATAGGTTTGACACATTCAACTATGACAAGGGGACATTCGGCAGTCACACTGCCGACCCCTGGGACAACAGCAATTACAGTGCTGCCACACGATATCCCTTCCCCCTTCCCGACTCGCCGCCCACCCATCGAGTGCAACAACATGGCCAATACTGTTACAATTTTTCTATTTTCCTTATCTTATCTCGCCAGTGCTTATCTTATCTCATCTTATCACTGGTGCCTAGTTGTTATCATGGATATTGGACCGGTCGCCACGACTCCATCGGGCGACCTCAACGTTTGTACTACAGCTCATGACCAATGGTCACCTAGTACATTGTTTTCATTGTTTCACGCATCGCTACCAAACGCTCGACACATATCCACATCTATATATAGTGTTTGGCCTTTAGTATATAAGTAGCTTAGTTCTCATTGTACTATCCCTAGATTCGAACTAAAGTTTATCTCTACCTTCCCTACTCAGCACCAGCATCGAGTAAGACTAGCCATACAGAGCGATCGCCCTAATATGAAGGCAGCTCTAGCTTACACAACATCTTTACTTGGTCACATGTTAGGCAAGGCCTAACAATTAGTTCAAATCTTCCCTTCTTTTCTCTTCACTGCCAGCCACGAAGACAAAAAGACCTATGACCCCAGACGACACCTCGATCACCATCGCCACAGTAATTGGAGGAGTTGGCCTAGTTGCCCTCCTTACCACCCTCCTTGTGCTCGCCAACATCGAGTGCATCGAGCGACTCTTCCGCATACAATGACACCCCGTCAGACAGAACCCTGCACCCTTCCCCGCCCACTATGTTCTTCCCTACCTCCAACCCAGACCACTCGTGGAATGAGTGGATATGGAACCAACCCACACCAATGCCCAGAGACGGGCACCATACCATTGTAACACCTCGGATGAACATCTACAACCCCGCTGATGTGCTCGGTAACGGCGAGTGGGAAAAGACTAGTGGGCGGAAATGAGCTCCAACCAACACTAAACCTCTCTACACTCTACACTATCACCAATGTATTGAATTCAGGTGTTTCGAGTACAATAGAAGCACTCTGCAGACTCGATAATCAAGGTAGGTTGTTCAAAAAGACGTTTTATTTGTTACTAGTGAGTTTTACAAGCGTACTACTTGCACTAGTGGGGTGGGTAAGACACAATTGAATGAATGTGACTTGGTTTTGAGCTACTGCGCTTGCTGGGACTCCGACTGTTCGGACTATTGGCTCTCTTGGCCCTGTAATACTTCCTACAAGTGATCAACACTTGACTAGTTCACACTCTTGGCTTACTAGTGGCACTCTTGGCCTAAGAATAATACTTTAACTTTGAGAAACTGCAAGAACTAACTTTGGAGCACTCTTGGCCTTTGCAGGACACAATAGTAGACTCAAAGGGACTTCAATTCACTCAATACTATAGGTAACTTAGCGACTAGTAGCCGCTTTGTTTGAGGTTAAGCACAAAAGCCTTTAATTGGGGCATTAGATACTACTAGTAGGTCACAATCGCAGGGATGGCATTGCCTCCCGTTGCGAGTGGCTATTCTACTACTTATATACTGTAAAGGAAGGTACAAAGCGACACAAACAGCTACACTAGTGGGGTATTTTCGGTACGGATTTCTTGGCTAGGACCGAAATATCGCGCATAAACACGCAATAGTCGGTCTAGAAATTGCTATTGGATGACTAGTGAGCCACGGAGCTCAGCTAACGGGTTAATCTCGCGTTCTTTGACCCAGCAACACGCCACTAGCGCCAGAGATGAACGACTAGCCACACACTCGTGCTCGCAACCGTAGTCGGCCGTGATCGAAAGTGCAGCCGGGCTATACTAGTACCGATCATAATAGATCTGATCGCACTAGTCGGATCTGGGCATAACGTTAATCCATTGCTAATTCATTTCTAAGTCCTGCTTCGAGATTGCTGCGTGACTAGTTAACCTGACTTAGGCATTTCTGCCCCGATCGGTCTACTAGTGACTGAACTTCATGAGATCTGTGTATTCTGCTCCTTGTTTGGTGTGCTAGTCGTGTTACTCGTCTACTAGTGGCCTTATATTAAGTAGTCCGGCTAGTATTCAAGTCACTAGTACAGCCGGCTGGTAGATTTGACCCACTAGTGGTATCGCATATAAGTCCTGGCTTCACTAGTTGCATACTGCTGTAACTATCAGCTCGAAGCCTCAGCTATAGTCCTTTTATTATCACTAGTACAGGATAGATATGCAATTGTATTGTTACAAAATCGCAAAATCTAGGTGTGAACGTGTAGACAGCGTATCATCGCTCTGTTTTGGCTAGTCTTTTAGCGCTAGGTGCTTGTGCTGAGTAGGGAAGGTAGAATTAAACTCTAGTTCGAATCTAAGGAAAACATAGAGAGAACTATGCTACTTATATACTAAAGGCCGAACACTATATATAGATGTGGATACGTGTTGAGCATTTGGTAACAATGCGTGAAACAATGAGAACAATGGGTAAGGCAAGCGATGGTTGCGAGCCATAGTACAAATGCTGAGATTGTCCAATAGAGTTGTGGCAATTGGTCCGTTACCCATGATAATCAGGTAGGCACCAGTGATATGATGAGATATGATAGGTGCTGGTGAGATAAGATAAGAAAAATGGAAAAATCATAACATTACCCTCTCATTAAGGCAGGCATCCCGACTGCCTAGGGCATTTCTATTTGGTCGTCTTGGTTGCTGTAGTAACTGGCCCAGTATTCATCGAGAAACAATTCAAATTTGTTGATGTCGGGGTTCAGTAACCACTTCTGAGTTCCATCCTCTCTTTGGGTGAGGTAGGATACGTCGCCATCAGCGCTATAGATGTGGTGTATGATCATGGAGAGAGGTGAACGGGTCTCGGGCATTGCGATTTTGCCTAGGCATAGCCTGATGATGGTTTTATCATGGGCTGCGATCTTTGCTTCGTAGTCAGCAATTGCTTCTTGGGCATTGCCCATTTCTGATGCAGTGACCCACAAGTTGTGTTCCCTGGTGTGTCCAGTCCATTTGATAAAGTAATTGATTACTGTAGTCGACGGTTGGCCTCTTTTTCCTCTGACTTTGCGAGTCTTGGAATCGAGGATCTCTTCAATTTCCCATTCTTCTTCTCCGTCGATGAGATCAGAAGGCGGGGGGGGTGGCTGTTCCTGGTTGGGGAAGGCAGTGGCGATGTATGGGGTGAGGAGCTTTTCATTGAACCGTGGATGAATCTTCCAATGGGGGGGTAGCTTTAGCTTGTAGGCTGAAGCTCTGGCCTTTTCTAGAATCTTGAAGGGACCAACTCGTTTGTCATCGAGTTTCTTCTTCGGACAGGGGAGATGAAGGTTGCCCGCGTCTAGCCATACTAGGTCTCTGACTTTGTATGACTTAGCAGGACACTTGTGCTTGTCGTATTGGGCCTTCATTTGTCCCGCTGCTTCTTCGAGAGTGGCTTTGGTCTCTTTGTAGATCTGATTCATTGCCTTGGAGAACTCCGAGGCTGCAGGGATCTTTGCATTTGCTGGTCATAGTGAGTCGGGTAGGATATGTGGATTCCTTCCATACAGAATCATGAATGGGCTCCGTCCCGTGGCTGAGTGAGCGCGGTTGTTGTGGGCAAACTCGGCTAGGGGTAGCCAATCAGCCCAGTCATCTTGTCGATGATTGATGAAGATCCAAAGATACTTCTTGACTTCCTGGTTAACATGCTCGGTCTGTCTGTCCATCTGCAGATGGAAGGTGGTAGAGGCGTTCTGGGTGATGTTGAGCATCCGGTATAGCTCCTTCATGAATGCTGAGACAAACTGTGGTCTGCAGTCAGAGATGACTACTTGTGGCATACCGTGTCTGGTGTAGACATGATCGCAAAGAATTTGGGCCCATCCTTCTGCTGAAAGTTCAACATTACAGAGTACGAGGATAATGGCCTTGGAGAATCGATCGACTACCATGAGTAGAGCATCGTGTCTGCCTGAGTTGGGTAATCCAGTGATCATGTCGACAGAAATGTGAGTCCATGGTTCCGTCGGGATGGCATTCGGGTGAAGAGGGGCTGATTTCGGCTGGTTGCTCGACTTGGTTCGCTGGCAGGTTTCACAGCCGGTGACATATGCTTCTATGTCCTTTTTCATCTTGGGCCACCAGTATTCTCGTAGAACAAGTTCTTTGGTCTTGGCTACTCTGGGGTGTCCAGCAGTGATGTGGTCGTGGCTTTGAGCAATGATTTGGCCTCAAAGTGCAGGATGTCGGGGTATGTAGATTTGGTTGTTGTAGTACAACATCCTGTCCTTTTCGGTGATGCCTTGTTCGTGTTCCAGGGAGTTTGCTAATCCCTTGTCCCAGAGTTCCTTTTGGCACGTGGCTGTTTTTATGCGGTCATGGGTTTCATTGAGGGAGGGCATGATCATGGCCCGGAAGTGAGCAGGAGAGAGGATAGTAATATCTCCGTTGTCATCCTCTCCCTGGTCGTGATCGCTTCATCGACTGAGGAGATCAGCTTTGACATTTTGAGTGCCAGGCTTGTGGTGGAGAACGAAATGATATTCTGTGAGTTCAGTAACCCATCGGGCCTGGCGTCGGTTTAGCTTCTGTGGCTTTCAGAAGTATTGGAGGTTCTGATGATCCGTCCAGATTTCTATGTCTTCGAGGGCATCCATCAGGTAGTGACACCAATTGGAGAGGGTGAGCGTAATGGCCAGTAGTTCCTTGTTGTAGATTTCATAGTTTCGTTCTGTGGCCGTGAGGGCTTTGGACATGAAGGCTACAGGTCTCCATTTGCCATCTTGTTGCTGAGAAAGTACAGCACCAATGGCACCGTTGCTGGCATCAGCCTCTACTTGGAATCTTCCTGTTCGATTCGAGATGGCCAGAATGACGTCTTCTGCCATTTGCCTTTTGAGCTGTTGGAACGCTTGATTCTGAGCAGCTCCCCATGTCCACTCCATGTTGCCAGTGAGTTGGGTTAGCAGGCATACAATCTTCGAGTAGTTTTTGATAAACTTTCAATAGAAGTTGGTGAAGCCGAGGAAGGATTGTAACTCCTTCTTCTTGAGAGGAGTTGGCCATTCCACAATGCCGGCTACTTTGACGGGGTCCATGCATACGGTTCCTTCACTGATAATTACATCGAGGTATTCAGTCTCGAGTACTTCGAATTCACACTTCTCCACTTTGAGGAACAACTTGTGTTCCCTCATGCGCTGTAGTACTTGTCGTATGATTTGTCAATGTTCTCGAGGTCTCTAGTGAAGATGAGGATATCGTCGAGGTATATGGTGACCTTTCCGCTGGTGATGAGATCTTTAAAGATGTCATTCATCATCCATTGGAAGGTGGTGGGGGAGTTCATAAGTCTGAAGAACATTATGGTGGGTTCGAACAGTCCATGGTTCGTGCGGAACGCTGCTTTCTCCTCGTCCCCTTCCTTGATTCGGACGTTGTTGTATCCCCAATGGACATCGAGTTTCATGAAGTATTTGGCTCCCTGTAACTTGTCAATGAGGTCTGAGATGAGGGGGAGCGGATATCAATTCTTAATCGTCATTTTGTTCAGTTTACGATAGTCTTGAACGGGGTGGAGGGATCCATTTTTCTTTTTGATGAAGAAGAAGGGGGAGGCGAAAGGCGATTTCGAAGGTTTGATTCTTCCTGAATCAAGGTTCTTGTTGAGGAACTTGTCAAGCTGTTCTTGTTCATCTCAATTCAGGGGGTATACCTTGCAGTCGAGTGTCAATTTAGCGTTGGGGACTAGCTCAATGGCATGGTCCCATGGCCATTGTTCAGGCAGTTCATCAAAGTTTTCTTTCGAGAACAGGTTGCGGAAGGAATGGTAGTCAGGTGGTACCATTTCTTTGAATGTCTTCTTTGGTTTATTGGTGTTGGTGGCAGCGGCTAAGTTGTTGGCATGGTGCATGGCTCGGATGACAACTTCTTCTTCCATATTGATGGCGAGGATGGTATCTCCTTCTTTGAGTTCTTCATCCCAATGGTCATTGGGGTCTGCATCAGGGAGTGGGAAGGGATTCTTTACGCATTGACAGCGTCCAAAGATGATCGAGCCGGTTTCCCAGTTGATGACTGGATTATGGCATTTCAACCAGTCATGTCCTAGGTATAGATCATGCTTTCCTAGATCGGTGACGGTGAAGTCGATTCGTTTGCTGTGGTTTCCAATAGTCATTCGGAATCCTACGAATTCGATGATGTCTCCTGCTTGGTTGCAGGTTCCATCAGCATTGTAGACGTGGATGGGGACAGCGGTTTTTATGGTGTCTAGTCCATGTTTCTGGATGAAGGCATGGTTGATGGCACTATTGGTACATCCACTGTCGATGAGTCCTCTGGTGGTGAGAACGGTGGTTCCTCCACTCAGGCTCAGCTTGACTTCTAGTGAGAAGTCTCTGCTATTGCTCTTTCTGCTTTATAGGTAGTATGGTGCTTTGCGAAGTTCATAGAGCTGTTCTTGGGCCAGTTCTCCTCCAAGTCGGAGAGTTGCGAGGAGTTTGTTGGTGAGTTCAGAGACACAGTCTTGGTGTGTCCATACAAAGAGCATGACATGTGCTGCATTGTTGTTTCATGCTTTGCAGATGGCATGGAGCATCCAGTCGACTTCAAAGGGCTTACACCACCCTCTCGTTATGGTCAGCGTTAGAGGAGTAGCCTGACTTGGCTGCTTGCTCTTCATCTGATGTGCCATCCAAATGAGAAAGGCGGTGTCGTCTTCTTCGTCGGGTACCTCTACCAGAGTAACCAGGTGCCCCCTATTTACTGCCTGGGTGCTAGCAGCTTCCTGTCCTGCGGCAATCTTCTTTGTAGCCGTGGCATTGGCAACACCAGTGGTCTTCAACGGGCGTTCTTCATCGACGTTGCCTGGGGATGTCTGCGAGTGGAGGTTTGGCTGATTCACATTGATCGGTCCAATGCGCTGAAGTAAGGGGTTCGACTGGGCAGGGGCATCATCCGGCTTGGCGAAGGATCGCTCAAGGACAATGGGTGGAGTCGAATTCGTCGAACGTGGACAACTGACTTCTCCTGCTGCCTCTGAGCTCTGCGATGTCATCACCTTCTCATCCTTTCCAGGTCGTCCGACAGGGAATGGTCGCTGTTCTGGTGTCATTGAGTTCCTGGGACTCCTTGCGGTCTTCTCCACTTGGGGAGCCACTTGCTCGTTCTGGGACGAGGTGTCAGGGGGTGAGTTTGGACCCGGTTCCCCTGCCCCATCCAGTCTAGCAGAGCTAGCCATTACGATGAGTGTCACTATGGCGGGTGACTTGTCGCTTGACACTTTTGCCGGTTGGGTTACCCCGCATAGGCTACTTGTGAAGCGGTTAGCTCCAATAGGAGCGTCAGTGGGGCTCTCTGCCCCCGTGCCCAGCGGGATTGACTGCCTTTGCTTGTGCCCTGGCAGGTGATCTGTTGTTGGATCCTTTGAGAGATGTGTCATTGCACTCTTCGACGGCGAGTGCAGTGTATCGGTTTTGTGATTCTGTTACTGGGTTGCTAGTCGTGCTAGAGACGTTAAGAGTGGGGAGTATCATTGAATGTGGCGTATGTAAAACATGAGTACTAGGTAAAAAAGAGTCAGTCCGGCTAACAGGAGATGAGCGCACACCAGTAAGTAAGTCCTTGGCCATCAAGGGAGAATTGGATCCCTGATGGCCTATGCTTTTTCCTCCTTCTTCTCTTTGACCTTGGATTCCGTCACCGGCTCAGTAACTTGTACTGACCAGATATCTCGGAAATCCTTCTTCTGTGGGCAATCCTTGCTTAGGTGCCCCTTCTCTCTGCATCGGTAACATCTTCCTTCTGATCATAGTTTCACTTGGTCGATGCTCATTGGTTCCCTGGCTCCTCCATATGTTGTTCCCTTGTGAGCATGCCATCTACCCTGGGCGTCCCGAGTGTTTGTTGGTTTAGCCACCGTTGAACTTGTCACGCCACCTGTAGTCTTGTTGCTACTGGTGGCGGTATGGCTGGGTCCTTTCTGGGGTGGGCATGTGTCGCGAACAATACCAGCAGTCTGGTCGAAGACTTGCTTCTTCTGCCATTCTTCATACATGGTGCAGATGCGGGCCTTCCAGTCGTTGCATGTCTGCGGGATGTTCTCACCATGATTGGCGATGAACGATGATGAGCCTCCAGGCTCTGTATGCTCAGAATTCGCAGATTTTAAGCACTAATTGCCGCTCCTGTCCACCCAACGGACTTTCAGTAAACCAAAGATTGCACACAAGTTCATACTACTTTCATGCTACGGCAACGACTCCTCACATGCTTTGTTATCCATCTCATCTGGTTACGCATCATAATTGCCGTGTTCCATCATGGCAAGGCATCTTCGATCACAAATCATCCTAAAATGGAACTACCACATCACTTCTCATAGCCTCATGGACGTGTCAATCAATCACTTAATGAAATGACGTGATTGCCATGGCCACTCATCCATCCATGATATTTCGAGCACACGGCAACTACAGACCGCGTTTTACTAAGGCTGTTACTTCGCCAAGACTTGGAGAAGATGTAGACCCAAGCATACACCTCAGTACCAAAGCCATACCTCACCAGTCCGCAGCTAAACAGCACCTGACGATCCATTCATCACTCCATAAAGACCATACGGTTTCCGTCCATACGCGGCAACATCGACGAGTTGCTGTTACTTTCGAAGTCAAGAAACCATATGTTTGCCACGGATTTTACTAAGCCACGGCCTTACAGCCTGACTAAGTCACGCATGTGTACTCTATTTATAATTTCGTACTTGTAATATAAAAACTAGCTAGAAAAACATCGTTTAGCTTAGCTTACCTAGAGCATAGATCGCAGCTTACCCCTACGCATCCAGTTTCTCTCTGTCATCGAGTCTACGCTACGTTTATTACCGTTCTACGGCAGTACATCGTTTGCCCCAGCACAGTCTCGATTGCATGTCAACGCTTAAGCTCACCAGAGTTATTCCACGGTTTTTGACTGTGAAGAGTCTTTTGACACTCGCTCTTCGCTCTTAACACTATTGGTACACGATCATATTGTGCCAATACGTGATTGCCGCGCCATACCTCATCCACGTTTATCTTTTATCGGCCGTTATCGCTTCAACTTCACAGCATAGGATATTTTCACTTTTTCACTTTCACCATCATATTGTCGCCCACTTGGGTAGTCTCCGAGCAGACTTAGGATCGTTTCGCACCAGTATAGGACCAGTTTCCGCATAGTTTTCGTATAGGACAGTCCCTCGAGTGGACTTGAAGGTTAGTTTTGACATAGGATAGGATCGCTTCAGCACAAGACCAGTTTCGACATCGACATCAGTATTTCCGTATCGTTTAGGACCAGTATCCCGCCATCGCCAGTATATTTCTGTTCTCGCTCTCTCATTCATCACCGATTTCCATATTTCCACGTTTATTTTGATGCTTTGCCCTCAGTACTCTGTTTCACGTTTTCACACTTCGCCCACTGCACTCAGCTATAGTTCCGCGTTTTCTCATCGATTCCCCACTCCCAGATTCAGTCTCACATGTCTATTACAGTTCTCTTCGCTCGCTTCGCTAGGATTGCTGTCTAGCAACGTTTTCTAGTCTCGTCTCACGTTTTCGTTTATGGATTCGTGGTATTCACGTCATACCTGTTTCCGTCCCCTCTCGTTTCGAGAGATCCCTACCGGCTTACAGCCAAAGCTTCTAGTACTCGACTACCAAGCAGTACTACTTCGCTGACTGAAAAGTCGCAGTGTATACTTGCATATAGAGGAATTGTTTTACTGCACGGAGGTGCCCCGAACCCACTCGCACACATGATCGCCTTGATTGCCATGTAACCACATTAATTTCCCAATCTCATTCCTGAGTTGGTGTTGCTATTGCCACGGAAGTCTAGGCTCATCAATGAGGTGTACGAAGAGGGTACTCCAAGTCAGATGGCTTTCACCATCAGGTCCCTGGGTCCTGTCTCATGGCATCGTCCTGCCTGAGTGGCTTCTTCTTCTAGCTCTTGGAAGTACTTGGTGGCGGCGCCGTTGCCCATTCAAAGATCAAACATCTTCTTTTCATGTACTTCTTTGATGGCAGGATCCCTGAATTGAAGGGTGACTGCATCGACGAACTCCTCCCAGGTGGGGTATTGGAATCGAGGAGCGATGGGGTCCAGTCTAGAGCTTGCCCAGTAGTCCTGTCGTTGGTGGACCCACCAGGTCTTGGCGGGTCCGTCGAAGAGGGAGGTGGCGAATGGGATCATGTGTGAGGGGAGGAGGAAGTAGGCGGCATGTGCTTTGAAGTACATCATGCAGTTGCCGAAGAATCGTTCAATGTCGGTATGTTCTCCAACAAAGACCTTGGGGATCTGGACCATTAGGGGCCTGACGTTTAGGAATGGGGTGTTTGCTTCTGCTGAACCGACCTGTTACGATTTTTCCATTTTCCTTATCTTATCTCCCAGCGCCTATCTTATCAACGGCGCTTATCACGGACATCGGACCGCATAGACACGCAGTCACCATGACCATAATGAACGACTCCAGACCCGTTACTACGGCACGCAACTCTCGCCTGCATAACGTACGACATTCCTTGTTTCACACATGGTTACAGAACGCTCGACATGTATCATCATCTATATGTAGCGTTCTAGACTTAGTATATAAGTAGCACGGATATTCTTTGTATATCCTTAGATTCGAACTAAAGTTTATCTTTACCTTGCCAACTGCATGATTAGCACCGATTAGCCTAGCGACTAAACGAGTGATTGTCCGAACACGAGACAGCTCATAGTCCTTACATTAAAAAGGTCACATGTTAGGCTAGGCCTAACATGACCAGTTGGGGGAGTGGGTTTGGTCGTCCTCGATCAGGGGGTGGCCATGGTACTGAGTATCAATTGTTTCTCTTCCAGAGTGGGTGATATTGGTTGGGCGGCAAGGGGAGAGTATCTTGTCCCCTGTCTGGCTCCTTGCCCTTACTGGTTGGTCAGAGAGGGAGGCCCCACTGGGTAGCATGGTCATGGTGTTCCATTTCTGCGTCGTTGAGCTCTTTTTCCAGCACAGCAATGCGGTGCAGCTTGGCCCCTGCTTCTTCTGCTGCCATCTGTCGTCTCTCTATTTCCGGGTTGATTGGTGGTACATTGCTTCCTCCTTCGTTGTTGTCGCCCTGGCTGGCAAGGCGGTGGGCATATCGGGGTCTGTGGTACTGGCCGTGTTGGTGCACTTGAGAGGGAGGGGAGTCTGGGAGTGGGAACGGGTAATGGGGAAGGTCGTATCGAGGGGCTTGGGTGGGGTTGAAGTAACCCTCATCGCTGTATTCGTTGTTATAATCTTCGTTGTAGTCGTCTCCCCAGCCGAATGTCTCGTCATCGTAGTTGAAATCATCGAACTGGTCATAGTTCGAGATAGGTGCTGGCCTGATGGTCGAGCTCAAGGGCTTGTAGTCTGACCTCCAGGTTGTTCTGCTCCTGGGCTGTCCTCTCCCTGTGTTGTCCATATAGTCGGCTTCCGGCATTAGGACCTGATACGTCCCAGAGACGATTGGTGAAAATGCAGGCCATGATGGCAGTTTGTCTCCCTGCTCTTGGTAGGGGTTCTGGGTGGTCGACAGCGAGATGCCAGTCCATTGAGACCTGGTTGTCGCTGGAGAGTCGATATTGGGCTTTGATGTCGTCTCTTTGGATTTCCCAAGCTTGGGAACAGTAGGGTCCGATGATGTGCTCGGTAACGGTGAGTGGGAAAAGACTAGTGGGCGGAAATGAGCTCCAACCAACACTAAACCTCTCTACACTCTACACTATCACCAATGTATTGAATTCAGGTGTTTCGAGTACAATAGAAGCACTCTGCAGACTCGATAATCAAGGTAGGTTGTTCAAAAAGACGTTTTATTTGTTACTAGTGAGTTTTACAAGCGTACTACTTGCACTAGTGGGGTGGGTAAGACACAATTGAATGAATGTGACTTGGTTTTGAGCTACTGCGCTTGCTGGGACTCCGACTGTTCGGACTATTGGCTCTCTTGGCCCTGTAATACTTCCTACAAGTGATCAACACTTGACTAGTTCACACTCTTGGCTTACTAGTGGCACTCTTGGCCTAGAAACTGCTCCTTACAAGTGATCAACACCTGACTAGTTCGCACTCTAGCTTACTAGTGGCACTCTTGGCCTAAGAATAATACTTTAACTTTGAGAAACTGCAAGAACTAACTTTGGAGCACTCTTGGCCTTTGCAGGACACAATAGTAGACTCAAAGGGACTTCAATTCACTCAATACTATAGGTAACTTAGCGACTAGTAGCCGCTTTGTTTGAGGTTAAGCACAAAAGCCTTTAATTGGGGCATTAGATACTACTAGTAGGTCACAATCGCAGGGATGGCATTGCCTCCCGTTGCGAGTGGCTATTCTACTACTTATATACTGTAAAGGAAGGTACAAAGCGACACAAACAGCTACACTAGTGGGGTATTTTCGGTATGGATTTCTTGGCTAGTCATGAAATACTGCGAAAAAGCACGCAATAGTCAGTCTAGAAACTACTGCTGGACAACTAGTAAGCCACGGAGCTACGCTAGCGGTTTTATCTTGCATTCTTGACCCAGCAACGCACCACTAGTGCCGAGGATAAACTACTAGCCACACTTCCACATCCGCAATGCAGTTGGCCGTGATCGAACACACAGCCTGGCTAGCCTCGTGTCCGATCGTAACAGATCTGATCGCACTAGTTGGATCTAGATGCGAGGTTAATCCGTTGCTAATTCATTTCTAAGTCCTGCTTTGAGATTGCTGCGCAACTAGTTAACCTGACTTAGGTGTTTATGCCCTGATCGGCCTGCTAGTGACCGGACTTCACGAGATCTGTGTATCCTGCTTCTTGTTTGGTGTGCTAGTCGCATTACTTGTCTACTAGTGGCCTTATATTAATTAGTCCAGCTAGTATTCAAGTCACTAGTATGGCCGGCTGGTAGATTTAACCCACTAGTGGTATCACATCTAAGTCCTGGCTTCACTAGTTGCATACTGCTGTAACTATCAGCTCGAAGCCTCAGCTATAGTCCTTTTACTATCACTAGTATCGGATAGATATGCAATTGTATTGTTACAAATTCGCAAAATCTAGGTGTGAACGCATAGACGGCATATCAGCGTGCTAAGAATAGAACCAGAGAAGCTCAGGAGATAATTAATACTTCGTGTAACCTTGATCTATGACACACAAGGCACTGCCATGCTGGTAGCTAGTGCTCTAGACCTCAGGATGTCAGAATCAGAGTAAAACCAATGTCTCTGGCTTCGGCCGAAGCATGTGAGACCTAGACAAGGAGCTGGTTGCCCTAGATACCATGGAAATCACTAGAAGATATTATTCCGAGACACACAAGCTGCACGGTATGCTAAAACCCCAAGGATATACCAAGCGACGTCAATAGGTGTGCAGAGCACTGCTAATCGACGTCATGCCATGGAGAAACCAGAGTCTGGCCCTGAGTCAGAGCTCTGAGCAAGCGCCAAGCTATGGCATGATAGCAATGACATGTGCGGGACCCAGAAATCAGAGTTCCGCAACCCAAATAATACTATATATGGTTGTACTAATTTGTAGGATGTAGACTAGATAAATAGTGTGGTGTAAATTGTAGTGGACAAGTTTCGGACCCCTGTTGTAGTCATGTGCAAGCCCTCAGCTTGACGCTCTAGCTTCAGGAGTAGTTTGTAACTTCAAGCGAGAGAATAGACCTTTTATTGATAACATATTGAGTGACTTGAGTATCGCATGAGGCGTAGAAAGTGAACGTGGCACTTGTGTACTGTTTGAGTGATTGGTTGACTTGCGCTCTAACCTGAGAATAAGAGATTTGTGTCATTGCAGATGCACTCTTGAGTTTTGAGGTTTTCTTGTGACACAAGGTGCTACAGGCGGCAGAGGTTCAAACCCTTTGGTCTGGTTAGCACTCGTTTAGTTGGGTATACCATTCCGCAAGTGGCAGAGGTTCAAACCCTTTGGCTTGTGGACAGTGTTTCTTGATAGCGTAGGATACTACAGGTGGCACAGGTTCAAACCCTGTGGTCTGATTAGTACATGCTTGAGGGTTCTCATTTCTGCAAGCGGCAGAGGTTTGAACCCTTTGGCTTGTCAGACAGGGTTTTATAAGGTTATTGTGTCTCTGGATCAGCATAGGTTCAAACCCTGTGGGTCTACGATTGGTTTTGGAAGCTTGAGTGCATAGGTTCAAATCCTGTGACTTGAGTGGACGTTTTGTGAAGGGTTTCTGCTTAGAGCACAAGCTTTGAGTCATGTTTAGGGTGTGTTTAAGTTGCTTGCGGTCATCTGTGTGTGTCACGCAAGGCTTATTGAGGGTTTTGTTGGTGTGTGGTGATGTGTTGTGTATTGTAGTACACCTTGCCTTGAGGCCTGGCGACATCAGTTGCCCCTCTTGTTATTAAAAGCCTTTGGACTTAGAGAGATTTAGATACCCTATGAGTGCTATCGCTATATGTGTGTATCATATATTCTAAGAGTTTAGTTGTATTGCTTCAATCTGCTTCTATTGCATAATATCCCCCCCAAGAACTTTGAGGGTTTGTGTGTGTAGTGTTGGGTGTGGGTGTGATCAGTGTCTTCGATGCTGTTGCATTCTAGCCTGCGCACACAGAGTCTCTTCAATGGTCACCTATGTCTGGGTCAAATGTGCCGGGTAATCCACATATCGACTTACAAAACATGATAAATGTTTCTCGTAATACCATGCATAGTAACAAAGGTCATGAGATGCCAAATGTTTGAACTGGACCTGCATTTGCTGCAGATCAAGTTGCTCCAAATAGCTATCTGGGAAAAGTCTTGAAGAAGTCAGAAACAAGCAATGGAGCTGACTTACCTCCAGATGATCCTGGTGATTCCAGTTCTGATTCTTCCTCCTCCTCTTCATCTTCGTCTTCTTCAGACGATGAGTCTGAACACTCCAGTGATGACTCTAGGCGATGAAAGAAGAAGAAGCATCATAAGAAGAAGAAAAGGTCTTCACATTATCATTCTCATTCCCATGAACGTTCCTCATGGGAAAAGCCAATCCCTCCTTCGACCTACAACGGTAGTGATGACTCTAAGAAGGTAGCATGCTTTATTCAAAAGTGTGAGCAATACTTAAAGATGGCCAGAGTTGCGGAAGAAGATAAAGTATTCCACATCTCAAGGTACCTTGAAGGTTTGGCTCGAGACTTTTATGATCAAAGTGTTAGTATGAACTACAATGAATGGGATTTGAATACCTTCTTTTGGGAAATGTTCAACTATTGTTTTCCCTGAGATTTCTATGCAAAGGTCCATTGGAAAATTAAGCAGTGCTTCCAAGGTAATAGGGATGTATGCACCTATTCCCATGAGCTGAAAGGTCATTATCACATGCTGGGCGATGAGTTGGAAAGAACTCAGGTCCTACACCTGTGGTATGGCTTGAGGCATGAGATCTGCATGGAATTGAAACATCGATATTACGATGAGGAAGTCAACACCTGGAAAGAGATTGTTGATATGGCCAAGATTATTGATATATCTCAAAGAATGGAGGAGGGCAAAGCCCATGGCGATTACAAGCATAATTGTCATGCTATCAATCATCATATGAATGAGACGATGGAATGCAATAAGTGAAATGACATACCTAGGTCCAAATGGGATCACAGTCCCAAACCTGCATGTCAGAGCTTCAACAATGAGCTTTGTGAGCTTTCTGGTGTCTCTTGTAAAGGCCCTATCCATAACTGGGAAAAGCCTGTAAAGGACAAGAAGGGCCCATGGCATGAGCACCGTCTGAACAAGAAACAGAGAGATGAATACCTGGCAGACGGCAAGTGCTTCCATTGTGGAAAGACGGGACATATGTCTCATCAGTGTCCTGATGGTAACACTATCGTGTCTGGGTCCAAGTTGGGTCCTCCCAGTCATCGCAAGCCCCCAGCTATGTCTTTAGCAAGTATCCAACTCAAAATGAAGGAAGCTAATTGTCTGTCAAAAGTGGCTGAAAGCTCCACTAGTTTTCAGTTGAATAACATTGGTCTCAAGCTTGACAATGATGAAAAGGTGGAGACTCATGGCTATTCCTGGACATCTACAGAGGCGGAACAGTGGCTGGACCAGCCCATGGGCAACATGCTTGAAGAATGGTGGACCTGGCACATGAATTCTGTCACAAGCTGGCCAGATTCACTTGCGTTGGAAGGATCCAAGAGCACAGAGAATGGGATTACCAAACAATTCACCATGTATCATACAAACAGCATGAAGTATGTACTGTTCGACATGTTCCGTGAGGAGCAGGATGAGATCCTGGTTCCTGCGGATATCATTCAATACAGCGACATGATATCTTGGTATAGGATCTATCTTATTAATACATATGGAATTCCTTCCATTGAACTGCCATCTCCACTAGCAAAAGACTTGATGGCATCGTTTATTGAGGAATATCTGGAAGATGGTTTCAATGATGAGTTTCGGAAAGTTGCAAAGAGATTTACCGTCTCATACAAGTCTCCCAACGTATTCCATGTAAGGGATTGTGCGCTGGGACATGAGTTCCATCTCTCTTGGGAAACAGCCTTGCACCCCAAGTTCAAGCTGTATAATTGGTGGTTGTCACGTGTTCAGCATTGGGAATGAAAGCAGATGCAGATTAGCTGCTGGGCAGGCTCGAGAATTGGACTTGCTGGCATGGAGGGCAAGTATGTAGGAGATTCTACCTGAGTAGAACCCTGTAAATGTCAACTTGAGGAATTATATATTGATCATGTGGGACATAAATAGGATAAGATACCCACAATCCAACATAACATAGGAATTCCTTGTGATTTCACGTGGCTCATCCCTAGACCGATGGTCGTCGAGGTGCTCATTGAAGGCAATAAAGCTCGTGCTCTCATTGATTCTGGTTTCCTTTCAGATTTTATGTTAACAATGCTGGCTGACCAGTTAAACTTGAAGAAAATTGAGCTGGAGAAACCCATTTCATTGCATCTTGCTGTGCAAGGTTCTTGTTCGAAAATCAATTTCGGAGTTAAGCCTAGATTCGAGTACTAAGGGATTGATGAGCAAAGATATTTTGACATCGCAAATCTCGGTAACTACAACATGATACTCGGTACCCTGTTCCTATTTCAGCATAAGATTACTATGGGAATGAATGAGAACATTGTTCACATTGGAAGTGAGGAGAGCCTACCAATTGAAGATGCCAATGTTAGTGAACTGGCCTCTCGTTCTGTAGAGCTAGCTGAAGAGGCTATTGCAGATGTCCGAAACATCATTGTGGAATCTGCACAAACACAAGGATTATTTGAAGATGCTGCAAAGGCTCCGCTACCTCTGTTAAGGGCAATTAATCATGAGATTCCTTTAATTGATGAGAACAAGACATACTATTGGCAACCATTTAAGTGCCCAGAACCTTTGCTTGGACAATGGATTCAGAAGAAAAAGGATTATCTGTCTACTGGACACTGGAAGGTGACCACAGCTCGAAATACGGTTCCTATGTTATGTATATTCAAACCCAATAAGCCAAAGAATATGCCAGAACTGCATACTATATTTGATTTGCATGAGCATAATGCAAATACTCATAAAATGGTGGCACCATTGGAGTTCAAACACATGCCGCCAAATGATAAGCTGATGTAATCAATGTTATTAGCATGTGATCAACAACGTGAATAAAACCTCACCATGTAAAGAGGTAATATACAAATTCTTTCCATACAAGGTGAAATCCTGCAGGCCATTGCTGTGATATGTGGAGGAGACCCCCACAGACCCCCCTGCCCTCGCCGGGCAGCCGACTCCGTCAAGGCCCCTAGCCAGGGAGGCTCACTTAATAGAATGCTCACAAGCTCGCATTATTTCGTGGGGACACTCGACAAAGCTTGCTCAGCGTTCTGCCAGCTCTCATTGCCTCATATTCTATCATGTCCCTTCAGGCCCGATGCATATTTCTGTAAGATTTTCATATGTAATTGATAGTGCATGTGCATTCAACAGTTTGTGTTATTGAACAAAATGAAATTTATCAAATATATATGTAATACAAAAGTTGCTGTTGGAATGTAGATTGGATATTCTGCTGAGCAAGAGTGAGAAATAGGGTGTTGTAAAAATGTGGTAGGTATCCTGGCATGCCAGTTTTGAACTCGCATATCTCACTGTCATGGCAGCTTGATGGCAGCTGGGGGTATGCTCATGGTTGTATCTACTGGGGTGATGGCATTGGCACTGGTACTTATACTTGATTCTGCTAGTAATATAACATCGCTGTCATCATCGTCATTGATCTGCTTGTCTGTCATGACCTCACTGCCCCTTCTGCTGTCTAGTTCACTCCCATTCACCCAGCTGAGACCCCAAGCTACCTCTCCAGTCCCCACTTCACCCATTCTTATGTCTCATTTCCCTCTATCTCTCTGCTGTCTCCATCTTCATCACTGGGGGCTGCCAATCTTGATTGGATGTTGGTTGGATGTCAGTAAACGCATGTCCCTGCATGCGGAGGAGGGCTGTTGAGGGATCCAAAAGTACCATATTCTTGCCCTGAATCTTGAGAGTAGTTACCAGATGGTGATTATCATGAGATGGTCGCGTGATGTGGTGGTGTTGAGAAGGCATGCCGGGGAAGTCGATCATGCTGCGCCGGCATAATTATAGCTCTGCCAAATCTCACGTGAGTTTAAATTCCGGCACCATTAGCCTCGATTGATGGGATTCTTAGACAGGTTGCCAGTTGCTGTTTTCGATCCTTGTTTGATCTACAGGCCGTGTATAAGCAAATTTGTGTCGTAACTGAACACCTGGGCCGTACAGCAGTAACCACGCCTGACAGGAGTATGATAAGCCTGGTGATGCAGCAGGGAGATTGCAATGCACCAGCGACATGTCAAGCATTGATGAATCATCTTTTCTCCCCATACATCGGCATCTTCATGGATGTATATCTTGATGATATTATTGTGTATTCAGATACTATTGAGGAACATGCAAAGCATTGTGAAATCATATTCGATATACTTTAAGAGCAATGGCTTTACCTTAGTGAAAAGAAATGCCAAGTATTGGTTAAGGAACTCCACATCCTTGGGCATATTGTCGATGACAATGGTATCAAGATGGATCCTTCAAAGGTCAATATGGTTTTGAACTGGAAGGTACTGATGAATTGTGAACTGCTGAGTGGATTCCTTGGCTCAGTTGGTTACCTTGCAGATAATATTGACCATGTATGAGTGCCTATGGGGGTGTTGCACACATTGACTGGAGTGACAGTTCCTTGGAACTGGATGGAAACTCATCAGCATGCCTTCAAGCAAGTGAAGGAATATGTACATTGTTGGTGTGAACACCATCGAGTCCCCCTTGATTATGCAAAAGACGTGTCGACTATCAATATTGTTACCAATGCTAGCAGCACAGGCATTGCTGGGGTCATGAGCCAAGGTGAAGGCTGGAAGAATGCTAAGGTTGCGGCATTTTTCTCAGCCAAATTGAACTCCACACAACAGAATTACTCTGTTCATGAACAAGAAATGTTCGTGGGTGTAGAGACAATGTGCAGGCATCGAGACATCTTGCTGGGGTGCCACTTTAAGTGGTACACAGACCACAAAGGGCTTACACACCTGTTGCATCAACAGAACTTGTCAGGACGACAAGCTTGTTGGATGGAGCTATTGTCAGATTTTGACTTTGAGATAGTCTACGTCTCTGGAACAGATAATGTACTCACGGATGCTCTATCTCGACTATACTCCAATGAGTCCCAGGGAACCATCCATGCACCGTCCGAGTATCCTCAACATGATGAGGACCATCCTCCTGCAGATCCTGCTGACCTTGAGGTAACCACGCTAGTATTGACTGGGCTGGAGGTGAACGCAATCATGACGATGCGTATAGGGTCCAGTGTGAAACCTAAATGGACATTGAAGCCCAAAATTTGAGCAAATGAATCGTCCGTGGCGTTTGCAAAGCGAATGGCAGGCAAGAAGTTCATGTTACACAGCCCTAAGGCATCATCAGAAGCAGAGAATAATGGTGGTTCTCCATCGTGGAACAATGGGCCTGAACCAACCTGACTGAATGTACCGTCGTGGAACAATGGGGATGACCTCACAATGGAGGGTGAGCCAGTCACTAGCTCATCGATGTTGAACATTGATGACAAGCTGGTGGCACTGCCATGATCAGAACATGGCCTGGCTATACTGGATTGGGACTTACCAGTGGCAACTGCTGTGCCAGACCCAGACACAAACTTGGCCAGTTCATCTCTTTCTTCACTGACTGGGCTCGTTTTGACATGACTACTAGGCGTGGATTTGCTACATGTAATCCGTATTCACATTTCTGGTGACTCTATGCTCTCTAAAGTGCTGGCATCACCATCTCAGTTCAAAAACTTCTTTGTAGACAACAATCTCGTTTACCTTCATGAGGACAGTCGGAAACTACTCTGCATACCAGAGAATGTCCAAATGCAAAATTGTGACCTTCATGAAATAATCATTAGTGAAGCTCACTCACTGGTAGCCCATCTTGGATCCTCAAAGACGTTGACATACCTGAGAGACCACATTTGGTGGAAAAGTATTGCAAGAGATATGCGGGCCTACTGTGAGTCCTGTGCCACTTGTAAACAGAGCAAGCCGTCTAATCAAAAGCTGTTTGGCCTACTCAATCCCTTGAAGGTTGCGGCGTACCCTTGGGAGTCTATGGGCTTTGATTTTGTAGGCCCCCTATCTGAATCTTCAAATCGTGATGGGACTTCAACAGCATCTTGGTGTTCATCAACCTATTAACAGAAATGGTGCATCTTGTACCCTCTAGAACAAATTACAAAGCCCCTCAGGTCACTGAACTCATGTTTTCTGAAGTGTACAAACACCATGGCCTGCCGAAGAACATCATTAGCGACCATGATGTGATATTCACCAGTAACTTCTGGACACATCTTCACAAACTAATTGGTGTGAACCTTCGGATGTCGAGTGTGTATCACCCCAAGTCTGATGGGTCAACTGAATGTGCCAACAGGATGATCATGCAGATGATCCAGAACTGCATATCCCCAGATCAGAAAGACTGGGTCGCTAGGCTGCCAGCTATTGAATTTGCCATCAATAGTGCGCAATCCGAGTCCATGGGGTATGCACCTTTCTTTCTGAATACTGGTCACATCCCCTGGTCCATGATTTGGAATTCCCCCTCTGACTCTGAATTTCCTGGTGTTCATGAATTTGCAGAGACTGTCAAGACTGCATTAATGGCTACTCATGATAGCATTTTAGCTGCTCGTGTAAAGCAGACTCGAGATGCCAATAGGCATCGTCACTCATCCCCACTTGCAAAGGATGATCTTGTGTATCTGTCCACGAAGAATATTTCTCTCCCTAAGGGTTTGGCTCGAAAATTAGCCTCCAAGTTCATTGGACCTTACAAGATCTCACAAGACTTTGGCAATGGGTCATATGAAGTAGAGCTACCTTCCAATCTCAAACAACAGAGTATCCATAATGTCTTTCATGCGTCCCTGCTGCATGTACATGTACCAAACGATGACAGACTCTTCCCTGATCGACTAGATTCTCAAGTTGGCCTGACTGAGCCTCTCGAGAAGGAATGGAAGGTCTCGAATGTAATCTCTCATGTCGGAAAGGATGAACGAGCTATTTTCCAAGTCAAATGGGCTTCGGGAGATCGGACTTGGCTACCCTACACTGATGCTGAAGGTCTCACTGCACTTCAAGATTATTTCGATGTGCTCGGCATCTCAAAAATTTCTGAATTGAAGGAGGGTGTGGGCTCGTCAGATGACGAGCCTGGGTTTTTCCTAGGGGCCATTGATATTGAACATGGCCCCAATGTTTTGGAAGGGAGGAAGGGAAAGAAGAAAATTTCTTTGGATATTCAGGATAGGGAGGGACCTTTGGGTCTTAAGAAGGATCAAATTTCAATGGGCTACTTCGCTGGCCATTGTATCTCTGCACATCCCTGTCCATCACCCATCCATCAAAACCTTGATGCCATCTATTCTCACCTCGATTCTCTCCAAACAAGCCACCTATCCCCATGCAGTTTAACTAGGGCCATCAATGACCTTGATTCCTCTCTGTACAGCCTCCACATTTCCATTCACAACTCTCTTTATGCCTCCCCTCCCCATCCTCATGAACTTCATCTGCTCAGGCCCATATTTCATGGTGCTGAAGACCAGCAAAGGGCCTATAGGCTTCCACTGCGAGCAAGTTATCCTCTACATCAAGCATGCAAATCACCTGGCCAGAGGAGACATCCCTTTGGGTTGGGTCGAGCCTGTGGGGTACAAGGTGTTCATGGCAGCATGAAACGAGGAAGAGGCTACGCTGAGTAGATTTCCAGTTCAGCAAGGCTCCACCATCGAGACAGTAACAGACATTCAAGTTACCATCAACGAGATTTTCCCACCTGTCCCACTCAAGAGGAAAGCCGAGGCTCAAGGGAGCAGGGATGGTACTCCGCCAACACCAGGAGGAGGACGCTGATGAGCCTCCAGGCTCTGTATGCTCAGAATTTGTGGATTTATCCATTCATCACCCAATATCTTCAAAACAACTCCATTATAATACCCACATACTCCATATTACCAGCAACTCTCAATAATACCACAGATTTTCGCATCCTATGTGACATACTCCCAGATATAATCCTAAAACCATAACATCCATACTCCTTCAATGCTCCATATCCATCCCATCTCGTTACACATCATAATTGCCGTGTTCCATCACAGTAAGGCACCTTCGATCGCAAATCATCTCAAAACAGAATTGCCGCATCACTTCCCATCACCACAGTGACGTGTCAATCAATCACTTAATGAAATGATGTGATTGCCGTGGCCACTCATCCATCCACGATATTTCAAGCACACAGCCACTACAGACCGTGTTTACTAAAGCTGTTACTTCACCAAGACCTGGAGAAGACATAGACCCAAGCATGCACCTCAGTACCAAAGCCATACCTCACCAGTCCGCAGCTAAACAGCACCTAACGATCCGTTCATCGCTCAATGAAACCATATGGTTTCCGTCCATACATGGCAACGTCAAGGAGTTGCTGTTACTTTAGAACCCAAAGGACCATATGTTTACTATGGCTTTTACTAAGCCAAGGACTTACAGCCTTACTAAGGCTTAGATTTGTATTCTATTTATAAAAACCATACTTGTAGTATAAAAGATAGCTAGAAAACATTGTTTAGCCCCAGTTTACCATAGTTCTCGCCTAGTTGACCAGTTCCAGTATTAACAGTCAGCCATGGTTACTCCAAGTTATCTATTGCTGCTTGCTTCCTCTTAACATTGTTGGTTACGCTATATACTGCACCAATACACGAATCTCACGTCAATAACTTGCTTTTGTCTTTTAATGCTGCAACATCACTTCACTTTCACCACATAGGATCGTTTTATCGCTTTCACCTTCTACATCGCCATCATTTTCATTGCCCAGTTCAGTATAGGATAGTATTGCCTCTGTGTAGGCCCATTTCAGCATCGTTCTCCATAGGATCACCCTCGTCATTGCCATCATTCAGAATTTCCATACCTTGATTGCTGCAGCACCCCTCTCTTAGCCACAGTTACTGTTACAATTTTTCCATTTTCCTTATCTTATCTCGCAAGTGCCTACATCTTATCTATGGTGATGAGGCTGGTAACAGGCACTTGTGAAACTAAGTGCGGCCTAGCATGAACAACACTCTAAACCTCAACTCAATCCCACTAACACACACACACACACCAATCTCAATAAGTGTGGAAGGGAGCAAGGAATTTAATTCTACTTGTGCCCTGACAGTATCTCAAATTATCTTAGAGAGCTTGCTAAGTAATGCAACACGATCGTGTACAATTGTCAAGCAAATCTCAATTTCTCTGTTTCCTCAGAGCTTTTACAAGAGAGCATGGCAAACCACACAACCCTCAAGGCAAATGATATTTCAATAGAAAATACACATGGACACACAGATCCACAAAACAATCAAGTTTGTTCAGTGAGCTCGCTAAAATACGAATCGCCGCTAGGTTCTACTGCACACGACTTCGATTTCTTTCCTAGCTCGCTAAGCCTGAGTCCTAAACTTGTTGTGATAGAGGCCCTCAGCACTCTCAAATCACAATACACAATATTATCTCTCAGAACATCCCCACGAGTCCTCACACACAGTGTGCTTGCTCTAACAACGGTGCCGCGAGGTCCAACTGCACACACCTGTCACACTTCATGCAACTGCTAGAACAGCTCAAGCTGGCTGATTCTCTCGTACTACTCCTTCAAAGCCTACTCAGAGGCCAGCACAACTCAATTCTCATCTTACTACTGAACCAGAAAATGGGACAGAGGTTTTCTCAGATGTTTTCTCAGTTTTCTCTAGAGACCGGCGCAGCTTCACTGTTACCGGGTCTTGTTTGTTTCTCAAGTAAAACCGAAGTTTTATTATCCAATATGTATCTCTGTTTTATTTCTCTAGTGAGCTCGCTAACTCTCTGGTATAGCTGAGACTTGAAGTTACTAACTCTTACACATCACAACAAGTCCAGATTCAGACTGAAACTTTATTACTATACGTGGGGGGTAGGTAGCTTGTTTTAATACATGAAAATCTGCCCTACTTATACTATGAGAGATTGATTGTTACAAATGGGTCATTAGTAAAATACTTTTTGTGTCGGCCGATAATCTCTCATCCGAAATGTCACAGCTCTCTTGGCAGAGTGTCACTTTCTCTCTGTTTGGTAGTCTCAAAGGACTAGGCGGCGTTGATGTCACTCACCCGACAGCAGGGGCTGTCTGCGGACTAGCACTCAATAGCTGAATAACGCACGATCACTGATCACACATCATTCTGGGTTCTCTGTTCTATTCCGAAGGTGACAGCGTCATAGTCTAGACACGGTAACCAAGAGACGC
Source organism: Armillaria solidipes (assembly GCA_022818035.1). Lineage (NCBI taxonomy): Eukaryota > Fungi > Basidiomycota > Agaricomycetes > Agaricales > Physalacriaceae > Armillaria > Armillaria solidipes. The sequence goes on from JAIWYQ010000024.1 coordinate 380,382, forward strand.
ATCGGAATTCTAGTCCGCTCGCTAATCCCTTCGGCCGGTACCTGTTTCTAGACCATGCCTGGTGGTTCTCTTGATTATCTCTCATGTGGTATCGCTTCTCCAGATCTCCAGGGTCTATGTGTCATTGATTATCAACATGTAGTTATCTAAATTAGCTTCAGTCCAAGTACAAGTGTGTCCCACCAAGTCTGAATCCCCAATGCCAATGGATATTATTGCAAGCAAGCTCACTAGTCGGCCTTCTTGCCGTGCATGCCCGTGAGGTGCAGTGCAGTGACAAAGTCCTATGTTTTAATTTCGTGACTTCTTTTTCTGACAGAAGGGTAATCTGACTCAGTGACCTTACTTCTTCTTGTGCCGCTTGCACTGTCAGCGAGCTCGCTAGGTCTGCACAGTGCCTAAGTGTAATTTATTGATTTTCACAAAATTACATGCTTAGACACGCTGCAGGCATGACAATGGTGCTTACTCGATTATCATGGACTTCGGCCCAGTCACCTCAACTACATCGGATGACCTCAGCATTTGTGCTATGGCTCGCAATGGTCGCTCGCCTAGCTCGTTGTTTTCATTGTTTCACACACAGTAACCGAACGCTCAACATGTATCCACATCTATATATAGTGTTTGGCCTTTAGTATATAAGTAGCATAGTTCTCACTGTATTATCCCCAGTTTTGAACTAAAGTTTATCTTACCTTACCTACTCAGCACAAGCACCAAGCAAGACTAGCCATGCAAGAGTGATTGTCCAAATGCGAGACAGCTCTTGTATTATGCAACATCTTTATCTGGTCACGTGTTAGGCAAGGCCTAACAATTAGTTCGAAACTTCCTCTCTTTCTCTTCACTGCAAACCGTGAAGACGAAAGACCTATGACCCCCGACCTAATGAACGAACTCACCATCACCCTCAGTACCGCCATCATTGGCGCATTACTACTTGCACTCTCTGTCGCTGCCATTGTCTTTGTGTGGCAATGACCAATCAAAAACTATCTCGTCCAGCGAGGCTTCCTTATCCCAAGGCAATCGCACAGACAAACCATCCCCCTTCTCTCTCACTATGTCACTCCCCACTTTTAACCCCAACCTCAACCAAAGATGGGCAGGCCAAGTATGGCACCTGTCACAACAACCAAGACCGACCTCCACCAGAGGAGGCCCTCCACCGCCATGAGGTCCTCCGATGAATTTTCTCCACGCAGGGAGGAACCAACTCGCAATGCCATCCCAGGACCATCCAACATCCCCAGAACCCCCTCACCACTGGAACAACCCACCACTGCCGAGGAATATGGCTGGGACCTACGGTCTCGCTTCCACTCTCCATCACCTCTGCCCTACCCCACCAAACCAGCCAGAGCGCTGGCACAGAATCAACCTCGTCCCTGGACAGATAGCACCAGCTCTCCGGGACCCCCAGGGAGATCTGAGATACCACCACCACCCCCACCCCACCTCGCCCCCACCATGTGGCCAATGGGTTGCTTTCCTGACCATCCACGAGGACAACCCTGAACCCCAAGACGCTATCCGCCCGAGTCAAGCGATGACTCCAATTCTGAGAACCCCATTGCCCTCGTCCACTGACAGCAGAGGATCAATGCCCTGGAACAAATTATCATCATTTGCGACTCTCCACCCCCACCCGCAGCCACTCCCTGAGACAATGATGACCCCCTTAACCCCAACGGCCCTGACTATGAGTGGCCAATCCTCTCCACCATTGATTGAGAGATCCTTGGCCCCCACTGCTCCCAGGCCTGGGAGCTACGAAGACGTGACATCGAGACTCACTACTGCCTCGGAGAGGACAACCAGTCCACCATGGACTGGTACCTCGCGGTCTACCAAGGCAACCCTATCAAACGACCCAGGGTCGACGCCCAGATCACGACCAGGATCTTTGCCAATAGAGACCACATGCTATACGGTCCTGCAGCCAGAGTGGAGCTATACGGGCAGCACCACAACCAAACCCCCCAGGAGCAGCATGACTTGGAGACAGCCCTACTCACCCTCGCCCAACGATTGGGTGACCGACCAGACTTGGACAGAGTCTAATGACTTTGACCATTTCCATTACGACTACGAGATGTTCGGGGAGTTAGACGAAGTCACTCCTTGGATGGAGAGGAAGGATAGACAGTTTGTCTCCTACTCCTTCACACTCCCCGACTCCCCACCCACACACCAAGTATGACAGCACGGCCAATACCATGGCCCAAGGTACAGCTGCACCTATGCAGGACAGGGAGACGATAGCCAGGCAGGAAGCAGCACTCAGCCTGCCCCCGCCAGAACCATAGAAGAACTGAGAACTGCATGAGAGGAAGCAGAAGCAAAGCTGCGAGAAGTAGAGGAGTTACGGGAGAAACTGGAGATAGCAGAGATGTCGCATTGCGACCATGCTTCCAAGTGGAACCTCCCACTCCACTCAGGAGACAAGGGCAAGGCCCCGGATCGGGGACAACCCCCAATTCCCAACGAATGATGCCCGCTGCACGAGCGGCAAGATAGATGGTTGGTACCCCAACCTCCTCCAGGCCATGGACAACCCAACCCCATACCCAATCCCATTGGCCACGCCCCTGAAGACACCGCATTCCTCAGGGTAAAACCTGTCATGATAAAGACCCCACATCCATTCAAAGGAGAACACGACGACATAGAATGATTTATAGGCAACTGCCTCTTCTATTTTGAGGTCTTCACCCCCTACTTCACGATCCCCTCCCTCATGACCACCTTTGCCACCTCCTACCTCGACGGAGCAGCCAAAGACTGGTGGGTATACGCCTGCACTGATGTGCTCGGTAACGGCGAGTGGGAAAAGACTAGTGGGCGGAAATGAGCTCCAACCAACACTAAACCTCTCTACACTCTACACTATCACCAATGTATTGAATTCAGGTGTTTCGAGTATAATAGAAGCACTCTGCAGACTCGATAATCAAGGTAGGTTGTTCAAAAGATGTTTTATTCGTTACTAGTGAGTTTTACAAGCATACTACTCGCACTAGTGGGGTGGGTAAGACACAATTGAATGAATGTGACTTGGTTTTGAGCTACTGTGCTCACTGGGACTCCGACTGTTCAGACTATTGGCTCTCTTGGCCCTGTAATACTTCCTACAAGTGATCAACACTTGACTAGTTTGCACTCTTGGCTTACTAGTGGCACTCTTGGCCTAGAAACTGCTCCTTACAAGTGATCAACACCTGACTAGTTCGCACTCTAGCTTACTAGTGGCACTCTTGGCCTAAGAATAATACTTTAACTTTGAGAAACTGCAAGAACTAACTTTGGAGCACTCTTGGCCTTTGCAGGACACAATAGTAGACTCAAAGGGACTTCAATTCACTCAATACTATAGGTAACTTAGTGACTAGTAGCTGCTTTGTTTGAGGTTAAGCACAAAAGCCTTTAATTGGGGCACTAGATACTGACTAGTAGGTCTCAATCGCAGGGATGGCGTTGCCTCCCGTTGCGAGTGACTATTCTACTACTTATATACTGTAAGGAATGGTACAAAGCGACACAAACAGCTACACTAGTGGGGTATTTTCGGTACTGATTTCTTGGCTAGTCATGAAATACTGCGAAAAAGCATGCAATAGTCGGTCTAGAAACTACTGCTGGACAACTAGTAAGCCACGGAGCTACGCTAGCGGTTTTATCTCGCATTCTTGACCCAGCAACGCACCACTAGTGCCGAGGATAAACTACTAGCCATGCTTCCGCATCTGCAACGCAGTTGGCCGTGATCGAACACGCAGCCTGGCTAGCCTCGTGTCCGATCGTAACAGATCTGATCGCACTAGTTGGATCTAGATGCGAGGTTAATCCGTTGCTAATTCATTTCTAAGTCCTGCTTTGAGATTGCTGCGCAACTAGTTAACCTGACTTAGGCATTTATGCCCTGATCGGCCTGCTAGTGACCGGACTTCACGAGATCTGTGTATCCTGCTTCTTGTTTGGTGTGCTAGTCGCGTTACTTGTCTACTAGTGGCCGTATATTAAGTAGTCCAGCTAGTATTCAAGTCACTAGTATGGCCGGCTGGTAGATTTAACCCACTAGTGGTATCACATCTAAGTCCTGGCTTCACTAGTCGCATACTGCTGTAACTATCAGCTCGAAGCCTCAGCTATAGTCCTTTTACTATCACTAGTATAGGATAGATATGCAATTGTATTGTTACAAATTCGCAAAATCTAGGTGTGAACGCATAGACGGCGTATCATCTCCCCCACACTGAAATAGTGACTGTCCTCAGTCACCTAAGTCCGCTTTTGTACTTAGCCGTGTGTCCCACTAGTGGCCCGTTGCTATTCTTTCGAAGTCACAGGTCTCGATCACGTCTTTTAGTCACTAAGTCCGTTTGGCACTTAGCCATCAATGATCATCAAATTCACTTAATGATCTTCAGGTTCATGTGCGACCGTGCAAATCTTGCTTCACTAGGACTGTTTCTTATTTCTATTCATTCGTACTCATTGCATGTGTGGGCTACTAGTGTGATCAAGGAAAGCGCTAGCTGTTCGGCTGGTACAGCCATGTCAAGCTCAGCTTGGAAATTGTATTGAATCAAACCTAAGTCCGACTTTCATCAAATTTTCCTTGCTTTCACCCTTCTTGTTGACTATTCTGCTGTCACATTTACTAGTAGCTCTCTCTTCTTACCAATGAAGCTCGACGACTTCGCTGCTAGAGTCAATCAACTCTGTCCCCTTTTGAATCCTGACAAGCGTAGCCAGTACAGGCCCAAGGAGATTGCGTGACGGCTCAAGGATAGCACTCCCTTCCTGGTAGGTGAGCTCTCTCTACTAGTGCCGTCGCTTCTTGCTAATAATTTTCTGGTTACTCTAAGACCCAAATCCTGAAGCTTTCTTCTCAGGCTAAGGCCCATCCCACTGCGTCTTTTGCTCGCGATCTTCTTTACACCTGCGATGCTATTGTTACAGAGCTCCAGACAAGCGAACAGTCCAGGTACATACTGACTTCCTCTTTGACCCTTCTGCCTGCTAAGATATTCTTTCTAGCGCATCACGGTTGAAGAAGACATGCCGCTTCCCTTCTTTTGCATCTATCTTCTCTCAAAATGTCTGGAGGGCTAAATGGACAATTTTCTAGTCCTAAAGTAGTCCTTTCTACATCCACTGTAACTCTTTTTAGCTCATTGTATCCATGTCTGCACGATGTGGGGTAGGGAGCACTCAGAGTGCTGTTCAGATGCATGTCATCCACATTCAGCTAGAAATTGATGATGCGATCATTCTTCCTTCCAGATCGGGCCCAAGTCCCTCTAATGCTAGCGAGGTTTCCAAGTTAGCCGTGCAGGTTTCCACCAGTTTGGGGTACACTAGTGACTCGTTAAGTGTGACTAGTGAACTTTCTCAAAATGTAAGTTCACTAGTGACTTAGGATTTTCCACTAGTGTCCGATTGTGATGTACTATTGCCGATCAATTAGATCTTAAACTCGATTTCTCTATCACTAGTCATTTCACTTCGACTTGGTTATTCTTTTTGATAGGTGAACTTTGCATGATGTTACTCGTGTTCTGAACTTCAGTAATTTATCCTTGAAATTTCTTGGGAATTTTCGCGAAATTTCCGTCAAGATTTTACTAAGTCCAAGCACACGGTCCTCCCCCACACTATAAATTCAACGTCCCCGTTGACTAATCATTTCATCGTCTCACTAGTGGACTTCTTTTCATGACTAGTTTCAAAACTTTTCAAGCTATTCTTCAAAATCTTCGTGACTAGTCATGTCCAACCCAGCTGACATTGTCAAACTTATTGCACAAGCCAATGAGGCCATCCAAGCTGCCAATACTTTGTGACAAGACAAAGATGGGGTGGGGTTGGAGGCGCTCGTTAAACAGTACAAGGGTGTTTGTGCTATCGAGGTATGTAAACACTAGTCATTCATTTTTCTAAGTTTTCGCTGACTAGTGGCTCAAGCAGAACTTGTGGAGAAGCATCGTGCTTCGGTCATTGGTAATGCCAAGAACAAGGACGTGGTTTTCCGCATCAAGCAGGTCTTCGAATGGTTTCAGTCCGACCACTCTACCACTCCATCCTTCAAGGACTATCACACCATTCGTACTTTCACTGGGACCATCCATAGCGAGCGCGACAAGCGAGCAGCAGCTGTTGCGGCTGCTATTGCAGTCGTTACCACTCCTACTGAGTCGACTCCCACCAAACTGCGGTCACTAGTGGCAAGCCTAAGGCTTCCAAAGTGGTGAGTACTTCACTAGTCATCATTTCTTTCTATTCCTGACCGACTATTATGCTTCCTAGCCTGCCAAACGAAGTCGCCACCTCGCTAAGTCGAGAGCCATCATCGAGGACTCGTCCGACGAAGAAGCTAGCGTTATTGCAGCCACTGAGGAGGATACTATCATGGGTAACCTTGATGCTTCCAGTGCGCCACCAGAAACTGACTCGGTATTGATTCCTTCAGCTACCATTCATCGCAAGGCTGATACCGTCATTTCGCACTTTGAACAGATGAATATCGACAAGGACATCGATGTCATTGTTAATCGCGATCCGGCTGCCGGTAATATCGTCGAAGGCCACAAGGTTCCACTTCCCAAGTTCCTCAAGAACAAGAAAGCTGCTCAGGCTGCTCAGGTTCATTTACTAGTCGGTTTTCTTCTTCACTAGTCTAAAAGGTTTTCTTTCAGAGGGAAAATGAGAAGGCAGAGTGATGTGCCGAGGCGATTCAGGTGACTTTCTAACCACTAGTATTCAATCTCGACTTACTTTCACACATTTGCCAGACCGCTGAAGCGACTATTGCCAAAGGGAAGGCTATCGAGGCCACTAACCAAGCTAGGAAGTGTCCTTGTGCTTCTGCTGACCATGCTTTCAAGGATTCCCCTTACACTATTGCTGGTATGTGCTTACTAGTGAGTTATGCGACGCACTATTGACCTTCTTTCTTTCACTAGCGGCTGACTTAGCTGTCAACAACGAAGCTAGTCAGAGTACTATCGACGCTGCGGCTTCACTAGTTGTTGCTGGGGATCATATCAACCCTTCCGAAAGCGTCTTGCGCTCTAGGGAGGCTGATCTTCGCAACGATATGATTGCCACCACACACAAAATCGAGTACTTGTTGAAGTACCGGGAGTTTGTGGTTGCTCATCATGGCCAAGTCATCAAGCAGCTCGAGAGCCGCCTTCCTGTGCCTATGGAGGCCGATTCCTCTGCTCCAGTCGCTTCTGGCTCCAAGCTTAACTAGTACTAGTCGCTCTGGAACCTTACTAGTCACCGCATACATCAATTTTCTATTACTAGTCTGTTGTTTTTCGTGATTTCCAACTGCCTAGATACAGTATCTAGCTTACACCGTCGTTACTCAGCAATATACAGTGTTTTTAACCGTCTCCGATCGCAGTTTTCGAGCTTCTGAGTCGACTAGTGATGGGGACTTTGTCGTTTCATCACTATTGCTATCATTATCATTAGGCTGAGGGTATCCCTTCACTTCTGAAGCTGAATCGTCGCTGTCAGACCCACTAGTGTCGCTCTGCTGCAGTCTAACTCGGTCTACACCATACAGCTTCTTGCCTAAGGTCCGATAGTGGTATTCTGTTGGGACAGACTCATCACTATCCACCAACTCTTTAAGAGTTTGGGGACTTACATCGATTAAATCATGAATTTTCTTGGGTAACTCGACACTATGCCTCGCATGGTATGGGATTACTCTAAACTGAGCGACTGTGCCACCCACTATTGAACCATCCAACTCTGCTAAGACATAGGAACCACCTTTAGTCCTTCTTATGATGACTAGTGACCCCAAGTACCTTGGCTCCATCTTGCTATTGAGACTATCCTCAACTCGCGTGTTTCGCATGAGCACTAGTCGACCTGGTTTGAAGTCGTAGTCCACTATAGTGGCCTTGTGCTTGCGTTGGTAGCATAGTACTGTATCGAGTTTATTCCTGCTTACTTTCTGTCGCATTTCCATTACATGTTGCACATGCTTGGCTAGTGCTTTCGCTCGTAGGCCTATAAGGTCTGCGGTGCTCAAGATCCCACTCGGAGGCTTGACTAGCCAAGTTGCTTCTACTACATCAAGCGGTACTATCGGATGCGCTCCTAGTGCCATGAAATATGGTGAACAACCGGTACCATGCTTAATAGTGATATGGTCAGCCTATAATACATGCGGTAGGAAGTAAAACCACTTCCTCGAGTTGCCACTAGTCGCTTTGAATAGCGCCTGACGAAGGTCCCAATGACCCCTTTCAATTTTTCCATTTGCTTGCGAGTTGTAAGGAGTGATCCTTATGCCAGTAATGCCGTACTTATCCTTTAGCCACTGTATAACAGCGACCCAAGGTCCTCCATTATCAGTTACTATTTCGTAGGGACAGCCCCACCTGCATATCACATCCTCAAAGAACCAAATCGCAATTGCTTTAGCGTTTTCATTCTGTAATGCCCTAGCTTCTGGCCAAGACGATAACGAGTCGCGCGCGTGAACTATATACTTGCACTTGTTAGATGCCGGGGACATGATCATAGTGTCACAATGTACCTTCTGGAATAGCAACAGCGTCTGAGTGACAGAGGGTGGAATACGAAGCATGGTCTTCTGTCGAACTTGGCATAAATGACAAGACTTGACATACCAACTGACATCTCGTTCCAACTCTGGCCACCAGAACCGTTGATCCAATAGTGACTTAGTCGCGTAAAAGCCTCGATGTCCTAACGAGTCGTGTGCCGATCTCATCATATACATTCAATGCTCTTTATCCACCACTAGTCGATGGTCTCCTTCTGTACTGCGTCTATACAACCATCCTTCCTTATCCAAGAAGACGTTACGACAGTACTGCTTGAAAGTCAAGTACTGTTTGTCGTTAAGTCCTTCTGGATGGTATCTAACATTTCTCAACCAAGTCCAGACATGCAGTAACCGTTCATCCTGCGCTAGTCCACTACTAGTCCATTGTTTCTCTGGATAGTCCTCTCACTTGTTAGGATCAAACTTGTACTCAAGATCTGGAATGAGTGGAGTTGCTTTCAAGAACTGGCATGCAGTCTCATCGGTTTTCTCCTGTGCTAAGTATAGATTTCTTAATTCTCATTCGTGAGAGCGTGCATGTTAGGCCTAGCCTAACACGTGACCTTATTAACATAAGGACTATGAGCTGTCTCGCGTTCAGACAATCACTCGTTTAGTCGCAGAGCTAATCGGTGCTAATCGTGCAGTTGGCAAGGTAAGATAAACTTTAGTTCGAATCTAGGGATATACAAAGGATATCCGTGCTACTTATATACTAAGTCTAGAACGCTATAATTAGATATTGATACGTGTCGAGCGTTCGGTAACCATGCGTGAAACAATGAATGTCGTGCGGTATACGTGCGAGAGTCGCTCGCCGTAGTAACGGGTCTGGAGTCATATGGTTATGTCGTGGTGACCATGTGTAGATGCGGTCCAATGTCCGTGGTAAGCGCCGTGGATAAGATGCGATTAGATAGGCGCTGGGGGATAAGATAAGGAAAATGGAAAAATCGTAACAGTGCATCATTCAATTCTATAGTGAAATCATCGATACTAGTGACTAGTGTGTACATATAGCCACCTCGACTATCAATTTCATTCTTAAACTCTTCAAGTTCCTTCAGCAGTGCACTAGTCCTTTCTGTGACTTCAAATTTCAAGGATCCATGGTCCTCAAGCTCGTAATCCTCCTAGTCAGGATGGACTTCGTCTCCAGGTTGCACGTCTCGCCTTGATAGTCTGTCTGCAGGGAAAGTACTACCCTTTACATGCCGAAGGATGAAATGAAACATCGGAATGTCCTCTATCCAACAATTGATAGTGGCATTCGGTCCCATTCCAGCTACTTCACGTCGGTTTCAACCACTAAGTTGTGAATTCCAATGGGCCAATATTGACAAGCCTTGAGTGCTCGCAATAGTCCATACAACTCACACTTAGGTTGTGAAAACCGCGCTTTTCTTTCATTCATAGTGTACAATTAAAAGATTAAGCTTATGAGTGTATGCTAGTTGCCATATTATCGCATAATTTAATGTTACAATCAAGCTGGAAGCTCAAGACAGCGATATAGAACTTGTATCCAATGGATACTTTATAATATCATCGTCTTTAACGCTATAGCCAAAGAACAAGCGCCTGATTCGCACTGTAGCATCCTCCGCATTCACAGAGTTATTACTAGGGCACTTCACAAGGTCTCTTCCTCTTTGACTAGCCGTCTTTTGGGTGCTAGCTGACATGATCGGTCTGCTAACGGTTTGATAGGACTGTGAGTTCGAAAGTCCAGGGTATACTATTGGAGCATCACTTCCAACAGCGGAAGAAGACGTAGGCATTTCCATTGAAGAACTCTTCTGACTATCCAGTATGTCTACAGTAGCTCGCACCGCTTCCTGTTCTGCTCTATCAGAATGACTAGCAGAAGGTACAGGCATGCATTGCGTTGGTAGAATTATATGAGTACTGGACAGAACCGTTGTGTCCTTCGAAGGGAATACCACAATCATTCTTTGAGGGGACATCGGAAACGAGCCACCAAGTAGCCGTTCCGAAGCCCAAGTGCGCATAAAGTCTGAGAATCCTCCCCCGCACATAGTTGTACTATGGCAAGGGTCAGAAAGACGATAGTACACAGGCTAGGTCGAATAATATGCTTCTTTAACAAGACTAGTGTCAAATAAAAGGTCTTAATTCAACAAGATTATCAAATCTGAAACTCCCTCGCGGTGGGCTCCAGATGATGTGCTCGGTAACGGCGAGTGGCAAAAGACTAGTGGGCGGAAATGAGCTCCAACCAACACTAAACCTCTCTACACTCTACACTATCACCAATGTATTGAATTCGGGTGTTTCGAGTATGATAGAAGCACTCTGCAGACTCGATAATCAAGGTAGGTTGTTCAAAAGACGTTTTATTCGTTACTAGTGAGCTTTACAAGCGTACCACTCGCACTAGTGGGGTGGGTAAGACACAATTGAATGAATGTGACTTGGTTTTGAGCTACTGCGCTTGCTGGGACTCCGACTGTTCGGACTATTGGCTCTCTTGGCCCTGTAATACTTCCTACAAGTGATCAACACTTGACTAGTTTGCACTCTTGGCTTACTAGTGGCACTCTTGGCACTCTTGGCCTAGAAACTGCTCCTTACAAGTGAACAACACTTGACTAGTTCGCACTCTAGCTTACTAGTGGCACTCTTGGCCTAAGAATAATACTTTAACTTTGAGAAACTGCAAGAACTAACTTTGGAGCACTCTTGGCCTTTGCAGGACACAATAGTAGACTCAAAGGGACTTCAATTCACTCAATACTATAGGTAACTTAGCGACTAGTAGCCACTTCGTTCGAGGTTATGCACAAAAGCCTTTAATTGGGGCACTAGATACTGACTAGTAGGTCTCAATCGCAGGGATGGCGTTGCCTCCTGTTGCGAGTGACTATTCTACTACTTATATACTGTAAGGAATGGTACAAAGCGACACAAACAGCTACACTAGTGGGGTATTTTCGGTACTGATTTCTTGGCTAGTCACGAAATACTGCGAAAAAGCACGCAATAGTCGGTCTAGAAACTACTGCTGGACAACTAGTAAGCCACGGAGCTACGCTAGCGGTTTTATCTCGCATTCTTGACCCAGCAACGCACCACTAGTGCCGAGGATAAACTACTAGCCACGCTTCCGCATCTGCAACGCAGTTGGCCGTGATCGAACACGCAGCCTGGCTAGCCTCGTGTCCGATCGTAACAGATCTGATCGCACTAGTTGGATCTAGATGCGAGGTTAATCCGTTGCTAATTCATTTCTAAGTCCTGCTTTGAGATTGCTGCGCAACTAGTTAACCTGACTTAGGCATTTATGCCCTGATCGGCCTGCTAGTGACCGGACTTCACGAGATCTGTGTATCCTGCTTCTTGTTTGGTGCGCTAGTCACATTACTTGTCTACTAGTGGCCTTATATTAATTAGTCCAGCTAGTATTCAAGTCACTAGTATGGCCGGCTGGTAGATTTAACCCACTAGTGGTATCGCATCTAAGTCCTGGCTTCACTAGTTGCATACTGCTGTAACTATCAGCTCGAAGCCTCAGCTATAGTCCTTTTACTATCACTAGTATAGGATAGATATGCAATTGTATTGTTACAAATTCGCAAAATCTAGGTGTGAACACATAGACAGCGTATCAGCGCCAACTTCTGGGAGAGCTCCGATTGGAGTGATGAACCCACCCGATTCCGACTCCTGAACTTCGAAGAGTTCATAGGCCTTCTCACTGCCCAATTTCATGACCCCGCTGTTGAAGAACTCCACGAGAAGAAGATGTTCAAGCTTCAAATGGGCAACAGGGCCGCTACCACCTACTTCCAGGAACTGAAAAAGTTGGCCAAGCTCACTGGGCAACGAAGAGACGAGGACCAGAGAGGAGTGATGGTGAAGGCGGTGCGACTCGGAGTCCCTGAGTCCTATACTACATTCATCGCCTTCTCAGGGCATGGAAGTCCTGCATCATCATGATGCATGAAGAGTGCCAGAAGAAATGGGTGTTCGACCAAGTCACCGGCTTGGGATTCCATGACTCCCGCCCTCCCCAGAAAGGACACAGCACTACCGCCACCAGTCAAAACAAGACAGGTGGCGTGACAAGTTCGTTGCTGGCCAAACCGATGAGCAGTGCTCCTCCATGAGAACCAGGAACAGGAAGATGGCAACCAGTCAGGATGACCATGTATCATGGGGCAGGAGAGCCCATGGACATTAGCACACTATGACGGGAGGGTAAGTGCTTCAGGTGCTAGAAGAAGGGGCACCTAAGCAAGGACTGCCCAGAGAAGAAGGACTACAAGGACATTCGCTTGGTATATATGGCCAAGCAGGCAAAGATGGAGCAGAAAGAGGAGTCAAAGGTCAAGGAGGTAAAAGAGGCAGCTGTCTAGGGTCCGATTCCCCTATAACGGCCAAGGACTTACATACTGGTGCATGCTTGTCTTCTGCTGGACGGTCTCACTCTTCCTTTTTAGTTACATCATGTTTATCTACACATTTAGCTATACCTGCTATGAATTCACTTGCTTTTAACATCCCCTGCACAACTAGCACCCCAGTCTTAGAATCACAGAACTGATATGCCGCTCTCCAGGTCGAGAGCATGAATAACAATAACAACAACAACATGCCCCTCAAAGGACTGTCCAAATGGTTGCCTGCCAGGGCACAAGCAAAGGCAGTCAATCCTGCTGGGCAGGGGGCAGAGGGCCCCCACGACGTCCCTGACATTGGGACTAATCACCTCACAAGTAGCTCAACCCTCAGGCAAGTGAAAGTGCTAGGCGACAAGTCACCCACCATAGTAACACCCACCATAACGGCTAGTTCCACTAGACTAGGTGGGGCAGAAGCACCGGGTCCAAACTCACCCCCTGAAGAAGCGGCTCCCTGAGAGGAGAATACCGTAAGGAGTTCCCAGAACGACACAAAGACCGATGCTGCAGGTGTGGCCACATTTCCTCTCCCTTCCTTTCTCCGAGGCATCGAGCCAATCGCTCTGAGTGACTCATCTAGGCCCAAGGTAGCCAGATGGACCGGTAATTCCGCGTTCGTGGTCCGGGTCCAACCTGTCGTCCCAACCGCATTTGCAGTCCCAAAGGGCGACACCTTGCAAGTACAGCAGATCCCGCCCCCCAATACCCAGAAAGAGATTGATGAAGAGTGCCTGTCGAAGGCCGCTGGTGTTGCCAAAGCCATAGCTATGAAGAAGATGGCCACAGGACAGGAAGCTGCTAGCACCCAGGCAGTAAATAGGAGGCATAAGGTAACCATTATCGAGGTTCCCAACAAAGAAGATGACATGGCATTCAGGCAATGGACAGCTCATCATCTATAGCTGCTACTTTTAAGGCATCAAATAGTATCAGTTGACACATAGTGAAAACACAATATGAGTGTCAGTTGAAAATATTCAATTTCCCAGGATTATATGGTATATTAGTCAGCAGCCCAACTCATGACATCATCAGAAAATCTGGCTGACCCAGGAATTGAACCCAAGATCTTAAAAAGATTTTCATCAATATCATATGACTTTTCCAAGCAGACATGCTAACCATTATACCATACAGGCATTATATATTTATATATCCATCTCTATATATAATCTCCCTTCTTTATATTTATAATATCCCAATTGGGCCCTCCCTTTGGTGCACTTTGGTGCATCTTTTTTTTCCTTATTGGGCTGCTCAAATCAGCCCATCAAATGCACTCAAAAGCGGCTGTGCCCTGCCATTGATGGCATTAATATCAGGCCATTTTCAGTCAAAATGGACATTCAGACTCATTTGGGGCTTCCTCAGGCTACTGGGTGGGTCAGGGGATGGTACTAGTATATGCCTAAACATAAATAGCATAAAAGCAAACCCTCTGGTGAGGTATGGGGGCCCTGGGGAGTGGGTAAAAAGGGTAAAATAATGAAAAATAGCGGAAAATCACATAAAATTCATGTTTGGGAGGTGCTATGTGCATCGGATTGCTTCGAAAAATCTGGAGGGTGCTCCTCCACATTTTTAGAAAGATCTGCTTATATCTCTACCAATACATTTCGGATCATCCTAATCTTTTGTAACCACTATTATACAGTGTATATAGTAAATTGAGTACAAAAAGTGTCTCCTCAAACATGAGATATAAGGTATTTCAGAGATTTTCACTATCATCATTTTTAACACAGATTTTGAAGATTTGTAATGTGCTCCTGAGGTGTTCTGGGGATTTTTGATGTTAGGAAACACACTGGTAAAAACTCCAAAGTTTTCTGAGGTCCAGAAATGCAAGTTTTCATATGTGCTCCTCCTAAACTGTCATATTTTTATTACCATTGATCCTGAGACCCCATAAATGAAACCAAGAGTTGTTTAGGTGTTTTAAAGGTCAAGGAATTGACTGGTGATGTCCCCAGACCGATGCAATGGCTAGAAATCAAAATAAACTATATGTACCCCCCTAATCCCCATTTTTCATCGTGTTCCGGTGGTCATATATAGCATATGAAGATGTATTCTAGGGTCTTCATAGTGTAGAAATCAACTGGTAACATCCCTGAAGCGATCCAATACATACAGCACTATAAAAGCCAATTTTCTTGATTATTCCTAGTCATAAAATGTGCCACATGTACTGTAGAGGAGTCGTTTAGGGGTATTCAAGGCCAGGAAATTCATTGGTCAAGTTTTCGAAGCAATCCGATGCACATAGCACCTCCCAAACATGAATTTTATGTGATTTTCCGCTATTTTTCATTATTTTACCCTTTTTACCCACTCCCCAGGGCCCCCATACCTCACCAGAGGGTTTGCTTTTATGCTATTTATGTTTAGGCATATACTAGTACCATCCCCTGACCCACCCAGTAGCCTGAGGAAGCCCCAAATGAGTCTGAATGTCCATTTTGACTGAAAATGGCCTGATATTAATGCCATCAATGGCAGGGCACAGCCGCTTTTGAGTGCATTTGATGGGCTGATTTGAGCAGCCCAATAAGGAAAAAAAAGATGCACCAAAGTGCACCAAAGGGAGGGCCCAATTGGGATATTATAAATATAAAGAAGGGAGATTATATATAGAGATGGATATATAAATATATAATGCCTGTATGGTATAATGGTTAGCATGTCTGCTTGGAAAAGTCATATGATATTGATGAAAATCTTTTTAAGATCTTGGGTTCAATTCCTGGGTCAGCCAGATTTTCTGATGATGTCATGAGTTGGGCTGCTGACTAATATACCATATAATCCTGGGAAATTGAATATTTTCAACTGACACTCATATTGTGTTTTCACTATGTGTCAACTGACACCTTTCATGTAGAATTCGAGCAGACAAAGCTGGACCTGGCCCCAACAACCATTATGCTGATAATACTTTCCATCTAGGCATCAAACCCATCCTCCTCCAACTCCCCAAGGTCTTCCATGGGGCCTACAATGACATTGACCGATTCATGGGAGACTGCACGATGTACTTCGAAGTCTTCACCTCCTACTTTCAGCTCCCCTCCCAGATGGTCCCCTTCACCGCCTCTCTCTTCGACGGCACCGCAAAAGACTGGTGGGTCCACAAGCGACAAGAGTTTTGGACCAACAATGGGTTCGACACTCAACCACCACAATATTGCCTGCCCAATTGGGAAGAGTTTATTGACTTGCTCGACCAACAATTCTGCAACCTGGCCATTGAAGAAGTGCATGAGAAGAAGATGTACAAGCTATGCATGGGCAATGGCTCAGCCACCATCTACTTCCAGGAGATAGAGAAAGAAGCCAAGCTCGCTCGACGAAGGGACAGGATGGACAAACGAGGGCATATGGTTCAGGCTGCATGACAAGGAATCTCGGAATCCTACTCCAAGTCAATTGCCTTCACCGGCTTCAACATTCTGACCACATACCCTGAATAGAAAACACGTGTCCTCATGATGTATAAAGAATGCCAGAAGAAGTGGGTCTTCGACCAGACCACCGGAGCCTCCTGCAGTGAACCCCACCCCTTGAACAAAGCCCATCACCATACTGCCACCAGTCCTAACAAAACAGGTGGTGCGACAAGTTCATCATCAGCCAAACCAATGAGTAGCGCACCACCCCGTGATAATCAAGGGCAATGGCATTCCACAGGGGGGACCACCTATAGCAGCACAGGAGAACCAATGGATATCAGCACACTCAGGAGAGAAGGAAGATGTTTCCGGTGCAAGAAGAAAGGGCACCTAGGTAAGGACTGCCTGGACAAGAAAGAGTACAAGGACATTCACTCAGTATATACAGCTGAGCAGGAGAAGATTGAGTCAAAGGTCGAGTCAAAGGTCGAGGAAGTAAAAGAGACAGCGGTCTAAGGTCTGATTCCCCTATGATCGCCAAGGACTTACCTGGTACACGCTTGTCTTCTGCTGGACAGACTTATCCCACTTTTTTAGCTACATCTGTTTTACATATGCCGCATTCAATGATACCCCCCCCCCCCACTTTTAACATCTCTAGCATGACTAGCAAACCAGTACTTGAATCACAAAACCGATATGCCGCCCTTGCCATCAAAGAGGGCACCAATGACAACAACAATGACACACCCCTCAAAGGATCCTCTGACAGATCGCCTGCCAGGGCACAAGCAAAGGTGGCCAAACCCGCTGGGCACAGGGCAGAGAGCCCCACCGATGTCTCTGACATTAGGACTAACCACCTCACAAGTAGCTCATGAAGGGAAACCCGACAAGCAAAAGTGCCAGGCGACAAGTCACCCACCATAGTGACACTCATCACAACGGCAGGTTCTTCCCGACCAGATGAGGCAGGGCATCAGAGTGCAAGCTCCCCCCCTGATGAAGTGGCCTCCTGAGTGGGGAATACCGCAAGGAAGCCATGGACCGACACTAATGATGAGGCTGAGTTAGCTGCCTTTTCCCTAGGTACCGGGAAGGAGTTAGCCCTGGGGGTAACCAGACGAGTTGGTAAATCCGTGTTCACAGTTCAGACTCAACCCTCTGCTTTCCCCGAAAGCGGTGATACGCCATCTACACATTCACACCTAGATTTTGCAATTTTTTAACAATACAATTGCATATCTATCCTGTACTAGTGATAATAAAAGGACTATAGCTGAGGCTTCGAGCTGATAGTTACAGCAGTATGCGACTAGTGAAGCCAGGACTTAGATGTGATACCACTAGTGGGTTAAATCTACCAGCCGGCCATACTAGTGACTTGAATACTAGCTGGACTAATTAATATAAGGCCACTAGTAGACAAGTAACGCGACTAGCACACCAAACAAAAAGCAGGATACACAGATCTCGTGAAGTCCGGTCACTAGCAGGCCGATCAGGGCATAAATGCCTAAGTCAGGTTAACTAGTTGCGCAGCAATCTCAAAGCAGGACTTAGAAATGAATTAGCAACGGATTAACCTCGCATCTAGATCCAACTAGTGCGATCAGATCTGTTACGATCGGACACGAGGCTAGCCAGGCTGCGTGTTCGATCACGGCCAACTGCGTTGCGGATGCGGAAGCGTGGCTAGTCATTCATCTCCGGCGCTAGTGGCGCGTTGCTAGGTCAAGAACGCGAGATTAAACCGCTAGCTGAGCTCCGTGGCTCACTAGTCGTCCAATAGCAATTTCTAGACCGACTATTGCATGTTTATGCACGATATTTCAGGCCTAGCCAAGAAATCAGTACCGAAAATACCCCACTAGTGTAGCTGTTTGTGTCGCTTTGTACCTTCCTTTACAGTATATAAGTAGTAGAATAGCCACTCGCAACGGGAGGCAATGCCATCCCTGCGATTGTGACCTACTAGTAGTATCTAATGCCCCAATTAAAGGCTTTTGTGCTTAACCTCAAACAAAGCGGCTACTAGTCGCTAAGTTACCTATAGTATTGAGTGAATTGAAGTCCCTTTGAGTCTACTATTGTGTCCTGCAAAGGCCAAGAGTGCTCCAAAGTTAGTTCTTGCAGTTTCTCAAAGTTAAAGTATTATTCTTAGGCCAAGAGTGCCACTAGTAAGCTAGAGTGCGAACTAGTCAGGTGTTGATCACTTGTAAGGAGCAGTTTCTAGGCCAAGAGTGCCACTAGTAAGCCAAGAGTGTGAACTAGTCAAGTGTTGATCACTTGTAGGAAGTATTACAGGGCCAAGAGAGCCAATAGTCCGAACAGTCGGAGTCCCAGCAAGCGCAGTAGCTCAAAACCAAGTCACATTCATTCAATTGTGTCTTACCCACCCCACTAGTGCGAGTAGTATGCTTGTAAAACTCACTAGTAACGAATAAAACATCTTTTGAACAACCTACCTTGATTATCGAGTCTGCAGAGTGCTTCTATTGTACTTGAAACACCTGAATTCAATACATTGGTGATAGTGTAGAGTGTAGAGGTTTAGTGTTGGTTGCAGTTCATAGCCGCCCACTAGTCTTTTGCCACTCACCGTTACCGAGCACATCAGCGGAACCCTCAACAAGGTGAACCTCCTGAACAATGTTGCTACAAAGTCCACCGAAGAAGAAAAGTGCACGCATCAAAGTGCTGAAGCAGAAGGAAAGCGCCCATCGAAGGCCGCCAGTGATGCCAAAGCCATGGCTATGAAGAAGATTGCCATAGGACAGGAAGCTGCTAGCGCTCAGGCAGTGAATAGGGGGCATTCGGTAACTCTGGTAGAGATTCCCAACGAAGAAGATGACACTGCCTTTCTCATTTGGACGGTGTGTCAGACAAAGGAGGCCCCTCCTGTCGATGAGGGCTCCAAGACCAAGAGCGCAGAACCAAGTCCAGCTCTGCCTCTAGCGCCGACCATAACAAGAGGGTGGTGTCTGCCTTTCGAAGTCGACTGGACACTCCATGCCATTTGTGAAGCACGAAATGACAATGCCGCTCAGGCCGCCCTGTTTGTATGGACACATCAAGATTGGACCCCCGAGCTCACTGACGAACTCCTAGCCTTGTTATGACTAGGGGGAGAAACAGCCTGAGAACAACTCTACGAGCTTCATGAACCACCCCAATACTTATGGAGTAATCAAAGCAACAGTCAGGACTTCACGCTAGAAGTACAACTATGCCCATGTACTGGAACCCAGACCCTCATCACCAAAGGACTGCTCAACAGTGGCTGCACCAGCAGCTCGATCAACCGCACCTTCATGCAGAAACACGCACTTGACACAGTAAAGACACCCATCCCCATTCACGTCTATAACGCCAATGGCACTCACAATAAGGCGGGCAACATCACCAAATTCGTGGAGGTCCAAATGACCATCGGGAACCACAGTGAGTGCATCGACTTTGCAGTCACCGACTTAAGCTCCAAAGACCTTTATCTAGACCATGATTGGCTGAAGCGCCATAACCCAGTCATCAACTGGGAAACAGGCTCACTTATATTTGGGCATTGCCAATGTGTCAAGAATCCCTTCCCTCTCCCTGATGCAGATCCCAACGATCGATGGGATGAAGAACTTGAGGATGGTGACACCATCCTCGCTGTCAACATGGAAGAAGAAGTCGTTATCCATGCCATGCACCATGCCAACGACCTAGCCACTGCCGCTAACACAGAAAAGCCGAAGAAGACATTTGAAGAGATGGTCCCTCCCAACTACTGCTCGTTCTGAGACTTGTTTGCCAAAGAGAACTTTGACGAACTACCTGAACGATGACTCTGGGACCATGCCATCAAACTCATCCCTAACACCAAATCCACTCTCGGTTGCAAAGTATACCTCCTGAACTGAGACGAACAAGAGCAGCTTGACAAATTCCTTGATGAGAACCTCAACTCAGGCCGCATTCAACCCTCCAAATCCCTGTTCGCATCACCATTCTTCTTTGTCAAAAAGAAGGACAGATTGCTCCAACCCGTCCAGGACTACCAAAAACTCAACAAGATGATGATCAAGAATCGATATCCACTTCCCCTCATCTCGGACCTCATCAACAAGCTCCAAGGAGCGAAGTACTTTACCAAGCTTGACATCCGTTGGGGGTACAATAACGTCCGAATCAAGGAGGGGGACGAAGAAAAAGCAGTGTTCCGCATGAACCGCAGACTGTACGAACCAACAGTGATGTTCTTTGGACTCACAAATTCCCCTGCCACATTCCAATGGATGATGAATGACATCTTTAAGGACCTCATCGCCAGTGGGAAAGTCACCATCTACCTCGACGACATCCTCATCTTCACTAAAGATCTGGGAGAACACTGACACATCGTACAACAGGTATTACAGCGCATGAGGGAACATAAGCTGTTCCTCAAAGCAGAGAAGTGCGAGTTCGAGGTGCTCGAGACCGAATACCTCGGCATCATCATCAGTGAAGGATCAGTACGCATGGATCCAGTCAAGGTGGCCAGCATAGCAGAATGGCCAACCCCCCTTAAGAAAAAAGAACTCCAGTCGTTTTTAGGTTTCATGAACTTCTACCACAAGTTCATCAAGAACTACTCAAAAATTGTATGACCATTGACTCAACTCACTGGCAATGCGGAATGGATGTGGGGAACTGCACAAAACCAGGTGTTCCAACAGTTGAAGAAGCAGATGGCCGAAGATGTTATCCTCGCCATCCCAAACGGAACTGGCAAATTCAGAGTAGAAGCCAATGCAAGTAACGGAGCCATCAGCGCCGTACTCAGTCAACAACAGGATGGCAAATGGAGACCAGTGGCATTCATGTCCAAGGCACTCACTGCCACGGAACGCAACTATGAAATCTACGACAAGGAGCTACTCGCAATCATGCTCGCTCTCTCCAAATGGCATCATTACCTCATGGGTGCGCTCGAGGATGTAGAAATCTGGACGGATCACCAAAACCTCCAGTACTTCCGAAAACCACAAAAGCTGAATCAACGACAAGCATGCTGGGTGATGGAATTAGCAGAGTATCACTTTGTTCTTCACCACAAGCCCGGTGCCTCAAACATTAAGGCTGATCTTCTGAGCCGCCGTAGCGATCATGACCAAGGAGGAGAGGATAACGGAGACATCACCGCCCTCTCGCCTGAACACTTCCAAGCCCTCATCATGCCCACCACTAGTGAGACTCATGAGCACATATGAAGTGCTACCTGCCAGAAGGAACTATGGGATAAGGGCCTTGCCACCTCCCTGGAACATGAACAAGGAATCACAGAGAAAGACAGCATTCTATATTATGACAACCGTGTCTATGTACCCTGACACCCCGCCCTCCGAGGAGAGATCATCGCCCAAAACCACGACCACATTACCGCCGGTCACCCAGGAGTGGCCAAGACAAAGGAACTAGTCTTACGCGAATACTGGTGGCCAAAGATGAAAAAGGATATTGAAGCGTACATCGCCGGCTGTGAAACATGCCAGCGAACCAAGACCAGTACACAGGCCAAGTCCATGCCTCTCCACCCAAATGCAATTCCCACAGAGCCATGGACTCATATTTCGGTTGACATGGTCACCGGCCTTCCCCATTCCAATGGACATGATGCCCTACTCGTCATAGTCGATCGATTTTCGAAAGCCATCATCCTTATCCCCTGCAATGTAGAACTCTCAGCAGAAGGATGGGCAAGAATCCTATGAGATCATGTCTACGCACAACACGGTATGCCTCAGATAGTCATCTCAGACCAAGGCCCACAATTTGTCTCTGCCTTCATGAAAGAGTTGTACCGCATGCTTAACATCATGCCCAATGCATCCACAGCCTTCCACCCCCAGACGACAGACAGACTGAGTGAGTCAACCAGGAAGTCAAAAAATATCTCTGCATTTTCGTCAGTTATCAACAGGACGACTGGGTAGACTGGTTACCACTAGCAGAGTTTGCACACAACAATCATGCTCATTCAGCCACAGGATGCAGCCTCTTCATGATTCTATACAGACAAAATCCCCGTATCATTCCCAACCCCCCCAGACCCGCCTCCTCCAACGTACCCACCACCTCCGACTTCTCCAAGGCCATGGCCAAGATCCACAAGGAGACTGAAACCACCCTCAAGGAAGCCACTGGCAGGATGAAGGCGCAATATGACAAGCATAAATGCCCTGCCAGAGAATATCACACAGGAGATCTTGTTTGGCTCGACACAACCAACCTCCATCTTCCCTGACCCAAGAAGAAACTTGACAACAAACAAGTAGGACCTTTCAAGATCCTCGAGAAAACCGGCGCCTCGGCATACAAGCTCAAGTTACCGCTGCACTGGAAGATCCACCCACGCTTCAACGAGAAGCTTCTTACCCCGTACATCGCTCCCACGTTCCCTAACCAGGAACAGCCAGCACCCCCACCACCAGATCTCATAGACGGTGAGGAACAATGGGAACTCGAAGAAATACTCGACTCAAAGACTCGCAAGGTCCAAGGAAGAAGAGGGCAACCATCGACAACAGTCATCGACTACTTCATCAAGTGGAAAGGATGGACTCAGGAACACAACTCCTGGGTAGCCAAATCGGACATGGGCAACGCAGAGGAAGTGATTGCCAATTACGAGAAAAAGATCACAACCAGAAAAGGAACCATCACAAGGATATACCTAGACAAAGAAGGAACCCTCAAGAGTCATTCACCTCTCACCATGATCATAGACCACGACTACAAGGACGGTCACCGACTCTACCTCGCACAAAGAGAAGATGGAAGCCAGGAATGGATCCAAGACCTCGATGTAAACAAGTTCAAAACATTCTTAGAGGAGTATTGGATTAACCAAGGAGTCCTACCCTACAAGACAGAAGGTGACCCTTAGGCAGTCAGGACATCTGCCTTAACAAGAGGGTAATGTTATGATTTTTCCATTTTCCTTATCTTATCTCTCAAGCACCTATCTAATCTCATCTTATCTACAGTGCCTATCGATTATCACAGGCTTTGGACTGGTTGCCATGCCCAAACTCAGTGACCTCAGTGTTTGTACTATGGCTTGCAACCATCGCTCGCCTAACGTACGTTTCTCTTTGTTTCATGCATGGTTAGCGAACGCTCGACATGTATCCACATCTATATATAGTGTTCGACCTTTTATATATAAGTAGCACAGTTCTCGCTGTATTATCTCCAGCTTTGAACTAAAGTTTATCCCAACCTTACCTACTCAGCACAAGCACTGAAAGAGACTAGCCGACCAGAGTGATCGTCCGAACACGAGACGGCTCTTGGATTACACAACGTCTTTATCAGGTCATGTGTTAGGCAAGGCCTAACAATTAGATTGTAGTCATGACAATCAGAATCGCTTGCAATGGAAAATTCCTCTGCTTCCCGGAGCCTGAGAGCGACCCATGTATCCCCACTGAGCCATCAGTCAGCAGGTTTGGTAGAATACGGAAGCCCTCAAGTTGGCTTGAGGCTTTAAAGGTATGGGAGAAGTAGATCTTTCATTGTATTACTTTTATATACATTCTGTATCAGAAGAACATATGTAGGAGGCGAAATTTTCCGATTTTCGCAAGGAAATTGGGCTAATTGGTCATCAAGATATGACAGCTTCACAAGGCCCTGTTACGTGTTACGAATTACCGATAGCTTCACTTCACGGGGTCCCGTTACGCGTTATGTGAATTAACGGTCGAAATCGTACAGTATTAATAGATTACCTGAAGGTGTGCGGTCGGGATCAAGAGCCGCCTCCAGCGCACAAGGGAGCGCGCTATGCTTTGGCAGTGGTATGGATCATAGGTAGAATAATTAATTACACTCAACTACAATTAGAGTACTTATTACAATACATGCTGTCTACTGTCTTAGTATTATTATGTATTAGAAGGTATATATGGCCTGCATATTGTGCCGGATTCAATTCTCGTTTGACTCCGAGCTATAGTGTGCCCAAGAAAGAAGCGAAAAGCGCAAAGACACTGAGTAAGGGGAGTGACTCGGGTGAAGAAGAGCGTTCACGTCTCGAGAACTCGAAATTGAAAATGGAGCTGTCGATAGTTCAAAAGCAGCTCGAAGCTCGGGATATAGAGCTGCGAGGTTTGCAGGACCTTTTGGATGTAAGGACGAGGGAGCTACAGGACGCCCGGACATACTTGGATACCGCTGATTTGGTATCTGGGGAAAACGTTGTATCGAGGCGTTGAATGCAGAGATCTTCCAAACGGCCGCATATATGGCGGATTCCTCGGTGTTTGGGGCGAAGTGCAGACTCGTGGATACTGGGGAGGTAGACCCTTGGCTCGGGGCTGACTTCGTCGAGATTTTGCGGTCGGGGAAGGACACTGAGACGCGGGTTCAATGTGTTCAGGTTGCGCTTCAGGCGTCGCTCGTTCGATCCTGTATGGCTACCATCGCGATGTGGCATCCCGATTCGAAGATTGATGAAGGACTCCGTCAGCTGTACTCGAAGATTCAGAAAACTAGTACGTTCCCTAATATACATGACGGGATGGGTCCTGGTCCTGGTCCTGGTCCTGGTCCTGACCTTGCTATCTAGGTTTGGCACCTGTCGCGGGGCGGTGGCGTGTGATGACTCGATCCAAATCGAAGTACTCGACACCGGAGGAGACTGAAAAGTCTTATATACCTTGGATGGTCAGGCGGGCAATTCTGGTATTGCTCCTGGCCGGATGGGATTCTGATGGAACGAAGACTTGGGAAGCATGCGTGGACAAGGTCATGGAAAAATACGGGAGGAGGATACGGGACATCGTCAAGCTGATGATGAGGCTGGACAAGGCTATAAGTGAAAGCGTTGTCTCGAAAGACATTGTCGTCTGCATCGCAGCTGGCGGGAACCAGTACGATCCTGGCACCATGGAGAACGCTGACGGACCTGCTGAGAAAGTGCAGCCGTCCGATCGTGTTATGTGCACGTCTGATCTTGGGCTGAAGGTAACGGAAGCATCCGAAGATGGAACCTCCGAGGGAGATACTTATTTATTGAAACCGAAGGTGGTACTGCGATCTTCATTGCCGTAAAACACTAGTCATAGACGATATTAATTACTGTACGGATTTTACACTGGTCTTGACGCTTACCAATAAACTATTTCCCGACAACTAGAAGGAGTGATTAATCTTGGCCGCAGTGGTTTTGCTGAGTGGCAGTACGAAGGGCTAAATGCATGTTCGAGATCGATCCTAGCTTGACATGCATTCGCCTCACGGACCACCTCCCTCGAATACGGGACCGTTGCTTCACCCAGCTGAGGAAAACTCATTTGTACTACGGGTACTACGCGCAACGTCCTTCAATTATGAAGACGTAGCATCCGACGTGCCATATTCCTTGTGGTCGATGTTAGCTCCCGCCGGCGGAGCAATAGTCTTGTCATGCCTGGCATAGTATGGGTACAGACATGTCGCATTTACGCTCGAAGAAAATCGGAAGGAGTTGTCGGTGTTGAGATCGGTCCTGGCGCAGAGAGATGCAGAGGTCTTATCGTTGCGGAAGGCGCTTTCGGAGCCAACGCAACAGGTGAGCGGCATTTAGCGTGCAAGGGGAATAGCGAAACTGATGCTTGGTTCGCAGCCGCAGAAAGCAGCCACACCACCGTTACGGAAGGATAGCACCGAAGTGCAAGCGTCGAGACGGCGCATTTCGGATCTGAACAAAGAACTAGAGGAATTCCGTGCTCACAACCGTGCACTGACCCTTGACGTTCAAGCGGGAAGAGAGGAACTGCACGAGCTCGGGCTCAAGCTCCAGCAGAGCGACAAGTTGTCGAGGGCGCGAGCGGAGGAGTTGCAGGTTGCTCAGATGTACTTGAGCACAGCAGACCAATTCTCTGGTGTCGAGATCATTCAAGCTATGGAGGCACTGAACGAGGAGATCTCTGGGACCGCTGCGACACTCGCAGATATCTACGAGCATGCAGAGAGAGCGACAGATAAGCTTACAACGGAAATCCCCTATAGACATGTTGCTGACATCCTGGGGGATACGATGGCTAGGTTCATCGAGTCCAATCCGCAATACGAAGTACTTCAGGTTGCTTTTAGTGCTGCCATTTGCGCGCATGCGGGGGGATGGTTATGTCATGGTGCCTAAGGAGAGATCCTGGAAAAGAAGAGGGCTGGAACGAAGTATATGACCGTATACGGCAGTCAGGTAGGAGCATATCTCCTTCAAGGTCGACGTCCGCCTAACTCTTGCACAGAGAAGCAAGCTATTGCTGGGAAGTGGCGAGCCCTAACACAGAGGGCTATAGAGCCTCCATCCAAGCACGATGAGGCCGAAATAGAGACTGTCATTGAGGAGACACTCGCTAACATCCTCACTATTGCTGGTTTTGATCCAGGCGACAATAAACTTGCGGAAACGCTAGTAGGCTCAGGGATAGCAAAAAAATTGGTGGATGTGCGTTTCTGTGCACGGCAAGGTGTTACGTCGTGTGAGATGGAGCCAGTGTACGTTGCGCCAGGCCTTCTGTTTAATTTCGAGGTGATGGAGGACGCCTTGGGTCGAGGGGATTTGGAGCGGCAGGATGGCGAAATGAAAATATGTTCTACTACGGAACTTGGCCTGGCAGCAACCGAGGGCTGGGGAGAAGACAACAAAACCAGCCTAAATATCTTGAAGAAGGCCAAGG
This sequence comes from Armillaria solidipes, assembly GCA_022818035.1. Lineage (NCBI taxonomy): Eukaryota > Fungi > Basidiomycota > Agaricomycetes > Agaricales > Physalacriaceae > Armillaria > Armillaria solidipes. The sequence goes on from JAIWYQ010000024.1 coordinate 407,503, forward strand.
TGATCCTCCTGTCCGGGCTGAACGATATTGTGGCGTAGTGATAGTCCAATGATGTGCATATTTTCCTAGTAAATAGTATTTAGTCACCCTTGACAGCGAGTACTTTGTGATTTTGTACGCACCAGCGGAGATTGTCAAGACTCAATTGATGGATGACAGAAATCACCAAAAATTTGACAAAGGTAGCCGGCGTCCGGCATTCTCGGCTCAGCGCGGCAGTTTGTCGGAGATAAAGTTGAAGCTCAATCGGGACTATTGCCGTTGCTGCCATCCAATCTTCCACCTCGGTCGACTTGTCGCTGTACATCGAAGTAATACTTCAGGATCTCCCAAGAATCTCCATCCTGACGTCATGCTACAAATGGTATTGCTCAATGTTCAACTCTTCGTTTTTTTGTTTGCGTGATTCCACTGGCAGCATTTGGTCTAAATTTAATGAAAAACGGTATTCAATGCACAGGAAGTCAAGTATCGATCGATGGTTACAGTAAAATGGTAGCTACAGTAGTGGTTTGTTTTACCTTACACCTTAGGTATTATATCTGACATCGTCGAGCAGAGGACTACCTTCGGCTTCACGAGGATGGCCGAGTAACCATCCTTTTGGACCGACCGCGAAACCTTCAGTCCTAGCTCGCAGGTGCAGAGAACGTGATCTGAGTCCAGTACCGTGAATTCTCCGTCTCCATTCTCCATCGTATCTGGCACGAAGCTACTGCCTCCACCTACGGAGAAAATCACGATATCCTCTGACACGATACCCTCGCCCATCCCTCTGTCCAGGTCCATGGCTAAATGGACAATCTCTTCTATTCTCTCCCCATATCTTTTCATCAGAAACGACGTAGATGCTTCCCAGGGCGGATTTGTGCCCACACCAGTCCATCCAGCGAAGATCAAAACAATCGCCAGTTTCCTGACGCCGGTTTTTATCCATTCCTTTTTGACATCGGAGAGGGACTCGTACTTGGACCCAGATCGAGTCATTGCCCTCCACCGGCCCGCGACGACCTGCGTATCTGGGGTATGTCAATGCTTGTTATCTCTGATCTTGTACAGCTGACTCACTCGTCGCTTGGATCTTTGCATATAGACGGCTGAGATTCTCGTCCGTACGTTTTTCTATGTGCCACATGGAAATGAAGTCTGCGCAAGATTGAACCAGCGCCGCTTGCATGGCGATCTGAACAACCTGCATGCGCGTCTCTTCATTTATTGTGGAACACAGCAGATCAATGATGTGGCTTCCAAACCAGTGCACGGCCTCTGCTCGAGCGGCCTCGAAATCGACCCTTGCGCCAAACATCATGGAATCTGCCATGTATGCTGACAATTGGTATATCTCCGCATTCAAGGATTCGACCTTCGCGACGAGCTCGTCGGTCGACAAAGTATCGCTTCTCATCGAATAAGCGTGCGCATCCCGCAATTCCTGCGTGCGTATGTCCAAGAGGCGGCGCTCATCTTTGCGTACTGCTTGCTCCCGCTCCAAATCTGCGTGCAGTCGGATCAAATCTTTATCTCGGGCGGCCATTTCCCCTTCCAACGAAACAATCTTTTGTTCAGCCAAGCCCAGCTCCTTTCGCAGCTCCTTCACCTCTTCATTGCGCATCGTTTCAGATGGCTTTTTATTGTTCAAAGTTGTGTCAATGTCCACCATGCCTTGTGCAACGGGGAACCTCACCGCAGTATCAATATAGTTCCATTGTCCTCTCTCTCTCCGACTGCTGGGATCAACGGTGTTCATCGTAAGTGCTTGGTGCGATGACTGCAAGGCATGTCCATGATCTGAATTCGCGGTAGGCTGTCGCCCTCGACCAGCATTGGTGTCGCCTGTAGCCTGTTTCCGAGAGAATCGCTGGCGCTGGCGCTTCACTAGTGCTTCAGCTTTCTCAAGCATGCTTGAACGACTGCTCGGAGGTCCAGTTGGTGAACGGAAACAATCGATGTGACTGTAGAGGGCCAACGGGTCACATTGGGAGCATGTAATCCACATGTTCTCCTGTGAGGATTGTACATTCCTTTCACCATATCACTGGGTGTGTGAATGATAGGGGTAGGAACGGGTGTTTATATTCCCTTGCATACGCCCTTTTGACTACCCACGACTCCGCCATGAACACCCGGTTGCCCTACGACGGCGATTCCAGGAAGCTGCTCTTGGCTTTCGACCTCGGAACGACTTACAGCGGGATCTCATACAGGTAAAGCTTTCAGCGTGCTCAGTCGATCCATCTCTGAGGTTTGGGTTCATAGCATACTCGACCCGTATAACCGTCCAACGATTGAGTCTGTTACTAGGTATAATCTTTGGGTCCTTGAGCTACCAGAAACCTAATTATCTTCAGGTATCCTTCCCTGGAAGGCACCGGCAGTAACGCAAAAATCCCGACGGTCATCTGCTATGATCAGAACGGAGGAGTGAGGGCGGCCGGCGCCGAAGCGATGAGCGAAAATGTCAATGACAAGATCGAAGAGGAAGGATGGGTTCGATGCGAAAAGTAGGCTATACTTCCATTCATATCCTTGTCTTATAATGAACGTTCTGTTACGCAGATTCAAATTGCACCTCCGCCCTCCTGCCAAGGACGCAAAGTCAGATAACATCAACCAAGCCATTTCGCCGCTTCCGCCCGGCAAAGACGTCGTTACGCTTTTTGCTGATTTCTATGCGTACCTCTTCGAGTGCGCCAAGACCTTCATACAACAGACACATCCAAGCGGTGTGACATTTTGGTCTTCGATCGAGGATTCGATTGAGTTCATCCTGAGCCATCCGAATGGATGGGAAGGAAGACAGCAGGAACGGATGCGCAAGGCCGTGGTGCAGGCCGGTCTTGTCAGTGACGACACCAAGAATACGCATGTACACTTTGTTACCGAAGGAGAAGCTAGTCTGCATTTTTGTATCCAGAAAGGTCTTTCATCGCATGTGAAGGTGAGCACCGCACTGTTTCCGTCCCTGTAGATATTTCATGTTGCGTACAGGAAGAAGAGGGCATAATCATTGTTGACGCCGGAGGTGGAACTGTCGATATCAGTAGCTACACTGGTATTTTGACTGGAGACGAAGGGAAATATTCGTTCCGGGAGATTGCCGCCCCGTTCTGTAAGTTCTTGACTTTCTATCTATGAGTCTGAGTCCAACACTTAGACATCCATGATTTCGTACAGGTGACTTTACTGGATCTATATTTGTCACGCAGCGCGCTCGTACTCACATTGACGGTAACGTCTAGCACACATCGACATTCTTCTTTCATTTATGAATTCATAGGGAAGTTGAAAAACTCTAAGTACTACGACGACCTTGGTCATATCACTGAATGCTTCGACAAGTCGACGAAGCTTCGTTTCAAGGACCCGGCAGTGCCGGCCTTCGTCAAATTTGGAAGCCTCCGCGACAAGGATTTTGCGTGTGATATCCGATCAGGTCAACTCAAGCTGAAAGGGTGAGCGAGATCGATATATAGACGGACAGATGTTTATATTCCATAGGACCGATGTTGCGACCTTCTTTGAACCATCGATTATTTCTATCACTAAAGCTATCGATGCCCAAATAGCCGCATCGAAGAGGCCTGTTTCGGTGAGTGCCACGCCGTAAAGGGTCGTGCTAGATGCTCATCACGGCATCTGAAGTCCGTTTTTCTCGTCGGTGGCTTTGCTGCGAGTGATTGGCTCTTCCACAAAATACAAGAGCACACAGATCCACTTGACCTGACTCTTGCTCGACCTGATAGTCATGTGTCAGTCTTTTTCTGCCATTCACTCTGTCCCGGCTGTCTGTTTGTGCTCTAAAATTTTGTCCACAGAAACAAAGCCGTTGCTGATGGTGCCGTCTCGTTCCATCTCGACCACTCTGTTACCGCGCGCGTCTCAAAGTGCAATTACGGTTTACGAACGTACACAGACTATGACTATCTAGACGAGGAGCATGTCCGCCGTAGCGCAAAGACGTTTGTGGACTTATCCGGAACCCGCTCTCTGGGTGGCCAATATAGCGTTATCCTTGCTAAGGTAATGTCCCTGTTTTATATGAGCTGGCCGCTGTCATTAAATGTTATTAACATTCAGGGTGTCCTTGTCTCTGAAGAGACCGAATTCCGCAAGTCATATTACAGGCTTGCACCATCCTTGTCGGACTTGGGTACCATCACGACCTCAGTCTGGCGTTATAGCGGGAAAAAAGCGCATCCCAAATGGATGGATGTTGATGAAGGTTTGCGAGCTCCAAATCTTGCAACGCTATTCTCATTTCCTCGCGCAGACGATTATTCAGTGTATTGCTCTGTTACAGCTGATACTTCCATCGTGGCAAAGTCACTGCATCCTCAACGTTGTACGGACGGGACCTACTACTATGAACTGAATTTTGACGTCGTGATGTTGTTTGGTATGACGGAGCTGAAGGCGCAGCTTGCATGGATCGAAGATGTAAGTTACACGAACTACGATTTTATACCCGCGGTTAATGAATCATGCTTCTTGTTTAAGGGTATAGAGAAGAGGTATCACTGTGCTTCTAGTGGATGATTCATTACGAAAGCTGACAATGTCTTACAGGGGTCCTGTTCAAGTCATATACGATTAGAAAGGCCTATAATTCTGCATATATCTCATGTCGCAAACTCCAGGGTGTTGATTTTTTCCCATGCTATTTTATAAAGCGCACAAGGAATGTCGTGCTTCGATTTTTTCCGCGCTTGTTCGTGTATTCCTATATTCCTGCAATAAAATGCAATGTTTTCCGAGTTCGTTGCTCAATATTTCGCAGCACTGAATAGTATCCTACCGAACCACTTGATATACTTAACCATGACTTTCCGCCCCTAGCACCGTTGCCACGTGAATCCAAAAGAGGAAATTCTGCCGAGATGACTGGCAGTGGGAGCACGGGTCAACTCATCTCGACCGTTAGCCACCACCACGTACCCCATCGTCGACGGTCCAGACTCCACTACCACCATCACTATCCCCTCGACAACGGCGGCGACTAGTAATACGCTCAGTGCCCATCCCTCGAAAATTCCCTCGTACTATTGTCGCCTACATCTCTTCTGTTTTATAGAGGAACTTAGTAGACATTCAACCAGTATTTTGACATCTCGGTGCGTCGCTGCATCTCTTTGTTAAGAGTAATATCACTGACCTGACTCGATGTACAGAGTGCCCTGCTGCTGACAATGCCGGACAAGATCTCTGCAGCGAACGATTCGCGTCCCTCTTTACCTCAAGAACTGATTGATTATATCCTCGACTTCCTGCACGACGATGTCCCTGTCTTACGGATGTGCTCTCTTGCTTCCAATAGTTTCTTGCCCAGGAGCCGTCATCACATCTATTCCGGTGTTCTCATCGTGCACGATATGGACCTTGACTCGTTTAGGGAACGATATGCTGGGAAATTGTACAGATGCGGGGATTTTGATGCATTGTTGAAATATTCCCCTCATGTTGGGCCGCTAGTGAGAACACTAGGGATACATACAATAGGGATGCATACCATATCCGAGAGACTGGTCGAATTGTGCGCCGATTCTTCACTCCATTCTATTTTTACCTCCCTCCACAATCTCTCTCGAATCCAACTCGTTGATCGGAGAGGCATGACCGATTGGGACTACTTTCCGAGCGTATTTCAAGAACTCTTTCTCAGAACGCTACGTTCCTTGCGACTCACAACAGTGCACCTCAAAGGCATTGCATACAACACAAATGCTGACTTGGAAGATGTATTCACCGCGGTGGTGAACCCAGCTCTAAAGCATCTTTCCATTGACTCCGATTCCGGAGAAATAACATCACCCAACCTGCCATTATCGATTCGCCGGCCAGCTAATGGCGTGCCAGAGCTGGAATCTCTGTCCATGTCCGGGGATGCCGTGTTTCGGCAGATAGGATTCCTTTTCTTCAATAGATCCCTGTACAACATCAGCCATGTCCGACAGCTTTCTCTTCAATTGGGCACCGACACCAAGGAATGGGTCATACAAGCCCTTCTCGATGAGATGCGTGACACCCTTGAATGTTTAACTCTGGATGTTACGCTGAATGGCCCGGGCATGCAGGTCTCTGTTCTGATCTCAATAATACACACTCACAACATCGCCAGACCGAAATACTGGTTTCGACCTCAGACGACATAAGAAACTCAAATCATTTTTCGTCGTCCTTTACTTTGCAATGAATACCTGGCTCCTTAGGACCCATTTCGGTGCTGCATTACAAACATTGACTGTTGAGCTCCTTAACAACAATTGGGTCCCAACTGGTCCTACATTGGCAGAAGTTGATGCGCACATTAACAGACTGACATTGCCTATGCTGCGACATGTACATGTCAAGCTGCACGACGATGGCCATGACGAATGCAACTCCTATTGGTGTGACGGTGGTTACCTACCCCAGGATCATGGTGAATGGAGGAACCGGGTCGAGGAGCAGATGCCCCTGCTAAGCAGCAAAGGGATCTTAGAAGTCGAGGTTGTGAAACGTTAGTCCATCCCTCCATTCGTCGCCGCACATCCTGATGCACCTTCTCTTAGAGCGCTATTGTGTAGCGAGGGCAGATGATTCCATCTGATACATGGGTCTACTTCGCCTTGTAGAATTATATTCTTTCGTGTACCATTACAAGCATATATCCGCCGGACTTCTCAGTTCCGTCAACAGCTGATGAAAGAAATGACTCGCAATCATCACATCGCCATCAATGCACTTCTTGAACCGCACGTTACTGCTCTGATTCGGAAACGGGTCAGCAGCGAACCAGCCAGGTGGAAGAACCCTGCCCATCTTCACTTCAAAATTCAAGAGAGCATGCGACATAAAGCCTTCGATCTGATCCATTGACGGCGAGGAACCAGCAGACATTGTGTACAAGGATCCCCGCTCAGTCTCAGGACCCGCAGTGTTCAAGTATATTCACTATGCTGGTCGTTCATTGTCACAATCCAGGTGAGCAAATCTTCGGCAGCTCCGGGGCCTCTTGAAGCATGTGCTTTGAGGTTTTGAAATCTTTTTCGTCGTTTCTACTCCATCACCAAACAAACTCACCAGATATCCCGAATCAAGAAAACACCATAAACTTCAACCTACGTTCAGGCGTCGTATTACGCTGCCCTTGTTGCTGTCTCACCTAAAAATACTTTTATTACATGCTTTCGGTTCTCAACCCCATCACATCCGTTGTTTCCGAGACGATTAAGAGTTCGACCCCTCTGGCTGTGAATGGCTTCCATCTGCTCGGCATAAACAGACACATCGGACGTCGAGGGTCTCTTCCACATTAATCCCAAGCATCGTCTGTCGACATACAGTGTCACCGCCAAGTCACCGCCTCCACCGGAATCAGGAATCATCGGATCAACCTAAAGTGCTCACTGTAGATCTATGACTGCCGACAGAACCGTTCGCATTGCAATATCCGCTCACTTTAACTACACATCGTCTACATGACGGTCGTCGGTAATCCAGGCATCACTACTCAAGTAGCAAGTCAAACGGGAATGTGAACGATCTAATGAAACGTCCTTGATGATAGAAGTCGTATGGCACGTTCCCATAAATCCTGAATGTTGGAGTTCGAGCACGGGACGCCTGTCCGAACCATGACCATCGCATACAAACAATAAAGCCACCTATTCCCGAGTCCAAGTGCGCCGAGGCTCGAATATCGCCCTTCTAACTGTGTGAGTTGGTAGAACCTCCCACCAGCAGGCACAGCCTTTCAGGATAACAACACGATTGACCAACTACTTACGTCGTATCGACGTTGTTAATATACCTTGCGTGAAAACGGATCACTTAAAGTCAACTCAGATATCGAGTGAGAGCTGAAATTTGAAACATTGCCCACCGGCGGTCGATGAATAGCAAAAGATATTTCCCCGTGGCACACTCACAGACCTGCCGAAGAGTCAGTATATTGACATCGAATGAGACGTGTGGCTCTACCGAAGAGCTAATGCCAGAGGAAATGCTCTCGCGGGGTCTGATTGTTCAGGTAACCCGCGGATGCAGTTTAAGGAAGTGCTCGTTTGAGTAGGAACACGGTCACGTTGTCTCAGAAAAAAGGCTCCTATACTGAAGAGGGGCTATATCGAAAATAATATAAATACCCGTCAGTCCCCTACTCCTAGACCAGATACAACATGAAAATCTACCACCATCAGAACACCCAATCAGTTTTATCAATGTCCGCCATGGCATTGTACGATCATCCCCCCTCGTCGTCGTCCACCGAGTCAATCGACTCTCTATACTCCGTACCCGGGACTGCGACAAGTTTCATACTATCCGGAGACGGTCGCAACTTTCGAGAACGTCGAGGCGTGACCTTCTTCATCTCGTTCACCCGACCGGATTTCGGTCCAGCCATTCCTGCGAAGGGCCATCTCGAGCCCAGAGCTGGTTCGCTTCCCCGGAGAAGAAAAGGCTCTTCTCCCAGACCTGCGCCTGCGAAAATCGTAGTAGACGCTAATATGGGAGCAGGGTTCTTCCAAGTGTCGCTCTGCCACTAGGGTGTTGGCATCATTCGTATTCCTTCGAGACGGGGTCAAACTTGACCTATTTCCAGTCGCAGAAGGACGCGCTGGCTTGCGATTCCCAGATCAATGCATGAAAGTTGTAGTGCAGAAGGGGAGCGCAGGCTGTGTAGCACGTCGAATAATCGTCATGAATTCGTTGATTCAATAGAATTCTGTCTTATTTTCTTCATGCATTCGAGTGAGTCAATACCTAAGGACGACGTCAAATAGTTTCAAGGGGGCACGGTAGAGCAGAGACTGGCCCTTGAGTCGCTGGATTATTCCTATCCTGGTACGTAGCTGAATGTCCCTGACCGAGCTGAAGTCCCGATGCCTATGCAGCCACGGTGTGAAGGAGTGAATGGTTCGCCGCTCAGCCTGCAGTGAAGTGAGATGATGCTAGACAATGCGTAGTAATGGGGCTCACCAAGCGTCATCTTCAACTAGTGAACAACCGCTGCCACGCCCAATTCATGAAGCTGTGCTTGCATTTATCGCCACAATCCTAAATCTGAGCAGGAAATGTTTCTCGAATCGAACCAGTGATTTGCGGCCGTCCCGGCTGCCACAATTTTGCTCCATGGGACCACGAAAAATTGTCTGGCACAGCCTACAATAAAATCAGCAATTTGTAGCCAATGAAGATGAAAAGTGAGCTCTATGCCCAGTGATAAAAAAATCCTAAAGGTCGAGACGCGCGAGGAATGGCTATCAATATCATGAAGGACACGTTTTCAGCACCGCCGGTAGAAGCGTCTTTCTGAAAGACTCTATAGCAATGGCGGCGATGACAACGAAGGCGTCGGAACCGTGGTGGTGGTTGGAGTGCAAGAAGGTATTGACGACCGGCAGAATCGGCCCGTCTTCCGAGGTCTCGATTCTCCGTCTTTGCCACTGTGTGGTGTACTCCACGGACTCTCGCGATGTGAGAAAACTGACGTGCTCACAGGCAGACTGCGATGACCTTCCGGCAGCCCAGGCGATTCTGCAAGGCGCAAAAGACCGCTACGAGAAGACAGGGAAGGCCCCCATCCTCATACCAGTGACCACCATCATGAATCGCTTGCCTCTTTGATTCTATGCTTCCCGGGCCCTACTGGGCTCCTACTCGTACTACAATGGCTCTATCTATCTACTAGCTCTGGATAGACGCCTGGGGGAGCAGATAGAACCCAAAATTGTCTCCATATTATTAAAACGAGTTCCGCGCATGAGGCCCGCTTGCAAAATCGCAGCGAAGTTGCCCACGACGCTCCTGTGTCTCGAGAACGAGAATTGTACGGATAGTTGGACGAGTCCTGTGTGGATAGTCGCGACGAGTCCCATTCTCTCTGATCATCAGACTTCGCCCACAACGAAAATTTTCGGTGGCTGTGTTGGAACTGTACAGATCCCTCGGGAACCGCCGATCCAGTAGCGGTATTCACATACCGTGTCCTTCAAGAGTTTTACTCGTACCCATTATATCGTCCATAAAAGACTGCTTAATTGTGATCTTCCGTTATTCTCTTCGCCTAGCTTACTGTACCTGGGTACTTCTGCTCGACGGTAGCGTGAGTGTGCTTGGCCCAGGTGTGGGACGTTAGGCCTGGGTGTCGTGCAGGTGATGGTGGTCGTGTATATCGTAGTTAGTACTCGTAGTACCGATTGCCACCACAGTGTACGTAATGCCTGGAACCGGCGTTCACTGTGTGGACACTGCCGTGTAATACTACCTACCTACCTACCTACCTACCTCCGGGCTACTTTCACTTTTTTCAATGCTCTTTTATCATTTAGAAGGCATTCACGCCGTTTCCTGAGAACTGGCCGGTGTTAATGAGAAAACACTCCGTGATTCGAACGTCAAGCACGATTGTTCCTGGTCTTCAAGTTGTTTTGAGCAAAATTTGCTCCAGTGCTCTCTTAAGTTTCCATGTCTACTGCGTACCATATTATGGTCGGCACCTTGGTGACCGTGGAGCCCTTGTACTGTGCGTGGGGCAAAAATTTGGGAGCCTTCAACATTATTTAGGTATTCGCTAACCCTTCTGCTGCTGGTGGAAATATTTCTGGATCTCGTTCTTTTCCATCCAACCACATCGGATCACTAGATGTACCTTGTGTGTTAGAACTCGCGGTTCACAAGTGAGCGGAATAAAGAACCAATGTTCACGGCAATCGCGCTAGCGATGCCCTGCTAACTACATGGCTTTTACACTACCAAAATATGTAGAATATACTAGAAAATATGAGTAATGTATCACTAATAAAATGAGTAAGCATCCCTGGGAATATGGGGAGAACGAGCGAGAATGTTCATGCAAGCTCGTACTTCCAAATTAGGAATCCGTATTCTAACACCTTGATCATTGACAAGATGTATATCTATGTTCGTATACGCTTCCTGAACAGCACCTTACTACTCTGATCCGGGAACTGATCACCGGAGAACCACATAGACGGGGGAACCTTGTCCATCTTCACGTCGAAGTTCATGAGGACGTAGGACATGAGAGCCTTCAATTCGTTGACAGCGAAGAAGCGGCCTGGGCTATAAACAGAAGTCGATATTAGACTCGAGGAGCTGAGAGTGTAAAGTTGTACGCACCATGTCGATCGTCCATGGCCAAAGAAAACAAAATCCAGACTCGGCGTGGCCATCTGGTGGCGAACACTCTCCCCTTCTTGTTTCCTCTTTTCAGAGAACCTCCATGGTTTGAATTCCAACGGATCTTCATAGTTTTCCTTACGTAGGAAAGCTGGTAAGGAAGACCGTCATGGCCACAAAAATCGCTCGTACCTCGTCCAGATGCGTGCCCAAAGCAGCCACAGCGATATGACTCCCAGCGGGAACAACCGTCCCGTCCGAAAACACAAAGTCCTTCCGAGCTACTCGACTCATTACAACTTTGCTTTATGGTCAGAACGAGTTCGAATTAATGTAACAAGAAGGAGCATGACTCACAGACGCCAAAGTCACCGTACAGTCGCTGGGATTCCTTCAAGAAACTGTCGAGCTGGTTCATCTTACCCATTGCATCTTTCGTGTTTCCTTCTTCCTCGATCACAGATTCCACCTCAGTCCGGAGAGTTTCAACGTATTCAGGATGTGCAGCTAACGCGTACAGAGCAGTAGTGAATGCCTATAAGCACGTCAGCTAGTGTTCTCGAATACGTGATTCAGCTTACATTAGATGTCGTGTGGATGGCTCCCAAGTTCGTAAAGAGCATCCTAGTACACAAACTCTGTACTGTACGCCTTTCTTCGTTACCATTGGACCCATCGAGTAACCATGAGAGCATGTCATTCTACCATAACATGAGGTAAACAGTCGGCAGCAGATTGGTCAACTTTCTTACCGGTTTTCCTGGCCAATCTTTGCCATGGATCTTCTCCTGGTACAGCCGTTCCTGGATGGTCTGACCGAGGAACTTCTCGGCCTTGGCCATAGCCCGCCGACGGGGAGTAAAAATAGATCCCAAAAATCTGAATATATGGAGCGATAGTTGACTATGCTCTAAATAATAGTGAGCTCGAACAACTTACGGCTTCATGAACGTCGGGAAAAAGTTGATAATCCGAGCGTAGACGAAGACATCGATAGTGAAATCGATATTGAGTTTGAGGTACTCGGGGTTGCGACCTTAAGGGAGAGTTCGTACCAGAAATCCTACTATCGGGAGGGCACTACTCACAGAGAGGAAGTCCTATAAACATCCTGTTGCTTGCTCGGCATATAATTTGTAGGATTTTTTCATAGGCAGGGACCTCAATCCAGTCTATAGTAGCATCAGCTTGAGCACCTAAGAGCACCGCTAAGTCCCATACCTTCGGTCATCGGCACATTGTCTATGAATGCCGCCTTTATCTCATCTTGAACATCCGCGAAACAAGTAGAGATGTTACGGGTAAAGGCGCCTCGTACGACTTCTGCAAGATAATTGTCGGCACCGACGGAGGGGTCAACGGTATAGTCCGTTTGCAAATGCTATAACCGTCATTGTGTCAATAACGTCATTCCCCATGTACTAGAAAGAGAGCACTGACATCTACAAACGCATCCACGGAAGACAGTTGTTCGCGGGTCGACTTTCGGATATCATTGATCTTCTCTGACCCGCTGACGACAACCATCCATTTGTCGAGTAAGGGTACTTTGAACACGGACCCATGGTACTACTCGCAACAAGTCAATTCACCGCGCGGGGAGATGAACTAATACACACCATTTTATGACCCTCTTGAATGATTTCCTTTGCATGGCGAATGAATTTGAGAGCATCTATCCAAGATGTTATAATTCCAGATGACCCGACCGTAGGAATGGCCTTCAGCTGCGATGTGATGAGTAAACACAGAATTCAAGTAGCGTTACCCCTCACCTTCGCTCTGGTGATTAAGGCCTTTCGAAGTTGGAATGCAAGCAGAAACACGGTGGCTATACCCAGCAGTAAGGTTTTATCCATCTGTCGTGCGAGATCGGTGTATTCCTCGAGGGCTATTTGTTGTGCAAGAAAACCTGGGATGTTGTCATTTATATACGAACCACGACTCTGAGAATGTCTGCTCCCGGCTCCGAACACTCCTCTGAGTCAGAAGCGCTAAAATAGATTGCGGTTGTCAGACTGCTTTCCACCCGGGATACAACCGGTGAGTCACCTTTGAGTCACCTTGTTCTATCCACGCTATCCACGACGGGGCTATCCCAGGGTCTAACAAGTGTACAGAGCTCTTTCTTCCGTTCTTAGTCATTCCGATCTGTGGCAGTTCCCAGCGCCTGCAATCTATTCTGAAGAGGACATAACGAGGCGGTAGGCTGCTTGGCATCATGTCATTTTTTGGAAGGGGGACTCGGAGGCCCAGGGGGACATCCTATCTGACTTGAAGAGATTGTCCTATGGCTGAATGAATTGTGACTTTAAGAGTAATACTGTGACAACACGACACACCGAATGACAAAGTGGCCGTACCAAACGCGTCAGTATTCACGAACACGGCTTAAGGGTGCATACAAGATCATTTCCCAGCACCGGCATACCGGCATTGTCCATTACTTACTTGCATTTGTTTGCACGCACTATGCAGTCTGTTGGACCGGTGCGTAATGCTAAATCAACTTGCTCCCGTAGGTTTCGATTACCAACCCATTGACTTGGGTCTCTGTTTCGTTTCATGGCTGCCGTGAAAATGATTCAGAGCGCGGGTTTCTGCTCAACATACAACAGATCAGTAAATTCTAGTCAATGAAGACGGGGGAGGAGCTTGCCCATGGTTCTTTGATGGCTTCGCTCCTCAGTGAAACCCGAAAGACACGGGACCGGGGAGGGCTGGTAGTCAATGTGACGAAGGATATGTTAACGGCATCAATATAAGCATCGTTTTGAGCGGCTCTATAGAATAGCTGCATAGCAATGGCAGCGAAGGCGTCGGACCATGGTGGTCACTGCAAGAAGCGATGATGGTTGACCGGCGGAGTCGGACCGACCTTCGATCGGTCCTCTCTCCACGGATTCAGTTAAAGTGTTTGTTGGCTAAAGGAACCCTCGTTGAATATCGAGCATGATTCTAGACTTGTGATGGCCCCTACAAGGAGCAAGCGTCGGTGTAAGGGACCGGTAAGACTCAGTTCAGTGAATCCTCCAGTATGATGTCGTTCGTAGGTGGCCCACCCTCCGAGCGGTCTCGACTCTCCGACCTACAACCACACGGGCCACCTTCTCTTTTCCGGTGCTCTCTTGTCATTTATAATGCATTCTAACCTTTCCAGGGGACTCGTCATTGTTAATGAGACATTTAGACTTCACGCGATCTGAACATCCGTACTAATTGTTCTTCCGCTGTTATTCTGCTCCCTTCCTAGCACCACGTCTACTGCATACGATTGCCGGCGTTGAAAGAGCTTGGAGACTTCGTACTGCGTGCAGGGTAAAAGCGGAACCTTGGTAGGTTGAGAGTGTATTACCTGTGCATCGCTTACGTGGGCTTTTCCTTTCAAAACACGGATAGAATCATGATCGGAAGAAGAGCTTGAACTTCATTTAGGTATGCGTTACATACGCCAAGCTGTCTCCTACTATTGGGGTATTTATCCATGGATCCTTCATCCGCCATACCAATAGCTATGCCTCGATCATTGTCGAGATATCATGGTATACATGCACGCCTTCGAAACAGCACCTTACTACTCTGATTCGGGAACTGATTAGCGGAGAACCACATAGACGGGGGAACCCGGTCCATCTTTACGTCGAAGTTCATGAGGACGTAGGTCATGAGAGCCTTTAATTCGTTGACAGCGAAGAAGCGGCCTGGACTATAAACAAGAGTCGATATCAGATTCGAGTAGACACCGGAGTGTAGGGCTGTACGCACCATGCTGATCGTCCATGGCCAAAGAAAACAAAATCCAGACTTGGCGTGGCCATCTGGTGGCGAATACTCTCTCCTTCTTGTTTCCTCCTTTCAGAGAACCTCCACGGCCTGAATTCCAGCGGATTTTCGTAGTTCTCCTACATGGAATACCCTATAAGGAAGAGCGTAATGGCAAAAACTCGCTCGTACCTCGTCCAAATGCGTGCACAAAGAAGCCACGGCGATTTGGCTCCCAGCGGGAACAACCGTCCCGTCCGAAAACACAAAGTCCTTCCGAGCTGCTCGACGCATTGCAACTTGTTCAATGATCAGAATGAATATTGAAATGAACGTTCCAGAAAGAGACGACTCACAGACGCCGATGTCACCGTATAGTCGCTGAGCTTCTTTCAAGAAACTGTCGAGTTGGTTCATCTTACCCATTGCAGCTTTCGTGTTTCCTTCTTCCTTGATCACGGAATCCACCTCAGTCCGGAGAGTATTAATGTATTCGGGATGTGCAGCTAACGCGTACAGAGCGGTAGTAAATGTCTATCAACACAGTCAGCTGGAGCTCTCAAATCTATAGTTCAGCTTACATTGGATGTCGTGTGGATGGCTGTCAAGTTCATGAGGAGCATCCTAGTGCACAAACTCCGCACTGTGCGCCTTTCTTCATCACCATTAGTCGCGTCGAGCAGCCACGAGAGCATATCATTCTACTGCGGCATGAGACAAACTGCTGGCGCAACTGAGGCTGAGCAACTTCCTTACCGGTTTTCCTGGCCAATCTTTGCCATGGATCTTCTCCTGGTGCAGCCGTTCCTGGATGATCTGACCGAGGAATTTCTCCGTCTTGGCCGTAGCCCGCCGACGAGGCGTGAAGATAAATCCCACAATTCTGAATATGTGGGGGGACGGTTGACTATGACCCGAGCAATAGTGGGCTCGATCGACCTACGGTTTCAAGAACGATGGGAAAAGGTTGATGATTTAAGCACAGGTGAAAACACTAATAGTGAAGTCGATATTGAGTTTGAGGTAGTCGGGGTTCCGGCCTTAAACTACGAGTTCGTACCGAGTGAAGCCATCGAGACGAGGGTACTACTCACAGAGAGGAAGTCCGACAAACATACGGTTGCTTGCTCGACATACAATTTGTAAGATCGTGTGATGAGCAGGGATCTCAATCCAGTCTAAAGTAATATTAGCCTGAGCACCTTGAAGCGCTGCCAGGTTTTGTACCTTCGGTCATTAGTATGTTGTCTCGGAATGCCTCTTTGATCTCGTCCTGAACGTCCGCGAAACAAGTAGAGATGTTGCGGGTAAAGGCGCCTCGTACGACCTCTACATGATAAGTGTCAGCACCGATGGAGCTACCAATAGTATAGTCCATCTGTAAAAGCTATAATCGTAGTTATGTCAATCACGTCATTCCACGCGCACTAGAAAGAGCCAGCACTCACATCTACAGTCGCCTCCGTGGAAGATAATTGCTCGAAGGACGACTTTCGGATGTCATTGATCTTCTCTGGCCCGCTGACCACAGTCATCCATTTGTCGAGCAAGGGCACTTTGAACACGGACCCATAGTGCTGTTCACAACGGGTCAATTCACCGCGCGGGGGGATGAACCAATACACACCATTTTATGACCCTTCTGAACGATTTCTTTTGCGTGGTGAACGAATTTGAAAGCACCTATCCAAGACGTGATGATACCAGATGACCCGACCGTAGGAATGGCTTTCAGCTGCGATGTGATGAGTATATAGCAGGATCAAATAGCCCAACCTCTCACCTTTGTTCTGGTGATTAAAGTCTTTTGAAGCTGGAATACAAGTAGAAACACGACGACTATACCCAAACTGCGTAGCAGTAAGGTTTGATCGATCTGTCGTGCAAGATTAGCGTATTCTTCGAGGGCCATTTGTTGGACAAAAAAACCTGGAAGGCTGCCATTTATATACAAACCAGGAAAATGTCTGCTCCAAATACGCACTTCAGATAGATAGATATATAACCGGTCGAGGTCCCAATAGGGAACACCGGGCTCTGTACGGACACGGAACGTGCCACAATCCCCCATGTCGCTGTGATATCCCTACTTGGCAGCCGATGACTTTTCACGGAGTTGACGGAGTTGCAGGTACTAATCGGTACCACCCAACAAAATGTGGTGACGACTGGTGGATATGCAGAACCGGCTCTGAAATTAAACGAAAGGGGGGTGAAAGATACAGGCGAAAATGCGGCGTAATGACGTTGAGATGACGACGAGCAAGTACGACAGGGCGAAGAGAAACAAAATAATGCAGGGATGCAATGGGTGCGGGTATGCAAGTCCCCAGCACCTGCCGGTCATGTACCGCCAGTATTTAGTACCTGCTTGCACGCATCATGCACCTCCGTCTTTTGAGTCTGTTGGGCAGGTATGCAGCGAGTTGCTGTATTATTATAAGTAAGTCCAGCGATACATCAAGGGAGAAGGAACAGCTTACCGTAAACTCATCATCATCGATGCTTCTTCCCCAAAGCCACTACCAATTGTTCTCCACTTGAAGCTTTTAATGTTCAAATGCTTATGCGTGGATGGAGCAATTCTCGTCGTGTCTTCTCCATCAGCAAGCCATCCTCCCACCTGAGCCCATGTTCGCCCGTTCTGCAGTGGGGTGCGGTGGAAGATCCTATGTTCCTTGTAGCAACCCGTGGAGTCAATAAAGAAGAAATACTCGCCTAGGCCCTGGCTTCGCTCCTTGGTGAGACGCCTGAGAAATTCAGAACGATGGCGGAATGTCACGAAAGACACGTTAACAACGTCGGTATAACAATTGTCCTGAACGGCTCTTTAGCATAGGCTGCATAGATGGCGGCAACGACAATTGAAGACATAGGAACGATGATGGTGGTCATTGCAAGACGCGATTAACGGGTAGTCGGACCGATCTCCAATCGGAGTCCTCTCGCTCTCTCATCGTTTTCGACCGCGGATTCACGCATTAGTCAAGAAACCCTCATTGAATGTAAGGCACAATTCTTCTCTCCTCTGACCTGTTTGTTTTTGCTCTCTTGTCTTGTAGATAAACGGTCTGAAGTGGTTTCGACTTCATGTCTGGGAGCATTAGCACTGTATCTCGTTCTTCTCCGGCCTGATCATTTACGGTGTACGTACACGTTTCCTGAACAACACCTTACTACTCTGATCGGGTATCTGATCACCGGCTAACCACATGGAGGAGGGAGGCTTCTCAATCTTCACGTCAAAGTTCAGAAGAACATACGACATAAGAGCCTTCAGCTCATTGACGGCGAAAAAACGGCCGGGACTGCGGGATAATCAGCTTTCATCACTAACAAAACATATACTACACGCACCACGCCGACCGCCCATGGCCAAAGAAAATGAAATCCAAGCTCGGAGTAATCAGCCTGTGGCGAATGCTCTCGCCCTCTTCTTTCCTCTTGTCAGAAAACCTCCAAGGTCTGAACTCCGATGCGTTTTCATAGTTCCTCTATAAGAACGTTGGTGAATATGTTGGTCACACTCGCATCGTGCACAATTCACCTCATCTGTATTCGTTGCCAAAGCAGCCACAGCGATTTCACTGCCAGCTGGAACGACGGTCCCGTCCGAAAATACAAAATCGTTTCGAGCCACACGACGCATTCCGACTGTGCTCAGTTGTCAATCTACGAGGCAATGCAGCAGTCAGAGTATCGACTCACAGGCGCCAACACCGCCGCTCACTCTCTGGACTTCCTTCAAGAAGCTGTCAAGCTGATTCATCTTATTCATTGCAGCTTTCGTGCACCCTTCTTCCTTGATGACGGATTCCACCTCAGTTCGTAGAGCTTCAGCGTACTCCGGATGTGTAGCCAAGGCATAGAGAGCGGTTGTAAAGGTCTACCAGGGATTTAGTCATCTGTTGGCCTTGGAAGCGTTGTCTGGGGTAAGTACCATAGACGTCGTATGAATCGCTCCTAGATTCAAGCTGAGCATTCGGCTGCTCAAATCCCGTATCGTGCGTCTCTCTTTGATGCCTTGAGTCGCATCAAGCAGCCACGAAAGGAGGTCATTCTGTCAGCCTATGAGGCGAACGCTCGGTGGAAATTTGTGTTTAGGGATCTTTCTTACCGGCTTTCCCGGCCAGTCTTTGCCATGAACGTTTTCTTGATGCAGTCGCTCCCGTATAGTTTGATCCAAGAATTTCATCATCTTGGCCAAGGCACGCCTGCGAGGCGTAAAGAGGGTTCCCAGAATCCTTATGAAAATAGGTTTGAGCCCCCGACATATCGAGCCCCGGTGACTTACGGTTTGAGGATGCTGGGGAAAAGATTAATGATACGAGCGTAGACGAAAACGTCGATAGTGAAGTCGATGTTGAGTTTGATGTAATCGGGATCACGGCCTGAAGGACAGGTTGGTATCGACAAAGTACTAACACGGATGGATTACTTACAGATAGGAAGTCCAATGAACATCCGATTGCTTGCTCTGCATACTATTTGCAAAATTGTCTCGTATGGGGAAACTTCAATCCAGTCTATAGTAGTCTTAGACTGAGCACCTGAAAAGTGTCATGTATCCGTACCTTCGGTCATCGGTATATGGTCTTCAAATGCTGCTTTTATCTCATCTTGAACATCGGCAAAACATGTGACAATGTTGCGAGTTAGAGCGCCTCGTATAACTTCTACCTGGTAAGGGTCGACACAGAGATTGCGACCCATAGTATGATTCATTTGCAAAAACTATAGACGTCTTTGTGAGAATCATACAAAACCTCACATATATGACGGCGCACTCACATCTATGGTCGCATCCAACAAAGACAACTGTTCGAGCGTGGACTTCCGGATGTCATCAATCTTCTCGGCGCCACTCACGACGACCATCCATTTATCGATCAAGGGCACTTTAAATGCTGACCCGTAGTACTACATATATGGAAGCCATGTAATTCGGAAGATACTGGCGAGACGACTCGGTACACACCTTTGCATAACCCTCTTCGATGATTGCCTTCCCGTGAAATGTGAACTTGAAGGCGTCTATCCAAGACGTTATGAGACCCGGCGACCCTACCGTAGGGATGTGTTTCAGCTACGACAACGTCAGCGTTCACCGGGTCGAAGGTAAGATAACAACCTACTTTCGCTCTGGTTACTAGCGCCTTTCGAACTTGTAGAGCAAGCAGAAACACAGTGGCTATACCCAGACCGCGTAGCACCAAGGTCCTGACATCTACCTGCCGCGACAATTCGAAATATTCTTCAAGCGCCATATGTCAGGTGAGAATCGAAGAGAGACTCGTGTTTATTGGTTTACCGTCCGATACACTGGGTTCCCACGGTAACTTACCTGCCATGCTGTGCACTTACCTGCCATTGCCGTTTCGGGCAAGGGGGTTGCGGACCGTTGTTCCGGCACATCGGGTCGGACGGTCGGTCGGCTCCAGGAGCCCTTAAAAATAATTTTGCCAACCCCTCATTGTGAGGGATTGAGGTATCTTGAGCATACATAGGCGCAGTTTTACACTGTAGTACTTCAAAATGACAGCTTTGGATGCTTGGGAGGCCCAACGGAGACCTCTGAGGCCGCAGCAGGCTGGCCTTCGGCAATGATGACGAGATTCCTCGGTGTAACGGTTCGTCACGCTTACTTAACTTCTAGTCACTCCTTCCTTTTTGTATACCTTTTTCCGAGCCTCTTAACACTCCTTTACTTATACCACGGCTCTCCGTCCAACTCGTACCACTCTCATTCTATTCAGTTATGTTCCTTTTTACTCCGGCTATTTACATGTGATACTTTTGCTATAGTATATAGGCAGCTTGTGTATGTGTAGATATCCGGTTTTGAATCATACACCAATACCTTGTCTCTAGTCGGAAATCTAAGCTTATCTCGAAAGTCTTATCTTATCGCTTATCTCACCTAATCTCGTGTGACTTCAGACGTGTTACTCATCACGCCTCCGTCACACTCGGCTCGGTGACCAAAGTTGCCGGTGGCTGTGAATTATATAACCGACAGGACCCTGAAATAACATACCATATCGGGTATGTTATTCCCACATCGGTCGGTCGGTCGCCCAAGGGAGGCCTTGAAAATAATATCGACCCGATATCCTTTTTTTAAAATCCGCAACCCCCTTGGTTTCGGGATCGATAGTGTATTTCTTTTCTTTTGGCTTCGCCTCAAGTCCCAGAAGTCTCATACTCTCTGGAGCTTTGTATTTGAGTACTATGGGCTGCACTTAGCTCACCAAAAATTTGAAGGATATGTATCTCTTGAATTATGAAGGACACAATGTTATCTATCCATGCTTTGTCAGCGAACTTACCTGCCACCGGTCGAATCGGTCCGAGGCTTACCTGCCACTTACCTGCCACTCCCTTCGTTTTCGTCTTTGTGCCTATTCCTCACGGCTCATTTGCTCCTACAACTATTCTCTGATATATCATACATACATACTGTAGGATTCACATTTTTTTGACCTGTTTCCGAGCATGTACAATGAACATTTTGTACCTACTTTCTCCGCTGTTTTGGTTTTTCTCTCTTGTATTTCTTGATACTCCTTTTGAGCGCACAGTGCTACTTGTATCATATGTGTACATTGGAACACGAATTATGGGTGCTGTATTTTCAGCAATTTAGCATAACATGCATGTTCGACGCTCGTTTCGAACCCTTAAGATCATGAGAAAGTGACACAATCTCAGGCACGCGCAGCGCGGAAAAATAACATAGAAAAGTTACATCTACAAAATAGTAATAGCTTTAGCGCACTTATGAACGGGTGAGAGCTTTCCGGATTTTTCTTTTCTCTTTCTTTTTTCTTTCAAATTCGGGTGAAAACACCCAGTGTAATGGACGGATAACCTGTTTATTTGTGTACGTATCATGGGTAGTGTTGGCATCGTGTGAACATATGTAGATCACAAGTCCTGGCGACCCGTGTGTTACGATCACTATTGCCGGCAGCATCTTTGTCCAATCGCATGGATGCTATCGCGTAATACTACCCGCCAATCTATGAAAACCAGTCACTATTGTGTTAGTGCAGACGTAGATGTGCCGACCTCTTATACCATTTCGATACACACAGAACGGTAGTATTCGTGATTCATACAACGGTCCTCGCACCACTATCAGCCTATCTAATAAAGGACCAAACATGTCAACACGTTCCCCAATAACATCCACGCATGTCGGTCCATGCGGTGACTGGCCAGGCTAGCAGTACTGGCTGCCTTCTGTATATGGACTGGTGAGTGATACCGATTGGGAACGCCCTTCCTGTTTTTACTGCAGATTCAGCAGTCAGCCCAGAATGTATGAGACAGTACGCACACATCATCCTATCTCGACTACGATGCATTCTATCACTCCCCATCAGTGCCAGCCGTGGCGAATAGAAATGCTTCCGTCGGTTCTCAGGCTGATCGCCAAACCAATTGAGCGCGGAAGCAAAGCGGAGAGTTCACCAATTAAAGGCTCTCTGCTCCGAGTCCTTGAGCCAGCCCAGCATGCTAGTATATGCACCATTCGTGATCTGCAGGGCTTCCATTTTCACTGTGGCCTGAAGGACAGTATAATGTCGCCGTGGATATAATTGTACCGCCGCGGAAACATTTCGGAACATGGCTCCTATACTTGAGGGGCTACATCGAAAATAATATAAATACCCGTCAGTTCCCTACTCCTAGACCAGAAACAACATGAACACCTACCATCAGAACACCCAACCAGCTTTATCAATGTCCACCATGGCATTGTACAATCATCCCCCCTCGTCGTCGTCCACAGAGTCAATCGACTCTCTAAACTCCGTACCCGGGACGCCGACGAGCTCCATATCATCCGCTTCAAATGAAGACGGTCGGAGCCTTCGAGAACGTCGAGGCGTGACCTTCTTCATCTCGTTCACCCGACCGAATTTCGGTCCAGTCATTCCTGCGAAGGGCCATCTTGAACCGAGAGCTGGCTCGCTTCCCCGCAGAAGAAAAGGCTCTGCTCCCAGACCTGCGCCTACGAAAATTGTAGTAGACGCTAACATGGGAGCAGGGTTCTTTTAAGTGTCGTTCTGCCATTAAGGTGTTGGCATCATTCACATTCCTTCGCGACGGGGTCAAGCTTGGCCTATTTCCAGTCGCAGAAGGACGCACTGGCTTGCGATTCCCAGATCAATGCATGAAAATTGTAATGCAGAAGGGGAGCGCGGGCGGTGTAGCGTATCGTATTTCGATAGCTCATGGACTTTTTGGTTCTCTAATAAATTACATTTCTTCACAAACTTGATTGAGTAGGAAATAAGACATACAAGAGTCCGGCTGCACACATTGAGACGCGTCGTGCGTGACCCGCCTTTATTATTGCGGTTGGAATGCCATCGCATTGTTTTATCGTCCCAAGAAGTGTACTGCGCCTAGTAACGATAATGAAGTGAGTCCATTCGGACCCACCAGCGGCCAAGACCCCTTCTTCTCCAGTATCTGGTTCGATTTCTTGACCTAAGTGGGACAGGCGTGATTTTCTGGGGCTCCAGAGTCGCGGTCGGTCCTGGTGCGACGCTACGACCGTTCCAGACATCCCTGCAGCGAACGTTTGCATAGGAGACCATGTCGTTGATATCGCTTAAAGGGCGGTATGCACTGGCATCGACTGCTGTAACGAGGAAAGAATTTACCAGTATCGTCACGCTCAGTGGCGGTGGTGGTAGAAGATCAAGAGGAAGCGGGCTTGATCACTCTTGCTTCCGTACCACCATCATCTCTCATCCTTCTCGCCGGCTACCTCATGAACCTAACATTTTTCTTTTTCCTTCTATTGTCTGTACGGCTCTTTGGTGGACATCGCTTGGTCGATGCTTGTTTTAGTGCTGGTGCTGGTATTCCGTGCGTTGCCGTATTTCTTCCACCTAGGAAAGTGCTGATCCTTGCTGCAGGTATATGCTGCCGAGGACGACCGAATTCAAGAGCAGGACACCGCCTGTGACGACGCCAGTCAAGAGCAGGATACCGCCTAAGTCGACGCCAGTCAAGAGCAGCGTACCCGGAAACTCGAGCCTCTCTATACCCCAGGAGCTCATCGAGTACATTATCGATTTCCTGCACGACGACATCCCCACCATACGAAGATGCTCCCTCGTCTCCTGTGCTTTCCTACCCCGTAGCCGTTACCATATCTATTCCAACGTTTTTATCGTGCACATCGCTGAATTGCACCTGTTTCGAAAACAATACGCAGGCCAACTGTACCAATCCCAGAACCTTCTTGGACTACTCGCCCGTCGCCCTCATATTGCCCGGCTGGTAACAAGGTTCGGAATGCATGCAATGTCCGTCCCGCTATTCTACGAGTTCATGGACACGTCTTTCGTTTCTATCATCTCCTCCCTCCCAAATCTGTCTCGTCTTGAACTCGTCGCTCGCGGAAACCAGGGATTCTGGAAAGAGTTATCTATCACCACACACAAACCTTTCGTCACAGCTCTCCGCTCCTGTTCCCTTAAAACGTTCATCTTCAATGGCATCTCGTTTCAAATGCCCA
The DNA here is from genome assembly GCA_022818035.1 of Armillaria solidipes. NCBI lineage: Eukaryota > Fungi > Basidiomycota > Agaricomycetes > Agaricales > Physalacriaceae > Armillaria > Armillaria solidipes. The sequence goes on from JAIWYQ010000024.1 coordinate 431,927, forward strand.
GACGATTCGACGATGTATTCACTGCTGTAGCGAACCCAGCACTGAAGCATCTATCACTTGCCTGTGATTCCGGAGCAGATGATATATGTAGACCGTTTGCACCGATTCTCCCTCCACCGGATGGCCTACCGGCACTACTAGAGTCTTTGTCTATCTCCGGGGCTGCAACAACTCGCAATATTAAGTGGCTATTCTCCAACCAATCGTTGTATGACCTCAGAGGCATCCGACGTCTCTCTCTCCAATTATACAACATGGCCACCTCTTCGCTCATTCAGAGACTTCTTGACGAGATGCATGGAACGCTCGAGTACTTCACTCTGGATGGTAGCGCCTGGAGTTGGGCGGGTGAGTCGCTGTCTTCTTTCACCCGTCCCATCGCACCGACTTCCTTCCGAAGAATCGCCGGTCCGTTTAGATCTGAGCCGACACAGACAGCTTTCCTCTTTTTTCATAATTGTGTCATCTCCGCTAGACCCTCTGTTATTTCGGACATGCCTCAGTCCTACGTTGCGGATATTGACGATAGAACAAGTGTGCGACAAACGGAAGCCCTTCCTGGTACCCTGCTCTGTTAACGCCTGGGGTCACTTCGATGCTCACCTGGACAAACTGAAGTTGCCTGCATTACGAAGTGTTCATATCAGGCTGCATTCCCGTTTACATGACCTTTGCATCAATTGCGGATGCGATCGTGAGCTTCCAAAGCATCCCGACACATGGAAGCATGAAGTCGACGAGAACATGCCTTTGAATAGAGAGAAAGGTATATTAAAAGTTGAAGTCGTTAAGCGTGAGTCGATATCCCGAATGATTCGATACGTGTTCTCACGTTTCTATTTTTCAGATCGCTACTGTATTACGAGGGTTTTCGATTAAAATGTCTAATCATCGTTTTGTATGAATAAAAGAAGCATTTTCTGTTTCAGAGTGGACTGACCGAGCGCCTTGACAATTCCTGAAAGCTGTGTTACTGGTTTGGTTTGGGCCTACTTACGAACAGAAAAACGTCCAGCAGTAGAAGTACCGTCTACCTTTATCAAGAGACCGTACGTCGCGAGGGCCTTTGGCATGTTAATGGTGAAAAGGCGGCCTGGATCAAACCATCAGTCTCAGATAACCGTGGCTATCTGGTAACGGACATCACCGCCTTTCTTGTTTCTTCCTGAAGCATTTGTCCTACTTACACTGAAACCGGTCTTCGTAGCTACGAGGCAGACGACGGCGCGCGCCTTCGATGCGATGTGACTCCAGACTGTAGGCAGCTATTATTTCGCTCGTATCGGCGTTCCCGGTGCGGTATGTCGAGTTTAACCAATATTTTCTCAGAAGATCCGCAATCTATCGCACAGGAGGCAGAAACACATCTAGGCATTCCGCAGCTCAACCCGTGGCAACATTCTTGATGGAATAGGGTAACTACCCGTCACTATTGGTGTCCATCACAGTATTCTATGACCTTCGCACAACCACTAGATCCATCAGTTCCACGTCCCACTGCCCAGGTGACGAAGAATTCCGCTATCTGTGAAGGCATCAACTTTCAAATTATTTATTACCACGCTCTGTTAGACCTGTGTGATTCGACTCGGAATGGGTGCTTGAAAGTCACTGGTCCGTCCCAGCTCTTCTCTATACCACTGGACGTTGATTGACATGCAGAGCCGTATATCTCTGAGTCTGTGCGGATTCAGCGCAACATATCATATACATTGGCTATGCTTTCCTTGCCTCGTTCCATTATCCTTCTCCTGTGTGCTATTGGGGGGCATCTTATACGACTTGACACTACCCGCCATCATTATGGCTGACAACGTTTTGAAGGAGATAGGCCCATAGTGCCATACGATGGTATACTACTTATTCTGACCGAGATTCTCCGAGTATTTAATCTCTCTATTCGCTGTGCCTTGAACTCCTGCGAAGGACAGAACACACAAGGACACTCTAGGAGACCATGGCGGCACTGTACCTAACACCATAGAGAAACCCTCATCTTTCAGATACCGATATGTCGTACCGTCTGAGAGTTTGCGACTGGCAAGTCTGCTTCCCCTTCTGGTAGGTGGTTTCCCCCGCAATCTCTCGCAACACCTTCACCACCCGTTCGCCAAGCTCTGCAGCGACTGTCTTGTATCCTGGAGCGGATTCTAGACATTTCTCCAAAAGTTTTTTAAACGTTTTGCCCGGTGTGGCTTTGGATTTCGTGTTGGGGGAGAGCTGCTGCATTAGATTTTTGAGCCTGTGTTTTTCGATAAGGATTATTGCGGGATTGTTCAGGAAGTCCTCCAGGCTGTCAGAATAGAAGGGACCATCATTTTTGTCCATCACAGCGTAGATGCATTGCAATACCATCGAACGAACCAGATATCGAGTTTTGAGTAGATCTAGATCAGTGGATTCTTTCGCAGTGCTGAGATTTTCAAGGACCTGCAGGGGGGCAGTAGATGATGAATCTCAATAATCCGGATGGCGAAAGTCGCTGCATAACGATACAGAGGTCTGTTAACGAAGTTGTTGTATATGTTGTATGATAGCAGTTTTGGCGGGGGAGTTAAGGAAATGTGTCCTTGGGCAGCTGGGACGAGCCCGTAGAGGTTTTTCGGTAGCTTTTCGATGGCTTCGGAGGGGAACATCCGTTGGAATTCGTCATTGATGTTCTTGTTCCTTTCTGCTGAAGACTGGTTTGGTTGTAACTTCTGGTGCGTCTGGAGGTAGAGAATGCAATGGTGTAAGAACTTTTCAAAGGCTGGATCTCTCTCCTTGAGACTGTTGTATCCACCCCTTTCGTGTTGTTCGCACATCTCCTTGAACATTTTCGGGCCCGTGTTCGTCATCCAATCACCGGCGGCCATGATAATATGACATCGTTGGGCCCTCAGAGCTTTTGCTACCACTGATGCAAGGAAGCCCGTTGCTGTATACGCCGAGTGCTTTTCCGCGCTGGAAACGATGACATCTACAAGTGTCTTCCTTTGTGACGAAGTCCAATGGTCGTGACCAGCCATTATGGATTGCGCTGATGCTAATCCGACAGCCATGACCTGGATATCTTCTGCCATTTCTTGCAAGCTTTTGATTTTAACGTCTTTGAGCTGCAGGACAGCCAGGGATGCATCTTGCATGTTGTCTCGCTCTGAAACAATGGAGTCGTAGTCTAAGAGTCAACAACCTCGCCACAAACATCTCGTCGAAGTCGGTGCAGGAGGTTGGGCCCGTTGAAGACGGGCTGGCTGGTGGATCTTCTGTTATATTGACTGGGCTGGGTTCTGCCACCCTGCTTGCGGATGGAGCAACCATGCCTTGAGATGTGCAATAAGCTATGGGGGCTGTTTGGCCACCGTGGGTGTTTGCTTCTTTAGCATTGATTGACACTCCAATACTGTGAATCTTACCTAGACGCATCTACATGCAGACACTCATCTTCGTGTTCTTCTTTGCACTGAACGAGGAATTCTCTTCGGACACCCTGTAGAAGTGATGTGAGGTTTACGCTGTTGGATTGACAGCTTTCCCTTACTTCGTTCCGGTGCTTGGCTATGCGATGAGACTCGAAATCCTTGAATGTTTCACCTTTGTCGTCCTGTTCCCTCTTGCGTTTCTTGGAAGATGGTTTGGGTGGAGGTGCTTCATGATCCTGTTCCACCGTGATGGCGTCTGAACCTTTTGACGCAGCTAACTCTTTCAGTGGAGCGGGTGTTGTGGAAGATGAATGGCTTGGAGTCACTATACCGTTGTGAGCATTTATTGCGTATTTCAGCAAAGAAAGAAAAAAATCACCAGCCTGAGCGTTAATCGAGGATCGGTGTCGTATAGATGTGATAAAGGACTCAAGTCCTTCCTCGGACCGCTATTGGCAGGGACCTTGAGGTGTCCTGTTTCAGGAGCTGTATGACTTCGTTTAAAAGTGCCAAGTCAACATCCTGGGTCATGATGTATGCGAGTCTGTATTGCTATCAGTATTGCGCAAGAACAGTATTCAGCGTCACAGTACGCGAAATCCTAAACGTCGAAACGAGATGAAATTCAAATTGTCCCTGATTGCTGAGAAACACAATGCACAAGCTATGGGCCCTGGCTCAAACACACACACCGACATGCCAAGTCGTTGATGAGTGGTAGATCCAAGCAACAAACCAGATTCACTCAACGCGAACGAGAGTACTAAGTCAAAGATGTGCCAAATAACCATATTCATTGTTGTGATTGTATCTTGGAAATAATGGAACATAACTCGCGCTAACTCGGACACTTGCAAATTGTTGTAAGACCAAGGAAAATTTAAATAATAAAAATAAAAATACAAACATTATCTACTGCTACAACAATAGCGGGTATGTAAAATCACAAATACAAAATCTAGCAAGACGTAATAGGACTGAAAGGAAATTTGAGGCTTCCGGCGTCATTATAAATGCCGTATCCTGGCTCCTGTGCATCGGAATAGATGTGCGCGAACCACCCGACACCCCCGCCTGGAACTGTTTTGAAGTAGCCGCACTGCGAGTCAAGAAGTTTGTAATAATCCTGTGACGTGAACATGAACATCAGCTTGTGCATTGAAAAGAAGAGAACTGACTGATTCATTCTGAACATCAGCGACTGCATTGGGGCTATTGGGTTGTACGCCTTGGTACGTGACCGATGGCCAACCGTTCTAGAAAACAGATCAGGAAGAGTTAAAGAGTAACAGGGCATAGAGACTTACCTGGGATAGGTAGATTTTCTTTCCTTGACCATTCGCAATGAACCTATTCATCACAAAGCCTGAGTACCTGTGCAAGGAACCTACGAAGTGACGCTTACCAGTTCATGTCGTTCAGGACAATAGGCCAGGACGCGCTCGCTATATAATGACGCATGAGATATGGATCAAAAGACGTCAGTCAGACGTACCAGTCGATGCTTGCTGGGAAAAGAAGGGCAGCATATGCGCGTCAATCAGATCAACGGCGCCAAGAACATCTTGCGCGCCGCCTCGAACCTGATATCCATACCTAGATATACATCATCGTTAATAAGAGGGTGCCCGTAGGAAGAAAGTCAAGCAACTTACGCCAACTCCGAAATGGTAACAGGTATACCCAAGTTCGATAGCGTTGCTTTAGCAGCCACAATTTGAACGGTAAGATCCTCCGGTGACAGAACGTTATCATAAAGCGGCTCCGAGCCAAATTGCACGACTCGTGTGACAAACTTGGCCTTGGGGTTCGACTGTAGTGTTGCAAAGAGCGCGTCACGACGAGTTTGCCAGATGTCGCCGCCGTCGAATCCAAACTGATTGGTATATGTGAGATTCAGGGTGAGTTACATATGGGGGAATATACGTACCCAAATGAGAGCATGGATGCCCACACCAGCATTCCAGGCTGCATTGATAACATCGTCGCTGTAGGTCAAATCAGTACATCTGAGACAAAAAAGTAGGTCTTTCTCTTACTAGAAGCCTTCCCTATCACAAGCTCCATAGAGGCGGACGTAACGACCATTGAACCTTTGCCGAGTGTCCGTGAACTCGGTTTGGAGCTGGTTGAAATCTTGGCCTGCAAGCACTGTTAGCAGAACACATTTGTCAACGAGAGACGCCGACGTACAAGCAGTGACCTCATAACTGAACCCAACGAACGCGTATTCTGTGCTCATGTCGCACCACCAATTGTCCGTCGTCGATGGTGGCGTCGCAGGCATATTGAAACCTATTGCTGGGAAACAATTTGGCACCTGGGGTGCAGCGAAAGCCAGGGACAAGAGAGGCATGAGGATAAAGATTAGCGAAATCATGATAGAGGTCGAAGTGGTGGATGATAAAACCAATACTTCCACGGGGGTATATATACTCCCATGGAAGCATTGTCAAACATGGCTCCTATACTCGAGGGGCCAACTCGAAAATAGCATAAACATCCAGGTCTGACGCAGCGGAAATCACCTGCAAGTTCGCATCCACATCTGTGCATAGCCCTGCACTGCTAGAAGAGACAACCTGGAGACTGAGCCACAAGTAGTGAAGATATCCTGCTATTTGAATCAGAGATATTCTCATAGGAGACAACACGAAGACGCACCACTACTACAATCAGTGGAGAACACACTGAAAATTAAAACGGAGACATCTTCGACCGTGGCTAAACCAGCCATCAGAATACCCTATCGGCTTATCGATGTCTACCATGGCATTGTACAATCATCGATGAGTTCCATAGTACCATTGGAGACAATCGCAGCCTTTGAGAATGTGGAGGCGCGACCTTCATCCCGTTCACCCGACTGGACTTCGGTCCGGTCAGTCCTGCGAAGGGCCACCAGAACTGGTTCGCTTCCCCGCAGAAGAGTCCCCGCTCCCAGACCCGTGCCTGCGAAAATCGTAGTGGACGCTAGTGAGGTTTGTTCAAGTGTACCGAATGCTCTGCCATTAGAGTATTAGCATCATTCATGTCCCTCTGCCTCGGGATCAAGCTTTGTCTTCAATCCCTGTCGCAGGAGGAAGGCCCGGCATGCGGTCCCTAGATCAATGCATGAAAATTGTAACGCAAGCAAGGGATCATATACATGTCGGTGTAGCGCGTCGTATCCTCGTCCCTCGTGGACTTTTTCGGTATCGAATAAATTCCTTCTGCAAAATGGTACAAAAAATGAGTTTTTTGTTGACAATCCTAGTGGACGTATACACGTACGAGGTCACTCCAAGCTGTGAGGTCGTATCAAGATGCTCTTCGGTACAGCCAATGATACAGTCAGCGTCCAAAGGAATATATTGGGCTTCACGATGATGAACTGAGTCCATCTGTACAGCGCATATATAAGGCAAAGTCTGCAGCAAAACGGCCGGACCTGGTAGGACTCACCAACAGCCTGGCAGCGCCCTTTTATTCTTCAACCTCACCATGCAACATTCCTGGTGAATTCGCAGTGCATCCCAGCAATGGCTGTCTTGATCCTAGACGCGAAGCGAGTACTATAGAGACGCGATAGTGGTAGGCGAACGCGAATTGCACCGTCGCGTTCGGTGGCGGTGGCGGCAAGCGGAGACCAAGGAAATAGCCGATATTCTTCCTTCCGTACCACCATCATCTCATTTCCGTTACCTCCTGCACTCAATACTCTTGCCTTTCCTTGGGATATCTGTACAGCTCTTCGGTGGACATCGCTCGCTGGTATTATTTTGTGCGTCGCTGAATTTCTTCCTCCTAGGAAAAGTGCTGATCCATACCGTAGATACTATATGCTGCCCATGACGGCCGCATTCAAGGACGGGGTACCCAGCGACTCGAGCCTTTCTGTGCCCCAAGAGCTCATCGATTATATTCTCGACTTCCTGTACGACGATGTCCCTACCTTACGGACGTGCTCCCTCGTGTCCCATGCTTTCCTGCCCTGTAGCCGTTATCATATCTATTCAAACGTGTTCATCGCGGACTTCAGTGAATTGAACGTGCTTCGAGAACAATACGCGGGGCAGCTGTACCAGTGCAAGAACCTTGCCGCATTACTCAAACATTCTCCTCATGTCGCCCCGCTGGTCACAAGATTCGGAATTCATGCAATGTCAGACTTTATGACAGAGGCATATATGGACACTTCTCTCGTTTCCATCATTCCATCACTGCATAAACTGTCACAGATCGAACTTATGTCTCGACGAAACGAAGTATTCTGTTCATTCCACCTACTCAGACCCTTCCTCGCATCTCTCCGCTCCATACCGCTCAAAGCATTCATCTTCAGTGCCATCGCGTTTGAAATACCTGAACAATTTGAAGAAGTATTCACTGCTGCGGCAAACCCAGCACTAAAGCATTTGTCGCTCATCTGTAATTCCGGAGCAGAACGGACATCCGAACCTTACTCGCCGATTCGCCCTACACCGGATGGTCTACCCTCACTAGAGTCTCTATCGATGGCCGGGACTGCGACATCCAGCAATATTGCGTGGCTGTTCTTCAACCAATCTCTGTACGGTATCAGTTGTATCCGGCATCTCTCTCTCCAAATAGACCGCAACACCACCACTTTGCTCATTCAGAGACTGCTTAACGAGATGCAGGGAGCGCTCGAGAGCTTCACTCTGGATGTTAACACCTGGACGGGTAAGTCGCTGTCTTTCTTCGGCTGTATCATTCTCACTAGCTTCTTTCCAAAGGTCAACAGGCCCGTTTAGACCTGAGCCGGCACAGAAGACTCTCCTCCTTTTTCATGATCTTTGGCTCCCCGCGACTGGACCCTCGGTTACTTGAAATACATCTCAATCCTACGTTGCGGACATTGACGGTAGAGCGAGCGTGTCACAAATGGGAGCGCAGCTTGCCTCATTCCGTTAATGTCTGGGCTCAGGTTGATGCTTACCTCGACAAATTGGCGTTGCCTGCGCTGCAAAGTGTTCATGTCAGACTTCATGATAGTGCGCATGGTATATGCCACTGTTTTGAATGCGACGGCAGCGAGCTTCCAAGGGATCATGATCAATGGAAGCGTCAGGTTGAGGACGCCATGTCTTTACTGAGAGGTAGAGGCATTCTCGGAGTTGAGGTCGTTAAACGTGAGTTGACATTCTGACCGCTCTGGGACACATTCTCACATTCTATCTTTCAGAGCGTTACTGTATACAAAGGGTTTTCGACTGAATCTTTTGTAATTGTGTATTCGTTTGTGTATCATTACGAAAGTATCTTTCTTGTCAGAACGGACCAGCCGCCACTATGGCGCACGCGCGCGCGCTTCCTATATCCGTACTATCCGGTCTAAATGGAGTCGGTCGCAACCTTCGAGAACGTCGAGGCATGACCTTCTTCATCTCTTTCACTTGACCGTATTTCAGTCCACTGGCAGTCATTCCTGCGAAGAGCCACCTCAAACCCAGAGCTGGCTCGCTTCCTCACAGAAGAAAAGCTTCTGCTCCTAGACGCTAGTATGGGAGTTCTTCACCATTAGATGTTCAATGCGCCACCAAGGTGTTAACATCATTCATGTCCCTTTGCGACAGGACCAACCTTGGCCTCTTTCCAGTCGCCGATAGAAAATACGGGCGTACTACGTAGTGATCTCCTGCCTAAAATTATAGTGCAGCTATGAAATCATGCCGGCATAGCGCGCCATAGCGTGCGGGCTTTTTTATTATCGAATAAAACCCATTCAAGTTCGTCTACGAAAAAGTTATAAGAAATGAATCTTCTGGGAGAATCTGGACACGTGGACGTACGGGGGTACATTGGTGGCTGGTTCGTCTTCTTAATCGGTCCGACCAGAGAGTGTAGGTATCTATGATGCTGTCAGTGTTCAAGTTATCGTCCGAAGAAATGCATTGCATTGCGAGTGACTCCTCCGTTCTACAGCACATATTTAAGATGAAGTCCGATGGGAATGGTAGGAGTCACCAGCAGCCGGCAGCCTTCTATTCCGGCTCCTGATTCGCCTTTTTCCAAGGAGGAGTGGCAAGTGAATCCAGTAACGGCCAGATAAGGGCCGCATCGTGATATCGCCTATAGAATGGCATCGATGGCTGTGGCGAGGTATGAATTTGTTTGCATCGTCACGCTCAGTGGTGGTGGTGTTACATAAGGAGATCAAGATTGAGGAGGAACCGACGCGATCACTCTTGCTTCCGTACCACCACCATCTCATTTCCTTGCACTCAATAATTTTGCCTTCCCCTGGGATATCTGTGCGCACCTCGGTGGACATCACTTTTTGGTACTTCGTACATCTCCAGGAAACGCATTTATCTGTGCATAGATATATGCTGCCCATGACGACCCCTTTCAAGAAGAGCGACTCGAGCCTTTCTGTGCCCCAGGAGCTCCTTGATTACATTCTCGACTTCCTCCACAACGACGTCCCCACCTTACGAACGTGCTCCCTTGTCTCCCATGCTTTCCTGCCCTGCAGCCGCTATCATACCTACTCAAGCGTGTTTATCGTGCATGTTTGCGAATTGCACATTTTTCGAGAAAGATACGCAGGGCAAGCGTACCAAAGCAAGGATCTTGCTGCATTACTCGAATATTCTCCTCATGTCGCCCCGCTGGTCACACGGTTCGGAATCCATGCAAAGTCAGATTGGATGTCAGACATTCTCATGGACTCGGACACAAATCTCTCTCCTATCATTTCCTCTCTCAAGAATTTGTCCTATATCGAAATCATTACTCGCGAATACCAGGGATTCTGGGCCGACTTTCCCGTCACCACACTCAAAGTCTTCCTCGCAGCTCTCCGCTCTGTACCGCTCAAGACGTTCATCTGCAATGGCATCTCATTTGGACAGGGACAGTTCGAAGACCTACTCACAGCTGCCGCGAACCCGGCATTGAAGCATATGTCGCTCGTCAGTGATCATGGAGCAGCTCACACATTCGAACCGTACCCGCCGATTCGCCCTCCGCCGGATGGCCTACCAGCACTGGAGTCTTTGTGTATCGCCGGAGATGCAGTATCGAGCAATATTGCATGGCTATTCTTCCATCAATCTCTGTACGACATCAGGGGTCTCCGACATCTCTCTCTACAGATATACAATGCTACCACCTCTTCGCTCCTTCAGGGACTGCTCAACGAGATGCAGGGATCGCTTGAGAGCTTCACTCTGGATGTCATCCCCTGGAAGGGTAAGTCGCTGTCCTCTTCGACCAGTGCAACGTCTCACTAGCTTCTTTCCAAAGATCAGAGTGTCAGATTAGATCTGAGTCAACACAGAGCGCTCTCCTCCTTTTTTATAATTGTGACCTCCCCATTGGACCTTCGATTGCTTGGAATGCGCCTCAGTCCTGTGTTGCGAACGTTTACGGTGGAACAAGTGCATCGTAAATGGGAGGATAACTCCCGTGAAACCGTGGATGCCTGGGCTGAGTTTGACGCTCATCTGGACGGGCTGATGCTGCCCGCGCTGCAACGCGTTCACGTCAGGCTGCATGACAGTACACATGGCGAATGCTACTGTTTTGAATGCCACGGCTATGAATGCGACTGCCGTAAATGCAGAGGTGATCCTCTAGGTGATTGCCGCGACTATAGGGTCTCAGTGGACTATGATAAATGGAAGTGTCGAGTTGAGAATATCATGCCTCTGCTGAGAGGTAGGGGAATCCTGGAAGTCGAAGTCGTTAAACGTCAGTTGACATTCTGAATGATCCCGTATACATTCTGACGTTTTTATCCTTCAGAGCGCTACTGCATACAGAGGGCTTTCGACTAAATCGTCTTATAAATGTGTATTCGTTTGTGTATCACTACAAGAGTATCTTTCTCTTCAAACGGACTGGCCTCCCCTATGGTACACCCGCCTGCTTCCTGAAGAACACGTCTTTACGTTGGTTCGAGGCCTGGTGAGTAGAAAATCGATCAGTGCGGGCTATCTTCACGTCGAAGTTCAAGAGAATGTGAGCCATGATCGTCTTCAACATGTTTACGGTGAAAAAGGCGGCCTGGACTGAGTTATGAACGAGTGTCAGTTTCAGAACACTCAGTGTTGACACGCGCACCACGCCGACCGCCCAATACCAAAGAGAAGATATTCTAGGCTAGGAATAACCGGTTCCATTCTGCACGAAATTCGTAGGCGACGTTGGTCCAGCTTGTCGCGTCGTCTTTTGATAGCTCGCGGATTTTGATCAAATGTATCTTCTTGCCTCTGCGTCGAGGCGAGCCAGGTTCATGTTTGGAATAGCTGGAAGAAGTCTGTTGTAAGAAACTGGCTGCGAGAAAAAAAGATGGACATACTCGCAGCAGACGGAATATGAGCCCAAGTCCTTCAAAGCTGCTGTACAATAAGCACATAGTTATTAATCAAGATATGTTATCTTACCGACGATTTAGCGTCGGAGAAAATGCTCCCGCGGGGTCTGATTTTTCAGGTAATTAACCCGCGGACGCATTTTCAGGAAGCGCTTCTTTGAGTAGGAATACGGTCACGTTGTCTCGAAAAAAGGCTCCCATACTGAAGAGGGGCTATTTCGAAAACAATATAAATACCCGTCAGCCCCCTACTCCTAGACCAGAAACAACATGAACACCTACCACCATCAGAACACCCAATCAGCTTTATCAATGTCCACCATGGCATTGTACAATCATCCCCCCTCGTCGTCGTCCACAGAGTCTATCGACTCTCTAAACTCCGTACCTGGGACGACGACGAGTTCCATACTATCCGCTTCAGATGAAGACGGCCGCAGTCTTCGAGAACGTCGAGGCGTGACCTTCTTCATCTCGTTCACCCGACCGAATTTCGGTCCAGTCATTCCTGCGAAGGGTCATCTTGAACCGAGAGCTGGCTCGCTTCCCCGCAGAAGAAAAGGCTCCGCTCCCAGACCTGCGCCTATGAAAATTGTAGTAGACGCTAACATGGGGGCGGGGTTCTTCTAAGTGTTCACCATCGGATGCGCTGCCATTAGGGTGTTGGCATCATTCACGTCCCTCTGCAACGGGATCAAGCTTGGCTCCCTTCCTATCGCAGGAGGAAGCGCCGGCCTGCCATCTCCAGATCAATGTATGAAAATTGTAGTGCAGAAGGAGGTGCAGGCGGCGTGGAGCATCGAATAATTGACATGGACTCTTGCTTCAATATAATTCTCTTCGTGCTTTCGAGTGAGTCAATATCTAAGGACGACATGAATTAGTTCTCAAGGAGGTACGGCAAAGCAGAGACTGACCCTCGAATCAGTGGAAAACTCTTATCCCGGTCCCTAGTTGAATATCCTTAACTTGAGCTGAGAATTAAAGCGTCGAGCTCTACAACCACCGCGCGAAAGAGTGATAAACGAATAGTCTGTCGCTCCGCCTGCATCTAAATAAGACGGTGCTAGACAGTACGCAGTAATGCGGCTCACCGAGCGTCCTCCACGACCAGTCAACGCAGCAGCCCCGCCCAATTCATGAAGCTGCACTTGCACTTATTGCCACAATTCTAAATCTGAGCGGAAATTGAATATCGAATGATTTGCCTCCGCAAGAAAGGGTCCAGCACAGGGACTCCCGCTCAGCCTACAACAGAATCAACAATTTGTAGTCAAAGGAGGATAAGAAACGTGCTCACCGCAGCCCATGACCGACGACCTTGCTACTCTGCTCGACGGTGCCCGGCCGGTTGCGAGGAAATCCTGAAGGTCGAGACGGGCGACGAATGGCAGTCAATGTCGCGAAGGACTCCAGGTGATTTCCTCTACAATGACTTTTAGAACAGGAAACCTACCGTATCGTTTGAAAGCGGTACGCTCACGGTGGTGGTGGTGACGGATCAAGAAGCAGTAACCCGATCACTCTTGCTTCCGTACCACCATCATCGTCGTTCCCTCACAATTTTTTCCTACAGTGGTTACCCCGGATGGCGGATATTATTCAGGCTGATTAGAAGCTTTCTAACGTTTTCGTGCGTTGCTGCAAATTTCATCCACCCAGGAAAGCACTGACCCTTGCAGTAGGCATACAGGAAAAAACTGCCCATGACGACGCCAGTTAAGAACAATGTACCCAGCGATTCGAGCCTTTCTATGCCCCAGGAGCTCATTGATCTTACTCTCGACTTTTTGCATGACGACATCCCCACCTTACGGACGTGCTCCCTTGTATCCCGTGCCTTTCTTCCCTGTAGTCGCCATCATATCTATTCAAACGTCTTTATCGTGCACATCGACGAATTGGACCCGTTCCGAAAGTACGCGGGGCAGCTGTACCAATACCAGAACCTTGCCGCATTACTCGAACATTCTCCTCATCTCGCCCCGCTGGTTACACGATTCGGAATTCATGGGAAGCCACAATGGATGACAGACGTTCTCATGTACACATCCCTCTTTCCCATCATTCAATCCCTCCGTAATCTGTCCCATCTCGAATTTATCGCTCGCTCACGCGGAGAATTTCAATTCTGGGTCAGGTTTCCTGACGACAGGCACTCCTTCCTCGCAGCCCTTCGCTCTCTATCACTCAAAACGCTCATCCTGAAAGGATTCAATTGTCTTGAAAGAAATGCCTACTTCGAAGATGTATGCAGTGCTGCTGCTGCGAACTCAGCACTAAAGCATTTGTCGCTTCTGTGTTGCTATGGAGGAGTAGAGACGTTCCAACCCCATTCGCCGATTCGCACTCCACTGAACAGTCTACCAGCACTGGAGTCTTTGTCCATCTCTGGACGCGATACATCCTGCAAAGTCGCCTGGATGTTCTTCACCCAATCTCTGTACAGCGTCAGCAGTATTCGGCGACTCTCTCTGCAAATATACAGCCAGACAAACTCTTCCGTAATTCAGAGCCTGCTTGATGAGGTACAGGAAACACTCGAAAGCTTCACTCTGGATATTTGTCCTGGTAAGACAATGTCCCAAGACGGAAAGGTGGACTTCGACCTGAGCCGACACAGAAACCTCTCCTCCTTCTACACAATCGTGACTGATTTTACGAGCCTTTATTCGGTTCCGAGAATGCGCCTTAGTCCTACGTTGCGAACATTGACTATCGAACATGTGTCTCGTATCTGGGAATGGAAATCGCCCCGTCCTGCTCGTCCTTGGGCGGGGGTCGACAGACTAGCCCTACCTGCGCTAGAACATGTCCATGTCAAGCTGCACGACACTTTTCATGACATGTGTTACTACTATGCTGAATGCTACACCTGTGACCTTCGAGCAGGAGAACGAACGGATCCTGGGGATCTCGATAACTGGAAGCGTCAAGTAGAAGAGAGCATGCCTTTGATGAAAGAGAGAGGTATCTTGGAAGTCGAAGTCGTTAAACGTCAGTCAACATTCCGACCGATTCGATACATGTTCTCACTTTTATTTTCAGAACGCCACTGCGTATCAGAAGGTTTCGACTGAATTATTTCAACGTTTTGCTGCAATCGCCGAGAAGACCGCGACGTTATCATTGATCTTCTATCGCCCATGAAATTCTAGAAAGACAAGGCAATGCGTGCGCTCCGAAAATGTTCTGCTTCACGATATAGGGATTTGCTGCACGCCGCTACGACAACAAGTTGAGGTTGAGGAGAAGAAACGGATGTCCTGGCCGAGTATGAGATAAAGTAGACTTTCGTCGTCGGGGGTAAATCTGAAGTTCACGTCGTTACACAACAAATTTTGTCGCTACAGTAAACATGTAACACTCAGTATCCTCCATCCAACCGCGCGCCAACACTGCCTTGATCTTTTAGGCAGTATATGTTCGTTTTCTGAACGACACTTTACTGCTTTGATTGGGAAACTGTTCGGAGGAAAACCACATTGATGGGGGAACCTTGTCGATCTTCACGTCAAAATTCATGAGAACGTAACACATGAGGGCCTTCATCTCGTTGACAGCAAAGAAACGACCCGGACTGTAAACAAGGTTCAGACTCTCAGATATATCATAGAATTTGACGGGATGTACGCACCATGCTGATCTTCCATGACCAAAGAAAATGAAGTCCAGACTCGGCGTGGTCATCTGGTGGCGAATACCCTCGCCTTCTTGCTTCCTCCTTTCCGAGAACCTCCATGGTTTGAATTCCAGTGGATCTTCGTAGTTTTTCTGCAGGAACCTGGTAAGAAGTGCTTTTCTGACAATAAACCTGATATTTACCTCGTCCAAATGTGTGCACCACGAAACGACGGCAACTTGGGTCCCAGCGGGAATAACCGTTCCGTCCGAAAACGCAAAATCCTTCCGAGCCTTACGCTTCATTCCGACTGTGTCCCATCGTCAGAGAGTGTAATAACGTACTAAAGGAATCGCGACTCACAGACCCCAAAGTCACCATACAATCTCTGGGTTTCTTTTAGGAAACTGTCGAGCTGGATCATCCTACCCATTGCAGCTTTGGTGTATCCTTCTTCCTTGGTCATGGATTCTACCTCCGTCCGGAGAGTTTCAACACATTCGGGGTGCGCAGCTAACACGAACAGAGCATTAGTGAACGCCTGTAAGCTTAGTCAGTCGCCGTTTGTCTTCGTATGATTCAACTACATACCGTAGTTGTCGTGTGGATAGCTCCTATATTCACGCCGAGCATCTCGATGCTCAACTCTCGTACTGTTCGACGTTCTTTGACGCCTTTAGTTGCGTCAAGCAGCCATGAGAGCATATCGTTCTATCGATGATGAGGTAACGGACAGCATATACGAGTCTGTAAAGCTTCCTTACCGGTTTTCCCGGCCAATCTTTCCCATGTACATCCTCCTGGTGCAGTCGTTCGTGTATGTTCTGACCGAGGAATTCTTCTGCTTTTGCCACAGCCCGCCTGCGAGGTGTGGTGAAGAATGCTACGATTCTAATCATACGCAGTTACGGTCTGAGTCTGGATACTATCGAGCTGGAAGAACCTACGGCTTCAGGAAATCCGGAAGAAGGTTCAGCACGTATGCACAGTTGAAAGCATTGATAACGTGGTTGATATTGAGATCGATATATTCCTGGTTCCGGCCTCAAGAACAAGCGTTTATTAGGAAGACAGTAGAAATAAGACAGAGGTTTTTTAAGTACTCACAAAGAGGAAGTCCGATGAACATCCGGTTACTCGCTCTGCATATAATTTGCAAGGCCACTTGGTATGCGGGAACTTCGATCCAGTCTATAATAATGTTAGCTAGAGCACCACCGTCTGCAACGAAGCATAGCTCCATACCGTCAGTCATTGGTATGTGGTCGCTGAAAGCGGCCCTGATCTCGTCCTGGACGTCTGCAAAGCAAGCTGCAATGTTCCGAGTAAAGGCGCCTCGTATAACCTCTACATGGTAAGGGTCGGCGCTAATGGAGCGACTGATAGTATAGTCCGTCTGTAATTGCTGCATATGTTGCATTGAGAATATATACTTCACGAATGAGAAGGATCACTCACATCTACGTTTGCATCCATAAAAGACAGCTGGTCGGTCGAGGACTTTCTGATGTCGTTTATCTTCTCTGGCCCGCTGACCACGACCATCCATTTGTCGAGCAGAGGCACTTTGAATGCTGATCCACCATACTATTCGCAACGAATCAATTCACCATACGAGTGGACTAAACAGATCCACACCATTTGATGACCAGCTTGAATGATTTCTTTTGCGTGGTGAACGAATTTGAAAGCATCTATCCAAGATGTGATGATATCAGATGACCCAACGGTGGGAATGGCTCTCAGCTTTGATACGGTGAGCATATGACAGAATTAAGTGGCGTAACCTCTCACCTTCGCCCTGGTGGTCAAGACCTTTCGAAATTGGATTGCAAGCAGCAAAACGATAGCGATACCGAGGCTGCGCAGTACTAAGGCTTTGTCCACTTGTAGGGCGAGGTTGACATATTCATCGAGGTCCATACTAGGAGGTATCGTCACAAAAAGACCAATACTGACATTTATAAGGCGTCGGAGTTCTTGGGTGCAGTAAGCACGTCCGCGTCATGGATACCTCTTTGCCCAAAATATCCCGATTGCTCCATATCCTGTTCACTCACCATGTGTCCCGTTGCTGTAATCGTGCTTCTTGGCAGCTTGCGGAGTAGAGTTTCCATGAGGCACTCCGTGACTGAGAGAAGGCATATTCCAATCCTAATGGCAATGGTTAATACATAGTCGTCAATTGTGAATCAAATGTGGCAGCGATTAGCGGATACCTCCAGCTCGAGTTATTATCGCTCATGCTGTCCCGGTTAATCGCGATTTAAGGTTCCGTAAAAACACACAAACCATCCGGTGACGAAATCCTAAAACCAGTGCCCATCAATTCCGTACAATTAGCCGCAGCATTTACGGCAAGCGATTGATCGACCAAGTCTCGTATTGTAAGCCTTTCACTGTCACTATTCGCTGCAGTGATGTGCCAAGAGAACGCTCTTCTACCTATACCAGTATGAGAAAAACTAAATTCAGGAAGAGCAGTTTTGGATGCCTCACCGGCTTTCCCGGCCAAGCTTTACCATGTATATTTGGATACCTGTCTATCGAGGAACTCTGGTCTTTATGTACAAGCCTGGGCAAACGGTACATTAGTCAGGCCCCACCAGTACTATCTGGTCCGGTACTTACTCATTTTCATTAGTAAAAAGTGCCCGCGATCCGTTCTGTCATAAAGAAGGCGAACAGGATTCCGTTCTTGATGTCGGAAGAGATCAGAAGCTTTCGGTCGGTCAATAACTGGCCGGTTTGGCATCTCTGTATCCAAGGGCGATGTTTAACTCCCAACCACTGTCGCCGAGTGCTGGTAACAACCGTCAGCCCCATGATTCTAACAGTCTCTCCATCCGGTCAGGCCGCAGTACTGAGCACAGATGTCCAGTCTAATAGTTTAGACCTGGGTTAAGTACAAATGCTGCAGGATACGCGATGACATAGTGCGTACAGGCCCATACCAACAGCTTTCTTCGAATCTACGTGTATCTTGGCACAATGCTTGTGTGTAAGCATATCCTTGCTTGAGTGGTGAAGACCAAGATGTACAATCGCCGGGTAGCCCATTAGACGTCTGTCCATTGATGCTAATCTCCGGATGTTCGGTCCGGTACCAATGCGAGCGCAGCGAGTAGAATCGGCTAACGTGTGAAATACCAGTCCGGTGCGTTCCAAGCAACTGAAAATGTTACGGTCCCCAATAACTTCTTTTGGCATTGTCATCATCGTTTCGTCGCGCCGTATCTCTTTCATCTTTTATCGTATCGCTTTGAGACTCAACAATGTTGTTTTCACGTTTATAAAGAATGTTTGCCGTTTTTCGATGGGTGAAAATGAGTATGCTGTCGTCTCCATTTCCTTGTTCGTGAGGCATTGCCTGTCCTCGGTCGTTCTTCGGGATTTACCGGGGGTACCGGACAAGTACCTATCTGCGCGCGCAAAATATCACTACCACGGTCCATATTACGCCAATATAAAAGACCTACCCCTGGAAGCGAAGAGTCGCAGAGAGTCGACGAGTTCCATACTATCCGCTCAAGATCGAAGCGGTTCAAGGACCCTTTCAAATTTCCGAAGGTCTTCAGGGTTACAGAGGTAAAAACTTGGAGCTTGACATTTGCTCATTCGTAGTAGAGGTGGTCGCTTACAGAAAGTCTACAGAACACCACGAATAAGCCAGAGAAGTAAAATGTTCAAAGATCGCGGACTCACCGAGCGTAACTCCTTAAATATTGTGCACCTTTCACACCCGTAGCAATTCATTAGCTAAAACGAAAGCAATGAGATCGCGTATTGAGCTTTATTAAAGTGTCGTCCATGGTGACGGCCATGCTCTGCCTTCATTGGTCCTCGATTCTTTATTGGTGATAGTGATAGCTCAAGAAGTTCTCCCTAGCAGAAAGAAAATTAGTCTATACATGCAGTGTGAACATAGAGAGAGCTCACCGAGGGCGTCCCCCTGGTGTTTCACCTCTCTGTATCTTCGCAACCGATATGGAGATCGTTACGAAGCGCGAGCCCAGCAGGAAAGAATGGTTCTGCTAATCCTGATACTGTCGAGGATTTGCAGGGGCAGAGAATACGGCCGCCGACAGCGATGATGGTGGTGAAGAATCAAGGAACGATCGGTCCGGACTCCGTAAATTCTTTTTCTCTGACCGTCGCTATCATCACCTCATCGATATCGTCGATTTTTCCTTGCAAGTGGCATTTGTACTTTCAACAGCTATCATTCAGGGATAAATCTTCGTTGCTACCCTCTTCTCGACAACACGTCTATTGCTTCGCTTTGTCTTTACTCTACACTGAGTTCATTTAACCAGGCTAGGCTATGACTTCAACTAGGCGGGATTACATCCGCTCCGTGGTCCTCGGAATGCCTGCAACATGCGGTCGGGTATAGTGAAGACACTTTTTATGGTGCCGATGCTCCAATCATCCTCCTCGGGGCACAAATACCAATCTAATGTCTTTCTCTGTATAACATCAATCCTCTGTGGGGATCGCTTGCGGCATCGACTTAACCTTGTGCTGGTAACGATACCGATACCGATACTTATGTTATCTGAAGATTTACTCGCTCAGGTAAAGGTTTCGCAAACATGTCGCTTTGCAATCCCATTTATCGCAGGGCAATGCTATCTGTAGACCACTTCGGAAGGAACGAGAAGTGTCACCTTCATTGGCCCTCAAGACATGTACTGTAATGTACCTTTTCGAAATGGTGTATGCGGGACCTCTAGTGTCGACTTCAGCCTAAATGGACCGAGAATTCTAATGATACCGATGTTCGGGGCCATTTTGAGTTTTATCTTTTTATCTACCGTCGCCGTGAATCCCCAGTGTCGCCTCTTTTTGTTTTGTATATCGCATAGGACGTGACATAGCTCAGCAACAAATCATTTGACATTCATGGTACGAAAACTTTCGATAAGACACAAACATCTGACTCGCACTGGCAGGCAGTTCAAAGGTCTTCGGAACCGTCCATTTGATAAGAGAACTCACGACGCGTGAGCCTAGCCACAGGATGACGTCAATATTCACGGGTGATATAAAAGACTGGGTCTTTCCTGTGTTTTGTTCCCACTGTCCACCATGTCGAATCCGTCTCTGGATCATCTTCGTGCGGTCAACCTCTTCGACCTCCGCGGTACCGTCGTAGTTGTCACGGGTGGAGGCTCCGTCAGTTGTTTTGTTAATCGTGGAAGTATATCCGCTCATGCTTCGTCGTGCTGCAGGGGATTGGGCTAATGATTAGCTCAACGCTGATCGCGAACGGGGCTACTGTCTATATTGTTGGACTGTCCCAGGCTGAGCTTGACCAGTAAGTCACATGCATTACAGACAGTTTAGGCCTTATATACATTTCTCTAGAACCTGCGACAAGTTCAATGCCGCGGTTGCCAACGTACCCGGCGCCGGCACAATGTATGCAATTGAAGGAAACGTCAGTTTGAAGGTATGTGTCACGTAAGGTTTGATTAAACGATTGATTACTGACTCTGCCCCAGTCAGAAGCCAAACGTCTGGCTGACGAAATTGGGAAACGAGAACGCTATGTTACGGCTCTCTTCAACAATGCTGGTATTCTCCAAGGCAGTTTTAAGCCCCCGGCAACCTCCACGGCATCTGCATACGTCTCGAGTTTCTTCGATGATATCACCCAAGAATCTTTCAATGACACCCTCAATACAAACGCTGTCGGACCGTACTGGCTGACGTTCGCCTTCTTACCATTGCTTGAAAAGTGGAAGCTGTCAGATGATCCAGCTACCAAGAAGTTTGTGCCGCAGGTAATCATGACCAGCAGTATGAATGGATGGACAAAGGTCTTTTCCTTGTTTCGGCTTCTGACTCGAATCTTATCGTATGTTATACAGGACTCGGCGACTGCAGGACTCTCATACCCGTATATGTTCTCGAAAAGCGCTATTGGGCATGCTACTTCTTCTCTCGCTCACGAGCTGCTGCCCCTAGGTATCAGAGTCAATGGAATTGCGCCAGGTAGATTTCTCATGTGTCATGTGTCAATGCTTGGTTGTATTCTGAATCCCCACTCTAGGTCTGTTCCCAAGTGGGGTACGAAATTATCTCTTGACCATGAACACCGGCTACTTGACTGACATTCTTTAGATGTCTTTTCCCGGAGCTCCAACTGACGAGACCGGAACCGTGATTGTTCCGTCGGATGCGAAAATAAAATTCGAGGTTCCCGTCGAGCAAGGGTGGGGTAAACCACGCGATGTTGGTTCCCTCGCGCTCTTCCTGCTCACGAATTGGTATGTCAATGGAGAAACTGTACTAATTGATGGTGGCGTAAGTGGCTCGCTTCTTATGGCTACAATACTCTAATCAGGATGTTATAGACGCTCTTGAAGCACCCATCGTCTTATTGATCGGCATCCGGAGGATCTTTTTATGCGAAGGTATATTGAACAATGATAATGCGATAGCGATAGCGATAACGATAACGATATGGTCCTGACTATGACTACCCAAGAATGTATGGATAACGGAGAAAGTGCGTGATATGAAATACAACTTAATGAATTCTCTGAGCCTACGAACTGGGGGACAAGTAAGAATACAGACGGAGTTCCATCAACCGATTAAGGGAGAACAGCTATGGAGTTCCAACGCTCAATGTGGGAAATGTTACTTGGCGTGCGCAATAGATTTTCATCGCGCTTAGCGCGATCCTTCAGCAAACTGGCAATCGCAATTGTATTTGTCCTCCCCAGACCAGCTGGCTCGTCTTGAAACCGTCCTTGCATGACAATGTAGTCGGGCAGTGGCGGCACAGGCGGGGGAGCCATGTCTTGGCTTTGGAAGGATTGTTGTATGAATGACGAGGAAGCAGATGGCTGAGAATATTCGGACGCAGACGATTGTTCCGAAGGAATCCTCTGATCGTCTTTCGAATTCTCGATAGCACGAGAGGATTTCGGCATGGATGCTGCATTGGGTATTACAAGTCTCGGGAGATGTTTTGGGCTTAGTTGCAGCGACTTTACGGGCTCTTGGTGGAAGCCGGGTGATGGAAGTAGCCCGGAGAGTGGTGATGGTGGTGAGCAGTCGCTGTCGGATGAGGTATGGAGGGAGGGAAGGAAGGAATCTGCCTTAAATAGACTCTGAGTGGGATAAGGTGCAGGTGGTGGAACTTGGGGGAGGTGGTCTTCTGGGGTAATGTAGGTGTACTGATGCGAGTCCCAAGCGGGTTGTGTAATGGGTGGGCGACTATAGTCATGGAGAGTCGAGTTTAGAGATTCGCGTGAGTAAGGATGAGATTCTGTGCGAAGAAGGGGCATAAGGCCACTCGATTCCGAAATTTCGAATGGTGTGGTTTGATAAGGAAAGGGCTCAATGGAACGCGGTTTATGTTTGCATCGAGATTTCTGAGTTCGTCGACGGATTATGACACAACGAGCAAGGAGGGCAAGGAAGAAGACACCAGCAACCCCTCCGAGTATGCCGCAAATGAGGGCGATATCCGTCCCGTCTGCAGGCGACGGATCTGATTCTGTTTTTCGAGGGCTAACGTGCACAGCTGGCATTGGAATTGCATACAAGAACTGAGTCGGGACTCGGTAAGCCTTAGCTCTCCAATCATGAGATGAAAAGGACGCACAAGGGAAAGCAATATGGCTTGAGAGCGGAGAGAGAGGAGCAATCATCAGATTGCCGGGGTTTTATCTCACACAGCACAGCTTCGTCCGAAGGCTTCGGTCGACCGGGCGCCTAGCATTGTCATTTAACCTTGCTCCCATGTTTCAATTATTTTCGATGATCACCTGGTTTCCATTCAGTGCTATGAGATTTCCGGTGGGATTCTTTGGGACATCTTGATTCTTGATAAGGCTATGCGGCACTTCTTTACAATCCCTGAGAATTCTTTACTGTAAGCGAGGGAATACCGCTCATTTATAGAATCTTGGTTGCATCTTTGTGCTCCAGAATGAACTTTTCATACCGAAGTAACCTTAGAAGTGAGGGAAAGGCGATGTCTGTGTGGCAATACACCGGGCGCGGCTGAAACATTATGAAACAATTCTATCAAACGCAGCAGAGCACGAAGCTTTAATACGAGTCTCGGTTATCGTATAGCTTGACCCACGCCATGTGCCAGTGCCGTTGGTCCGTGACTCAGAACAAACCTGATGAAAGAAAAGAATAGTTACAAGGATTTCGGGCCGCGACGCGTCGCGACGACGGCACGTGGGGTGACAAGGTGACGTTTCCCACGGCGCGAACTTCCAGCTACAGTGAGTCTTGAAAACATTCCAGATAACGAAAATTCGGCTCCGTTTCTTTCCTCATATTTCCTGTCCGTGCAAACAAAATGTTGCTCTTTGTTCTTTAGGCTTCAAAGGTGTCTTCGGGCCACCAAGCTGGCGCGAAGGTCTAAGGCTTGAAGCTATACTCGACACATGATGATACAAACTAACCCGTTCCTCATCTATCTCGGATCAGCTCATAGTAGGTTCCCTACAGCCGAACCTGTCCATAATGGTTCAAGTGTCCCGGAGAGACATCACGTCGACTTCGAATTTAAAGAAGTCGCCCAGTAGCTCACCTGGACACCTGAGAGCACAAGGACCTGGCGTCATGTGCAAGGTTCTTTGACGACTTTTCTGTTATAAACGGAACTAGTATACTGGCTTGGCATACTATGACATACTATGCTCTTCCTAGTGACGATTCTTCTCAACGCTATTTTGTTTTCCGGGGCTTCCGCCCTTCCAAGATACCCGTCAGCAGCTATATCCCTGCGTTCCCTGTTCAACAATCAAGCTGCTTCTCCCAACGGCTCTGCGGATTTTGACGGCAAGGGCTCGTGTTTTAATAGCCAATTTCTGCCATCAGGCCCGTATACGCACGACGGAATAATCGTAAGAGATCTATCTGGGTCTCTGACCGACATCTAAGCTTATCTCTTCAAGTATGATCTACCAGATTCTTGGGGCTCATCTAACGACAATCTCATCGCGGACAGTCAAGTGATCAGTCTTCCGGAACCGACTTTCATACAAGAACTGCATTTCGTTTATGCGGGTGATGCTGGCCAAGGTTGATAATAATAGTAGAACTCCTCACCTTGGCCCCTAGTTCACGATATTTTCCAGGAACCCATGAATTTGTGGCCAATTTTATCCTTACATTCACGGACAACTCAACTCAACAAGTGCAGCGTGAGTGGTCACTGTAACACTCTCACGTACTCTCCTCTTCCAAATCTTCAGTCTATGCTCGAAACTGGTGGCGATGGCCGATCCTCAATATTGGAATGATCCAAACGTTTGTTTTCTATGTTTCATGGCCAAGCAGGGGCTTAAATCATTTCGGCAGGCCATATCATTTCGAAAACGGTACGCAAAAGAACTGGAATTCAAGTCACATTTTCCAGTGGTCGAGCTCGGTCTCGTCGGAACACGCTCTTCGAAGTATTGCCTTGCCACCGATCAGCACAGCTCATAGATTGCATCTGTTCGCTATGTCCATCTCGCCATCAACAGTTCCTTTGCCTGATGCGATAGATGTAAAGCCGGCATTGTCTACTCGACGAGCGAGGTTCACTTCTCGATGGGAAGACTTTGATGGAGTTAGAGCTCAAGCTGTGGAGGTAACTCTGGCTAATCTCCTTCCGACGTATACCCTTTCGGCAGAGACATCCCTGAACACTAAGCACCAACTCTATATTAGCGGTGCTGGTATCAAGACGATCTATTCTGGTGTCATCCATCGATTGGTCCCTGGGGATCAAGTTACGGTAGACATTTTTATATCGGGTGTACGGGAAAATGGCTCCGCGAATATCGAAGTTAGGGACTCTAATGCACGCGTGATTGGTGTATCTTCTGGTTGGCCGACAACACCGATGGTCGAGCACTGGACTCCGAATACACAGGTTCTTGGCGCACACGAAACCCCGACATGGGTGAGGAGTATCCACAGCCCTGTCCGTGCTACGTGACACTGAATTGAAAGCAGTGGAACCGAGCCAAGTATGGTATATTGTGAGTCCACGATATTCTTTTCATGATTTGAGCTAAAACATGGTGGGTAGTATCCACTGGGGCATCTACAGCGTTCCCGCTTGGGTAGATTTTCCTCAGCAAAGAGTGGCGGAATATTTGCTGATTTGAAGCGCTAGGCTATTCCGTCTAATTATGCAGAATCATACGAGTAAGCCAAGTTACTTACCACACCTTACTGTCACTGGATCATAAATCAGTTGGTTTCTACATACTGATCCCGGCGAGGATAATCCAACGTGGAGCCATCATTTGGAAACCTACGGGACCGTAAGCACCATAACTTCATGTAAGCGTTATCTCGTGTCTCTCATTAACCTGCAGGACGTCGTATACGATGCCTTCATTTCCAACTTCACTGCGTCGAAATTCAACGCAAGCGAGTGGCTTGACCTATTTGACGACGCGGGTGCCAAATACTTCGTTCTAGTCACAGTCAGTGTAATATCCAAAAATTCATTCTTATCACTGACCTTCGTGTTAGAAACACCATGATGGTTTCTCTCTCTTTGATACTGGCGATTCGACCCATAGAAGCAGCGTATACCTCGGTCCTAAACGAGACTTCGTTGCCGAATTACTTGACACAGCCAAGAAGGAGAAACCAGACATGTATCGGGGCACTTACTATTCATTGCCTGAATGGTGAGTAACGCTCCTTTTCCTGCTTCACGGCGCTAGCCAATGCGCACAGCAGGTTCAGCCCGGACTACTCTCCATACGGTTTCGGAGCGTGGCCTGGCGGCCTCGCGCACAATGCATTCAACAGCTCGCTCCTCGATGCATACATAGGAAGATTGAACATCACCGATTATATCGAGGACATCCAGCTGCCTCATATGCTTGATCTTGCCAAGAAGTATGAAACCGATATAATGGTACGCGCTCCGGTCAATTCCTAGACCAGTAGCACTGGATGACATTGTGGTGTAGTGGTGCGACATCGGAGGCCCGAACAAGACCCTCGAATTCGCAGCGGAATTTTACAATAACGCGTTCGCACAAGGTCGGCAAGTCACCATCAATAACCGTAAGCATTTGTTTTTAAGTATGCCCATTCTAGGTGTTGAGAAATCTATTATTCAGGCTGCGGCGCCGTTCCTGATTTTGACACACCTGAATACGCTACATTTGGCGCTATTCAGACCAGAAAGTGGGAGGCCAGCGAAGGAATGGATCCTCACAGCTACGGTCTCAATCTCGCCACTAACGCTAGCTCATACAAGAACGCCACTTACATTGTTCAGACTCTGGTTGATATCGTGTCAAAGAACGGCAACTTGTCAGTCATTCTTGAGAGACGACATTTCGTGGACTTAGCTTCCAATTTTTAGTCTTCTTGATGTCGGACCAACGGCGGAAGGAGAAATTATCGCTCCGATGAGGACAGGTCTTCTAGGTGCGGGGGAGTGGTTGAAATATGCCGGAGAATGTGTATACGACACGGTGAGTCTTCCATATCATTTCCGTTTACTCGTTAACTCATCTTTTCAGAATTACTGGTTCCCCGGTTCACAAGACATCTACGCGCCGAAGGGATCGACGCCAGCACGGTTCACAGCTACTCCCAAACACGTTTTGTGTCATTACCTTTGTGGCTCCAACCAATGGTCAGCTAGTTGTCAATCAGCGACTGCCAATTCTTCCTGGGGACGAAATGTACCTTCTAAACCCTTCCGGTTCCTTTGGTCCTTTGCCATGGACCGTCAATGAAACTACAGGCAAATTTACCTTGGATGTTTCTGGGGCAGACTTGGAGGAGATAAAGCATGCATGGGCCTTCCAGGTGCAATTTGGAGTAAAATTTTGAAAAAATAATTAATAATTTATTTTGAATGCCTTCGCGTCGGGTCCTGCCATAATCGGTAATTGCTCTTTTTCTCCTACCATCACGACCGACGCGAGGCGTCGTCACTCGTTGTTCGTTGACATCCTGCCCAAGCCCTTCGCAGGGATTACATGAAATCTTATCAGAATTAATCACGATGTCGAAGACGCGTCCCGTCGCGAATAAACGACGCAAGACCGATGGGCAGGACGACGACCACGGTGCTCGCCAGAAGGTCGTTCGAAGAGGGAGGAAAGGAGCACTGAAAGGCTTGGTTGATATGCCACTCGATGTTTTACTTGAGGTGTGCCATTCTTTTCGATTAGGACAGATTCGGACCCTCATGATGAACCGTTTACCAGATATTCGGACATTTACTTCCCTACGACGTTCTTCGTCTGGCACGATTAACCAAGGAATTCAGAAGGCTCCTTATGCACCCATCATCTCGCTCTTGTTGGAGAGCCTCCCTCTCCAACGTTCCCAATTTACCGGATCCATTTCCTGGTATGACCGAACCGGCTTGGGTCAACCTCGTTTTTCACCCACAATGCCACGTATATCTTTCCCGTTTGGCTACATGACTCGGACTCTAATCCCACTATTAGTTCTGTTCACGAGCAGTCCACACTGTTGAGTGGTGCTTTCGAAAGCGCCTGTGTAACAGATGTTGGTACAAGCAGTGAGTCAGATAGATCATTCAACGAAGCCCATAGTTTCTGACTATGACGCAGTGTCATACCCGTCTCACGTTGGATCATGGATGTGGACGCTCCTTGGAACAAATGGGAGAACATGGCGGTGACCGGCATGTTGGCCGGTATACTTCCAATGCAGATCGACAAAAGTGTGCTTCCAACAGTCTCTACGAAACTCAAACTGACTTGCCCTAAAGCCACCAGACACAAACACATTCTTCGGCAGGATTTCCGCGACCTTGCTAATCGGTTCTGGCCTATTTATGACGCACAAGAGAAAGAGTTATTCAAATCCCGGGAGTCGGCGATAGCAAGAGGGATAGAACAAGTAAGCCACATCTGTTAAAGGAGAACGAAAGATGTATTCATTATGTTTTCAAACCAGCGCGCCAGAGAATGTCTCATTTGGACCAGATGTTACTTCATTGACCAGCAGACCGAGGTGAACGATCAGAAGGCCTGCCGCCTTAGAGCGTGAGTTCTGTATCTTTTAGGCTATCTTCGATGCCAATTATCGGACTTCAAGCGTCCACAACAAACTTGTAGATCTTGGCTGGACTCAAGAACTAGAGTTCCTACAGCGGCGCGACGACTACAACTCTTTGTCAGAGCATCAGTTGGTGAACCAAACTCGCCCTTTGACTGATCGCAGTACGTAAATTCACTACCTCACAGTTAGACTTCGTTTACATCAAAGCACAGTATGGACGAAAATTAAACCTGCAATCATTGAGCTCCTACAGGGTGTACGAGTTCGACGGTTACAGGCAGAGCACGATGCCCTGATCCGTACGCGGAAGAATGTCGCTCTTCCGATCCTACGCTCCTATAAGAGAGCAAACATACCATTCTCGGGCTTTATGCCTGAGTGTCCTGACTACTTCGAGTTTCCAGAGGTCAAAGCCATCATTCATCGCCCTCCCGAAGAAATCATCGACCAAACCAGTTTTGAACACATCCCGTCTCTCCTACCCGGTCTGATTGAGGCCTGGCGCGAGCGGATATACGAGGAACTGTATGCCCTGATCAAGGACTCAGATCCGACATCGACCGTCGACGAGCGGGAGGCGTTATATCTTGCTACTACAGTATTCACTTGCGAGACTTGCACACAAATTTATCACGACCCTTCAGAATCTAGCCCTGATCTGGGGACTGTCAATGGATTTGGGATTATGACCTATCCAGGGGTGCTATCTCATAGATGCCTTATTAGAGGTGAGGCCGACCCTGCAGATATACCGACGCCGGAGGAGAACGCGGACGCTATTGTGTATGTCAATAATAAGCGTTCAAATCGTCTATCTTGGAGCTCGCACACCCTACGGATCATTCCGCGGTATGCGGAGATCGCCGAAGAGATAGTCATTGCAGCGGGGAAGAATCCCAAGACTACGAGCGCAGTAGAGATGGATCAACTGATGCTTTATTTCTTTTGCATGGACTGTGCCACACTCGAGGTCATCGACGGAATCAAGCGCGCCTGCGGGAAGGTATGGAAGTGGCGATTAGCTGTAGGTTTTCCTCATCTGGAGATCGAAGATCAATCTGACAGCATTTGCAGCTCAGACATATTCTGAGAAAGCACTATACTTCCGGCAAGGCACATTGGTGTGTCCTTACCCCCGGCCAAATAATCCAACTTAGCCTACAGCCGCCATACAAGTTCCTCACCTATCGTGCGATGTTTGGCAATTATCTGTGTAAATGGTGCCTTGATTCCTCGATGGAGAGTTCCCCAGCTCCGCTTCATACCATCCAGGATCATATTAGAACCAGGTACGTAGTTTTCAAGGTTGATCCGCAAGTTGATACTATTACACACCTCCAAAAAGGCACCTCGTGGATGATCCTGCGGAGAATAGCGATTACATCCGTGTCTTTGGGGCACCACCAGACAGATGCGGGGCTTTCTTTACCGCTCGCCTTCAGGTTGCAGGTATCAGAGCACTCTTCAAGCAAAAGAATTCGAGACTACCAATCATTAAGACGGAGCCTGAGTGGACGTCCGCTTGAGAGGGGTCTGGTTTAGCCTACGGTATAATCAGGGTAGTAATAATACAGTAAGTAGCTTATTTATGCCACCCTTAATTACATGCCTCAATTAAATCAACTCGTCGTTTTCCCTGAATGTGTCGTACTACTACAAACTCCCCAATATCGTCTGCCAAAACGTGGACGAAAAATCGAGGGTGGTGGGATGGACATTGGATGACTAAATGGTGCAAGAGCGTCTGGCGCGATCTCGCGTGACTCCACACATCGCTCCACGCGAGGATTATGCTACTGAGCACTGAAAAATGTGTATAACCCGCTACCAATGTATCAACCTTAATGAGGGACTGCAGATAGCAGGCCTCAACTGGACCATAGGTTCTACTCAGCAGCGTAACGTGGACCGTGAGCTCGGTCTTTGGTCAAGTTGAATGTATCAGTACATAATTATGATGCTAGAGTGTTAGGTAGCGACCGTGTATTATCTACGTCGTGCCGTATACAAGCCGTATAATCTCACCCTACCCTACCCTTAATTACCTGCCTCACTTAAATCAACACGTTCATTTCCCTGAATCTGTCGTACGAACTCCCTAATGTCGTCTGCCAAAATGTCACTACATTCTAGAGCAGGGAAGTGACCTCCATTATTATGTTCTCGCCAAGTCACAATATTCTCTGCGACAGCAGCATCCGCCCACCACTTTGGAATATACGCCGTGTCAAATTCAAAGGCGCTAATTCCAACGGCGACACCCTTGGTAATCTTTTTATCCATAACCTCGTGTTGTACAGTCTGCATACTTTCCTTGTAAAGTCTAGCGTGACCGGCGTTTTCGGATAGAATGTACATCATCGTCCAAGTGATAACGACCTCCTTGTCCCACTTGAATCCGGGCGCCACAAGGGCGTGGAGCTTGTCATACAGCCAAGCTAGCATCCCAACGGGAGAATCCAGTAGGCCATAAGAAACGGTCTGCGGTTTGGTCCCTTGGACGAGCGCATAACCCATCTCAGATTGGAACCACTGCTGCATTCGATCCATGCGCCTTTTCTCGCTTGGCGTCAGCCATCCGAGCATGAGCCAGAGAAAGACGAGAGGGTGCTGTAGGGGGGACGGAGGGAACGCCTGGATAAAGTTGGTGTGGATACCTATGCATGACTCCGGAAATTGAAGGGCGAGCGATCGAATAATCGAGGCGCCCCAGTCCCCGCCTTGGGCGACGAAGTGGTGGTACCCTAAGACATCCATTAGCTTCTTGAACACGGACGCGATGCGAGCTATGGAAAATCCAGGAGCCTCGAGGCATTGTAAGCTATTTATTATGAGCAAGGCAAACAAGTATTCTCACTGTTGGCGGGGAAGAAAATGCGAAACCTGGAATACTGGGCGCTATTACATGGAATGCTTGTTGCTCGAGATCTTCCGGATCTGTTAACAGCTTAAGGATGCCTTCCACCTGTTATGCAGTCAGACAGAGGGACAGTATTATATGCTAAGAAAGGCGCCCACCTCCAAGAAACTACCCGGCCAGCCGTGCACAAAAATAAGAGGTATAGCGTCTGGACAAGCACTTCTGTGATGCACGAAATGTAGGACAATTGTCTGGTCAACCTCTTCCAGTTCGACCGTAAACATGTTAAATGTAGAATTGAGCTTCTTCTCTACTTTTCTCCAATCATACGAACTCTTCCAATACTCGACGAGATCCTTTACGACATCACTAGGTGTGCCATGGTCCCATTCTTTGCCTTGAGGATGAGAGATGTCTGGAATAATGTGAGCGGTTTGTACCCTTTGCATTATCCATTGGTGCTTCTCCTCAGAGACGTTGAGAAAGAACGGTTTTATGGTCATCTGGAAGATAGAAAGTGGGTTACGGTGTTCAGTAAACGGCGTCGACAGGTAAGGCCGGCATTTTCCGAAGACTGCTCCATGCACGTCACCGAGAAAGTCTTCTTTGCGATTGAGGAATATAAACACAAGAAGGTTCTGGTATATACAAAAACTTCACTCCAGTTTATAACGTACTTCAAACGCCCATGCATACTCGAGAATATTTATGTTCGCTACGTCGATTGTCAAATGTCCACTTGCGCCATCCATTGACCAGGCTACCGTGCTATCTGATTCCGGCCCCAAGAGAACTATCTCATCCCCAGAGAGTAAGGGAAGACGTTTCTCGATAACAATCTTCCCATCGTCTGGCCTGGAGAAAACTACGATGCAGAACGTGGTAGGCGTAATCAAGAATCGCACATCGGAAGTCGAGCCTGTGTCTTGGGATCCCTGAAACCAGTAATTCTGCGGGACAGAACATAAACGTCTGACAGCATTTAGAGCTTGGAATACTCACGGTATCGTAGACACATCGGCCAGAATATTTGAGCCAACGTCCGGTATCCAAAAGGTTAGTCCTCATGATCGGGATGATATCGCCTTCCGCGGTAGGTCCGATATCAAGGAGACTGTCGACCAAAGATTAGTTTCGTATCTCAATGGCACAGATCTTTCTTACTAATTCCCGTTTTTCGAGATAATATCCACGAGCGAATGGATGATCGTTGTCGCGTTCTTGTATTGACTGTCATTGGTCTGCAGATTCAATCCGTAACTGAAGGGATCCATCCCTTCGCTACTCTCCCACGCTTGTGGCTGAATCGCGCTGAACGTCGAGTATTCTGGCGTATCGAAATCTGGAATAGCCCCACATCCTGTTAGACCTGCAGTCAGTACTAATCAACCGAGGCTGCGAAATAGAACTCACGGTTGTTCATAGTTACTTGCCGTCCATTAGACAGTGCGTTGTTATAGAACTCCGAGGCAAATTCTAGCGCTTTGTTGGGACCGCCGATGTCGCACCACTACGCAAGATATCTATCAGAGGCACTTTCTCTGAAGCAGCAGGAGATCCTCTCACCATGATCTCAGACTCGTACGTCGTTACCAGTTCCAGCATTTGGGGGAGCTGCAAATCGTCAAGATAGTCGGCAATCTCCAAACGCCCGGTATACGGCTCAAGTATGGACGAATTAAACGCGTTATGCGCAAGCCCTCCGGGCCACACATCGAAGCCGTATTTTGCGTAGTCCGGATTGAACCTAGAGGTCGGCTTCAGGTCGAATATGAATGGATGTAATGTAACCTACCACTCCGGCAGAGAAAAGTATGTCCCCCGATGGAGATGAGGCTTCTCCGCCTTGGCTGTTTCGAGCAATTCTCGTACGAAGCCGCGTTTGGGTCCAAGTGCAATTGACGTCCGGTTTGTTGTAGGCGTATCCCATAAGGCGAAGCCGTCATGATGTTTCTAGAAACAGATCTTAGTATGCATCCGCACAAGCACATAAGTAATATGCGATTCTTACAGTGACCAAGACAAAGTATTTAGCACCCGCGTCATCTATGAGATCCAGCCATTCACTGGCGTCGAAATTTGACGCAGTGAAGTTGACGATGAAATCATCATAGACAGTATCCTGTCACATGAGGCTACTGCTCCGTGAGTAAAGAAGTCAGACCTACTTTTCCGTATGTGTCTAAGTGATGCACCCAGGTGGGGTTGTTAGCACCGGGGTCCTGGTGCAAGGACCAGCTACGAAGCAATGAATACCAACGAATGACCATCGTAGAATGGAGCCTTACTCATACCACTCCGCATATGTGGAAGAAGGCGCAAATGCCGGCACACTATATAACCCCCAATGAATGCTGATATTGACATTAGCTCTGTGAGAATCGGCGCGGAGACTAGAATACGTACAAGATACCAAACTTTGCTCGATTCCACTATTCCATACACGTTAATACATAGACGTCTTCATAAATGGACCCGCTTACCCAAGATGGCGTTTCATGGGTTCTTAAAATATCAGCATCCGGAGTCCAATGCTCAACCAATGGACTTATGGACCATCCCGACGAGGTCCCCACGGTATCGCCGTTAGAACCCTCGACTGTGACAACAGCGGTTCCGCCTGCACGACTTCCCGACACAAAAACCTCGACCGTGACCTGATCTCCGGGCACCAGTCGATTGATAACACCCGGAACTAGTGTATCGACCCCAGAACCAGATACGAAAACTTGATGCCTCGAACGAAGAGATGTCTCCGCAGACAAAAGACGTGTCGGAATCAGATTCGCCACTGTGACCTCCACAGCTTGAGCACGGGTACCACTTACGGCTTCCCAGCGGGTGGTGAACCGAACTCTGCGTACGGCCAGCTGGGGCTTCGAGGCCTCCACAGGGATCACTGAAGGCGAAAAGGCCATCGCGAAGATGTGTGCTTTGTTGTCGTCCTCAGTGCTTGGAAAGGTGATGCTTGTGACGGCGACCTCTGACGATATCGCAGTGGACCATTGGAAGATGTCTGTTATGTTTTCGTTCTTCACTGCTCCCCTGGACTCATAGTGGTATGGCCTGATGACAGTGCTTATTAGATGATAACCATGTGAACCGAAAAAGAATCTTACGTGTGAATAACGCCGTTATTGATGATGGGCCACTTCCACCAGTTCCGCGTAATGACTGTGGAGTGACTATGGATGAGCAAGTTCACGCGTACAAGAAAGAAATCCTACGTTCAACGTCCAGTGTAGAGTTGTCCGTGAATGTAAGCGTAAAGATGCTCATAAACTCAGTTGTTCCTAACAAATGCGGGATCAGCGCTCGACAGCCATTTGATGAGCGGTAGAGCATACCTGGTCCAGCATCACCTGCGTAGAGAAAATGTAGCTCATGGATGAACGTGGGTTCATCCAAATGCAGGACTTGACCGTTGGCTATAACGTTGTCATTGGATGTGCCCCATTCCGAAGGAAGCTCGTACTATGATTCAAACCATGTTTTAGGTCGCGCAAGGGCCAAGGACATTCAACCCACCTCGACGTTATCATGCACCCATGGTCCTGTTGGTAAAAAGCCACTATCAAACGAGGCCCCCATTCCATCAAAATCAGCCGAGCCGTCGGGCGAAGCAGCCTTATTGTCGAACAGCAAATGTAAGTCCAAGCTGACGACAGGGTAACGGGGCAAAGCAGAAGAAATGTTGAAAATTGTGATAAGAGTCGTCCAGACGCCGAGAAAATTCATCTTGTGGGTACAATGTCAGTTACAGGTGTGATCCCAACTTGGTTTCAATGACATACGCGAATAGTATCGATGCCATCATTAAGAAGGAGAAGGAGCCTCAGGTGCTGGTACAGCTGATCACGAGCAGAGAGTCATTGATCTGAATGACCCCTTCAGCGGACCGTTGCGAGATTACCATTCTGCACTCGGCACTATGAATTTCTTCCTTTGTCCCAATATCCAAACTTCCAGTGTACCGTGACTGAAGAGTATCCCCAGAAAACGCGTGAAACGCACACACGACTTCTTCACAGCAACCAGATCGAATGATACGGAGAAAGATAAGTATTGTCGCGTATATATATCGGCATTTTTCATATATATACGTTCCTTGCGGGAAGGTGCTGCTGCAGTTGTCAGGTCGTCGTAGTATGTCGTGGTGGTAGGGAAGAAAGCGTTGTTGTCTACATGCGGAAAATGTTTCTCACGGGTGTGACCGCGGAAGCAAGATCTTCCACAAAGCAAAATTTGTTCGCCGCTACGACTCTACCAACCACGGTGTCTCAATGCACAACCCAGCTCTGATACACTTATTTACATATCTATACCCTTGGTTGAACATATAATCCAGAACGTATTAACCAGAGCATACCCCAATAACCCGCCACCCTCTCGTCACTGGTACTGATTAGTCAAGCACACGACAAAGAAGCTTTAAACATCTATCTGCTTGGTACGCTGGGAACCGGCCTCCGCGCTGTCGTCCCATTCCGAGTTGCCTTTTGCATTGTAGTTGTTAAGGTCATACATCTCGTGGTGTTCCGTGTTTACAGTAATGACGAGCTTCGAAAAACATCAGTAAAACATACTCAGCAATAGTTCTTCGGGGAAACTCACTGGATCCTGTCGAGTCGAATGTCCCCCGGTAGCAGGGAGTGGACGCTGAATGGACGATAAGAGACACCTACGCGCTCTCGAAAGCAGTACTCACTTGCCCTGATATATGACTCGACGTGTTGTCCGTTGACGATGGTGTGCCAGACTTCCTAGCGTTAAGACCTGTTTAATTCTATTGTTAGTGCCCAGAATGAAGTTATACCGCAAGAACGTACTGGAAAGAACAGAGTTGCAGTAGAGCTTCGGCTGTCGCATGCTGGAGTTTAAACTTGCCCGGGCGGACTAAAAGAGTTCCACGTACCAGGACGAAACTAAATCCTATATGCAGGCCCGTTTGAGGCTATGAATGCATATATATCAGGGTTACAGTGGATCGTAGATGTGTGCTTAAGCGCACCTTTCCCACATAGAGAGATAATTCTACGATAGCAAATACTGTCGTCAAAAGACCGTTCGCTACTGTAGCTATAAAACCGATATAAGAAGTTATAAACAGGATGAGTTCTGGACGCAAATTTACCTCGCACAATTTTATTGAGTAGCTTGTCCGTTGCTCTGAACCCCGTCCGTCGTTGATTCTACAAGATGCTCAATGAAATGCAGTAGAACCCTAGATGAC
Organism: Armillaria solidipes; assembly: GCA_022818035.1. Taxonomy (NCBI): domain Eukaryota; kingdom Fungi; phylum Basidiomycota; class Agaricomycetes; order Agaricales; family Physalacriaceae; genus Armillaria; species Armillaria solidipes. The sequence goes on from JAIWYQ010000024.1 coordinate 468,413, forward strand.
ACTCACAAGATTCAGCGTCATTATAACGGTAATAAGGATATCGACGGCAGCTGTTGTGGCCAACCACAGACATCCAACGGATTGGAATTTGTCAAACTCCGCTAGCTGGACGACCCACGAAACTGCAATACCAGATCCGATGGCCGCCAGGCCGGATATAATGGACAAGGCAGTGACGATACTAGTGAGCCACCATTTGCCCGTTAGCACCTTTATCCGCCATGCAAAGAAAAGCTGGCAACAGGTCCCCGTGATACCCTGAAGCAAAACGTCTCCATCACATATCCTACTGAAAGCTTCAAGGCACTCACAACGAGGGCAGGGTCTTGATTAGCAAGAGTCTGTAAGCAAAGCAGGGGAAAGGACTGAAGAAAAGACGCGTACCAGCCGCAAGAACTGTCTCCGTCTATGAATTAGCTGCTTGTAGTTCTTTAAAGGGTTGATACACGTACGCCAATCAGCATTAGCGAAAGCGTTGAGGTTCGCTGCGTAGGTCAATCATCAATACGAACACTTCGTGAAAATATCGGAGGATGGGCACCAAAGTTGTTGACGAGCAAATTATATATCCACCACATTGCAAATATCGTACTATCAATGAAATCAATACTGGGATCAGGATAGCAGGGAAACATAGTGAACCTTAATGTATCGACCAAAAGCAAGAGGCCAACCTAAATTCGCCTCTAAAGTTAACGCGTCTGCGATAGAAAATACGTAGAAAACCACGTACATAGCATTTAAGCCACATACGGTCTCTACCATCCAACGAATCACGGTGATGAAATGCTTTTGGAGACGGTATAGCAAGCTCACTTTGAGAAATGCGTCCAGAAGCCAAAACACTGGAGTAGCATGATGCCATAGAGTATACAGGCGAGGAAAATTCCCACTAAGGCTGGCCCATGTGCTGCAATTGCGCTCGATGAGTGATACCCCTTCACAGAACCAAGCAACTCACTGATCGCAATAGGACTGGACATGGCAACAACGCCAGCGAAGTCGAGGTGAAGGATAGGGAAGGAAGACTCAAAGGGTTGGATCCAGCCGCTGCTCTAGTACTTCCAGAAGAATATATTCGCGTGACAAACATATCAACAATCAGGGTCCCTCCAATATTCGACATCTCAAAATCGAAAAGATCGGAGTACAGATCCGGGAACCTAAAAAATAATCTGGAGCGTGTGGGAAACCGATAACGCCGAAGAAGGGAGTTTGGGTCATTGCGATAAAAGCGCACGTCGTTATGTGATGCTAACCCTGGATAAATCCGCTGTCGTTGCATGATATACATGGACGAGCATGGTACAGCGTCTTCAAACTGTAGGACCGCGGCAACCCCGGGCATATCCCGGCATTTTCTGATCCGGCCTGAAAAAAAGCAGCCAAGACTACAAGTCAGACTGCGCCTGACGCCATGTATCCATGAGCTGGCAGAATCAAAAAGAAATCCTCGCTTTGACGCGTGCAATAGTGGCGCCGTTTACGGTTTAATTGATGGCCGTATCGAAATACTGAAATTCTACTTCCTGATCGGGGACCTGACTTTGAATTTGTTCTGGCAAAATGGAACTCGGAACAAATTTGAAAAGTTCGGAACTTCGCGATACTAGGTGCTAACATGTGCTAACCCTTGCTAACCTCGTGCACTCAGGACTTGCAGTCCAGACTAAGCATTTTTTTCCTTTACGTATAACTGGGTTGGTGTCGCCTCGAAGCCAATAACCCTGTAGGATGAAAACTTCAAGGGATGATCTTTGTAAAAAAAGCTTGGTACTTATCAGGTGCACTTATGAGTAGCCGCTTTTCTATTGACTCGCCGCCAACCCAGTGTTTCAGTTGTAGTGCTTCTGATAGTTGGCCATTGTGTTATATTGTCGTGCAAAACGTTGAAGCATGGTCGCCGGTGTGTCGCGCAGTCAGTCCAGCCATAAATAGGAGGCTATCAAGTTGGTTGTAACGATGTTCAGTTCCTACGTAACGAAAATTAAATTCGGGCATAGGGAGCCCATCTTCCTCCAAATCCATTTTCAACCGGACCGCTTCGCCACAAGCGCCTTTAAGTTTTGTCCCCGATGCACTGGAACGAAGTACTCTTTGAAATATGCGAATTCCTCAACTCTACAGGATGGAACAGGTCAGCGCAGGGCATTAGGGACCAAAATATACCACTTACCTCGCGCCATCGTATATCTTCAAATCCAACTTGCGGAACACGTTGCCAAGGATAAGATAAAGTTCGGCCCAAGCTAGACTGTCCCCGACCGTCAGAAATACAGATGAGGGAAAGCGGACCAGTCTCACTTGATTCCCGCGCACATCCTCGTCCCTCGTGAGAAAGCCACTAGAAAGTTTTCTAGCTCATGGGCATTTGGAGCGAGCCATCGGTCGGGGTTGAAATGCAGCGGATCCTTGAAGACCTCGGGATCGAGGTGGACGAAGCTTACGGCCATCGAGACGTCAACCTGATACCGGGTGAATCAGACAATCAGACAATCAGACAAGCGTTCAAAGTGAAAAGACCCACGTACCCCTGCTGGGACGGCATAATCGGAAACCCGAGTTGCCTTCTGTACGACGCGAGGTAACGCGGTGACTACCCCATGACTTAAACGAAGGGATTCCTTGATGAACGTAGTCTAGAGAATGATCATCAAGGATGGAGGTCCGGGATTGAAAATCATTCTTGCTTACGAGGTAGGGCAATTTCTCAAGTGATTGAAGAGCCATGGACTGGTTCTGGTCGGACCATGTGTCTTGAAGCTCTGCTGTCAGTTTCTTGTAGACATAGGGATCGTTGAGCGCATAGAACATCCCGGTATAGCATGCATTTCCGACGGTATCACTTCCCGCCTCAATTAGAAGCATTGCCTAGGATACTGGTGAGATAATAGGCGACTGACATGGCGCTAAAATGTTACCTCATCAAGGAGAGAACTCTTGGATGGCCTCGTGTGCTTCTCCGAACTTGGATGCAACAAATGATGATAAATCACCTCATCTGCGTCCTTCAGATCATCTTCGTGGTCTACAAAATCGTCGATCTGCTTCGTGAGCATGTCACGAAGGTCAAGATTTGCACGCAAAGTAGGGTCAAGCCTGAGAATGATAAAGTCTGGCAAGTTCATGAGAACTACGGGAAGAAGGGGGAACCATTTCCAGACCCAGAGGTTCTGAATCTGGATGGCAATATTGAGGAGAAGCTGGTGACGGAAACCGGGGACATCAAGACAACCAAAGGATTGGCCAAAGCAATAGGTGGCGATGACTTCAAGAGCAACCGCGCGGAAGGCAAAGTAAAAGTCGACCGGTTCATCGGCATTCTCGGACAGGCGAGATACCAGCTTATCAACCTGTCATAATATTAGATGATCGCTTATCGGCAAGTAAGGTAACCGGACTTGCAGTTGCCTGCACGACGCTTTCAAGTCGAAGTACCGCACGTCGATGGAAGAAGGGTGCCATCATCTCGCGACGTGTCTTGTGCTTCTGAGGATCTGTAAATCCAAAGGAGGCCTCTGTGAAGTAGAAACATTTGTAGAAGAATGGTTCCTTTGTTAGGTTCGTCCCTGTTCGATAGATATCGCTGTACGCTGAGCGTTCACTGAAGTGCAACTGAAGGCCAAGGCTCAGTTGAAAAAATCTTGGTGAATTGAAAAAGCCACGTACGGAGTTGGGTCCATAACGGACGACAGGACCTATTCGGGGATAATCATGAGAGAGCCGCTCAATGCAACACAGACAAAATACTTACCGTAAACCTTATGCAACTCTGCCAAATTTGACAACATTTCTCCCCCCGCAACCACATCGTAGTAAAAATGGTACAGACTTGAAACTGCAGCGAATTTTGGACCGGGGAATTTGGACAGCGGATGGAGATAGAGTCGGTAGAACACGACAATCGCCAGCAAGGAACAAGCCAAGGTCATCAACAATTTCCCTGAGAGAATCCATAAGATGTCAGCGAGACTGGCATTGATTCCATCAATACGACGATCCATGCTCCCAGTACTTGATGTCGTTAGAGGATGGAAGAAGAGGATGGCCCGAGAGACGGCCCGTAATGCTAATGCTAGAGCTTAGTGATCCACTAGGGGCCACAAGGGACCACATGTCAAGTTCTAACGACTTCTAAGGGCATTTTCTGATATTGCATAGGCACGAGTTGGTGTGAAGTGATCAAGGTCCAACTTTTCCATTTTAGGCAAATCACTGATTTTGCGACCAGATCGTGTCCAGATCACCAAATAATTTGTTCGCACGCGGCAGTAGCAGGAACTGGCCAAGCTCCTATCTTTCGCGGATTCCTTCTGATGCTCCCTGCGCAAATGGCATGATAGCACGCGGAATACAAATAGAGTATAGTGGGATCACGATGCATTCTTCATCTTCACGTCTCAGGTTACTCCGCCATGTCTACATCATTGAGTCCTACTGATCTCAAATTCGGTACCGCAGACGGAAAGCTGTGGACACGAAGGCTCTATGGCCAAGAAGCTCAGGCTGCCTACTTCGTGTGGGTCTCTATTGCTTTCTGGATATCCGACCCTGACACATTGAATTCAGTGACCATAGTGAGGGTTTCACCATGTATGCCGGAACCTTGACCGCTCGTTTCACACCTCCCCGTTCTCGCGCCGAGCTCGAGTTGCCTATTCAAAAAGCTTGGATCAAGGCGCGCCATCTTTCCCCTTCAATTGCTTGCAGGCAAATCAAGCACGACGGCCACTACTGGTTTGAATACCAGGTACCCACATCTGCCGAGGCACAAACATGGGCTGAGGAGACGATATTCTGGCACGAGGAGCCTAAGACGCTCCTGCAGACGGACTTGATGCTCGAGGATAAGTGGTGGAAGTGCAGTGACGGTCTGTATATCGTCCAGCTGCATTTCGTGCCATCCGCGGAAACTCCCGGCGACTGGCACATCGGGTGAGTTGAGCATTTTTGACCACTATTGATCAGTCACTCAACATGATCTTCAATTCAGTTACCTCGCGCCGCATAACAGTATAGATGGACGATCTCTCATGAAACTACTGGAACACATCCTGACCTGGACACTTGAGGAGCTCAAGGCGCCTTCTGCAGGGACACCAGAGCTCGAATGGGGTTCCGAACCTGTCCGTCTGGCGCCCACGCTTATCCTAGCTGCTCAATTGCCTCTGGACCAGGCTCCAGAGCCAAAAGCCGCTCCCGCCCCTCCTCCGGGATTCGTATGTCGTGTTTCATCCTCTCATCCTCCGCAAAACAATAAAACATTGTACAGATCCCCTTCCTACCAGCGGTGGTAGACGCCGATCATACGTCCGCCAACGAGGCGAACAATGTCAACGCCTTGCTTAGCCTTACACCTGAAGAGACGGCCCGGTACCGTCAAGTGTGTCGCGCACATGGCGTAACGGTTACCGACCTGACGCTCGCACTCCTTGCCCTTGCGGAAATAGAGTCCACCCTGCAGGTTGCGCTAAAGTCAGACAACGGAGAGCTCAGCGCCAAGAATATCGGTGCCTACGAGCAGGCGTCGCATTTCCTCTTTGGCTTCTACTTCATTAACCATGTACGTTCGTCGCTCTATCACCTTACCATGACAGCTCATATGTTCGAAATACAGCGTCACAAGCTTCCCGGAGAATATTCGACCCTCGAGGACGGCGCCCTTCTCTTCGGTTGTGAGGGTACGAACCTATTGTTTGACATGACGACCATGCGCAAAGCCATCCTATTCGACAAGGAGACTAGAAAGATCCAGCGTACCACCACTGACGAGGTCCTCTGGGATGGCATCATCAAAATGAGCAATTCCGTCGCAAAGAGCACTCCGGTACGTTCATCGACTCATTCATCGACCCACCTTGTCTTATCACCTCCTAGTCCGACTGGACGGCCGTCTTCCAGCGCGAGGTAGACCGGCAATTCGCGCTCGACGAGGGATTACACAACGATACGGCGTTCCACATGCGGGTACCCATGATGTCCTCCATCGGTGACTACCATGCTATGGATATCCTCAACCCGTTCGTCCCTGAGACAGGCGCGCTCGCGAAAGAATTGGCCGTCCTAGGACAATTTCACACCATCCGGGTCACTCACCCGCTCATCGTTCCTATATGCTGGCAATACGCGGGTCAGATTAACTTCTCGTGGTCTTCGGGTCGGAAATGGCTCACGCAGGAGAATATGGATCTGTATGCTGGGATATTTAAGGAGTGGCTAGATATTTGTATCGGAGAGTTATAGGCGTAGAGCGTTAGTATACCCTGACTTATAGTTGAGGAGTGGTGGATATGTCGCGTGGAATATTTGTGTATGTACAATCTGAATCTATTACAGAGTGAGCTCCAGCGAGGCATATCCGGGGGAGCAGATGTTGAATCATTTCAGCCGTGGCTCCCCGTCATGAGGCGGGGACCGCGACTTAGTACAATTCTCGCTAAGTCCTCGTCAGGAACATCTATCAGATGGGAACCCTTTCTCCCTCCCGGCGTTAGGAACGATAGACAAGTAAAGTTTAGTCTAACTCTCCAGGAACGGCATATAGCATTCCGAACGCAAACAGCTGTCAAGAACAAAGAAAACATGACAGACGGCGAACGAAGGGCAGCGTAGCTTGATAAAAATCGTGGAGTGGGGACGTTTCAAGAAGAACCAGATTCGGGAGAAATAAATGTTTTACAAGTTCGCGGATGACAGGAGAAGAAATGTAACGTTCGCCAACGAGACCTAAGTCCGGCATTCCACATAAAATAAAATAAAATATGAGATCGTTACGCAAAAGCTGGTTGGCGATCATTTCCTCTCGCGACGGGAAAGAGGTCAAGGTCGGCCCTGTTAGAAAAAGACACGACTGACGCCGGTCAGAGCATCCGATGATGACACTCAGTCGAAAGCCCTTAACATACTATAGCGTTCTGAAAAATAAAACATGAGAACATGCATCGAATCAGTCAAAAAGTCGACCGACGCTTAATTGTTTCAACTTCCAAGATACCTCTATCTTTCAACAAAGGCATGCTCTCTTCAACTTGACGCTTCCATCTATCAAGATCCCCAGCGTCCCTGTTTTGAACTTGAACCTCACAGATGTTGCATTGAGCACAGTAAAAGCACATGCCATGGACAGAGACATGCAGCCTGATATGAACACGTTCTAACGCAGGTAGGGCTAGTCTGTCGACCTCCGCGCAAATTCGAAGAGAATACTGCAAGTTGCTCTGCCAGACGCGAGACACGTGTTCTACAATCAATGTTCGCAACGTAGGATTAAGGCGCATTTCCGGAACCGGAACAAAGCCCGGAAAATCAGGCACGATTGTGTAGAAGGAGGAGAGGTTTCTGTGTCGGCTTAGGTCGAAGCCCACCTTTCGATCTGGCGAAATGAGCCAGTGAGTGCGATACAGTCGTGGAAGACATTGCCTTACCTCTTTGGGGACTAATATCCAGAGTTAAGCATTCAAGCGTTTCCTGCATCTCATTGAGCAGACTCTGAATAACGGAAGAGGGTGTCCCGCGGTATATTTGCAGAGAGGCGTCAGATACCGCTGATGCTGTACAGAGATCGGGTGAAGAACAGCCAGGAAATATTGCGGGGTGTTCCGGGTCCAGAGATAGACAAAGACTCCAGCGCTGGTAGATCGTTCGTTGGAGGGCGAATCGGCGGATAAGGCTCGGATGTCTCTGCTCCTTCTTTTTCACACACGAGCGACAGATGCTTTAGTGCTGAGTTCGCAGCAGCAGCAGTGAACACATCTTCAAAGCGGCCATCGTTTTGAAGATCGATTCCTTTCAAGATAAGCGTTTTGAGTGATAGAGAGCGAAGGGCTGCGAGGAAGAGGGAGTGCGTCTCGACAGGAAAGCGGACCCGGCTGAATTTTCCGCGTGAGATGAATTCGAGATGGGACAGATTACGGAGAGATTGAATGATGGGAAAGAGGGATGTGTACACGAGAACGACTGTCACCCAGTATTTCACCGAGCCCCCACGAATTCCGAATCGTGTGACCAGTGGAGCGATATGAGGAGAATGCTCGAGTAATGCAGCAAGGTTCTGGTATTGGTACACTTGCCCTGCGTATTGTTCTCGAAAAATGTCCAAGTCGCGGACATGCACGATAAAGACGTTTGAATAGATATGATAGCGGCTACAGGGAAGGAATGCACGGGATACAAGGGAGCACACCCGTAAGGTAGGGCTGTCGTCGTACAAGAAGTCGAGGATATAATCAAGGAGTTCCTGAGGCACAGAAAGGCTCGAGTCGCTGGGTACAATGTTCTTGACTAGCGTTGTCATGGGCAGTACTTTGTTCTCTGTATACCTACGGCACGGATCAGTGCTTTCCTGGGTGGAAGAACTACAGCAACGCACGAAGAAAAATACTGAAGAGCCATGAACAATATCCGCCGTCTGGGGTAACCACCGCAGGAGAAATTTGTGAAGGAACGGCGATGATGGTGGTACGGAAGCAAGAGTGGTCGGCACTGCCTCTTGATCCATCACCATCATCACCACCGCCGTGACGCGTACCGCGTTCACAATATGGCATGTTTCCCATTCCAAATGCCATTGTAGAGGAAATCACCTGGAGTCCTTCGTGACATTGACAGCCATTCGTCGCCCGCCTTGACTTTCAGGATTTCTTCGCAACCGGCCGGGCACCGTCGAGCAGAGTAGCAAAGTCGTCGGCCATGGGATCCGGTGAGCACGTTTCTCGCGTCCTCTAAGGGGCTACAATTCGCTGATTCTGTTGTAGGGTGAGCGGGAATCTGTGCTGGACCTTTTTTTTCGCGGTCGCCATTGGGCAAAGTCGTGACAGCCGGGACGACGGCGAATCAGTCGATATACAGTTCCCGCTCAGATTTAGAATTTTGGCGATAAGTGCAAGTGCAGCTTCATGAGTTGGGCGATGCTGCGGTGTTGACTGGTCGAAGATGGCGTTCGGTGAGCCGGATTACTGTGTATTGTCTAGCACCATCTTATTTCAACGCAGGCTCAGCGGCGGACCATTCACTCGTCACTCTTTCGCGCGGTGGTCGTGGAGCTCGACGCTTTAGTTCTCAGCCCAAGTCAAGGATATTCAACTAGAGACCAGGATAAGAGTGTTCCACTGATTCGAGGGTCAGTCTCTGCTTTGCCGTACCCCTTTGGGAACCAATTGACGTCGTCCTCAGATATTGACTCACTCGAAAGCACGACAAAAAGAAACGAGAATTATATTGAAGCAAGAGTCTATGGCAATTATTCGACGCTCTGCACCCCTTCTGCATTACAATTTTCATGCATTGATCTGGAGATGGCAGGCCGGCGCTTCCCCTTGCGACTGAAAAGAGGCTGAGCTTGACCCCGCCGCAGAGAGACGTGGATGATGCCAACACCCTAGTGGCAGCGCATCCGATGGCGAATACTTAGAAGAACCCCGCCCCCATGTTAGCGTCTACTACAATTTCATAGGTGCAGGTCTGGGAGCAGAGCCTTTTCTTCTTCGGGGAAGCGAGCCAGCTCTGGGTTCAAGATGGCCCTTCGCACGAATGACTGGACCAAAATCCGGTCGGGTGAACGAGATGAAGAAGGTCACGCCTCGACGTTCTCGAAGGCTGCGGCCGTCTTCATCTGAAGCGGATAGTATGGAACTCGTCGTCCCGGGTACGGAGTTGATGGAGTCGGTGGACGACGACGAGAGGGGATGATTGTACAATGCCATGGTGGACATTGATAAAGCTGATTGGGTGTTCTGATGGTGGTAGGTGCTCATGTTGTTTCTGGTCTAGGATTAGGGAGCTGACGGGTTCTTATGTTATTTTCGATGTAGCCCCTCTTCAGTATAGGAGCCTTTTTTTCGAGACAACGTGACCGTAGTCCTCCTCAAAGAAGCGCTTCTTTGAAATGCGTCCGCGGGTTAATTACCTGAAAATCAGACCCCGCGGGAGCATTTCCTCCGGCGCTAAATCGTTGGTAAGATAACATCCTGATATCTATGTACTTATTGTATACACGATTTGAAGGATTGAGGCTCATGGTTGTGGAGATAGGTTTTGTTAGTCGTACGTCGGACCCCGGGTCATTGTTCATGGTGAACAAATACCGTTGATATGCCCTAAATATCTCTGTACGTACTGTCCCAATCTACTGCGCAACCGGCCGTGTTTACAGGCAATCAGCATTACGCAATGGCCAAACGTCAAAGAAACCCTTTTACCATTCGTACACATGATACACGATACCGCTGGGAGGGAGACGTTATTTTGGTGCTGGATGCTCGTATCAAACCTCATAGTCTTTCATCGCTCCAAACCGTCTCGGTCACCCAGTCCAGTCTGCTACGCTACTGCTGTTGTGCACCCTTAAATCCATTCAACGAGGGACCACATGATCGGGCACTTTAGAGAATTGATGGGGAATCATACCACCTCGACAATGCTTCTTCTCAGAACGGATTGCGGCACCGCCAATGACAAAAAGAACATGAGTAAGTATAGAAGACTTCAAGAACCGGCGCCGTAGTACTTGTGGCGTGAGTATGTCCGCCATACCATGCACTGATGTTCTCGTGGTAAGTAGGTATATAAATGCCAGTCTTATTGCTTCTCCTCTGATACTCAGGACATATGTCTCTCCAAGAAAACATCAATCTAGCGCAACAAGTAGACATTGCCTTGCTCCTACGCAGTTTAGGTCTAGCCACTGTCTTCCTATTTGCCTGGCAGCTTCGAAAGGCTGTCGTCACCAGAACCAAGGTGTGTTATTGTGCGAACTTTCCGCAACAGATGTTGATGCCATCACAGTTGAAAGCTATTCCTACGGTCGGGTCTTCTGGAATCATTTCGTCTTGGAGAGATGCCTTCAGGTTCGTCTTCCATGCGAAGGAAATTATTCAAGAAGGTCATCACTTGGTGTGTATCACGCCTCTTGCCGACATTCTACACGGTTCATTGTTGGCTAGCACTACGGATCAGCATTCAAAGTTCCATTGTTCGATAAATGGATGGTCGTAGTGAGCGGCTCCGAGAAGATCAATGATATTCGAAAAGCTCCGTCTGAGCAGTTGTCTTCGAAAGATGCGGGCGGAGAAGTACGTGTGCTCTCCTTGTTTAGGACTATAGTGCGATTCTCATGCCTGTGATTATAGATTTTGCAGATAGACTACACAGTTGGACGCCGTTTCAATGAAGACTCTTACCATACAGACGTCGTTCGAAGCTCTTTGACGCGCAATATTGGCGCATGCTTTGCGGATGTTCAAGATGAAATTCAGGCGGCTTTCAAAGACAATATACCAATGACTGAAGGTACAATATCCCGTGTCTTCGATTAAGCGATCTCCTAATAAAAGCGCTTGTAGACTGGATCGAAGTCCCTGCCTATACAACGATCTTACAAATTGTATGTAGAGCGAGCAACCGTATGTTCGTTGGGCTGCCTCTTTGTTAGTAGACCTCTTCGTCTCAAAGACCAGTCGATCTAACATCGTACTCAAGGTCGCAATCGCGATTACATTAAACTCAACATCAATTACACTGTCAATGTTATGGCCTGCGCTCATATCATCCGCCTTTTCCCTTCAATACTAAAGCCGTACGTTCCTCCAATGCCCGATATTGTTCAGGCTGACCGCTTCATGTAATCAGAATCGTGGGATCTATCTTCACGCCTCGCAGGCATGCAGTGGCCAAGATGGAGAAATTCCTCGGTCAAACCATACGAGAACGATTGCACCAAGACGATGTACATGGCAAAGATTGGCCAGGAAAACCGGTGAGGGACCTAATGCTACTCTCGCCGAAAGTCATTTGTCTCATGCAGCAGTAGAATGACCTCCTCTCGTGGCTTATTGATGCGACCGAAGGTCACAGCGAGAGACGTACAGTGCAGGACTTGATAGTTCGGATGCTTGGTTTGAACTTCGCAGCCATACATACAACGTCTATGGTATGTCTATTGAATCTCAGGTTTGAACAGCTAGTAAATATACACGTTCAGTCATTTACTGCCGCGTTGTTTGCATTGGCTGCACACTCGGAATACGTCCAAATTCTCCGCGACGAGGTAAAAACCGCGATCGCAGGAGAAGGCATGACTAAAGCTGCGATGGGAAAGATGAATAAGCTCGACAGTTTCGTGAAAGAAGCTCAGAGGCTGTACGGTGAAACTGGTGTCTGTAAGTCGCTGTCGCCCTCACACCAATGCATACTTACCATTTAATGCAGTCGGCATGCTTCGTTTGGTTAAGAAAGACTTTGTGTTCTCGGATGGAACCGTTGTTCCTGCTGGCAATCAAATCGCTGTTGCTTCTTACTCCACACATATGGATGAGGTAGGCATAAGTTTGGATGTCATCACCGCCGTCTTGAAGACTTTTCCTACACAGGAGAACTACGAGGACCCATTGGAGTTCAAGCCGTGGAGGTTCTCTGATAAGAGGAAAGAGGATGGCGAGGGCATTCACCACCAGATGGTGACGACCAGCTTAGATTACCTTCTTTTTGGTAATGGGCGACCCGCTTGGTGAGTCTATATCTCAACCCGAGAACCTGAAACTGACTCCTGTTCACAGCCCGGGTCGTTTCTTCGCCGTTAATGAGTTGAAGGCTCTCATGTCTTACGTTCTTTTGAACTTTGACGTGAAAATGGACAGGGTCCCGGAAACCGGGTGGTTCCTCTCTGATCGGTTCCCGAATCAGAACAGTAAGGTGCTGTTCAGGAAGCGCGCGCCTGCCGTGAAGGTATAAGTACTACAGGCCTGTTACATCGAAACAGTTGTGCCCGACTAATGTAAATTGAATGCTACGCTGTCTGTACATGACGACTCAACAATTCAAAGCTGCACTGCTTGGTGATCTCGTCGTTATCCCCAGTACTCCCTTCCAGCGTGGTCGTTCCATCATCTCAGCATTCATCGCTGTTGGTACGCATCAGTACGCATCATATCTTTCCTATCCAATGAATAAGTACCACGGGCCTTCAAATGACGAGGAAATGAGTGCTACAACTGACCTTTGCCACGCTACTTGTTAGTATTTTTCCGGTCCGGTTTGCGTACTTTACGGAGTACGTAAATAGCCATCCTGGTTTCTCGTGCAACCATGTCATTCAAAGAGTCCGTCAGCAACGTACGGCGGGTGGACGAAACCTTGCTGCTGGGCGCCCTGGTTCTGGCCCTTGTATTTCTGCTTGCGTTCCAACTTCAACAGGCCTCGAACAACCGAGAAAAGGTAAGTTGGCACACATTTTCTCATAGTTTATTTTCATCACGTCGCAGCTGAAAGGAATTCCTACGGTCGGGTCCTCTGGGTTCGTTGCATCCTGGAAGGACGTGTTTAGATTCCTTTTTCACTCAAAGGATATTATCGAGAAAGGTTATCGAAAGGTTTGCTCTGAATCCAAGTCTCAAGTTTCAACTCTTCGGGAGGCTAGCTGATTTCTTGCCTAGTACTACGGGTCCGTTTTCAAAGTGCCTTTGCTCGACAAATGGATGATTGTCGTGAGCGGCGCGGAAAAGATTGATGATATTCGAAAATCCTCACCTCGGCAGCTGTCTTCCCTGGATGCCACCTCGGACGTAAGGGTTCCTCTATTTTGTGTTAATGGCCCAATCGTTACGATGGTGATTTTAGCTTTTGCAGATGGACTACACGATAGGCCGCGACGTGTTCGCTGACCCTTACCATATAGGCGTTGTACGAAACGCTCTGACGCGTAACAGCCACTTGTTTTGCAGATGTTGCAGACGAAATTCAAGAGGCCTTCAATGACAACATCCCGATGACTGAAGGTACTAAATTGTGGTCTGTTTCGACTCCTCACATATGAAAACTCCTACAGACTGGATGAACGTTCCTATCTACGAAAGAACCCTCCAAATCGTATGCAGGGCAAGTAACCGCATGTTTGTCGGACTTCCTCTTTGTTAGCATTTTCCTTCTCAATGTTACAAGAACACTAATTCGAACTATATTCGATATAGGCCGCACCCAGGAGTATATCAAACTCAACATCAACTTCACGGTCAATGTTTTCGCCTACGTTCATATCATCAACCTATTCCCATCATTCCTAAAGCCGTAAGTCTTCAACTGGAAGAAGGTGTTCCCGGCTAAGATGTCATTCCTTAGAGTCGCGGGGTTCTTCCTGGCACCTCGCAGGCGTGCTTTGGCCAAGGTGGAGAAATTCCTCGGCCAGACTATCCGAGAACGACTGCACAAAGAGGATGTTCACGGAAACGATTGGCCTGGGAAACCGGTAAGGAATTACAGGCCAATTAGATCGAGTTTTGGTGTCATACAGCAGCAGAATGATCTCCTCTCGTGGCTGCTCGACGCGACCAACGGCAACAAAGAAAGACGCGATGTACAAGACTTGATCACCCGGATCCTGCTATTGAATCTGGGGGCCATTCATACAACATCCATGGTATTGTCAAATTTAGAAGTTCGAAGGCAACTATTGAACGTAAGCTTTCAGGTATTTAAGACCGCGGTGTACGCATTAGCTGCACATCCGGAATACGTTGAGATCCTCCGGACAGAGGTGGAGTCGGCCATTGCGAACGAAGGCTGGACTAAAGCTGCCGTGGGTAGGATGGATCGTCTAGACAGTTTCTTGAAGGAGGCTCAAAGGCTCTACGGAGATCTTGGTGTCTGTGAGTCGCCGTGGCCATCCCAGTCATATCGAGATATTCTAATCATCAAGCTAGTCAGCGTACGTCGTACGGCACGAAAGGACTTCATCTTTTCAGATGGGACAGTCGTACCGGCTGGCAGTCAAATTGCCGTAGCTGCTCTCTCCACACATCTTGACGAGGTAAATGCGTGCTTTATGACTTCAACCACCCTCCTCACCACTTGGCTTATGTAGGAGAACTATGAAGACCCGTTACAGTTCAAGCCGTGGAGGTTCTCTGAGAAGAGAAAACAAGAAGGTGAGGGCAACCACCAGCAGATGGTTACCCCTAGCCTAGATTATCTTCTCTTTGGTATTGGACGGTCGGCGTGGTGAGCATATGTCAGCACTGAGAGTTCTGAAACTGACGCTTGTCCAGTCCAGGCCGCTTTTTCGCCGTGAACCTATTGAAGACGCTCATGGCTCACGTTCTCTTGAACTTTGACGTGAAGATAGACTGCATTGATCAATTTTTTACTCACCAGGCCTCGAACCAACGTAGAGACGTGTTCTTCAGGAAGCGGGCGGGTGTGCCATAGGGGAGGCTAGTCTATATGAAGAGAAAGATGCTCTTGTAGTGATACACAGACGGGTACACATTTATAAGACATTGTAGTCAAAAGCCCTCGGTATGCAGCAGCGCTCTGAAAGATAAAACGTGAGAATGTATACCGGATCAGTCAGAATGTCAACTGACGTTTAACAGCTTCGACCTCTAGGATACCTTTACCTCTCAACAAAGGCATGATCTTCTCAACTTGATACTTCCACTCCCATTTATCACACTCCATACTATAACTGTGGCTGTCGTAGCATCTGATATCATCGCACCTATCACAGCGGCACATGCCATGCTCGCGGCCGTGGCATCGAAATTCTTGGCATATGCCATGTGTACTGTCGTGCAGCCTGATATGAACACGTTGCAGCGCAGGCAGCATCAGTCCGTCCAGGTGAGCATCAAACTCAGACCAGGCGTGCACAGATCGACGGGAGTCATGCTCCCAACCATGACACACTTGTTCCACCGTAAACGTTTGCAGCGCAGGACTGAGACGCATTCCAACCAATCGAGGGTCCACCGGAGAGGCCAAGATCATGAAGAAAGAGGAGAGCATTCTGTGTTGCCTCAAATCTAACCTGACACCTTGATCTTTGGAAAGAAGCTAGTGAGACGATGCACTGGTCGAAGAGGACAGGAGCTTACCTTCCCAGGGGATAACATCCAGAATGAAGCTCTCAAGCGATCCCTGCATCTCGTTGAGCAGTCCCTGAAGGAGCGAAGAGGTGGTACCATCGTATATTTGGAGAGAGAGATGTCGGATACCCCTGATGTTGTACAGAGATTGGTGGAAGAACAGCCACGCAATATTGCTGGATATTGCTTTTCCGGCGATAGACAAAGACTCCAGTGCTGGTAGGCCATCCGGCGGAGGGCGAATCGGGGGGTATGGTTCGGATGCGCGATCTGCTCCATGATCACAGACGAGCGACATATGCTTCAATGCCGGGTTCGTGGCAGCTGTGAGTAGGTCTTCGAACTGTCCCTGTTCAAATGAGATGCCATTGCAGATGAACGTCTTGAGCAGTACAGAGCGGAGAGCTGCGAGGAAGACTCTGAGTGTGGCAACTGGAAAGGGTGCGCGACGGTATTGGCGACAGATGAATTCAATATGGGACAAATTACGGAGCGATTGGATGATAGGAAAGAGGGATGTGTCCTTGAGAAATTCCGTCATCCGATTTGACATTGAATGAATTCCGAATCGTGTTACCAGCGGGGCGACATGAGGAGAATGTTTGAGTAATGCGGCAAGGTTCTTGCTTTGGTACAGTTGCCCGGCATATTGATCTCGAAACGGGTCCAATTCATACTTATGCCCGATAAACGCGCTTGAATAGATATGATAACGGCTGCAGGGCAGGAAAGCATGGGAGACGAGGGAGCACGTCCGTAAGGTGGGGACGTCGTCGTGCAGGAAGTCGAGGATATAATCAAGGAGTTCCTGGGGTATGGAAAGGCTCGAGTCGCTGGATATCCCATTCTTCAATGTGGTCGTCATGGGTAGCAGATACCTACAGCAAGGATCAGTACTTTTCATAAGAGGAAGAAATACAGCGACGTACGAGGTACCAGTACCAGCAAGTGATGTCCACTAAAGAGCCGTACAGAAAAGGCAAGAATATTGAGTGCAAGAGGCGACTGGAAGCAACGGAAGAGATGATGGTGGTACGGAAGCAAGAGTGATCGGGTCGCACAACCATTGAGCGGACAATCGTTTCCTTACCGTTTCCATTGGGGCTGGCGCCGATATGGAAGGCCTCCCATTCAAAAATTGCCTGGAATAAATCGCCGTCCGGAGCTGTTACTAGAATAGAATGCAGCACTGCCTGTACTAGTCGAATCAGACGCAGGAATAGAAGGGCATTTAGACCGACTGTTGGTGCGTCGTACGCCTTTTCACCTGACGTTATCTTATAGTCTGTGTAGCGGCGAATCTGGCTCATCAGCGCACCGACCAGACAAGATATTTTTTCCTCTGACGATGAAGATGGCAGGGGCGTAGCAATCTGCCCTGGCAGGTATCTGAGATTGATACGAGAACCCTTGCCACTTACAGCGCCAATGTTGCGTGTATGTCCATCTCTTTTCTCACAACAGACTTATTTTCAGCTAACGAAGTTGGCTCGCATTGTCACAGAAGAAAGAGGATATATTTGATCAAGTCTGCGAGCTACCAAAATCCGACACGACAAACTGCACCAACGTCGTTCTGGCTCTGTACTACAATTTTCGTGCAGAAAGGTCTCGGGACGATGAGGTTATTGCTTCCCTCTTGCGACTGGAAAGAGGTCAAGCTTGACCTCGTCGCGAAGGAATATAAATGATGCCAACACCCAATGGCAGAGTGACACTTAAAAGAACCCTGCTCCCATGTTAGCGTCCACTACAATTTTCGCAGGCGCAGGTCTGGGAGCAGAGGCCTTTCTTCTGCGGGGAAGCGAGCCTTGAGCGAGCCAGCTCTGGGTTCGAGATGGCCCTTCGCACGAATGACTGGACCAAAATTCGGTCGGGTGAACGAGATGAAGAAGGTCACGCCTCGACGTTCTCGAAGGCTGCGGCCGTCTTCATCTGAAGCGGATAGTATGGAACTCGTCGTCCCGGGTACGGAGTTGATGGAGTCGGTGGACGACGACGAGGGGGGATGGTTGTACAATGCCATGGTGGACATTGATAAAGCTGATTGGGTGTTCTGATGGTAGTAGGTGTTCATGTTGTTTCTGGTCTAGGAGTAGAGGGCTGACGGGTTCTTATGTTATTTTCGATGTAGCCCCTCTTCAGTATAGGAGCCTTTTTTTCGAGACAACGTGACCGTAGTCCTCCTCAAAGAAGCGCTTCTTTGAAATGCGTCCGCGGGTTAATTACCTGAAAATCAGACCCCGCGGGAGCATTTCCTCCGGCGCTAAATCGTTGGTAAGATAACATCCTGATATCTATGTACTTATTGTATACACGATTTGAAGGATTGAGGCTCATGGTTGTGGAGATAGGTTTTGTTAGTCGTACGTCGGACCCCGGGTCATTGTTCATGGTGAACAAATACCGTTGATATGCCCTAAATATCTCTGTACGTACTGTCCCAATCTACTGCGCAACCGGCCGTGTTTACAGGCAATCAGCATTACGCAATGGCCAAACGTCAAAGAAACCCTTTTACCATTCGTACACATGATACACGATACCGCTGGGAGGGAGACGTTATTCTGATGCTGGATGCTCATACCAAACTCCATAGCCTTTCATCGCTCCAAACCGTCTCGGTCATCCAGTCTGGTCTGCTACATTGTCGTTGTGCACCCTTAAGTCCATTCAACGAGGGACCGCATGATCGAGCACCTTAGAGAAGTGATGGGGAATCATACCATACATATATACGCGGCAGGTGCAACGGAAATCTTCTCAGAACGGATTGCGGCCCTGCCAATGACAAAAAGAACATGAGTAAGTATAGAAGAATCCAAGAACCGGCCCCGTAGTACTCGTGGCATGAGTATGTCCGCCATACCATGCACTGATGTTCTCGTGGTAAGTATAGGATCCGGCAGATGCCGGAAATATGACCAATCCGAGATCTATCAAGGAGCAATCTTGCTCTTTGTGTCCGGCATCTTGACACTCCTTGTAGCAAAACAATCCTGGGCCTGTCAAGGACCAGAAATCTTAGAGAAAACGCAGTGAATTGACTCGGTGGACGACGACGAGGGGGGATGATTGTACAATGTCATGGTGGACATTGATAACGCTGGTTGGGTGTTCTGATGGTGGTAAGTGTTCATGCTGTTTCTGGTCTAGGAATAGGGGGCTAACGGATTTTTATGCTGTTTTCCACATAGCCCCTCTTGTGTATAGGAGCCTTATTCGTAAATGCTTCCACGGATGCATATATACTTCCATGGAACCAGCGCCAGAAGTAGTGTACCGCAACAGGCCGCAATGTACTAGCATGGCGGCGCGATTTCGTTATGAAAGCCTTCGTTTCCAAGTAAGCAACATAAAGATTGCCAGTGACTCAAATGATCTCGTCTTCTTGATCTTGTCGCTTGATTCCAAACAATATTAGGCCGTATCTATCGGGTCAGACCTCAGTGTTTACACTCCGGCAGACACCGCAGAACCCGACGCTTCCTGCATTTCCTCAAGTCCTTGATGCCGAATCATATGTGCGCGCTTCGGTTTCGCTTTACCCAATGCTCTGCGATCGACATGGGATATTTGTAAACCTTCCGTTCCGAGATCTTTGATGCCCGTATAATTGAGAAGAAACAGATACTTAGTTTGGAGCGTCCACTTGTAGCTCTGCCTATGGCATCGTTTCACCTTCTCTCTGCGCTCATCGCTGTCCTCGAAGCTATCATTTCAAATATCAAGCCAGTCGATTTCGTAAGGTCAGCCTTGCCGTTCGGAACGTCGCCTCAAAGAGCCGAAGTGCGCTGTATCTGTTTTTCCTGCACTCTTCATCAGCGAAAAGCTAATTCCGCCTACAAGTGAACCGTTACCCACTGCACATATCGGCATTAAACACGGCCGCTTTGTACCGTGACATACCACCTCAAGGATCATCCGCATCGCCTTGTATGACGGCAGGTGAAGTTTTGAAGGGTGATCTACCGTATGCAATTGGTACACGGGATAGATCCCTCACCGAAGGGAAAAGCAAGATCACTCATAGAAGATTTCTCAGGACGGGCAAAGAAGGCTTTATCGGGGGGCTTGGCAGTCTCCAGACTGTATATAAGTCTGAAGATGAACGAAGATTTGCGTCCTGACCTGCATACAATGGCTGGTTCCAACCCGGGTAAACTTGTGACTCAACAGGCGCATACGGACCAAGAAGCGGTCATGTATTCTCTTGGACCTTGGGTACGTGAAGCTTTCTCTCCTGGAAATTGGCCACTCGGACTGACATGACGACTTAGCTCGTTGGGATGTGTCTGGACTTATTCCTTCAAGGAATATTAACGTCCCAGGCAAGTATCTTTGGTTTCTAATGTCAATCGCCTAGATTATCGTCGACTCTTTCTAGTTTTTCAACTACTACGCGTGGTACGGCAAATCCGACACCTGGAAGCTCACAGCTGAGGTCGGCGTTCTTGCGGTTATGACTACCCTTAAGACTATTCAGGTCTGTTCCCAAATGCGGTTTTCCGGCACGTTTACCGATGACCTTTTCTAGGCATTGTACGCGTTCTTCTCGTTCTTCTCATGCTGTGTTGACCACCACGGCAGCGCGATTGTTTGGGTGCAAGATATCGTGTACTTCAACGATCTCAACAGCGCGCTACAAATGCGGTTCTCCGTCTGGTATCAGATGGGTATGGTTCCTTTCCCACTGACGCTTGTCCCTTCTCATAATTACAGGTAATGCCATAATGGTGGCGTTTATCGCCTTCTATGTGCAATGTTACTTTTGTTACCGTCTCTGGGCCATTTCTAGTACGCGATACTGGGTTGTCTCGCCGATTCTCTTCCTATATGTCTTTTCCCTGGGAGCGGCTGCTGTCGCGGTACGTTCGATCTCTTTGATTGCTGACTATGAATCCTGATATTCCTTGTCCAAGACATACTATACTGCGCTCGCCGATCCTCGATTGGTACATTGGTGTATGTATGTTGGATTTGAACTGGGGTTGAAGCTGAACCGCGTCATTTAGTATCCGTTCATTATGCTACTGTGTTTGGTATCAATCACCCTTCATCTCTCTGTCCTTGCCCTCTCTAACTCTCTTCGTAGTGGGCGATGTGCTGCTGGCAGTTGCCTTGGCATATTTCCTTCTGCGCACAAAGAAACGCGTCCTACCTCAGTATGTTTGTGCCCGTCTTTCTTCTTGTTCTTATCAACATCTGTATCCCTAGAACGAAGAACTTGTTTGACTCATTGATCCGCCTGACATTTCAGACAGCCGCACCGGCCGTCATAGTGTAACATCTTTCCTGCTGCCGTCAGTGCTCTATCTAACCTGATTTATCAGCGCTTTGCTCAATCTGATATTCATCTTTCTCCCTGACCCTTATGTGAAGGGCATTTCTAGCGCCTTCATCCAACCTCTGCCGAAGCTATATGCAATCAGCATGATGTGGACTTTGAATGCAAGGAGAGATATACGGATAAACTCTTCCAGTCTGAGTATTTACACCAGCCCGAATTACGCGCATGATTTTCCCAGTCCAACCTTTCCCAGATCTCCTAGGTTTACTCATGAAATACCCATGAACAGATTCCAGGTATGAATATCGTTGCCTATACCACAATCATTTACTGATATCGACGGTTATAGACCTCGGGGTCTAGCATGCTGTTCACTGATGCCGACTCTACAAAGCAAGGACAGACTACGTCGACCACAGCTGGCGACAATGTTTCATGTTTATGAACGCTCGATACATTATTGCACACATTGGACATATGTATTTACATATTCTAACTACGGACTCTCGATGTATGATCATCGCGATCAGCGTGGACTCGAGATTGCTTTAAGGCTGTTGTTACCTCGATAGAATCAGTCCGAATGCTTTTTCTGATATGTTCCCTCGGGAAGACTCCAAACCAGGGTAGAAATTTTCTATAGTTAGAGCACAGTGATTCTATCTAGGTTCTCTGAAGTGCCGTACATGAAATATATACAAGAATCGGACCGAGGTCGCCGCACATAGTACCAAATCGCACCCGAGAACCACGCTCCAGATATTTCCAGTTGTAAACGGAAAAAACCTTGACGGGATGGAAGTTGACACAGCTTCTTAGTTTCATTCGTAACTAACAGCTACATTTGATTTGCAGTTGATACAGAGCTCAAGCCGGGAAGGAGAGGATTGGTTGTTGTCTTACTGGTGCCATTCAGCGAAGTTGCGGCCACTACTCATGATGAGGTGATCTGCCAAATTTCGGTCTGAGGTCAGCTCGATGAACATTCTACAAAGCCGGAGTCCGGAACAATACCGGATTTCTTCACTGCTGGGGCCGATACATTTTCCGATCGGAAAAACGAGGCTTCAAAATATTTGAGTTTTCCTTGTCCCGTTTTTGCGGCATACAAAGGTAACGAACAGTCACAACATTTTTGGATTACCTTTTTCCGTCTTGAAAAGGAACCGGCCCCAGCAGTGCTTACCGTTCATGTTTGAAGCAGGACACCTGCTCGCATCTTGGAGAGAAGAGCCCGGTACATAGTTGTCCTTCTTCCAAGTCTGCTTTTTTACGACCCAGGAAGGTTCAGTATCAATACCGATACCGCTAAAACTAAATAATTACTGCTACAGTGCCACAACAAGAGCGGCTAAGTATGCCAAATCACAATACTAAATCTAACAAGACGTAACAGGATTGAAAACAAACTTGAGGTTTTCGTAGTCATTATAAACGCCATAACCTGGCTCCATGGTATCAGAATAGATGTGCGCGAACCATCCGACACCACCACCCGGGACTGTTTTAAAGTAAGAGCACTTCGAATCGAGAAGCTTGTAATAATCCTTTAAGGTGAACATGAATAACAGCTTGTACATGATGGGCGGACAAGGGAACTGACCGATTCATTCTGAATATCAGCTACTGCATTGGGGCTGTTAGGTTGTACACCTTCGGACGTGACCGATGGCCAGCCGTTCTGGACGATGGTCAGAGACCACGAAAAATGATCAGGGTATGAAAGCTAACCTCGGTCAGGTAGATTTTCTTTCCTTCACCATTCTCGATGAACCTATTCATCACAAAACCTGAGTACCTGTGCCATGAACATACAAAGTGACGCTTACCAGTTCATGTCGTTCAGGACAATAGGCCAGGACGCGCTCGCTATATTATGACACATGATATATGGATCAAAAGACGTCAGTCAGACGTACCAGTCGAAGCTTGCTGGGAAAAGAAGGGCAGCATATGCGCGTCAATGAAATCAATGGCGTCAAGAACGTCTTTCGCGCCGCCTCGTTCCTAGAAGACGTTACGGGCGAAATCAAAATGAACATGGTATCACTCGGACCTGATACCCATACCTAGATATACAACATCGTCAACAAGAGGAGGTCTACACGCAATAGAAACAACAACTTACACCATCTCCGAAATGGTAACAGGTATACCCAAGCTCGATAGATTTTCTTTGGCAGCCACCACCTGCGCGGCGAGTTCCGAATGTGAAAGAACCCCATCATAAAGTGGCTCCGAGCCAAATTGAACTACTCGCGTGACGAACTTGGCCTTAGGGTTCGCATTTAGTGTTGTAAAGAGCGTGTCACGACGGGTTTTCCACTTGTTGTCGCCGTCGAATCCAAACTAATTGATATGCGTAAACCACGGTAAGAGTCACAGCTGAGTATACATACCCAGATAAGAGCATGTACGCCTAGACCAGCTTCCCAGGCCGCACTGATAACATCGTTGCTTATGAGTGGCTTTAATCAGTACATCTGAAAAAAAGCAGGCATCGCTCGCACTAGAAGCCAATCCTGTCGCAGGCCCCATACATGCGGATATACCGACCTTTGAACCTTTGCCGAATGTCCGTGAATTCCCTTTGGAGCTGGTTCAAATCCTGACCTGCAAGTAATGTAAACAGCAAAAACGTCTTGTAAAGGAAGACACTAACGTACAAGCAGTAACCTCATAACTGAATCCAACGAACGCGTATTCTGTTTTCATGTCGCACCACCAATTATTCGTCGTAGAGGGCAGTGTCGCAAGCATCTTGAATCCTATTGCCGGGAAACAATTTGGTGGCTGAGGTGCAGCCAAAACTAGTGAGACGAGAGACGCGAGTAGGGAGATCAGCGAGACCATGGTAGAGGTTGTAAGGAATAGGACCCGTCGCTGCGCCGAGTTTATAGCGAAGCCCAACGTCAAAAAAGAGGTGTTCCATGAAGGTCAAAAAATTGCGCGCAGCACACTAGTAGTAGTACCTCCACGTCGATAGTCGGCCGATAGAGAACTACGAGACGTCAGCCACATTATTTCCCTATGGTTACTTTCGCGCTGTTGGATAGGGTATTCCACGGGCTATATTCGGGTGTAGGCTTGGCATACCGTTCCGCAGCAAGTCCAAGTGAGTTACGGATGTCCTCTGTGTCGAGCTAGAAGGTCAAGATGTGCAGCTGCTCTAAAAGAAGAATAGAACACTTACCAAGTTTTATACGATGGCGAGACCAGCATCAATCTCTTTTACTCGTGAACCGAATTCTTTGGTGCTCGATAACCGGAGACTGAGCTGGATACGCAAAGTCCAGAATCAGAACGATTTGAAGCCGATTCCGGAGAACGAAACAAAGTGAAGGACCCACTATCAATACGAGAAAGCTGTCGGACTTGGTCAAGGGCTTCGTGATCGCAGCATTCAAGTCAATATCCTAGAAGAGTCAGTCACGCGCTAAGATCTGGACCCATCCAAGAGTACGTCACATCGCAGTGCTGAAACCACACACGATGTTGGTTCCTCCTCCGTGGGATGAAAACCGCGGACGCATTTGCGAACTAGGCACAACTGTCTCATCGAAGAGAGAGTCCAGGCTGCGTGCAGATAGATGCAGCCCCCGACTTCTAGCCACGTCACGTCATTTGACCTATGATCGCGCCAGGGACCAGGTCCATACTATCATTAGCAGCTTTCACAAACGTCGAGGCGTGACCTTGTTCATCTCGTTCACTTGCATATCCGATGGACTCGGTCGATGCAAAGCCAAGCTAAAGGCCTCTCACAATCTCTTCTCTCCCTATTTTTCGCTTCAGCAAATATTTGGTCACTGAGTGTAGAGTTTTAGCAAGTACAGATAGAATTGAAGGTTGAATACACACCAGCAGACGCGCGCATCGAGTCATCAGTGTGTAGAACATCACATCAAAAACTGAGTACTGAATGAACACATACCGCCACCCACAATAAAATTTGGTTCTCAAAGCTAAAAGCGTTAGCCATTATAAGAATATAAGTAATATAGCATAGCCATATGACAGCAAACGAAACCTCAGCAATCAAAACAAACAAACGAAATTGCTCGGAAAGATATGTCTCCCTTCCTCCCTCCTTGCCTCATCCAACAGCTCACCACTCCACCATCCATCATCCGGCGTAGCCGTCACAGCGATAACATCGCCCACTTGAAAATCAAATTCTTCATCAATGGTAGCCGTATAGTCGTAAAGCGCTTTGACTGTACAGGGCGGTCAGCATAGATAGAAAACAAGGTACGAGGGTGTCATACCATAAAACAATATCCCAACCCCCTCGTTCGGTGGAGGCGAAGGAGCAGCCGACCCTGGAATGACCTTACCGTTGGATTTTTGCTCAGGGTGAGGTAATGATGCTCGAGGCTGCTTAGCAGTGGTCGACTTCGTCGCAGTTGCTGGCGCGGCACTCTCCTGCTTCGTAGGCGAGGAGTTCATCTGCTTTGAGGGCGAGGGGTTCGTATGAGAAGGAAGCAATAGCTCGGTCGAAGGCTTTCTCATCGACGGTCGACGCGTCTGCCCCGCTGCTGCGCCTCGCTTTCTGCGATCAAACCTCGCGAGACGAGTGGACGTACTAGGTCCCGCAACGGGTGACGATTCCGAATGCGAGAAAGACACGAATGTCGGTGGATCGTGTATCCTGTTGCCCGTCCCATAGTCATTGACAAAGTTCTCAATGTCCCGGTCAGCTTCAAATTGGTCGAGAAGGGTCCGAATGGCCTCGCATGACTATCGGAAGGTCGCATCAGATATGCTGCAGCTAAGCCAGAAGAGGAATACACACCACATCGTCTGAAACGCAGACCGTCGAGACAAGATTTGCGTACGTCCACAGCGTATCCTTCATGAACTCCATTCTCTGCTCTTCCATCGTTTGGCTCTCGTCGCAAAACTGCCTCCATTCCAACTCCCATGCGGCTGACATGTCTTTGAGTTTCTCTGTAAATGCCGCATAGTCCTTCCCGTTGGCTTGGACGGTCTGTTTCGCTCGGTTCAACTTCGCCTGTAATCGCTCGACGTCCTTGCCAGGGTTGACGTCTATTTGCTTCGCGTACGAATCAATGCGCACACAGTCACTTTGGTATTTTTCCCGAGCCTTTGCCACATACGACTCCTGCATTAGCTTCAACTTGAACCGCTTCTCCATGGGGATCTGAAAGTTCTTTCGGAGGTCGCTTTGCTGGCTCAGGAGATGGGTAGTAGACTTCCCAAGTTCAGATTGGATTTTGGTCGCCAGTTCGATGTGTGCTGCTGCCTGCTTCTCTGTCTCGAGTTTCAGAGTATCGAGGACGTTACGAAGGTCACTGCATTGCAAAGGAGTCAGAAGGAGGGTATGCTGATATCATAAAAGACGCACCCAATCTCGTCCCTGCCTATCACCCTTTTAGACAGTTCCATGAGACGGTTCCCATACTCTTCCTCGAGGGCCGACCTGAGAGAAAGTCAGCGAACGACTGCATGTCTCGACGAGCTTCCACACCTCTCCTTCCAGAAATTCTTCAACTCGTCTGTCGTACGCTCAGCTCCCCGCATTCGTGCACATAAGATATTAACACCCGCTTCATCTGGGCCCCAGAATGAATTGCAGAAATCCCTGGATGCACTCCCGTTGTAGATGTCGTCGCCTGGTGACCGAGCCATGGCGTATCTGGAGAGCGAGGTTGCGGAGGAGTGATTGCTGATCGTCATTCCAGTCGACAGAATGTGTTCGTGGTGGGAGAAAGGAATAAAGCCGTCGCTGACAGATCTGATCATCATCGAGGGCAGATACAGTGAGACATGGCTGTGTCGGGTACCTTCCGGGACGACCCTTGCTGAACGCCCTGGTCGTGCATTATGTGCTGCCTTTGCTCCGTCGAGTCCGACGTCTCTATGATGAGCAACGTCGTCGTACACGGCCTAATCCCCAGGTCGTCCTGCGTTGTAACTTCCCAAGCGCCTACACGTGATCCCGGATCATCTCAAGGATTTCACTGTCAAGTTCTGCTGATGGATCAGACGAGGCGAGATCTCAGGCGCTGGAGAAAATGACGACGAGATGCCAGGCCGAGCGCGGTCGTCGTCGTGGTTGACGGTAAAGAAGCCAATTACCGATTTCGGCGATTTAGAGTGCGGAATGACCGGTCCGAATTCGGCAGCCATATTTTATGAAAATAATTAATTATAATGAGGATAATCCGCCACATCGAGCGGGAGGGCGGCAGTATGGAAGAACGGCCAATTCGACACCGTGTATTAAAGCGTGATAAACAGAAACAGCGAACGAAACAAATTACACCGGGGACGGTACTGACTTTAGCTACATTAGCTGATCATCATGAGATGTCGTTTCATCTACATCACTCCGGACCCATACGCTCGACTGCATCCATTGATTGGAGATCATGGACACAGACTTCAATTTAATCTTCCTCCCACGCCGTGTGACGTTCTGCCAGATAGCATGAGGAACTGTAGGAAATTTAACAGAAAAAGAACCCACTTGGAACCACTTCAACCGTCAGGATACCCTTGCTGCGTAGCAAAGGAAGTTCTTCTTCAACTTGCTTCGCCCAATCGTGATGATTGTCAGGAAGATAATCACCGTCACACCAGTAAGATTCACATTGTTCATGCGAAGAGTTGTGGAGCTTTACTTCCACCTGTTGAAGCGCAGGAGTCTCGCACAAATAGGCATCAATGGCCTCCCTCCAAGGTTGTGCGACAAGGCCTTCGGATACCAACTCTATAATGAACGTGTGCAGATTTGCACAGGGGACCGGCGTGAAAAGCTGCCTGTCGAAGGAGGCTATGATGATATGAAAGAACTTTAGGCGCCTGCAGTCGCCGAGACGTAATGGCGATGCTCCTGGAGGAAGATCAGTTGCGTGTTCAATACAGAAAAAACACACTTGCCGTGATAATCGATCGCGCTCACATCGAGCGTAAAATGCTCAAGCGATTCTTTCAATTCATCGAGAGCTTTCTCGATATCAGGAAGTCTGGGATGAACTTCAGACACCTGTATCGATAACTTTCGGATATGACGCATGTCGAAGAAAATATTCGGCAAAAGAATATTTTTGAGAATGATATTTCCATCATCACCGGCTAAAGCCAGCGACTCCAGCACAGGCAGCGTCTCCCGAGACCGCCTCACAGGCGGACAGAGCGATATACTGACCCACTTCAGAGATAGATGTCTCAAAGAACTCGAAGACCCTCGACTGAGTATAAGTCGAGTGTCGCTGTCCGGGATGTTGTCCATTCCGTCGAGATGCAACGTCGTGAGGGCGGGCGATTGGAAGACTGAGAGGAGTGCGGAGCGGGAATCCTCTGGAAACAGCATCCAATCAGACAATGTATTTCTGTTAACCATTTTAATGCAAGCAAGGTTCGGAAGTTTGGATAATATCGGAGGGAATGAAGAATCCTGGCCCAGAAGTTGGACTCCTTCAACGTCCGAGCATATGCTTAACGTCCTGACGAAACGGGAGATGTCGGGATTGATACACAGTAAATTGGAGAGTTTATAGCACTGATATAACCTTCCGGGATGATATTCCCGGAACATATCCATTTCAGAAAAATGAACGAGGACGATTTCATGATAGATGTGCGGCAGAGTAGATGGCCAGAACGAATGCGACACGAGAGAGCATGTCCGTAATGTTGGGATATCTTCGTGTAGATATTCCAGGATATAATCAATGAGCTCCTGAGGGATATATGGATACGATTCCAGTGATAGGGAGTCCATAATACGAAGCAACAATCTGTCTTGCGACATCAACAGACATGTTCCAGCATATAGGATCAGGGAACGCACTGAGCACCCTGAGCGTACGAGGCCAATATGAGTGCAAGAAAGTTGATGATGGCGGTATAGAAGAAGGGGCGTCGTGGCTGTTGCCTTTTTCGGCGCCGAAAAGTCGAAACTCGAAAGTGATTAAGTAATTTGCTTTTCTCCCTTGAAACTAGTACTGCACGATCCATCCATTGTAGTGCCCAATAGGTATAGCAACGCCATACCTGATTCATGACAAGTCCATTGAAGCAAAGGCTGGCAAGGGCAAGCGAATCACCGCCGAATTCGTTACATGACAAGAAACATATTTTCGTCGATATTTACACAAACAACTCATTCTAAAGCTCTCGGTATACAGTAGCGCTCTGAAAGACAAGATGTGAGAAAATGTACCGGACTAGTCAGAACTTTGTCAACTAACGTTTAACGACCTCAACTTCCAGAATACCTCTACCTTTCAGCAAAGGCATGGTGTCCTCAACTTGACGCTTCCATTGCTCATGATCTGTTGGAAACTCACGGCCGTCGCATCCAAACCAATAGCATCCAACATGCGAACTGTCATGGAGCCTGACATGAACACGTTGCAGCGCAAGCAGCGCCTGTCTGTCCAAGTGATTATCAAACTCTGCCCAGGCAGACACAGAGCGGCGAGAGTCGCGCTGCCAATTGTGGCACAGTTGTTCTACCGTCAACGTCTGCAATGTAGGATTGAGGGCCATTGTAAGTAACCGACGGTCCAGCGAAGAGGCCATGATCATGAAAAAAGAGAAGAGATTTCTGTGCCCACTCAGATCTAAATGCGGAACTTTGTAAGGAAGCGTGTGAGATAATGCACTGGTCGAAGAAGACGGTGACCTACTCGTGGAGGCTTCAATATCCAGAGTCAAGCTCTCGAGTGTTCCCTGCATCGCGTTAAGCAGTCTCTGAATGAGCGGAGAGGCGGCATTATCGCTTAATTGGAGAGAGAGATGTCGAATGCCCCTAATATCGTACAGAGACTGTTTGAAAAACAGCCAAGAAATGTTATTGGATGTTCCACACCCGGCGATACAAAGAGACTCCAGTGCTGGTAGGCCATCAGGCGGAGGGCGAATCGGTGGGTACGGTCCCGGTGTCCAACCTGCTCCGTAATCACAGACGAGCGACAAATGCTTTAGTGCCGGGTTTGCTATAGCTGTGAATAGGTCCTCAAATTGTTCCGATGTTGCCAACTCAATGGCACAGAATTTGAACGTTTTGAGTGGTACAGAGCGAAGAGCTGTGAGGAAGGGTCTAAGGTTGACAGCTGGAATCGCGTCCCAGGATTCTTGGCTTTGGTGAGCGATGAATTCGATATGTGACAGATTGTGGAGAGATGAAATGATAGAAAAAGAAGCTATGTCCATGGATGCGTCTTCCATCATTGCCATCGAACGCATTCCGAACCTTGTGACCAACGGAGGGACATGAGGAGAATGTTCGAGTAACGCGGCAAGATTCCGGGTTTGGTACAGTTGCCCTGCATATCTTTCTCGAAATAGGTCTAATTCATCGACGTGAATGATAGTCACGCTTGAATAGATATGATAGCGACTACAGGGCAGGAAAGCACGGGAAACGAGGGAGCACATCCGTAAGGTGGGGACATCGTCGTGCAGGAAGTCGAGAATATAATCAATGAGCTCCTGGGGCACAGAAAGAGTGGAGCCGCTGGGTGCCCTTTTTTTGAACGTGGTCGTCATGGTTAGCATATACCTACAGCAAGAATCAGTGCTTTTCCGAAGAGGAAGAAATTTAGCGACACACGAAATAATACCAGTAAGCGATGTCCACCGAAGAGCTGTACAGATACCGCAAGGCAAGAATATTGAGTGCAGGAGGTAACGGAAATGAGATGATGGTAGTACGGAAGGAAGAGCGAAACGGCTATTTCTTTGATCTCCGCTTGCCGCCACCGCCACCGAACGCGACGACGCAATTCCTTCGCGTTCGCCTACCGTATTTCAAGTGCTATCACGTCTCTATAGTACTCGCTTCGCGTCTAGGACTCAAGACAGTCATTACTGGGATGCACTGCGAATTCACCAGGAATGTTGCATGGTGAGGTCGAAGAATAAACGGGCGCTGCCAGGCTGTTGGTGAGTCCTACCAGGTCCGACCATTTTGCTGCAGACTTTGCCTAAGTTATATATGCGCTGCACAGATGGACTCACTGGTTCATCATCGTGAGGCCCAATATATTCCCTTGGACGCTGACTGTATCATTGGCTGTACCGAAGAGCATCTTGGTACGACCTCACAGCTTGGAATGACCTCGTACGTGTATACGTGCACTAAGATTGTCAACAGAAAACTCATTTTTTGTACCTTTTTCAGAAGGAATTTATTCGATACCACGAGGGACGAGGATACGACGCGCTACACCGACATGTATATGATCCCCCGCTTGCGTTACAATTTTCATGCATTTATCTAGGGACCGCATGCCGGCCCTTCCTCCTGCGACAGGGATTGAAAGCCGAGCTTGATCCCGAGCCAGAGGGACATGAATGATCCTAATACTCTAATGGCAGAGCATTCGGTGCACTTGAATAAACCTCACTACCGGACCGAAGTCTAGTCGGGTGAACGAGATGAAGACGGTCGCGCCTCCACATTCTCAAAGGCTGGATTGTCTCCGATGGTATGGAACTTGTCGATGATTGTACAATGCCATGGTAGACATCGATAAAGCTGATAGGGTATTCTGATGGCTATCTTAGTCACGGTCGAAGACATCTCCGTTTTAATATTCAATGTGTTCTTCACTGCTTGTAGCAGTGGTACGTCTTCGTGTTGTCTCTGGTCTATGAGGATATCTCTGATTGAATTCGCAGGGTATCTTCACTGCTTGTGGCTCAGTCTCCAGGTTGTCTCTGTTCTAGCAGTGCGGGGCTATGCATAGATGTGGATGCGAACTTGCAGGTGATTTCCGCTGCGTCAGACCTGGATGTTTATCGAGTTGGCCCCTCGAGTATAGGAGCCATGTTCGACAATGCTTCCATGGGAGTATATATACCCCCGTGGAAGTATTGGACCTATTATCAACTCCTTCAACCTCTGCCATGATTTCTCTGATCTTTATCCTCATGTCTCTCTTGTCCCTGGCTTTCGCTGCACCTCAGGTGCCAAATTGTTTCCCGGCAATAGGATTCAACATGCCTGCGACACCGCCATCGACGACGGACAATTGGTGGTGCGACATGAGCACAGAATACGCGTTCGTTGGGTTCAGTTATGAGGTCACTGCTTGTACGTCGGCGTCTCTCGTTGACAAATGTGTTCTGCTAACAGTGCTTGCAGGCCAAGATTTCAACCAGCTCCAAACCGAGTTCACGGACATTCGGCAAAGGTTCAATGGTCGTTACGTCCGCCTCTATGGGGCTTGTGATAGGGCAGGCTTCTAGTACGAAAGATCTGCTTTTCTGTCTCACGTGTACTGATTTGACCTATAGCGACGATGTTATCAACGCAGCCTGGAATGCTGGTGTGGGCATCCATGCTCTCGTCTGGGTACGTATATTCCCCTACATGTAACTCACCCCGAATCTCATACATACCAATCAGTTTGGATTCGACGGCGGTAACATCTGGCAAACACGTCGGGACGCGCTCTTTGCAACACTACAGTCGAACCCCAAGGCCAAGTTTGTCACGCGAGTCGTGCAATTTGGCTCGGAGCCGCTTTATGATAACGTTCTGTCACCGGAGGATCTTACCGTTCAAATTGTGGCTGCCAAAGCAACGCTATCGAACTTGGGTATACCTGTTACCATTTCGGAGTTGGCGTAAGTTGCTTGACTTTCTCCCTACGGGCACCCTCTTATTAACGATGATGTATATTTAGGTATGGATATCAGGTCCGAGGCGGCGCGACAGATGTTCTTGGCGCCGTTGATCTGATTGACGCGCACATGTTGCCCTTCTTTTCCCAGCAAGCTTCGACTGGTACGTCTGACTGACGTCTTTTGATCCATATCTCATGCGTCATTATATAGCGAGCGCGTCCTGGCCTATTGTCCTGAACGACATGAACTGGTAAGCGTCACTTCGTAGGCTCTTGGCACAGATACTCAGGCTTTGTGATGATTAGGTTCATTGCGAATGGTCAAGGAAAGAAAATCTACCTATCCCAGGTAAGTCTCTATGTCGTGATACTCTTTCAGTCTTCCTGATCTGTTCACAGAACGGTTGGCCATCGGTCACATACCAAGGCGTACAGCCCAACAGCCCCAACGCAGCCGCTGATGTTCAGAATGAATCTGTCAGTTCTCTTCTCTTCAACGCGTCATGCACAAGCTGATATTGATGTATACGTCACAGGATTATTACAAACTTCTTGACTCGCAGTGCGGCTACTTCAAAACAGTCCCAGGCGGTGGTGTCGGATGGTTTGCGCACATCTATTCCGATGCACAGGAGCCAGGATATGGCATTTATAATGACGCCGGAAGCCTCAAGTTCCCCTTCAGTCCTATTACGTCTTGTTAGATTTTGTATTTGTGATTTGACATACCCGTTCTTGTTGTAGCAGTAGATCTTTTGTGTTTGTATTTTTATTTTTATTAAATTTCCCTTGGTCATACAACAATTTGAAGTTCGTTTCAGCGCGAATTATGCTCCATTATTACCAAGATGCAATCACAACAATGAGTTTGGAGCGCCTAGTAGCCAGTACTCCCCTTCGCATTGAAACAGTCTCAAATGGATGTGGTTTGTTGCTTGGATCTCACACACTCTTTGATATTCGAGCTCAAATTTTCACCAAGCGATGACTCCGGTCATTGGCTCTCGAGGTACTCTTCTTTCCAGTCGCCGCTTGTTAATGTCTTGTTATTATTTTAATTTCTCTCATCAGTTGTACGTATTCGTTGCTCATACCCACGGCTTTTAGTTAGAACTGTCATATAAAAGGACCGCACTCACGTAGTATGCACCATCTCTTTGCAACGGATATATAGTCCCTTTCTCTCTCGCTCATTTCCTTGTATGCCGACTGGAGAGATTACATATTTGGAAAATTTCGATCAGGATAGTATACAATCGTATGGCACTATCTTGAGGGACACCGGGAATGGCGTTGATTTACGAAGCATATATTACCCAAAGGGCGCATATTGTGATACAAGTACAATAACGATGATTTGGCATACACGATGTGAACAGACGATCGACATAAACTGTTTTCTGGCCTCTGGTCAGCTTAGATCTATCGGAAAAACATCACATCGTACCTCTAGATAATACTCTTCGGTATATCCTGCAATGGGCCTATCTCCTTCAAAACGTTGTCAGCCGTAATGATGGCGGGTAGTGTCAAGTCGTATAAAATACCACCAATGGCACATAGGAGAAGGATAATGGAACGAGGCAAGGAAAGCATAGCCAAACGTATGTTGCGCTGAATCCGCACAGACTCAGAGACATACGGCTCTGTATGTCGATCAGCATCCAGTGGTATAAAGAAGGGCTGAAACGGACCAGTGACTTTCAAACACCCATTCGAATCGCACAGGTCTGACAGAGCGTGGTAATAAATAAGTTGAAAGTTGATGCCTTCACAGATGACCCTCCCGGAAGGGCCAATGATCTGCATGTCCGTCCGTGAGTCTGGTGTTAAGCAACTCACGACGAAAATCACAAACCGAACAGCTCTCTAGACCGAGAGTCTCATGAACTTTTTCCATATCGAGATCTCCAGAGCTAGTCAGCGGGAAGTCAACCTCAAGGCATGGGTCCCGATTGCATGCGACGTAGCGCGGGCTGGTGTAAAACAATACGCGCAAGTGCCTACTTTGATAAGTGAGATGAAAGACCGTTTACTAAATCGACGTACCCAGGAGGTGGAGGGATGAAAACTTTACGCCGGGGTATAGGCGGGCGAGCCTTAGCCGCTGTTTCGGCGAGCTCTTGTGGACAGCGCACGAAAAGCCAGCATTCTTGTTTCATGATGGTCAAGACGGTTTTGGTGCCCATGGAACGGCAGTAGGAAATAAAAGTGTAAAGATAAGCAGAAAAGGAGAGACATAGCGCAGAGATGAACAAAGACCGCAGGACAGTGAACGAGAGTAGAGACATTAGGAACATGGTGTCGGGAACGCAGGGGAGGTAGTTGGGCATAGGAGATCTCTTTTCTGTTTATAAGGCGCAAGCAATATCCTAGTAGAGACAAGGCGTAACCAAGGGCGGCGTTGACAGCTCTCTGAGAAGTGAGTTTACAAAGGCACTCTACGAAAATACAAGGCTAATAAATTAATCAAGATTGTTGTAGCCTGACAGACCGGCAGCAGATGGAAGGTTCGCCAGAAAGAAGGTGAATACTAAAAAGAGAATAAGACGTGTGCTGTCGTTGAGAGGGACGTTGTTGAGGCATAATACAAGAACTGGAAAGGTTGAAGAAAACTCGCGCGCCGATGGCACGTGGTGTCCTGCTACGGTCCGAGTTCCGAAGATTTTAGACCGGTGATTTTGGCCGACAATTGGCCGAACCCCATTTGCCTTTGGTCATTCAAATTCTTGAGCTGTCGTTGCTTTCTTGACTGTCTATAGAACGACTTTAGTAACATATGGCACAGTCGGCTTGGTATACACACTCGGTGCGTCTTTCCATCTGTTGCCTTTCAGTTTGTTGATATTCTTTTTTGTTACATAGGCGAGCAACAGATGAGTCAACACAACACACACCAAAGAAAATGAACGACGACGCCTGGGCATAATACGTTCTTCCCAGCCGCACCAGCGTAGTCCTCCTGTCATATGTTCGGGATGACACTGGGGGGCCAATGTTTCTTTGTTTCGTGGAACGACTGCGATTGCAAAGTCGTAAAGGCGCTTCTGAATTGGAGCTCGGTACTAGGTAGCGAAGTTCAACTCGATGGAAAAAATGCGGAGCATCAGAGTCACGGTGCACCTAGGAGCTCCTCTTCGTTGATTCTGTCTAACGGGAAGAAGAAAGGTCATTTAGTCATTTTCGTTGGCACAAACCTGTTACCTGGAGACGAAATGTTTCGAAAGCAGAGAGATCTGCGACGCGTCGATGGCTCACCGTAACCTAGGATGACTATAACGGCAATGATCCCAGGGATTACTAGAGAGGGGCGAAGCTTTACTGTCCATTATATCGACGCAGTCCGCAAGACAATCGACAGTGGATCCTTTTCAGTGATGATGCTAGAATTTTTTCGCTTACAAAATGCATGGTGTTTTTGTATATCTTATAATCGGAACAATAGCCCAAGCGCGCGCTTTCCCCAGAACAGATATGTGACCGTCGAAGTCTTCTTTCGTAACGCTAAAGAGCTCGTGTCCACCCTTAGCGCTTGCTCCCACGTTCCGTCGTTACTTGCTCTGTTCATCGCATCGTCATCGCCCGCTCCATTTCTGCAATGACTGAACCTTCGCTCGCACCCACCCCCAAAGCTGATCGCGACCACTACCACCATGTCATACCTAGATTCATCCTGCGCAGATTCCAAGTGGGAGGTCAAATGTAAATTGACTCTTTTGCCTAGTGCAGTGCCTCATCTCATTACCATCGTATCTTAGGTCGAAAAAGGAGCGACAGAAGGCCTTCAAACGCACAGGCAGGGAGCCAGGAGAAGTGCTTATCTATGACCTTACCGCCCGAACCATTCAAACCCGTCCAATCGCCACTGTGTATGGGGTGACGAATCTCTACAAGGACGTTCGCTACCCCTTCAACGTTGATCATCTGGAAGAAAAACTCTCCCGACTTGAGAGTAATGCCGCAGATGTCACCCTACAGATGCACGAAGCCGCTGACAAAGGCGGCTCGTTTGTTATCACACGGCAAAAACTAGGCGACTTGCGCCAGTTCCTCTTCCTCGTGCACTACCGCACCGTAGCGCTCTCCGTTTCCGACGCCAACTCCGATCATCCAGGGAATGCCCTCGTCGCTGAGCAGCTAAAACGCTTTGGAGAGAGTCTGGCCCTGAGTACGAGCTCCCAGATATGGCTCCATTTCCTGCATTATTTCCTTGATGTGCCCATAACATACGATGGGGCTTCCTTCATAAACAGGCTGGACCTGGCAAATTATACGGACACGGAGTTATCGCCACGCAATGTGGACATACCGCACATCCCTGCGGCAATCTATCAGCGACAGGCAGGTATGTTCTACCTGGCTGTATGCCGGCCTGCGGACGATGAGGAGTTCGTCCTAACGAATAACGGACTCGGGTTATGGGAAGGCTTATCAGAACAATGCCATCTCCACCGCGTGTTCGTTGTTGGACCTCGCTTGGCTATCATCCTACGCAATAATGTGGTTGATTCCCAAGCAAGTCCACGGCTGAAAAGCATTCTCGCTGATATACCACTACCACGCCCGACCTGCTTGTATGGCGCCACTTCAGACACTCCACCCTGGCAGGACGACGATATCACCAGTGCTGATCAGTACCGGATGTCAGAGCAGGCCCAGATAGATGAGTTTACCTTCCATATAACGAAGTTAACGTCGCAGCAGACATTTGACGTCAACTCCTTTTTGCTTCGCAATGAACACGACGACGGGTCTATCACCTTTACATCCAAGGAATTCATGATGAAGACCCTGGAGCATTATATTGACGCAGCTTCTATACTTGAAGACCCGTACAAAAGTCGTTACAACTCCGCCCTCTCTCAGCTACGATCTGAGCTGCACCGACCACCCTCTCCCTCATCACAGACTGAAGGGGGCTTCCGGAAAGGCGAAACAGGCCCTGAAGCAGGGTTCTCGCCATCTGCAGAAGTTACATCTTCGCACAGCGCTGCCACTGCGGCCGGTCCCCACGCTTCACCTCCCCGATCAAAACGTTCCAAAAAGTCTAATCCGCGCATTGTCCAGCTCGCGAGGTCGGGGGCTGAGACTCTAACGATGCCAGTCCCGCATCCCTCTGGGTCGTCGCGAGTGTCGGTGTCCGAGGACAGGAATGGTTCAGTGACTCGCCCCGTTGCTGAATTGAATGCTACTCAATATAGTGATCAGTACACAGAGGCATTAGATGAATTGATGATAAAGATCATCACCAGACAGATTTCATTTTTCTCACCGTATGAACAAGCATACAGGCTCTACAATCTGTTCACTGCGGTCCAGCCTCCTGCGATGCATCCTTTTGCCAAAGACTGTGATCGTATGCTTTCCGAAATCACATCATGTTTTCAACAGCTTTTGAAACCTCCAAATCGAGGCGTTAGACCACGACCTAATGCTTCGAGCCCTGTCCCACAACCAAGAGCAGACCCGGAACGCTGGGCTCTTCTGCTCGTACTCTTGGAAATGCTTGGTTTTGGGAATGCTAAGAATCCTAGGAATTCATGGGAAGAGATGTGCAGGGGAGTTGTAGCGGTGGGGCTGTCAACTTGGATGGTGAAGAACCGGCCTGATGTGCTGACTGCCCTTCATTTCGCATAAGTTTTTTTTTCACCGCGCGAAGAGAAACGTGCTATGATGTTTACTGGCGACACATATAAAAACACTTACCTTATGTCGTTTGTCTCGTTTGTTGACACTGATATCCAACTGATATATTTGCGATATACGATAGGCTTTACCGCGACCGTCACGGCATTGATGCCGTGATGCCGTGGAATCGGCAATGTTAACGGCGATAGGTTTCCCACTCCGCCTCGTCCGATTTGCGTCCGATCGTCCCAAGTTAAGGTTTCTATCTTATCCTTCATTTTCGTTTTCTCTCAGTTATCCTTTAGTAAATCTACGTTGGAAAATCCACGAGGAATCTGTTATATAGAATGGTAGCCAAGCGCATATATCAGGCAGGCTTATCATGTATAACATCTCAGTAATCTTCCAAGCAAGTCCCCAGTGAGTTTTTTCATTAATTCATTTGATGGTGCTGACCGTTGCCTATTTCAGTACCATCGGCATCGATCTCCCATAGACTTCAATGCGTCGTCTAGAGCCATCGGTTATCTCTCTGTGTGCCGCATGGTCTTGTAAGTAACTTTAGGGTGCGCGTGCTTACCCTCTTGACCCATTTAAGATTTGACACTACTAATAGAATCGTTGGGAACTACTACCGTTCCCCGGATGAGACTTTGGTTCATCCGGAGTACCAATAATAGAACACTGTCCTGGATCTGTCGCTTTTAGCTTCATCAAGAAACCCGACTCCGCAGCTTGGTCGGACCTGGTCCCTTGTTCCTAGACTCATCCACTCCTCGTCAATGTATCTGGCCTTTCTCTAGGCCTTTGCAAGTCTATGTCCCTTTCCAACAGCTTGGTTATCACTTGGTTCATCGGGGGCTTGCTTGCCATCGGTCCCGCCGCAAGATGGCGTGTCACGTTGGCCTACAAATTTCTAACGTACAGTTTATCGGCCGGTGAGTATGCCTATGTATGGCGTATACTGCAACCTGACCAGATTATTTCCCAGAATAACCTGGATTCTGGCATTGATCAAGGAACGTCTTGAGATTCTGTTGAGAAAGCAGGTGGAACATTGATGGACTCCTCCCGGTGTTTGGTACCTACGTATTGCGACAGATATCCATATTCGCACGTCAAGCTCGCCGTTTTGTGCAGGGGAACCACTCTCCGTAACAGTCCTCCTAGACGGCTCTACGATGAGAATATCGAAACCGCTTGGACCTTATTGTCTTCAAGTGAAAGATCCGTTACTATCACTTAGAAACTCACTCATTTCTGGTTAGAAACCTGTCAAGGCTCAACATGGCATCATTTTTACCTCACATCATGCTCGCCGCGAACCATTTATTACGTCCATCTCCGCGACATCTTCGTGTTCCCATATAGAAATGTGAAGCTTCTGCAAGTCCATACAAGGCCCCGAAAATTTGCCGTTCGTTGTTTGAATCCAAAGGGTCATCGTTTCATTCCCATACATGCCCCGAAGGCCTTATCATACAAGACCCCCTTCTTATCTGTCCACATGCTAGCTGTGATGCGTTTCTCCACTTATAAAAGCTTCGGTTGCACCCCGTTGTTGGGTTGGATCTTTTGCCTGAACCCAGTCTTTCCCAATGGCTATACTTCCGACCCTTCGCAAGGAAAAGGAAGCTTCTTTGGACGAGAAGAAGTCAAACGATAGCGTCAAAGTTGTTTCGTCTATTGGTGATGAGAGGGGTCCCGTCGAACCCCTCGACGAGAAGCGGTTATCGTCGCTTGATATCTCTGACATCGGAGACGTCTATGCTGATGGTCCACGGCTTATCGATCTGGGCGCAGATGGCAAGGAAAGGCCTATCCGTATGTTTCTTTTCCTACGTTGTGCAAACAATCCTTTCATTTACTGTCACAGAAACTGACTCGGACTATGCCCTCCGTCTGCTCTCCCTAGAGGATGATCCGACGTTACCAATCTTCACGTTCAGAATGTGGTTCCTCTCCCTTGGCCTGTCGTGTTTCGGTGCCGTCTTGGGACAGATCTTCGTGCGTTTCCAGTGTTTATCAGCGTGCTAAACTTTGAGCTGATCACTTATTGTAGTATTTCCGTCCCCAAACGATAGCCGTGAGCTCACTGTTCCTGCAAATCATCTCGTTTATTCTTGGTCGGGTCAGTTGGATCTATGCTCAACCCTCGCCATTCTTTTCGCTGATAACCTGCCCTTCTAGTTTATGGAACAGATAATTCCTGGGCCAGGAACTACTTTCTGGCGTTTTGGCACCCTTCCGAATAATTGGTTCTGGCGGTTCCTGAATCCCGGCCAATTCAGTACGTCGCTCCTTCCTGATGTTCACTCATTCGCTTTTTGATTTCACGATACAACAGACCTAAAGGAACATGTCGCGATTACCATTATGTCCTCAACAGCCTCTGATAGCGCTTTGGCTATCAGCATCTTCGCTGCACAGGATCTGTACTACAACGTCCGGCCCAATGCTGCCGTAGGGATCTTTACTCTTATTGGTTCCCAGCTCATCGGATACGGCATGGCGGGGATTATGCGCATGTTTCTTGTGTATCCCACATTTGCGATCTATCCCATGGTCATTCCGACTGCTCAGCTGTTCGATGTGCTTCATCGTGGGCAAGAGGCTGTGATGCAGAAGAAGAGACTGCGGTTCTTCTGGCTTGTGTTCTTCGGGATCTTTGTGTGGGAGTGGTTCCCTGAGTATATTGCTCCGTGGGTTTTGTTTTGTTTAAGTGCTTTTCCATCAGAGTTAATCATTGCTCTAGAACACTAACCGGCGTATCGATCTTCTGTCTCGCCATACAAGATAGTGCATGGGTTACCCGTATATTCGGAGGCGCTGCAGGTAACGAGGGTCTCGGGGCTTTCTCGTTGTGCTTTGACTGGGTGTACGTTGGATCGGGTGGAGGTGCCATCGGGTCGCTCTTCACGCCCTTGTCTACACAGCTCTCACTGTACGCGGGATGTGCAGTCTGTATGATCGCATTCTGCGCCTGTTATGCTGCCAATACGTGGAACGCGCAGAACTTCCCGTTCTTAACGCAATTACTCTTCTTAGAGAACGGTAAGTTTTCGTGTCATTCTCCGTTAACGGTTCGCCAGAAGTTTTATCCATCATCTAGGAACTGAATATGACCAGTTGTCTATTCTCAATGCCGATTTTACGCTCAATGAGGAGAAGCTCCAGGCTGTTGGACTTCCGTGGTTTGCAGCATCTCAACTTCTATACAAAGTTAGCCGGACGATGTATATCGGAGGTCAGTGTAACCGCCATTTAGGCGTAGGTAAATCGTGCTAACAAATCTACGACCCAAACAGCTGCCGTCACTCATTTCCTCCTGTGGCATTTCAAGACCCTCTACAAGATCATACAAGATTCTGCTGTTAGTCTTCTCTGTCTTGAGGTCATTCCTTCTCGTGTTTATGTAAGAGACAGACCAAAGAATGTGATGATCCGCATTATCGCAAGATGAAGATCTACAAAGAAATGTCGAACTGGTGGTATCTAGCGATCTTCGTGGCGTGTTTTGGCATGGCTATTGGCACGACTTATGGTGCTGATTCTGGTTTGCCGTGGTGGGGTACGGTCGTGGCATTGATTTTTGGATGGATTTTCGTGCCTGTTATCGGGACGGTGAGTCTAGCCTCCTTTCCCTGCGTGTTTGAGTTAATGTTGTGGGCGTAGTTGTACTGCACCGTTGGGTATGCGCCTTCTATTGAGAACATGGTGCAGATGCTCGGGGAGCTATCATTCCCGGAAAACCTGTGGCCAACATGTATTTCACTTTGTAAGTGTCTGGCACTCCTTCCGAGTTTATCTCTCTTACGAAGCGTCTCTTCAGATACGGATATAATTCCGTCACTCAGGCGAACAACTTGATGAGAGATTTGAAACTGGTAACACCACTATTTCTTCTTGGCTACCTCATGGAAGCCGATCTTTTGCACCAAGGGCCAATACACGAAGCTCCCTCCCCGCGTCACATTCGCAGTGCAAACAATTGGCAGCGTTATTGGGGGTCTGCTCAACTTTGTCATCATGAGAACCGTGATATCGTCGCATAGGGAGATTTTGAAGGACGTCCAGGGCTCCAATATCTGGTCAGGCCAACAGGTATTCTTACGCTGCATCGATACTTCTTTTACCGAACTAAAAGACTCATGATAGGTTCAATCATATAACAGTGACGCCATTGCATGGGGTGCCCTAGGTAAACCTCTGTACGCGACAGGAACGAGATACGGGGTGAGCTCTTCATTCTCCTGCGCTATATATCAATCACTGATATCGTTCTCCAAAGTTCGTGCCGTACGTGCTCCTTGCCGGCCTCGGATTTCCCATCCCGTTCTGGCTACTGCACAAGAAGTATCCCAAGTTTGGATTCGACAAAGTCTTCACGCCTATACTTGTCGCCGAGTTGGGATACCTGAGTGTAGGCATCAACTCGAGCGTCTTTACCTCCTTCGTTCTCGCTGTATTTTCTCAATATTATTTGAGGAAGTATCATGCG
This sequence comes from Armillaria solidipes, assembly GCA_022818035.1. Lineage (NCBI taxonomy): Eukaryota > Fungi > Basidiomycota > Agaricomycetes > Agaricales > Physalacriaceae > Armillaria > Armillaria solidipes. The sequence goes on from JAIWYQ010000024.1 coordinate 511,292, forward strand.
ACGTGGTTCAGGAAGTATAAGTACGTTTTTTTGATGTCGGGTTTGAGATACTACTAATGTAAACATCGCGACAGCTTCCTGATGAGTGCTGCGCTAGACGGAGGAACAGCTATTATGATATTTGTATGGACCTTTGCCGTTGGTGGGGCTGGTGGAAAGACGGTGGCTTTCCCGACGTGGGCTTTGGTATGTTTCCTTTTCTTCTTCCAAGTGTGCCAATTACTGACTCTCTATAATTATAGAATCCTACTGGAAACCCGGATCACTGTAAACGTCTGACTGATTGAAATGTAACTTTTCTTTCCTTAGATGTAAATGATAATGACATTACATGCTGGATGCATATTTTCCAATTTTGATTTCCATGGAGACTAAAGCGTTGCCAGTCAGTTCGAGAGGTCTCATCATTTGTTTTCGATCCAATTATGCTCACTATCTTGTAACTAATAGCGGTCCATTGAAACGATGTCCAAGAATGAAAGAAGTCTGTCCGAATTCATAAGAATCCAAATTGTCGGCAACTTCATGATCACGCCGACTTTGTCCCATTATAAATGAACTCGTTGATCGCAAGACTCATCGTCAAACCGAAATTGCCCTGCGAAAACGATGAGCTTCATGATTCCATCTCTAGGAACGAAACTCACCGATCCCATAAGCCATTCCTCCAGGACGAGCAGATACACCGTCGCATTGGTGGCATTTGCTCCTCCGCCCCATCCAGGACTGGGTGCCTTAGAAAAGTCTGGCATCGTCAGGTTAGCTGGGGCCTCGTGGGTCGCGTACGGTACCGCTGCAATTCCATCATGAGACCATTTCCAAATTGACACGTCTCGAGCTTACCCGGATAATTAGGATAATCGAACCTTCCAAAGTAATGTCCGCTCGACCACTCGGTGGTGGAGTAAAGTGACGAGGGGAGTTTTGTAAAGAGAAAGACGGTGTAGTTGTACGTGGATACGCCATAATCCGCCATCGGGTCATAGCTGAAGGCAAAGGATTCGCCGGGCATGATAACAGTTCCGTTGGCTGGCGCAGTGATTATACCCCCATCTGCGGAGACAAGGACTGCAATGAAGGCCAAGAAAATGGCTCGGAGGGTGAACGAAAACATCGCGGTTTTTCTTTCTGCTGAAAGATGGGTAGATATTTCGAGCGTGTAGTTTTTATAGACGATGTCGCGTGGAACTTAGTCGGGAATCTGAGAGCCACTGTATGTTTGATTGGCGGCTTGAGCGAAAGGATGAAGTAGCCTTGCTACCCAAGACTGGTGCAGAACTAGATTCTTATAGGCACACATGAAACAGGAGCAATGTCCATTCCTCCCGTTGGGAAGACGGTCAATTGTAACCATGCGTAAGAAGCCCTGCGAACCTCCGAGTTTATTCAGCGCTTGCGACAACTTGGAGCGTCACCGGGTAGCGCCGAGAGTAAATATGACAGGCTGAAGAGGATAGTGCGGCCTAGATGGGCCATAAGTAAGCATGTAGCTTTGTAGCGCTCAGCTCTGACCACGGGCCGCTGTGCAGTTAAAATGAGCCACTTACCCACATACCGTAAAATAGCGATAAACAAGAATACTTTTTATGGTCTCGACCATTCAGTAAGGTATATCCTAGTCCAACGGAACCGGTGAGCAAGTGCAACTGTCTGCATAGTACATACAGCATGACAGCCAGGGTCATTATCTGGTCCATGGATGATGAAAGATGGCTCGGACCTCATCATGACCCGGGTGTTGGTGACTTCGAGCGCACAAAAGAACCTCCGAGTTCGCCAGAAGAGCTCTAAGTCACACCATCGTTTATGACGAAGTGAAAACCGGTTTCTTCTCTCGCGCAAAACACATACAATTGTCAAGCTCTATGCAAACAGCCTCTGTAAACAAAGAGCCTATATGCATCTTCAAAATGCTAGCGACTGGGAAGAATATTAATAAACGACTTGGGCAGATCAGATGACCGACATGTTGGGCGCCCCGGGTCTGTCGCGCCTTAGATGGTTTTCAAGCCCTTCTGTTGTGGAACGAGCTTTCCACGCAAATTCTTCTAGATGACTCTCACCTGATCACGCTTCAGGTGAGGGTGTCCAGACTCAAGGTGGTGCCGAAATGAAGAGGGGTACAGTCTCCCCCCTGTTAGAACCCTGTTAGAACTGAAGAAACTGAAAGAGCCGAGAAAAATTGTCCTGTATTAGAGTGTATTACAGCTCCTTTCGCATACGCTTCCTGCTTCGGTTGGCGGGTGAATCTGAAACTCCAAAGGCTACGCCACACTCATTCAAGTAGGCCATCCGGAGCATATCAAACTTTGCGATCTCGTTGAAGAGCACATCCCGGCGCCCTCCAACGAATTTGCGTACCGCCCGATCATAAGAAATGATGTGCCCGTGAAAAGACTCCTTGCGATAGAAGAACAGGTTTTGAATATGGCGGTAATATGCTTGGAGCTCCGCCTCCCGTCCAGGAAATGCGAAGAGGACAGCTGCTTTGTATATGTCAAAAGCTGACAACCAGCTCCCGGCGTTGCACACCTGGCGCTCAAGGTCGATGTCGTACCCGTAGATGCGGTCAAAGTCGACATAAACATCCCGGAGGACGTTTTTCCACTGATCATAGGGGAATGTGGGGGCACCAAAGGAGAGACTAAGGCTGCGAAGCACCTCGGTGAGGTCACTGGTGTAGATGTCGATGTAGTCACGAATTTTGCGGTGGAGGGGCGTTACAGTGCTTTCGTCGGAATTTTGAGCAAACGGAAAGGCAGCCTTGGGCCGTTGCTTCTCCTTTTCCTCGTCGAGAGCAAAGATTTCTTCAATATAGGGTACGATGAGTAACCCGTCTGGGTCTTCAACTCCTTGTTCCCGACATGCAGCTGCAGAGATCCTCGCAATGTTTGCGATGGTGGAGGCTCGGCCACGATGCCGCCGTTTGTAGTCGCTGATGAGTCCTCGTAAGAGAACAGCTGTGTCGGGATGAAGGTGAGAGGGAGCCGTAAGGTTTGAGGATGAGGCCATACTGAACGAAGATATTAGCTGCTAGACAGAGACACGCAGACTCGGAGTCAACAACTCACCTGGAGATGGCTTGAGGGAAGTATGAGACAACAGATAGGGGTGCCGTTGTACCGCTGTTTCCGTTTGTCCAACATTTGTCGTCATGCCGATCGTCCCTCCACTTCAGTCCAAGTCTGCATCGGGAAAAGACAGTAGTGAGGTTTGATTAATATTTGAATCCTGGAGCCAAAAAGGCGTGCTCATGGAATCAACCATCATGCATCACGTCGTGTGCAATTAAGGCCGACATGGTTCTGGACCAAAAGTATCGAGTCTGTTGGAAGGTGGCCTTTTGGGACAACGGTCAACTTCAGAATGATTCATGATTCGGCGATTATCGAAGGTGCACGTTTTCTCCAAGAAAGCAAAGCAAGCTAGCCGTGTTCACTGACGGCCTTTCACGCTCAAAGATATGCATAGCTTGGAGTATTCAAGTACATAGCTGATGGCTTGCAGCAAGCGCGACGTAAGCGTCTGACTGATGGTAGCTCGGAGGGAAGGTGGATATATGCGTGCTCGCCGCTGCGTCGGAATTTAAAATATCTTTTGCCTCCTACTCCCATGTTGATTTTGTGCCTTCAAAATTCATACGTGCTATCGCCGATACAAGAATGCTGTCTGTCTGAGCAGTGAGTACGTATTTCTCGTTCCTCAAGTAAAATTCTCATTGTAAAACGTTCGCGCTTAGGAATGCGGCTGCAACTACGCCAGTTCCACAATGTTCTTTAGCCTCTTTCAATGAATGATTACTATTTCTTCAAAATATCTGTCCTTTGACAAACGCTGTCGCTTCTGGGGAGCTGTCGGCTACGCAGGTGCAGTGCGGGCGCGGGCCTTGTGGGCAGCCATACCAATCAAAGCTGCGAGTGTAAATGAGAAAATATAGGATTCTGTTACTATTTACGTGCTATCTGGCCCACAGTTATTCAGATATCTCGCGTCCAGACAATTATGTCAGTATTATACTGTCCGACGACGCGTCCAACAATGTTCGCCGTCTTGGTCTGCAGTAGACTTGGCTTTGGGAGAGGGTACTATGCGTTTTCATTATCGGGAGAAGTTTGGTGAGGCCCGTGATGTATTGACACAGGGCGACCTATGCTAAGCGAGTCTAATGAGTTACAGAATAGGCCATCCTCACTATTGGGGCGACAAATTATCGTAACCTTCACCTACAAGGATTGACGCGACGAGGACGAAAGAGTTGAAAGAACGAACCTGGAAGGATGTATGGATAGCAAACAAAGAGAAAGAGGATGAAGGTCAGCTCGACGAATACATTGCCGCGTGACTGGCTCGCCGTCAACGAATTCAAGGTGTGCTTGACCACTGTGGAAGAACGTCTTAGACTGAATCTGCTCGATTCACGACGACGCTAGGACACCAACGGTCCCGAATCCCACGCAGAATTCAATAATATAGCGCCTATCCAAATCTCATGCTCAATCTTTCAAGGTTAGTTTCGGAACTTTGTTGCGACACCAATCGTCATCTTTTCCTCCTCTGTCAACAGACCCCCGAAACACTTTGAATGCCAACTACCTTGTCATTTAGGAGGATGCAATATATCTTTGCAAAATATCATATTTCGATGCTCCATGATTGAGACAGAGGTGGCGAGCAGGAGAAACCCGCTTTCGCTTGCTGTCCGTCTCCCTCGGAATACCCCAATACCCAAATTTTACTGTCACTGCAATATCGTGATCTGTAGCGGTCGATGGAAAGGTCGTGGTCAGGACGATAGGCATGAATCTGGCATTGGCAAAGACGCCTCACACAATACTCAGGCTGGGAAACAAGGAGTTTACTCTGACAGCGCTCCAGAATCTATGGATGTTGGCATGGATGCGGTTTTCTCAAGGCGCCATGGCATGCGACAGCTTGGGGATTCGATAATTCCACTTTTGAATTTAGACTTTGTCGTTCGAACCTCATCGCGATTACAAGACATATCGGGGACGGAGTAATATTGATCCTTGCCCCGATCTTCTAGATCTCACTCGATCCATTCAAGATAGATAACCGGACAAGCAGGCATAACCTAGCGTGCTCCCTATTATCATTCTAAGACAAACTAATTTGTGGGCAGACTACTAGAAAGTACAGCCCCGGTCATTGTACGGGCCAAGCCCAGGATGATGACGAGATAATCATCCGCCAGAAATATCCTCTCCGACTCGGACGGACTACGGAATGATAAAAGGAATCAAATGATATTTGCAATCGAACCCATTAGGGAGATCTTAGGAGGTACCCTTTCTACTACGGACGTCAAGTTCGAATACGGCCTGACGCGAGGAAACAGAGCTGTCACTCTGTTTCGCCTGAGGTCTGTACCTAGATGATGTGCTGACGTTTATTGGACAAAGGTAGGCTAAATCTTGAAGGGCCGTGTTGGTTTCTCATCCCTGCTATTCTAAAGGAACTGCATCCCCGAACCCGAGTCTGAATTGCTAGTGCTAGCATGACCCCCATCAACAGCTAAGGGATGATTGTGGTGTCGTTCGAGACATTCGCGGCTTCTACTTCAACGTTCTAGCACCTTGTTTCTCAGTATTGAATGAAAGCAGAAGAGCAATATTGCCGAATCGGAGTGACAGTTAGGGACCCTGAATCCTCAAAACAAATATTTGCACGTGTCGGCCACCCGCTCTCTCTCATAATGTCTTGGTCACTAGTGCGGGCTCCTCTTTCCCTGTCTTTCATGCTTGTTCACTCTGCTGCAGTGGGATATCCAGGTCGTAGGCGTTTCTGTTGAATCTTTGGATTCCTTTTACTCAATAATTGTCTAGGCAATGACCGTCAATCCTGTAACACATAACGAAGACCAGCTCGAGCCGGCCTCATGTTCGCTGGCCCGAATCCCCACTGAACTCCTCGCAATCATCGTTGGCTATCTCGTGAAAAAGGACTTATTCTCTGTCGCTCTCGTCTGTCGAAGGCTCAACGAGATAGCGACCACTGTCTGGTTCGGGACTCAGAGACAGTACCAAAAAACATACGGTGCCTTCAGCACCTCCCACGCTGGTCATGCCCTCCCTTACTCATCTTTCAAAGATCTCCGGCTCTGTCTTGTCACGAAACCTGCTATTCCCAACATAAAGCTTTCTTTAAGCAAAGATTTTGCCCCAGACTTCCGCGAGTTCCTGCGCTATTTCGACACTCTTCCTCGCGATAAAACACCTCCCAATGTCCAGATCGATCTACACCATACAGTGTGGGCTCGTTCACATGTCCGTGACGCCGACGAGTACGACGCAGAGAGGCTCAACGCATTTTTCACTCGCATCGCCGAATTGAACTGCGTTACCGCCCTCCATACATGCACAGAGAGCGAACCATGGTTGGATGTCAAGGGGGAGGACGGCCTTCCCGTCTTCTCTCCTCCCACACTTACCACCCTTACTGAGGAATACCTCAAGCCTCTCTCCGAATCCTACTCCGACTGGCTCATCCGCTCAGCCAACGCGTCGCCTGTCAACAAACTCGTCATCGCATACCCAGATGGGTCAATTCTCCTTCGATTACATCTTCCCAAACTCCGTGATACCTTGTTCAACGGCGGGAAGATATCGACGCATCATCTGTCCCTATTCCTCGACCAGGAGGCACATTCCCGTCTCGAGGAGTTGATATTCGCTCCGAATACCAGCTTGTATCATGAAATGCCGGATGTGGGCCACCCGACGTGTCATACTGCCATGCAGCTTCGCCCTGGTGCGCTCCCCCGCCTCACCTCCATCGCTGCAGACACAGACGTCCTGGCACTCCTCCTTTCGGCCCCTCTCGCCTTCACAGGCTTGCAGCGCGTGGACGTCCGGCTGCCGTATTATCGGGGACCTAGCATAGGGCGGAATCTACGCAGGATATTCTCATGGGTATCGGAGATTCCTACTGTACTGCATATGACGCTGCCCCTGGAAGACCTGGCTTACAATGATTGGGAGTACCTGTCATTGGAATCAGATGAGGACCCGATTGTCTTGCCGCATGTGAAGAAGTTGGTGTGTGGTGGGTATCCGCGGTATGACTGGTCGATCCGTCTTGACCAGATTGTGGTGTTTTTCCCCGGAGTGGAGGAGTTTGTTATGGATAGAGCGAGTTGGAAGGAGCCGCGTCGGTTAGATTGTGTGGAGCAAATGAGGGAGCAGTGGCCCTCGCTGAAACGTGTGGTTATTGACGGTGTACGTTACACGAATGGGGAGTAAGGTTGGAATGTTAGTGTTAAGCCATTTCTATCTGGGTCTGTCCCACTCGTCTATGCTATGCTTACTTATTTTGCGGCTGATTTTGGCTCGTTTTTTATAGTTAACGAAATGTACATTAGATATGTTCTAAATCAATCTTATCCCTGCTCTTCAGACTAAGGTGGTACAATTCTCTATCACACCTCAGACAGACTGTTATTGACATCGTAAGCAAGTCGACCGCCAAAACACAAATAATAACCATCTTTCCAAGGATTCTTCTCATTCAGAGTTGTGTATTGGAACATTGGGACGGGTCTTTTACTTATATTACCCGAAGTCAAGAAGTTTACGTTTTGCCCCTTCGCCAGCGCTTATCAGTCAGACATGCTTCGAGTCTTGTGATGAGAGAATCATGGTTTACCCACAGTATCCATCGATAATCTTCAACGATACCATCATACAATGTCCAAGGTGAACTTACAACTTCGCGATGCCGTTCTCCAAGCTGCTCAGCGACGCTCTGAAGGGCAGAGTCCAGCTTCATCTCCCGTTACCAGAGACGATCCAAGTTTCACAGACTTTGATAAGGGGTACCAGATGCGCACTGAGCTCCGTCGGATGATAGACGTTGGGATCCTTGGGATGGTTAATGATCACGAGGCTTCAAAGGAAGGTGTCGTCAGTTTGAAGGTGATCACGATCGACATACCTGCAATCGGCCGTGCTGAAAACTCTTCCAAGACTCTCCTTAGGCTGGCTAACAAAATTATTGACAATCCAGACAAAGAGAAATATCAGCGATTCAAGATTAATAACCCTACGATTAAGAAAGATATTATGCAGCCAAAGGGTGTACTTGAGTTCGCCATCAAGGTCTGTGTTTCGTCTATCGCATGCGAACAGCCTGGGGTTGACTGGTTTGTAGATGGGATTTCGACAGCAGGTGCGTTTTATATTTGCGGTCACTCCGATCTGATCTGATACCGCACAGAAAGTCATTGATCTGGAAACATATCGGGTGTTCATACCCAGATATCGTGATGACCTCGTCCTATGCGCAAGTCTGCTTAAGAAAGCAATAGATAGAGAGCATCTCAGGTTAGATGAAGGGCTGAAATTAGCCAGAGAAAATGAAGAGAAGGAGGAACAACGGGCAACTGTGCGTATACTATCTTCTTCATTTTCAATAAATTTAACTTCATCTCTAGGCAATGAAGCGGTTTGTCGACGATAGGAAGAAAAGGGAAGAGAATGACACGCGTGAGAGGGATTCGAGGCAAAGCTCGAACGTGGTGTCGGCCGACTCAGGTACTAGCAACGACGATCAGGAGACTGTCCCGGAAATCAACTGTTCGCCCATCGAGGTCCGACTTGTCGTGTTAAATGATGACCAAGATGGCCAGAAACCTGAGGTGGACGTACATAATGCTGTCGAACTTGGCACTGAGCGTTGCGCTCAGAGTTCAAATCCTGATATAGGCCGTATCTCTGACTAACTGTTGATATATGTTCTTATGTGTTTCACTGATGCTGATGAGTACTGAATATTACATGATTGGATTCTGAGAAATCCCATCTTTGAGATTCGGTTCGATTGATGCTAGTGTTCGTCTGAAAATAAAATAAAAAGAGAGAAAAAAAGGAAAAAGGAAAGGGTTGGGGGGGGAAACTGTTGTGCAACAACGGAATCATTTACCATACACGGTGCATCGAGGGCTTCGCCCTCAAAGTTTTATTCCTGACACATTTGTGTGAGTACATTACGCTCCGACTTTTTCGAGCGTTTCAGACAGCGTGATATTTTTACAGTCCTTTGCGAGTTCCAGCCTTGAAATGTTGGCCAAATACGGTCGACTGTCGCGGTGTTTTTACCGGTACTCGTAACACTGAATGCTCTGAATTTCGCATCCCTCATATAGATTGCTTTGAGGGGGTACAGTCAGTTTGCTCATATAATTAATAGAGAATTTCCTTCCTGTTGAATTTGCGTCAGACTGAAGATACTTTACATGTAAGGTCCATGAACTACTTACTGGGCCACAGTTCAAGTAGTTGATACAAGCTAGACTCATATGTATGAATACGGCTGAATTTTTATAGAAGCCTCTTGCAGGCTGCGGGTAAGAGAGTCGAGACCGGAGCGAGTGAGCGGTGCTGCGTGAGAATAATTAACCTTAAATGTCATATTCAAACTCAGTAACCGGCGGGATCAAAGTTGCCGCCGGCGATAATGGTCCGTGCACCGAGTTGGATTTCTCGTCTTCACCACCACCACCACCACCACCACCAACCGGCCTGCAACGGGCTCCTCGCCATGGGAATGTACTGCACAAAAGGTATTCCAGCACTTCTTCGTATAAAAGATCACTTTTATCTCACGTCTACAGACAAGAGCCTCTGTGATGGGAATCATGGCTGTCGCAATTCAGCCTGCTCGATGACCCTGAGCAGGTGATCACTAAGATCCTTTATCGCCGGAGGCCCAGAGCACGCCAGTCGTATGGATCCAGGTTCGATGAAAAACGATACAGAGACGGGACGAGGAAGGGACGATGGCGAACAAACGGCTCGCGCGATACCTACGGCCTATACAAAAACTTTCTGGTTCAAAAGGAGACAATACATGAAAGGTACGTTCGCACAGCAGATTTTGTGGGAGCTTAACCAATGATCTTTCTAGGGAACATCCCTTCCGACTACGAGCAAAAGTACAGTGAGGACACTAGATACGAAGAGACGGGACCTAATGCACGAGTTTGGAGGACCTATCAGGATGAAAGCCTAGTATTTGACATGAACATGGTGGGGCAATTGCGGGATAGCGTCGATGTCTTGCTTGTCTTCGTGAGCTACACATCCAGCATTATTTTTTCGTACTAAGCACTGCTGCAGGCCGGTCTTTTCTCTGCCGTGGTCACCTCTTTTGTTGCTCAGACTTATCAGAGTCTCCAAGTCGACTACGTTCAGATGTCTGCATCCTTACTATTCGAACTCGTCGCTGTCCAGCGGGCGCTTGCCAGTGGTTCCTCTGTCGAATCTGTCCCTGTTTCTACATTCAATCCCGACACCGCTTTCACTCCAGCGACAAATGACGTCTGGGTCAATGGATTGTGGTTCACGAGCCTTGCGCTCAGTTTAACGACGGCGTTGGTCGCCGTGCTCGTGAAGCAATGGCTTCACCATTATACGTCACTTCCATCTGGGACCCCGCGGGAGCGTAGCCATGTACGACAATACCGATATGCGGGGTTCCAGAGGTGGAATGTTCCTATGATTGCTGGACTGCTTCCGGTGCTCATGCATGCCTCCCTCGCCCTGTTTTTCGCTGGGCTGTCGGTTTTCCTTTATCCACTAAGGGTCTCCCTCTCTTGGATAGTCGGTGCTATCGCTGCACTCGCTTACACCATGTACCTTATCGCTATCATTCTTCCGATCTTTTTTCTTCAATGCCCGTACCATACGCCACTCTCTGACCATCTTTATTTCGCCTACAACTATATCGCCTATCATTTCATTGCTCGAATCATTCAAACTCTGCTTCGATTCTTAGAGGAGAAGCTTCCTCCTCCACGTCGGCTGTTGCGGTCGCACGCCATGGCATATAATTCATCGTTGAAAAATGCGGAGCAGGAGCAAGTCAAGCAGCTGTCAAATGATCTGTCGGTTGAAGCACTCCACTGGTTATTCTCCGTGTCCTCGAATCCGAGCGTTCAGAGTATTGCGACGCAGGCCATTGGCGGTCTACCAGGGTCCTCCTTGCAAAAAGTCGAGAAAGTCTTTAGAAATGCGGAAGATATTCGTGAGGTCCATCGGGAACTGTTGGATAGTTGTCTTGATGCCACTGGGATGGGGTGCGTGAAATCATTACCCGTGATGCAGTCCAAACTCGAGCGACTTCTTCGCTTCGAACTGTTCATGCCCCACGCTCGTCACCGGACCTTCACCACCGACAAGAACCGGGCGTATATCGATGCTTCTGATTTGGATGATGTCGACCTGGTCGCCTCTATCCAATCCAACGACACCTTCCAGAACAGCAAATTCAAACCGTTTAGCCCGCTCGGGCCGCAGCTGTTCTTTAGAAACATCCTTCACACTGGTACGACCTTACATGCCCTCACCTGGGTCGGACTTATAAGGAACGCAAACGAGGATGGTTCTTTCAATCCCATTGACATACATTCCCGAGATCTATATCCTCTTGAGCTCTGCGCTTCAGTGACATCCGCTCTCGACTTCAAGACGAACTCTGCCTTCCCCTCTTCCGCCATTTCGTTCGAAGATGCTGTGCGGAACTATCTTCTCGTAGACATGACAGATAACATCCTCAAGATGTTCTATGAGTTTGATTATCACAGCGACGACATCCGATTCCCTGACGCGGAACCGTGTTCTCGGCATCTGAGAGTCACGCTGGCCTTTGCAGCATTCGTTATCCCTAGGCTCCGAGTTCCTTACCTCCAGCCGGATCAAACTGTTTATGCAGAAAACTCCAACGATACGGAGATTACTCGAACTCAAAATGCTCTCCGCTCTGCAGCGACAAACATATTCCGGATTCTTCTCATTCATACACACTCAACATCTCCAAGCCTCACCTTCGGGGAGAGTAATCTCATTTTCAACGTCGTCAAAGGAATACTCTCCAATGATGTTGTATTTGGGGAGAACACTACTAAATATCCATCCTTGGATCCTTGTCGTCTTTTTGCATTGGAAATATACTCAAGAATGATCGGGGTGCCCCTCCTTCCGAATGCGATTACCCCTCAATACCCTCTCTTACCGGAAGACGAACCTCCCGACTGGCCTCGCATACGGGAGCTAGTGGATTTCATCATCTTTGACTACGACAATCCGAAGTCTCACCCTTCCAGATTGACGCCTTTTGATTTGGCCTGCGATATACTGGCCTATGCCCTGGCAAATAACATCGCTGAGGCGTTTGAAGCCTTCATAGAGAAAAAAAGTCTCACAGTGTTTGGGGCTCATCCCTACCGGCTGCGTTTGGTCAGAGTCATCAATGGATACGTCGCTGGGATAACCAGGGTTCTCACTGACGAGCGTCGTATTGACTACATCCATGAACCCGAGAACCTCTACGTCGCTTGTTCCATCCTAGCGTCGAATGACTGGACCAGGGACGTCGATTCCGTGGGTGACGATATCCTCGCCCTTCGAAATGTCCGGCCGAATGACCCCGCGTGGGCGTCTTGTAGAGATCGATTGCGCAAGCTGGAAACTGATGCGGTCCAGAGGCCAAAGTGGGAGACGGAGTTGACGACGGAGGAGGTGAATAGGGAGAAGAGGAATATTTCGGAGGCGGCTGCGTTGTTGGAGGCGGGGGTTATTAGCAGAGGGAAGGTGAGTTTGATGTTTTTTTGTATCCTTGTGGGGTTTTCTGATGGATGCGATTTAGAGACGGCGTTATCCACGGCATGGATAGAAGTGGGAACATTTACTGTGTCAACGTGGTCTTGGTTGTGCAAGGTCTAAATTTCGCCTTGTTGTGGTTGACTCTTTCCCAACGGACTGTTCTATTTTCGCGTGCTAGGTACGGTGCAACGGTTAACATCGCACAGTTTCGGGGTTCGGATCCCGCGTACTTATCATATATTATGATGATGCGGCTTTTTTTGGCCTACCTCGTTGTCACTATATCACTAGGGCCCGCCGCGATGCCGGCGACAGGGACCTTGCTTGTGAACTGCGTAGAAATTTTATGTACCGCCAAAAAAACCAATTAAGTAAGGTGAATAAGATACTTCAGAATGGAATCTGAAGACTGCATCCATCTATCGTCGTAGGTCTTCGAATGAGTAACCTCAGTTTCATCAGTGTTCTGCTGCCGCTCGAACCAACGGTCTTGACTTAGCCGAAGTGGGCCGCTGCGAGCACGGCAGGTACGAGTCCGAAAACCAGCCACCCTCTCATAAGCTGCTCACCAGATGAAGATACGTCGCCTCGAGTTTAATTTCATTACTTAATCTCCTTGAACTAACATAACGACACCCTCAGAATTAGCCAGAGCAACATCCCCCAAAGAAAATAGCTGCCTGACCTTGCCATCACTCTATGGGACCGAGTCTCCAGGTTGCTAAAGTGCGTGATTTTCCCTACAACCTGTCAATACCTCCTCAGGAACGGTCCCTCGTTTGATCGCGTGCAAACATACGCGGTCTCAAACGGATGCTCAATGGGTTTAACGTCTTTTAACGTCCTCTCAAAAACCTCGTGTCTAATTATCTATAATATGAAATCTAATAATCTACAACATGAATCAAATATGAATGTACATTGAATGACGAGTGGTGTGCTAATCGATACTCGATGCCTTCCTTGAGGATCGATGAGCTGGCTCAGTTAATCAAACAGTGTGAATGAAAAGCTGATCATTTGATATAGTCGTGAAGCTAGTAGGGTGTCGAGGGACGAGTGGTGTCAACGTTCTACCAAAATCCAGTAAGTAGAAAATACGACAGCGTAAGGATGGGTACGCGTACCCCATCACTCGATGACTGCCCTTTGCCTGTCTCGGTATCCAACGTGTGATTAAAACCTACAGAATCAATTCCATCAGTATCTCCAACCAGTGAAAGCCCCCAACGATGGACTCACGAATCGGACCCAGGATCACAGGCCCAGAAGAATCCGAATCGCCATCTACCCTGCTCGACGATGAGCCACTACGATTTATAACCTTCAGCAGCATAAGAGTTGTCAGAACTGTTAGGCTGTAAACGTGCCCGAGTACGACGAAGAAGGAATAGAATACTATTCCATAATAGTTAATAACTGAGGATAAGTGCTAAACTTAAATGCGCGCACTATTCCAAGCAACAAAAATAGAGATGGACATAATAGTTGTGAAAATGGCCGTCGTGAAGCCACAAGTTAACGCTTGTATCGCGGCATGTCGCAATAAGCTAAATACATTATCAATAGCTGAAAGAACCAGATTTGGAAAAGTGAATCGCTCACTTTTTTGTTTTTGCATGACGCGACTGTATGTGCCAACACGTCCAGGCCAGAGAAACTGCAATCGTTACGTCCGTTGCCGCGCATATGGAAGAACTCACACTCGAGTGTCAGCCACGGCACTAGATCAAGAGTGCATAATCTCACAGTGTTAAAGGCACAACTACCACAAGTGCTCCCAGCTGGAGGGAGGTAAAGACAATGGACACCAGAGTCCCAAGCATCTACAGTCATCGGTTTTCAAAGCATATATAGTACAGGCTAAGGGGACGACTCACGTTTGTTGTAATAAGAAATACGATCCATCCCGTGATCCACTTATTCCTGGAGCTAAATCATATCTGAGAATGAAATGAAAGAAGTCCAGGAGACACCTACATCGTCCAATACCGATGACAGAAAAAGGCGTGTGCAATCAAGGCGGAGGAATACGTGAGTAAGACTACAACCTTGGAGGCCCATGTAAATATGGTCACGTATGATGGACCTAGATATTGATAGAATAACGAGTTTGTGAACGCGAAGTTATTACAAGGACAGACCTTGATTAAGGACCAGATACTAGAAGGCTAGTACATGAACAGGAGATATGTCAAGGGTTCAGGTGACTCACCATGTAAACGCCAACCATACCAACGATCAAACAAGTCCCGTCAATGAACAAAGATGCAAAAATCCAGCCGCGCAACCACCTCGTCGCTGTGAAGTGGCGCAAGTAATAGATGCTCAAAGCGACCTGGGACGTGTACAGAATTATGTTCAGCCACGACATCGCCAGAACCGTCCTACACTTTCCTTATAAGCGACCTTAAGTCGGATATAGACCCGGGAGACGCACCCTGGAGACTGACTGAGATGCACCGAATTTAATGTCATAGCTAGATCCTGATGTGGAGGGAGAACGGGGGCAAACCTCAGTTCCAGACGGAAAAACGATCCTTATATCTCACAGAAGTGCCTCCGTCAAGTACTCAATGGCGCGAACGCTAAAACTGAAAACTTTGGCGACGTTCCAAAGAAGACGGGGTCCTTGAGGTACTATTTAATTCCAAGGTTACGGTGACAAATAACATTGCACCCGCCGTACTAGATGTAACACACCTGAAGGAAGTCTGATTGCCCGGCGTGAAGTATGCGAGTTGTGCCCTTGTTACTTTCAGTATTCTATCTCACGGTCAGGTTCAGTGTTAACTCGTGGTCACCGCTATTCAAACCTAGGGTCGTTTTCGTTGGCCGCCCGGCCGCCCATAAGTACCAATTTATAGATCGCGAGTCGAAGGGGAACTAGAAGACATTCGAACGTAAGAGCATGTATAAGCAGTCGCAGACATATTACCGTGTACGACACCAGCGGGTCCCTCTACCCTGCATGAGTGGTGCAATGAGGGTCCACGGTTAGTGTGCGGCTGGCCGTAAAAGACGACGAGCGGATATTCGGGCCGACTTTCCGTGGAAGTTGTGATGCTCGCACGCACAAGAGGAACTAGGATAGATTTTGAATCGATGACCACCTATGCAAAGGAAATACTCAAAATATTTGTACTGACCGGGTGAAAATTAAAATCCAGAGGCAGGGGGAACGAAAGGAGTGACATCGATCCTATATAGTACATCAAATTGAAGGAGATTGAGAGTCTAAGATATGGCAAACGTTTGCGTAGGCCCAGGAACCGGTGGGCGGATATGAAATGCAAGGGTACGTGTGACAGGTTGATTATTCGCTAAGGTCCTCAAGTGAAGCTACTTCAAGAAGTGGTTGCTAGCTTCACTCTGAGTCTGTCAAATCCACGTGAGGAAATCCAGTCAGGAAGAAGGGTTGTGCCCAGCCGGTTAATGTGTCGTCTCGGCATTCAACGTGCTCTTGAAGCCTACAAGAATTAATTCATAAATCTCTCCTGAAAAACGCATAACGACAGGTTCACGAATCGTATCCAGAAGGGTTCTCTGGAACTACTGTCGTCCTCTTCCACCGTTGATGGGTCACTACGATGCATAACCTTGAGCAGAATAAGAGTCAATACTGTAAACGCGTCCGAATATAACATATATGGTATCGAATGGACGATTGATGGCCGATTGTGCTTCCTTTTTACTGCCTGGAATGGTGCGTGAGCTTTGCTCCTTCCAGTTCTCGTGAGTACGGTGGGAATAACCGCCGTGAAGCCGCAAGTCAGCTTGGATGACGCCGAATTTATTATCAATAATTGAAGGGACTGATTTGCCGAGAGTGAAACACTCACTTTCTCGTCAATGGGAAAGGTGACTGCAGACATATCCAGAACAGACATCCCGCAATTGTCGGGTCCATTGCTGCGCATATTAAGGTGCCCGTGAAAATTATGTCACCGCACGTCGACAGTTGACATAAACTCCGTCGGATGGAGGGTCATATAGATGGCAGATACCAGGCTGACGAGCAGCTACACAGTGTTCACTTGGTAAGAGCTTACATTGTATTACAGGCCAAGGAGATGACTGACTTTTGCTGTAACGAGACATACAATCCATCCGGTGATCCAGTTATTCCTGGTGCTAAACACATCTGAGAATGGGATGGAAGAGAGCGAGGAGAGACTCACATCGTCCAATGCTGAAAACAGAAGAAGGCCTGCACAATCGAGGCTGAGAGCAAGATTGTGGTATGGAGGGTCCATATAAACGAACAATGTGAGCCTGGATACTGATCATCGAGTGACTTGTGGTGTACAGATGCGTTTGGGAATACAAATTTCTAGAAGGACAAACCATGATTGATAACCAGACACTAGGAGGCTGCGATATATATCGAGGACGTAGCAGACGCACTATATAAGCGCTAGCTGTATCCGTTGAGCAAGCCTCGTCGGGGATCAAAGACGCGAAGATCCAGTGGCGTGACTATCTTGACGTCCGAGTAAAATGATGCAAATCATAGATGCTATCAAGCATGGCATACATTGATTTTAGATCGAGTCTCGGCGGAGGACTAGACGATTTTCAAATGTGAGAATACCGGATTGATTGTCGCGTACGATGCCTGAAAATCCGGGGTCATTTCATGAGTGCTTCAAGTTGGGCGGTGATTCAAGCGCTCCACCAAGGATTCACCGATTAGTTGACGCACCAGACATTCGGACCGGGTTTTCGTAGGTCTAGCCTTAAGATACATGTCCGCTAAATTATGCTGTACACGAGGAGATGATGGACGCAAGTATGTCCATGTCTAGATGAACGTTAGTGCTAACGTCGTGATTGAATGATTGGTATCCGAAATTTGATAGTTTACATACAGTGAATGCCGAACGTAAGGTGCCAATGTCGAGACTCGAAAGCGCCTTCTATCGTCGCCACGTCACAGCGGTAAACTGCAATGGTATTCAATAGCACGAATAGATCGGTGGTCATTCTCTTGACGAAGACATCCAACGGTTTCGCTCTACAGGCATTTAGTCAGTGCAGCAAAGTAAGATGTGTAGTACACATACCACCGAGCTCATTAAGTGCCTCAAGGAACTAGATGAATGAATATCTAGCGAGCGCTTGAAATCTGTAAGGGAAAGGATGAATTATCCACGAGCAGCAGGAAAAGTCTACCCCAACAGACTGGGAATAATCATTAAATCCACAGGTTCTGAACGCTTCGACATCTGGTCACCCGCGACCCAGAGCTATACCAATGGATAGATCAACAAGTCTAGAAAACGTTCAAAGGTAAGAGCGTGTACGTTAGGCGCACACAGATGGATTACTGCGATCAATCTCGCATGGGTGGAAATGGAAGGTTGCGGTTGGGCGGTCCGCCGGGTTCCGGATATTCGTGCCGAATCTCCGTAAGTTTCCCTAAATGAATTCCCGAATACTGCGCGTCGTGATGAAATGGGGACTTCCCGAATATGGGATACGACTGGTCACTGAGGGTGACTCTACGAGACCGTAAAGCCGTATGTCGTATGAATCAAAAAAGATACACACGCGAAGAACAGGAACCCGGCAACTGCCGCGATACCCGCTCGGGATTTGCTCCGCCTCGCCGTGACTTCATTTCTGACCCACATTTTCAAGATGCGCCCCTTGGCCTGATACCGGACGAACAACGTATGTTTTGTTTACCATCTTTCACCTCATAATTGATTCAATAAAGGTTGCAGATTAGACCGTAGACCTTACTCGTTGCGTGTCTTTTCCTTCTTCGATTGGCTTGCTAACGCTGGAAGCATTTATATAGATTCTTTCCTTTCCACGGGCCCAAGAGGACCGTACAACGCTTCCATTATTCACGACTGTAGACGATAGAATGTCGTCTGACTTGTTGCTCGCTCCCGCTCTGCGACCCACACGATTAAAACGGGCAACGTGCATGGCTGCTGCTACCGACGGTACCTAACGACTAGATTGAGAGACACTTGCAGGTGCGTACCGTTCGCGTCTCTGTTGTTCACCGGTGCTAATTAGGGCGGAGGGAATCAGACTTCCTTCACTCATCACAGCGCCAACAAAGTCTCATGCTGCTTGTCACCGACACCACGATGATCCTCTCTCCGGCCTCTTCAGCGACGCTCACCGGCCCGATGTCTCATCACCACAAGCTAGATTTTGACTTCGTCATTCAACCAAAGGGCCATCTTCAACTGTCAGAAACCTGCCACGACGGAGAGCGACCAAAAAGAGTGTCGTGCAGAGCGGCAGCGAAAACGAGAATATTGAAGGCCGGCGCCAAGACCGAATCTTCACATTCGGCCAAAGTCTCTGAAGAACCCCAGCATATGCGCGTACAAGGCTGGGCGAGAACACAGATGTGTGTATCTCCATCACGGAGGTGGAAGGATGGGACGGGGACGTTGTTCGCGTCGACGCGGAAGAAGAGAATGACTGCGGTGTGCCGACTTCGTCTCGGTCGGCGTTCCTCGAACTGGTGACGAAGGGCTCGGCGCTGCGAAAGGTACTGGTCGTTGGGTCTCGGGTGAGCGTGTTCGCTGCTGCGCTGGGTATAATCTTCTGGCGTAGTGGGAAGGATATGATGGAGACGTATATGGAGCTGCACGATACGGGTGGGTTGGGGGATGCGTGGAGAGGTCTGAGGAAGTTCTCAAATTGGTGGGTCGAGTACTCCTTACATTTCGTGTGATTTCTTGCTGATTTTGACCATACTCAGACTGAGAAGACCGCAAGTGTAGCGGGGAGGTAGCGCCGACGATGCCAACGGAGGTCTCTAGGGTATCTTCGTATACTGGAGAGACATTACATTGGTCGCTGAGGTGCGCTATTGTCAATTTCTCACCTTCTGGCACCTTAGATGTTCTCCATCCAGCAGGCATCGCTTCTTCCCTGTTCTTTATCTCGACAAACCTGTTCTTTTCCGAGTTGGCCATGAGGAATAGTCATGGGTGCTGGAACCGGACCCTGGTGAACGGGCTTCATTTCTGCGTCGAAGACGAAGTCAGCTCTAGAAGATATAGGTAAGAGCGTTCATCCACCTTGCTTCACCACAGCAAGCTAAAATGGCCTAGAGAAACCTGAGAAGCTAGGAATTTGGAGACCTTTGGAAACAAGCTACACATCTACTTTGTGAGCTTGCATTTTTTTCTTTCGTTCCTCTGCTTTGGCGTTGATCTTCTTTCAAGGCTGCTCCGTTCGGCCATATAGTATTGACATAGGACATATAATCAAGGGAACGTGAGGAATGAGTGTTTGTAACAGGCATAACTAGTACTGAATGGGTTTAATGATTCCTCTGTCAAGATCATGGCTACAGTACAAGAAGGAATCTTATGGTACTTTATCATCCGACAGCAAGATTTCACTGAAGACTTCGTGAACTCCCCCGATGATCAGCACAACTGCGCCGTTTGAGGGGGAACTCATCACACGAACTCCCAGATCATTCGTCATGCATCCGTTCATGCTTATTTAAACCTGGATAGGCTATGGGGCGGAGTACGGGTTTCAGAATACCCTACGCATTCGTTTCATGTCAGTGGACTACAATGTCTCTCCTCAAGCCTCTAACTCTAAGCTCTATCCCTCTTGTCTGTAAACTTCCTTTCGGTCCCCACAGTGTCGGGGTTCATCTTACGTGTCCAACATGATCGCCTCGGACTAGCCTCTGCCGCAAATACTGTGTGCATCGGAGACGACTGCGAAGCTGTTACCTTCTGGCATCGATGCTTTACTTCGTGGCATCTTTGAGGGCTCAAAAACTTCGAAACACTTATAAGCAGCACACAGACACTCGCATCTTTCCTCCACCATGCTTTCTTCCCGACTTTGCGGGCTGCTGCTTCCTACGGTATGCTCAGCCGTGATACACGAGAGCGTTGCGGACCTCCCCATATTTGACTTCGACTATATCATCGTAGGCGGTACGTGTAGTTCCCTTTTGGTCGATCATGCGCCGACTCGTGAAAAGGAGGTACAGCAGGGAACGTTCTCGCGAACCGATTGACTGAGCGGGAGGATACATCTGTGCTCGTCCTTGAAGCAGGGCGATCGTGCGTTTCTCTCCACCCCTCCCCTTCGTAATTTCTAATACCGTTCGTCAAGAACCGCTGATGTACTAGTCTCCCAAGTTCCCTTCCTTTGTGAACAAGCGATGCCCAACACGCTTCTCGATTGGAATTTCACGACGACCCCCCAGCCAGGATTCAATAGACGGTCTGTTCCATACTCAAGGGGATTTGGGCTGGGCGGGTGCAGCGCCGTCAGTGAGTCAGTTCCATCAGATAGTTACGTGTTTCTCAACATTGTTGGTGCGAAGATTATATGGCCTACACTCGGGGTTCATCAGAGGACTACGATCGATATGCGCATGTAACCGGGGACGAAGGGTGGGGATGGCAGGAGATACAGCCGTACATAATAAAGGTTCGCCGAGCAACAACGTCGGAGTATGATTGACTAAGTGACCGACTGTCCCAGAACGAACGCCTCGTGGCACCCGCAGATCATCACAATACAATAGGCCAATTCGATCCCATGGTACACGGTTTTGAGGGCGTAAATTCTGTTTCGCTCCCCGGATTTCCTCGTACGATCGATCAACGCGTCATCCAAGCTACGCAGGAACTACCGGATGATTTCCCGTTCAATCCGGATTATAATTCCGGGTATCATCTGAGTATTGGTGGGTATTGTTTTTCTTTTTTGATCAAGCTAATCTTGAACTTGTAGGATGGATGCAAACAACTGTGGGGAACGGGACGAGGAGCAGTTCGGAGACGTCGTACCTTGGTCCTGGGTATATCGACAGGGAGAACTTGCATGTGCTTGTGCATTCGCATGTCACGCGGATTCTGGTGGCGAATGATACTATTCAACATCACAAGATGCGTTTCGATACAGTAGAGTTCACACAGGATGCTGGAACGTCGATCCACACCCTTTCGCCTCTCAAGGAAATCGTCCTCTCAGCCGGGTCTGTCGGGACGCCCCACATATTGCTCAACTCCGGTATTGGAGATGCCGATGAGCTTACCGCCGTGGGCATTACCCCTATCGTGCATATTCCCGACGTCGGGAAGAACCTCACTGACCACCCTCTATTGGGTCTCACCTGGTTCGTCAACGACTCGAACACGATGGAGAATGTCTACTGGCGGAATGTCACATTTTAAGAGCAGGTGTTGGCGGAGTGGCAGGCTAACCGGACGGGGTACATCGCAAGCACGAGTACCAACCATTTGGGCTTCTTCAGGGTGGAAGAAGGCTTGGAGGAGGAACCGTGCGCAGGGAAGAAGACAGGGCATTACGAGCTGATTTTCTCGGTATGTATGAGGTTCTTGCAGCATATTTTATGTGCTGATGCCATTTGATATCAGGGTGGGATTGACGGGACTGTGCGACCGCCGATGGAGAGCTATCTCTCGATAACAGTCATTCTAATCTGCCCGCTCTCTCGTACGTCTTTGCTCTCCTTACCTTTTCGTCCTTAATGACTTCTTTTCAGGCGGGAATATCACCATCAACAGCACCGACCCTCCCTCACCCCCGCTCATCAACCCCAGCTTTTTCTCGCACCTCAGGACCTGACCGTCATGCGACACGCCGTAGCGGGTGCGCGACGGTTCCTCTCTGCACCGGTATGGGATGACTATGTCCTCGGAATGTTTACGAATATTACCGATCTGGAGGGGAGCATACGAAATAGGGCGAGGACAACGCATCATCCTGTTGGTACGGCGAGTATGTCCGCGCGCAATGTTGACTGGGGAGTCGTGGACCCGGATTTGAAACTCAAGAAGACGGCAGGGGTGAGAGTTGTTGATGCATCTGTTTTGGTGAGTTGAAGCCCGTGGTTTGACGGGATTTTTGCTTATCTTTATTAGCCATACGTGCCGGCGGGGCATACACAGGCGGCGGTATACGCCATTGCAGAAAGAGCGGCGGATTTGATTAAAGAGTCGCGTTAAGGTCAAGTTACATTTTTACAGTATGAATACAATACGTAGAAGGTGTGGGGAGGTGGGATAGGATAATAAAGTATACACGTTTCGCGCTTGCAGTACGAAATCTCCTTGGGCTGTTATCGACGGCACAGCCCGGGTACATTGGATCGGATCTCCGGACCGATGGCTGATTGTGTCCGAAGTCAGCTCTTCTTCTTTCCAGTACCACGACACTAACACCAACCACGAGGTGCGCACCGTGAACAAGGTAAGCAGTGAAAATACTTCGCCATGGAATTGAGCTGAATTTGAACATAGGTTGATAAAAGCCTCAAAGTATTTTCATTGACGAAAATCCGCTTTCTTAATGTCGCTGTTCCTTCGCGGTCCTTCGTCGATATGGTTGCGGCTAAGAACTGCCTTCACTACCATCACCTGGGATTTGTGGCTTTGCTTTCCGGATAGATTGCGCTCAGCCGTTTATCTCCGCCTTGCGGAATGGTATGGTGTTGGGAGATGGAACATAGACCACCTTCCGTTTGGCTTGATACTGAAGCATACCCATGAACGTTCACCGACACTCGAGACATCCAACATTAGTTTCGTCCGAAAGAATACCTCCATTCCAGTTCCGGAAGTGCTGGATACCATACCCCCACGCCCTGCCCATCCCGGTGGTTTGATCATCATGAAAGCCATCGAGGGCGTTACATTGCATGAATGGCTCTGCCCCCGGGTCACGTTTCCACCAGAGTTTCACCATTATTTCGACCTCCTCGTTAATGGAGATGGGACCCGGACAGATGAGTTACGGACCATTCTTCAAGGATTCGAACCCAACGCCGATCTCTCAGATTCATCAGAACTCATAAGCGATCTCAGGCATGCATTGCTTGAGCTCCGCGCTATTACTCCCCCTCCTTCCGGACAGGTATCGGGTGCAAATGGCGCGCCGTTCATAACCTTACGCTTCTCAAACCGTGATATCCTCCAACCATTCGAAAATATGGGAGCTTTTCATGAAATGCTGCTCCAATCGTGTTCAATTCGCAGTCGATTGCCTCGGCTACGAAAGCTCGCCAAACCTGTGTACGCCAGAAGGCACAGGCTTTGCTTCTCCCATTTAGATCTCAGCACCAGTAATATCCTCGTCAAAGACGGCCGTCTCGCAGGAATCGTTGACTGGGAAACGGCAGGCTGGTTTCCTGAATATTGCGAGTATACCATGCTGCAGATTCGGAACATATCCCACGTCAAGGGGTTGCGGATATTTTGGGATGCCGTTGGTGTGTTCGACCATGAGCAGTATCCGGACGAATTATATCTGGAAAGAGTACTGTTTCGCTCCACTGGAGACACGGCTTTGGTTCCTGGTATAATACCTGATGACCCGATTGACCGACCTTTATCAGACGATGAAGCTGAAGCATGACGTTCGGGCGATGGTTAACATCATATATAGCCTTCCCGTATTTTCTGACTTTGTCATTTGCAATAACTTATTGGTTCGGTCAGCTGTCGGAGTTGAGTTGATTAGAGGATCAAACCGGTTAGATAACATCGAGACTGTTACATCGATGGCTCCGTGCCCTTCATTTTCATTACGACGAACCCTCCAATGTGAGCACCCTTTCATGTTTATCAGAAGTCGCTTTGATGGTCTTCAGGGAGAAGAATGACGTATATGCAGCTTTAACGAAGAACGAGATACCTGGTACATATCATTGGATACTTTACTTCGTACTTGTTCGTCTGCTGTCGCCATCTTGACTTCTGTGATTAACGACCTGCTACAGACTCTCCGGAGTGGGTGGAAGATGCATGCTACGAATGACGGCGATGCCAGAACTTGGAAATATGAACGCAAGACCTGGAATGGTCCTGATTCCTTCCTGGCGGTGACATTCACCAAAATAGGGCACGTCGACGACGACTTCGATGTGGAAATGCTGGAAGAATATGTGAAAGATATTCCCATGTCACTCCCAGAGGTGGATATTGGGAAGGAGCCACGCTTTACTTGTCGTGTCTGGTTCAAAGAAGCTATTCGTCGCTTAAATCGCGCACAGCTCTTTGTTAATTGCCCTGATGTGGATGCACTGGAGAGAGAACTTGTCCAGAGGGCTTCAGCATTGGAGCTCGGACAGCTTGGAAACATGATGCTTCCCTATTTTTACACAACGAGAATGGCCCAAGCATGGCCTTGATACATATTACATATTGATGTATACACCAGTAGCCAAGCACTACGTTTAAACTGTAGTCGTGAGTGACGATGGCTTTGTCTGAGATGGTAGTCAGACTGTGACCCACAACACCAACACCTTCTTCATCGAGTCGAGCTGATAGAAATGTTGACCGCGACCTCTCCTGCTTGACGTTCATATCCTCCATCCCGTATCGGAAATGCAGCCGCCGTAAAAAGGTATCAAACAAGATAGTTCCGAATTGATCGTTTACTGATTCCCAATTTCTTCAACTTCTGTATCTCCTTTACGTCCGTCATGGTGAACACCGCAACCTTCTCGAACTTCTGCTCTGGCAACCTTCGTCCGGCGACCCAATAAATTTCCGTCGATGCCGCAGCACGGGCTCCACTTTTCCATTGACCGCTGGCTATCAACGTGTACGAATCTTCGGGTATCGCGTACGGATGAGCGGCGACGATTTCGAGTGTATGCAGCGTCCCGGCATCATCTTTGACGACCAACTTCCCTCGTCGTAACAGCCCTTTCGGATCATCTTTATCCAGTCCCTGTATGCGGCCCTCTTCAATGCACACCCCATCATACCAATCAGAATTTGTTTCTTCATCGCGCCCCACATCCGCGTACAGGCTGACCTTTCCCGTCGGAAGACGCTTCTCGGTGATGACTTGGTTCCAAGAGGGCCTCCAAGTCTGTTCGCTCCCAGGTCGAGGATATAGGAAGAACATATCCCCTCGATGCTTCGTCCGCATAGTATTCACCACGGCCAACCAAAGATCCTCGACAGACTGCGTCACATCGTACGTTGGTATTGCCTTGGACCGAAGAGGGAATATCAATGCCGCGACATGATCCACCGCATGCTCCGACTTGCGCCTGCGAATATGTACTAGCAAGTCGAACACGTTATCGACACGGTGTACGGTGTCCACTAGGTTCCCTAATTGTTCGTGGATCCTGTTTAGCACGGCCTGGTGGTCCCGCTCCGCGGCTGTCTGCGCGGTTGACACTGTTTCATCGCTCGTGATTCCACCAATCATCCACTTCCTACTGATTTCTTGCAAAGTCCACGCACGGTTCAGCCAAAACCGGGGACTATCCAAGTCATCCATTGTTAAGCTGAACGGTCCTCCCAGTCCACAGAAGTAGTACACTACCATCTCGGTTTGGTGGTACACGTACCCGCTAGTGGGTACGTCAGTCTTCCATTCCTCCTCTCGCAACCGCTCATTTTCTTGTTTCCCGTGTCTCCTCAAACATAGAACATCCAGCCAGATGTACTCTGCGCCTAGGTTTAGCATTTCGATTCGGACGAGATCCAAGCTCCCTTGCTTATGGATGGGAACTGGCCATTCGTATGCATTTATCGGCGTATTGACTTGAATACGATGTTCAGGATCCATCCAGGCGTATGAAATCGCCCACGGCTTCTTGTCAGGGACGATCCAATGTGGTACCACGCGATTGCTATAAAGATCCCAGACGCGTCGAGGAGGCATATTCGGGTTTACAATTCGGTTACCCACGAGCGCTTCCCGCCGCATCTTTTGGTCCTTCTCTTCACGTGTTCGTAGTTCATTTTGGATGGTGCGCCAACGGTTAGCGCTGTACCAGAACGGGCGAAGATGCCCGTATGCGGCACCAAAGTCGTGATTGCTGGAGATGTAGGTTTCGAGAATGGAGGATAACGAATTATTCAGCGTGTATGAGGTTCCGAGGGTGTTGTTGAGCTTATCTAAAAGCCTGCTGACATCCAGGTTGGCGCAGGGAGTATCGGCGAGAGAGGAGGATATGACGGGTTTTCTACCGGTGTACGATCGTTGCTTTGGAACTTGGATCGATGATTCCTCCTTTCCGATCTCGGTGAAGGCGGAGATGGTGAGTTGGGAATAGGTAGGAGGCTCACTCGGATGCGACCACTGTAACTATTAAACGTTATTGACTGCTCTTCTGTTCGTGTTTGGACACTTACCCCCCATCGCGACAAAAAGTGATCGAGAGAATCCAGGGTGTCTGGCTCCTAGTCAGGATTGAAATAAGAATGGGTATGAAGGTCAAGCTGCCAAACATACAATAGGAGGTCAGGGTTAAATTCCGACCAGTCTTGACGTTGATATTAGACGACGATGAAGGATATGCTTTCATCACATGATGTGAAGTGAACATGGAAACATCCGTGACATAACGGGCCATGATGCATGAGATGCATGATGAGGAACCCACATGATGATCCCCATTCATTCACGATTTATTATACATCACATCCATCATTCCCAAGTCAGCTCGAGACTTGAGAGGCCGCTCCTTCGCCAATTTCTGATATACGTAAGCGCCAGCAAACAGCAACTTCGGTGTTCGACGTTGAGCCATTCAATTTCCTCGGTTCAGGCCTCGGAGGTTCACAGTCGCAAACGGGAGATGGTGTTCTGGAGGCTGATGTGAAATCTTGTAAGAAGTTGGCATGCGAAGGTGTCTTCACAGGAACGGTCATTATCGCGGCCTTCCATTGAGTGGAGTAAGTTAACGATTAAGTTGATGTTTGGAATTCGTGCGGAATTTTGCGGCGATGCCAATGCACGTGGCTTGCGATTGGAAAATGTCGCCCACAACACCACAACGAAATGCCGCTGAACCGTGCCTCATAGTCCTACCACGACGTTGTAGGCTCTCAATTTGTTCTGATGACCGGTCAAGTATGTTTGCCATGTCAGCCTCTATCGCCGTCAGCATTAATGATGATACAATTCTAATTTCTGATTCATCCTGATTTCAGCGATCCGCAGTCTTCCAAGCTCGCCCTCATGTAGGCATGATCTCTCCAACCCTGACAGGAGATATTGGTAATGTTTCTTCACACCCGAGTGACTCGCGTCAAGCACACCAATGCCCTTGGAGGGGTCGGTACCGTGACTGAAACCTGTGAAGAGAAGAGAGTCATACTGTTTTTGCCGGATGCATACCCTGCACGTGTGCTCTCAGGAATGGTCAGTCAGTATTCCATTCATAATCGAGCTCGAATCCCATCTGACAGCGGGTGGACAGGACTCGTGTGTTAGAATTGACTATTTTCCCGTGATTTTTCCAGCACTTTCTTGGAAAGTTTCAGGGGAAGTCCGACATCGATAGATATCTCGAGCAAGTCGAGCTCCAGGGCAAACCAGCGCGTTCCGAGATAGTTGCTTTAGGATGGTTCTGGTATACAGGGAATGTGGTTCGTGTAGTATATCTCATTATCATTGTGCAGAGAAAGACGCAAAATATGCCGCGGCTCTCAATGAATACGGATCGATAAGTAATCAGGCAGGATAAGTAGGATATGAATGCGGGATAAGTAATATGAATGCGGGATCATCGCAGTACTAAGGATGATGGAATAAGGGAGACAAATAATGCTAAGATAATAAGAGAGAGAGAGAGAACGAGAGTACCAAGAATCTCCTACAGCTGCCGGACTAAAAAGGAGCTGATGGTGGTTCATGATCATCCTCGTAAAAATCTCACTAAACTTGTTGCGCGCCATCAGCTTGATCATACAAAGCAGCCGCCATTCAAGCTGATTTCCCTCCTTTGATCAGATCCGCTGCCCTTTCCGCAGTCGCGTACACCGGTGTCTGTGTATGCCCAGCCGGTAGGTATGGCTAAAATTAACGACGGATTAGCACATCCGGAAACACAACGAACAAAATGAAAGACTTCACCAAAACTGAGGCATCTACAACCCTCACCCCCCTCGCCTGCTTGAGCCTCAAATCCGGATCGACGACTCCCCAATGCGCATTGGGCGGGGACATACTCGCGGTACCTACCGAATGTCCTGCTGGCCTTGCCTGATTCCGAATGCTCTCTTCCAAATCGCTGATATCCGTAGAGAGCTCAAAGATATAGTCCGACCATACCGGCGCTGCGGCGAACCTCTGTGCACCTCCAATAGCATGCTTCATCTGCACCAGGTCATGCTCATGTGCGAAGACATTAAGATCAATGACTGGTGGAGAGAGAGGATCGGTACTGTTGACGGTTACGCTCCCACCTACGCTAGTAGGTCAACAAAACATCGGAGGAGAAATTGATGGTAGCGTACTCGAGCGCGGACACAAGATATTAACCATCACCGAAAAGTAGTTCCCACTGTCTGGCACGGGTGCATTGCCAAACCCACCCTAATTATATCTGTTAGTGAACATAATTACAGTTGCTTGAGTCAGGCTTACACTGAATATCATTTCATAATGGCCTGTCCGATTGCCAGAGCAGGATTCTTTCTCCATCAGACCGTCCCCTAGGCGGAAGTATCCGACATGGTTGGCGGGAGGGTTAGCCAAAAACCCGGTCCGATTCGACTGCCACTCCGCCAGGGCGCCCTCCTGTAATGTTTCGTTCCTCCAATACACGTTTTCTACCATTTGCGTATCGTTCACAGTCCAAGTAAGCCTCATACTCACTTGGTCCCTCAGATTCTTTCCAACATCAGGAAGATCCACCGTCGGAGTAATGCCCAGCACAGCTAGCTCATCAGCGTTACCGATACCCGAATTGAGTAGGATATGAGGAGTCCCGATGACTCCGGCCGACAGAATGATTTCCTTTCCAGCCGAAAGGACATGCATCGTTTCTGGGATCTAGTATCAGCAAGGCTACCACTCAAGATGAAGAAAAAAAACCTACTTCCGGCATCCTGTGTGAATTCAACAGAGTCGAAATACGGGTTCTTATCCACATTCGAGTCGTTCGCTACGAGAATCCGCGTGACATGCGAATCCACAAGAACGTGGAGATTCTCCCTATTTATATACTCAGGACCGAGGTACGACGTCTCCGAACTGCTTCTCGTCCCGTTCCCGACATTCTTTTGATGCCAACCTTTAAAAACCGCCGATGATCAGGTCGGAGCAACATCGTACCACTCCTCACTCACCGATACCCAAGTGATATCCAGAATTATAATCCAAGTTGAACGGGAACTCTTCCGGGAGCTCCTTGGTTACTTGGATGACACGGTCATCGAGGACACTGGGATATTCAGCGACCGACACAGAGTTGATTCCGTCGAAGCTATGCACCGCGGGATCATACTGACCAGTTGCATTGTGTTGGTCCGCGGAAGCGACGAAGCGTTCGTTCTATGCCCGAGTCAGATAACTTCCCGAACGCTGTGAGATGTACCCCACCTTTCGAAAATACGGCTGCATCTTATCCCACCCCCATCCAGCGTCTCCACTAACTCTCGCATAACGATCATAGTCCTCGGACGAACCGCGTGTGTAGGTCATAACATCTACAACAAGACACTAAGCGCCAGTTCACGTCAATGACATAATTAAACTCACTTATAGCACTGCAACCACCTAGACCAAACCCCCTGTAATAATCAATGTCCCGGTTGTTCAGGCCAGGCTGGGGAATAGTAGTAAAGTTCCAGCCTAGCATAGACGGCCGAGTGATGCAGAAGAAGGGTATCTGCGAAGTCAAGATGTCCGCCGTTCTGGGTTTTGTTGAAGGATATATCTTGGAAAGAGAAAGAGTAACGTACGATCTTCCCGCTTCGAGAACGAGAACGAGGACGAGGACGGAGGTTTGAGGATCTTCGGTCAAACGATTGGCGAGGACGTTTCCTGCAGTACCACCTTGTAACGGGTATCAGCGATAACGAGGAGGGGAAAAACATGAAAATATGCACCTCCAACGATAATGTAGTCATATTCAACAGCCGGAAGGTCGGCGACTGCTTCGTATATCGCAGCTGAGCACAGAGGCAGAAATAGCAAGAGAGTCAACGAGAACATTATGGGAATCGATTAGTACTGCGTGTGTGGTATATAAAGCGAACCATCGGGCCTTGAAGACGATGGCGTCCCTCAGGTCCGGCGAGATCGCAGGGAAGTCCAGTGAAGAAGAGCACTAGAGTGGAGCGGCTAACATTGGTATTGAAACCTTTTATGTTTGAAACGAATTGCGCATCCGCTTTGGCTTCCCGCTCGATTTAGAGACGGGTAAGTGCCACGAGCGCTAGCCTACTATCGACGGCTCCGGTTTGTTTTGCGTTATCTTGCCAAGGTACTAGATTTGCCTGAGTTTAGAGTTTAGAAGTCCGGTATGCAGTCTCAATAAGGAAGGGTTCTGTGCCGCCACGAAATGTGTCACAGATGGTAGATCCCCGTGTGGTGCTTGAAAGCCGATGTACACACAGTAGAGGCCAGTGCATTTTAGCTGGTAAAAAAGAAGCCCTCAACAGTTTTAATTTAGCGAAGCCTTTCTCGGTCCGTCCTGAAAAGGCCGTCAGTAAAACGGTACGAAAACCTTTCTCCCTACCAAACCTAAGGCACATCCTCGCCTTACAGTGCGGAAAATACGGCTGTAAAAACGGAAGCTGGATTCGAAACCTTTTAAGGTCCCGTTTTAGGCTATTAAAAATGCACCAGAGCCTCTGCCAACCCGATACGGGTGGGAGTAACGCTCGACAGACTCAGCTATGTGACTCGTTTCAGCGTGTTCAAAGACATGAAGTATTAGCGAATAGTAGTTCGGACTGGGTTCAATACGTCTACCGCGGATTCAGTCAACGATTACTCCTTGTCCAGCTAGTCTTCCCGTTGATGATGCTCTTGGAGCTCCACATCGACAGATGACCAATACCGACGTATACGGGATGGCGAAGCAAACAGTGGATTCGCGGACTTGCACACGTTGTGATATCATTACGCCGACGGGAGGCACAGGCCGTACACACAGACCAACAGCAGGAAGCGGTACGAACCTGCTTCAGTACGGAACTCGTTTTCATCAACGTATAAAAATTAAAAATAAATGCGTAATCCCGCGAGAGCACTCACGTCAGCCTCAAATTTCACTAACTGCAGTCCAAGCCTTTTCTGTCCTCCAATGACGTTTCTTCCGTGCACCTAGCGGTTCTTAGTGTTCGTGACTCATATTGAGATGAGCGTGCATATATTTAGAAAGGATGTTCGCTCTTCCTACATTTTCTTTACTGAGCCAGCGTCGATATGGAAATCGAAATCGGGCGATTCGCCAGGTCGGACAACGACCCGTAGCTCCACTGGGGGCGCAGTTATTCATCCCCGGTAAAGCTCTAGCCAGATTGCCGTCGCCGGCTCTTTTCAATGGATAAAGTCAGTGTATCGCGCTGTGGTCGAGTTACATTGGTAGAAGAAGCAGTGTAGCATGCCATCCTGAGCTGGACCTGGAGCATATCTTATCGTGTTCGTCGTAGGTACGAAGAGCAAACGATCAAGTGGTGGCGGTGTAGTGTGGTGTGTGTACCGGCATCCGTGCGCCGGTCCCCGATTCTTTCCATTTGTTTCAACCTCCGAATCTCAGAGAGAAGGGAACAACTTCAAGTACAAGCCGAAAGGTTCCTGAACATTCGGCATCATCATTTTGTCACGATACCCAGATATATGAAGTACTTTGTGTAGAATATTCTAGATACATTTTGGATACATTCTGCAGTCTAATAGCTGATTAATTCAGGATTCTTTACAACATTTTCTACTGGCGACTTCCAAGTTGGCACAATAAGCAGGTAATATGTATGCACATTTACAGCAAATGACAGGTGGAAAATACGGTGATCGCCGATAACTTGTTTACGATCCGGGACATAGAAAACCGAGTCAAGACAAAGACTCATACACCTGGTTCGAAAAAGACTCGCTTGGTGGCGGCCAGGTAACGGAGGTAAGCAGAAAAATACTGACTCAACAAAGCAATGGCAAGCATTAACCCCTCAACAGTAATATACACAAAGCGATGGAAGCGAGGACAAGACAACGCATCATAGTAGACAAGGTGTTTTGAAATATCAGCCTCATTGTCACAACCGGCCTCATCACAGCTACCTTCATCATCACAATCAAATATGTGAACCAAATGTGAACAGTATTGCACGGGAGCCTTACCAAAAACATAGCAAGAGTCTAGTATGGTTTTACGATCGAAAAGTTTCAGGCGGGCGGGTTTCCACAATCGAAAATGACGAAAGTCGAGTCGGACGACTCAGACTGAACTGCTAGTCCGGGAGTCCCCAAGCCTGACTTCGAGTGTTAGATGATGTCATAAGAAAAAGAGGAGTGTGCTTGTTGTATGAAATCTGTGGTGTTTGCTCATCGCTAAACAGACCTTCCAAACAGCGCACGGCCGTGTCGCCTTCGACGGAGGCATCGGACTCTAGGGCGTTATTCTATTCTTGCTAGTCATCGGGGAAAACGGCGGCCACAGGGTTGGTGCGATGATGCGATCTACCTCCGGGGATTGAGGTGAACATGGAATTGGCGTAATAGTGCTGTGACTGCTGTCCATCAACGATAAAGTCCTGTCATTTATCACGAGAATTTCTCACTTTCTGAGCAAGAACGGAGGTTATGTTCGCCACTGCCTCTCGATATTGTCGTTAGATATACACCGTCCTAAGTATCGGTACCGTGGTTCGGAGTCGGATCCCTCATCCTCTGATGCGGCGGCGTTCAGTTTGATTTGCGCTCAAGGACACCGTTTTGATTGCTCCAAGGAGAAGGTTCGACGATGCCTTTCTCCGATCTAGTCTCCGTATGCAGGAAGACACCCGGGGCAGTAGTACATTCATGATACGTCGCATATTCGTTGGACCGATAAGGCTGAAAATAAGTTAACTGTAATAATCAGCCCTTGAACACTCTACCACCAAGTCTCTTACATCATGGGTTCATCTTCGCATGTTGGGGACGAGAACTCCCTCCTCGACCTCACCGAAAAAGTAGCTGTCATCACCGGAGCAAAGTGCGCAGTACGCGCTGAGAGCAGCTTTCCCTAGCTGACCAACGATTCAGTTCAGGAATCGGCTTATACATCCTCTTCTACGTCGCTCGTACCGGAGCTAGGGTATATCTTGGAGCCAGGACGGAAGACAAGTTTAATAGCGCTATTACCCGCCTCAAGACAGAAGGGCTTGATACCAGCAAGGTCGTATGGCTGCCCTTTGATTTGAGTGATCCTAGAAAAGCGAAGGAGTCTGCGAAGTGGCTTTTGGAGAGGGAGAACCGGCTTGATATTCTCAGTTCGTTATCATATCTAATATCAGGAGAAAACCATTTAGCCTGTCTCATCGCCAGTCAACAATGCAGCAAAGTATGCTAGTGCTGACGTCTGTGAACGTTCGGAAAGAATCGGGGACAAGGTCCCAATCAGGAACGGCTGGCTCCACAGCCCTGACATGGACATAGCGCCGTGGCCATACCGTCTTGATCGCATGATTGCGTACTTCTCGCGGGGTAGAGATACTTTGCAGGGCAATGTGATGTTGGTAGAAGTGATAGTATATGCGCGTCGTTCGATGCATACAACAGAAAACGGGGAGCAATGACGAAGTCGCACCATCGCCTAATCTGAGCCACAGCGAGAGATAAAGAAATGTATGCATGGATCACCAACAGGGCACACGAGCACCAAACCATAGCACGGAAACACGGAATGACAGAACATATCAGCAAATGATGGAACAAAACCGTCACAAGAGCCACGAGTCTCGTTGAGGAATGAAGTGGGCCGAAACCGTAGGTCCATAGCATGAGTCGAAACAGAAACTTTCGTTGGGGACCGAAACCGAGACGAAAGGCACGAACTGTGTGCAGCAAAGTCAGTCTTCAGTCGGTAGTGGTGGTGGGCCCAGGAGAGACTACAGAGAGTGGTAGATATTGGAAATCAAGGTTTCAAGGTGTTGGTGTTGGCGTTGTTATCGGCACAAGGTCCCAGTAAGGAACAGCCGGGCCCACAGTGACATGGCGAACCATGCGCTGTGACCACAAAGGTTCATACCGCTGTGATCACATTGTGGAGTGTGTCGCGCGGAGTAGAGACTCTTCGTAGGGTACATTGAAGACAATGGACCATGACACTTGCAAGCTTGAGCCTGAGACCGGGAAGGCCACGAGAAGTAGACGATGGATTCCGCATTGTATGGACCTGGAATCGCAGTTGAAGCTTTTTCCGGCACTAGTCGCGCTGGATACCCAGAGCGGGGTATTCGAAGAATTCGGTCGCGAAATGACCGGAATGTCCCCAGTAGGTCGATAGAAAGATGCCGAAGGAAATTGTATCCGACAGAAATATTGTCTATGTGGACTACGAACTCGGGGAATGAGAGATATACGCCGTTGGTCCCAAAGAGGGAACATGACCATACCCAGGTGTGAGACATGACACACGGACCCGTGTGTGAAGGGCGTAGTGCTCGGGTCCATGAAAACGAACAGGACGAGAGAGCAAGCGCACACAAACACGGGAACATAGGAACAAGATGGGAATGCAAACACAGGAACGGGAACGGGACACGAGAATGAGACAAGGAAGAAAAGGTTTACTGAAGCAGAGGAGACGAAAGAGAAGGAGGCGCACGATGAGCTTCATCAAAAAGTCGAAGAGGATTGACCTGTTGCTCCCTGAAAAAATACTGGTAGTCGAAGACTTCATACCGGTAGCGAAGGTTGACGAAAAGGACGGGGCGCTTTGTAACACTACCCATCAACGACTGCAGGGATACGAATCAGCATCATGATGGTGGGGGTTGAGGAGAAGGAGCATTTTGGTAGGTATGTGGCAGAGGCTCATGGTGGTTGAATCGAGAGAAAGCACGGTGGCATCAGCGCAAGGTTGAATAAGGATGAAAGGATATCGATAACTGTCCAGTGATATATGATGTGGAATGTAAAAAGACTGTTTGGATATAGTGTAAAGGTTGACGTTGTCGCCTTTACCGGCACGGCAACCTTAGGGTTCGATTCCCCGTCTCTGAAATTTGGATGCGAGACGTTCGACGCATCCACATCGCCTGGAACACCAGTGTCGACGACAGGAACCAGCGGTCTCTGTGAACGTGTGAACGAGGGAAGAACGGGAGAGCCCGGCAACTGCCGCCGTACCGGATTCTCTCGGCATCGCCATGACGTTCATTTCTTCCACATGAAGACTCCACACATTTTCAACGTGCGCTCCTTATTCTGATACCGCATGAACACCGTATGTTTTGTTTACCATCTTTCAACTCACAGTTGATTCAATAAAGGTTGCAGATTAGACCATAGACTTTACTCGTTGCGTATGTCTTTTCCTTCTTTGATTGGCTTGCTAACGCTGGAACCATTTATATAGGTTCATTCCAACTTTTTTTTACACAGACTGCTCAACGCTTCCATTCACGACTGTCGACGATAGAAGCTCGCCTGACTTGCTGCTCGCTCCCGCTCTGCAACCCACACGGCTAAAACGGGCACTGCTGCATTGGTGCTGCTACCGCCGATACCCCACAACTAGATTGAGAGACAGTTACCGGTGTGTACTGTTCGCATCTCTCTTGTACGCCGGCCGTGCTAATTAGGGCGATGGGAATCAGACTATTCCATCACTTACCACAGCCCACCAACAACGTCTCACCAGCACCACAATGATCCTCTCCCCAGCCTCTTCAACGACGCTCACTAGCCCAACGCCTCATCACCACAAGCTAGAATTTGACTTTGTCATCCAGCCAAAGGGCCATCTTGAACCTCATGTCAGCAACCTGCCGCGACGGAGAGCGGTCAAGAGGAGGGTCGCGGAGAGCGACAGTGAAGACGAGGATAAGGCAAGCGCCAAGACTGAGTATTCGTCTTCGCCTAAAGCTGCCGAAGAACCCCCGCATATGCGTATACAAGCGCTGGGTGAGAACACAGATGTATGTGTGTCTATCACAGAGGTAGAAGGATGGGACGGAGATGTTGTTTGTGTCGACGAGGAAGAAGAGAATGACTGCGGCGTGCCAACCTCGTCTCGGTCTGTGTTTCTCGAGCTGGTGGCGAAGGGTTCGGCGCTGCGAAGGGTACTGGTCGTGGGTTCTCGGGTGAACGTGTTTGCTGTTGCGCTGGGGATAATCTGCCGGCGTAGTGGGAAGGATATGATAGAGACGTATATGGAGCTACATGATACAGGCGGGTTGGAGGATGCGTGGAGGGGCCTGCTGAGTCGCGATGGCGTCGAGTGGGTTGCCGGAGAGCTCGACGATTAGATATGTATCTTTATATTGGGTATTAGATTTTTAGAGGACTCGGTGCTTATTGTATTCTTAGACAATTTTTAGGTATAAATCACGTATTACTGACCTTGGGACAGACAGTCGCATACACCCCATGGAGGAGTGATAGCGCAAGAAACACTGACCGTACAAACACAATACTGAGTAGGTGTGGTATCCCGTGCCCACAGCGTCCTGGAATTGAGTAGTAGTATGAGCATTGAGTACTGTACTTGAACTTTTAAGTTAACTTCTAGCACCAAAAAATACAACTTAAGCCAATCACGTCGAAATTTCAGAGGGGGAATCAAACCCTAAGCCGCCGTGCCGGTAAAGGCGACAACCTCAACCTTTACCCTATATCCGAACAGTCTTTTTTTACCATATATCACTAGACAGTTATCCTTCACTACCAAAGACCTCAGAGATCCTTATTCAAGGAAGCTTGCCCTGATGCCACCGTGCTTGCTCTTAATTTAACCACCATGAGCCTCTGTCACATAACCGATTTCCAATCTCTGCCACTCTCTACCACCACTACCGACTGAAGACAACCGCTTCGCTGCTTCCAGCTAGCCACTGCTTTGGCAACAGCGACTACTCTCGCTCGATGGGTTAATTCTCGTCGATGACATTACGGTGGAAGAAAGTGACCACACACGACCCATCCACTGACTTTGAAGTTTGGTGCGCACAGTCTAGTTGGTCTGTATGATACGTGGAATTGTGCTACGTGCATACATGTGGTATGCAGTCGTGTAAGGCTATCATGGGAAAAGTTGTATGCGGCTCCTCATTTGCTTCTGTGGAACTACTCGTCTACATCGACTCAGGAAACAGATATCATTCTGGAGATCGATTTGTCCATTATCGACCGTATGTCGCTACCGCCACAGCGTCCACCCACCGTGCCTAACAATACGTCTTTAGAAGGATGTTGGCGTTACAAGTACGACGCCACGACCCCGCAGCTGCCGCAGAAGGATCTTGCCGAATTTGGTTCCTGCTTAACACACACCGTGCATAGGATACGCGCCCATCTTGCTGTTGTACACCCAGCCCAAATCAAGGAGACGTTTACTTGAAATTACTCCTCTCTAGTCGGGAGTCACCGTCAAGCTTTCTGGAACTCGCCTTGCGACTAATCATTCAGTTTTCTACCTTCTGTCTTATACACCCACACCTTGGCACCGATCCTCCATTGCCTTACTTCCTCGATGTACTATCCACACAAAATCCGGGTTTTGTCTGCACAACAATGGCTTGGCAACGACAACCTACATCACGGAGAGTTACAGGAGGCTCTACCTATTCAGTATCTATTCTTGATGGGCCAGCCTTACGGCAGGTTGCAAGGCAGAATTTCATCTCCAAAGAAAGCACCCTTACATCCGCTCCTAATAGAGCTAGCTCTACTTTTCGTTCCTGCACCACGCCTCCATCATGCTGCGCGGTGATACACAAACCTGTCCTTTTCGCCTTTGTATAGTGGTCCCGTCGTCCGACTGTGGTGATCCGCACTACATCCAACTGAAACATTCCATACGACAAGCACCTCGTCCATTTTGACATATGCTTTTTTACCGTCTCCCAAGGCACGTTATTTATTGGCTCTTGGAGCCTTCGGAGTAATGCAGCTACTTCTCCATCCCCTTTGTCATGATCTCGCTCCTCCTGCTCTTCCTGCCTCTATGCTCAGCTGCAATATACGAAAGAGTCGCCGATCTCCCCGTTCAAGCCTTTGACTATATCATCGTAGGGGGTACAGATAGCATCGACCTTCCCTCGTCATCTCCATTGACATCTTCTACAAGGTGGAACCGCGGGAAACGTCCTTGTCAATCGTTTGACTGAACAGCCCGATATATCCATACTTGTTCTTGAAGCGGGGAGATCGTATGTTATTCGTTCCCTTCAAGCTATTTCCTTCAACTACAACCTAGGACTGTGGACGTCCTGACCTGGCGAGTACCTTTCTTCTGTACTTCACTTATGCGGGCCACGCCTTTGGACTGGAATTTTACTACAACCCCGCAACCTGGCTTGAACGGCCGAGCCTTCCCGTACCTAAGGGGGTTCAGATTGGGTGGATGTAGTATACCAGCGAGTCCTATTTTCTCGCTGGCATGTGCTCGTGACCGATGTCTTTTTAATAGATATCATGACATACGCTCGCGGATCTTCGCAGGACTATGATCGGTACGCAAGACTCAGCGGGGACAACGGATGGGGGTGGGATAAGATGCAACCGTATTTTCAAAGGGTTGAGTAGGGCGCAGAATATTATTCTGCCGAATGTCTGACTTTGTGCAGAATGAGCGGTTTGTCGCTTCTGCCGACCATCACAATACCACTGGCCAGTATGATCCAGCAGTGCACGGCCTTGAAGGAATCACCTCCGTGTCGATCGCTGAATACCCGAGCGTTATCGATAGGCGAATCATTCAAGCAACCAAGGAACTCTCCGACGAGTTTCCGTTCAATATGGATTACAATTCGGGGTATCATTTGGGTATTGGTGAGTGCTGAGTTCGAGGAGGTTGTCGTCGATCGACTATATTTGCCGTTGGAAGGGTGGCATCAAAAGACTATTGGGAACGGGACAAGGAGTAGCTCGGAAACATTGTATCTTAGCCCTGAGTACATCGACCGGGCGAATTTATACGTGCTCGTAGATTCGCATGTCACACGTATCCTGGTAGAGAACGGCTCGACTGTGGACCAAGACTCGGAGCCGTACTTTGATAGCGTCGAGTTCACTCAGGATGCTGGAAGTAGGCCTGTTCCGTTATTTTGAGCGCTAGCTTGGATTGATAATGGGTGCTAGAAACGATGCATACCCTTTCCGCTCGCAAGGAAATCATTCTATCGGCCGGAGTCATAGGGACTCCTCACATCCTCCTCAATTCGGGGGTTGGTCACGCTAATGAGCTGTCTGTGTTGGGCATCACTCCGACGGTGCACCTTCCCGATGTTGGGAAGAATCTGAGGGATCAAGTGAGTATGATGCTTACCTGGACTGTGAACGATACGCAGATGGTAGAGTGTTTGTATTGGAGGAATGA
The DNA here is from genome assembly GCA_022818035.1 of Armillaria solidipes. Taxonomy (NCBI): domain Eukaryota; kingdom Fungi; phylum Basidiomycota; class Agaricomycetes; order Agaricales; family Physalacriaceae; genus Armillaria; species Armillaria solidipes. Next base: position 551,180 of record JAIWYQ010000024.1, read on the forward strand.
GACGTTCCGGGAGGAGGCATTGGCGGAGTGGCAGTTTAATCGGACCGGGTTTTTGGCTAACCCTCCCTCCAACCATTTTGGATTCTTCCGCTTGGGAGATGAGCTGATGGATGAAGAATCCTGCGCTGGAAATCAGACAGGACATTATGAATTGGTTTTCACTGTAGGTTTTGACTCAAGCGACTGTAATTATACTCACTAACAGACACACTCAGGGCGGGATGGACACTCTACCCGTTCCGGCAACGGGGAGCTATTTTACAGCACTGGTTAATATCTTGTGTCCGCTCTCTCGTACGCCACCAAAGCTTTTTCTTCTGATGTTTTATTGACCTAGCATAGGCGGGAATATCACCATCAACAGCACTAACCCCCTCTCTCCGCCAGTTATTAACCCTAATAGTCTCTCAAATGAACTGGATTTAGTGTTAATGAAGCATGCGATTGGAGGTGCGCAGAGGTTCGCCGCTGCGCCGGTATGGGCAGACTATATCCTCGAGCTCTATACAGATCTAGGCGATTTGGAAAGGAGCATTCGGGCTCAAGCAAGGCCGGCAGGACATTCGGTGGGTACCGCGAGTATGTCCCCGCGTAATGCACATTGGGGAGTTGTCGATCCGGATTTGAGGCTCAAGCAGGCGAGGGGGATAAGGGTTGTAGACGCGTCAGTTTTGGTGAAGTTTTTCATTTTGTTCGTTGTGTTTTCCGGGTGTGTTAATCCGTCGTGAATTCTAGCCATATATACCGGCTGGGCATACACAGACATCGGTGTACGCGACTGCGGAAAGGGCTGCGGATCTGATCAAAGGAGGGAAATCAGCTTGAATGGCGGCTGCTTTGTATGATCAAGCTGATGACTGACGCTCAACAAATTTAGTGAGATTTTTATGAGGATGATGATGAACCACCATCAGGTCCTTTTTAGGAAGGCAGCTTCGCCTGTCTGAACGGTGCTCAAGCAGTGTAAAACCCACCCCGAAGTCCTGAAAAGGCACTACAGAGTTTTCCTGCATACCCAGATCATTGACGAGACCGAAAAGTTCGTGCTACCGTCACCCAGACAATCTGAGCTGTCTTTGAAAATTGAGACGAGGATCTCGTTTTTGATGGACACCTCCTGTACGGCCATCCGCTGAGGGAGCGACTCGCTCTCAGGAAGTTAGTGTAGTCCCAGCCTGTGTCATGCGTTCACATCCCTGGCCGTTCAGAGGTGCCTGCGAGTACCACTGTCTCGGGCATTTTTAAGGTTTCCTCCGAGTCCATTGCCAATTCAGTTGCGCCGAGATGCCGTCACCGGGTGTACATCCCGGCTCGGCAAGGTCGGATCCAAGTCGGATCGCACTGCTGCATGGAGGGTGTCTGTGAACTTAAGAATTATGGTGTATGGTTCACCCGTGGACGTTCGCCAGGGTTTCGCCATACACAGCGGTGTTTTCAGTCTGGAAGATCCGGAGAAATACATCGGAGCGGTCTTCGGACACCTAATTGATGTACTTACTAGGACTGGGTTTAAACCGTATTGTCATACTTCATCTCGCTGTTTCGCATGCCATCTCGATCCATAGCAGTTTTATTCTTCTTCAAACCGTAGCAGGAATGATTACTACTTCGCTTCTTCTCTGTGGACTGATACCGATTTTATCTGACTAATTACAAGTCCTCAGCACAAAACCGCTGAAACCAATTCGCAATCCCTCGCGCAGACTCTTCCTTTGCCCAGCCTATTTATTATCTCAGCCGACCACAGGTGCATCATAAAAAACGAAAAACTCACGAGTATCGCCAACATTGGGATCACCTCTCAAGGCAAACCCATGCTCGACCCCAGAAAAAATCTGGAAACAGTAACTGGCCTTTACTTCAACCAGGATATCTTCAGCACGTCGACGATTCTCCAGAGGGAAGGTGAAATCAGATTCTGTTATTAGCCATGAGCTGAAGCGAGTGAGACCCAAACTAGTTAGGACGTGCCCGCGCATGATAAAAATAGAGGTTCTGAACCCGAAGGTATCAGTCCTGAGAGATCATACAGAGAGATAGGTAGACTCACTCTTAATATCCCTGAAGTGATTTTCAGTAAGGAATTCTGGATGCGCAATTGCGCCTAGTATTCAATGCGTTGACAAAGGAATCTCCAAAGGTACACTCTAATACTCACCAGCCACGACGTCCCCATGAATGGCGAGATCCAAAACGAATGGAGCACCAAAGCAGTAGCCTACGGCTGCGTATTGCGAGTTCTTGCCTGTTCAGCTGAGTAAGTTTGAAAAGAGCTCGACACCTACGGCTTACCGTATTTTTCCCGGATAGCGCCCAGCCATCTTGGCGTTAATTCCAGTGCTTGCTGCCTCGATTTTTCTATCCATGTTTCCCTATCAAAGTCTTTCTCTGTGTGAAAACCAAACGAATCTCCGAGGAAGTAGTCGATCCCAACGACGATGAATCCTATCAACAATGGCCGTTATGTGTAATATTCCGAAGCTGTTTCAAGGAGATGGAACCTTGAGAGGCGAAGTAGTCTTGGACAAGTTGGTTGTTGATATGCAATGGGTCGTAGACATCAGCAAAGTACAAAACGACTTTCGGCTTTTGGACATTCTTGGCGGATGGGGGTTCGGAAACGTATGTCGGTACACCAGCAATGATATCGGTCCTCCCGACGGGAGTTCCTTCATGCTTCACTGCTTTAAAGCAGCATTCACCGAGAGCTCCTGCGAGAATGGGAGAAGACATGGCGGTGGTCTGCGCTCGAGATGCGCGTAGTTAATAAACAAATTCCAAAATGTCCCAATTGGCTGAGATAGAAATAACGGCCCGAGTCGAGAAGTTGTTGAGTCAGACAAAATGATGCTATTCAGCTCCCAGCATATGCAGGCTTCTTGCGGAAAAAAGGAAAAATACTGGTACTTAGCAACGCTTCGTACCGGGACATCTTGGATCCAGCTTTATAATCGCTTGAATTTATAAGGCATGAAATGCGGGCGTAGTAAAGACCCGGCGCGTATCTCATTGACACTGATATTTGTAAGTGCAGAGAAATCGGAGAATGCACCGGGCGTGATAGGTATTTTGATAACCATAGCTTGCCTTGATTTTCGTAAGATCAGCACGATTTCACCGATGCATTTTTATGAAAAGCAGAACGAACGCAGGCCTGCACAAGGGAAACCAACTTGAAAGGGACCTAGGAACACGTTGACGTGATTGATTGACATTATGAAAGCCACGGGCATTGCTCTTGAGATACAGAACTGATCCTCGGTCAAAAGCAGGACGTGTGACAGCCTAGCCCACATGTAAGCTAGAAACACAATCCTGAGGATTAGTCTGCTTACGAACGGCGACACCCTTTATTACTAACTTGAGAATGAGAGCCACCTAAAAGGCACACAGCCGCGGCATATTTTGCGTCTTTCTCTGCACAATGATAATGAGTAAAGGATGGCTGTGTATTATACTAAACGAACCACATCCCCCATATACCGGGACCATCCCAAAAGCAACCATCTCGGAGCGAGCTCCTTTGCCCTGGGACTCAACTTGCTCTAGATATGTATTGATGTCGAACTTCCCCCGCAAGTAGGCCAGATTTCCAAGAAAGTGCTGGAAAAATAGTCAATTATAACACACAAATCCTGTCCACCCGGTGTCAGATCGGATTCGAACTCGATTATGAATGAAATACCGACTAACCAATCCTGAGAGCACACGTGCAAGGTATGCATCCGGCGAAAACAGTATGGCTCCCTTCTCTTCACAGGTTTTCATCTTGTTCATATATGGCAGATTGACGACGTTGGGATCTCAGTAACGGTACCGACCCCTCCAAGGGCATTGGTGAGCTTGACGCGGGTCACTTGGGGGTGAAGAAACATTCACTAATATCTCCTGTCAGGGTTGGAGAAATCATGGCTACATGAGAACGAGCTTGGAAGACTGCAGATCGCTGAAGCATGAATCAGAATTGCATTAGCATTAATGCTGACAGCGATGGTGACTATGGCATGGCGAACATACTTGACCGGTCATCAGATCAAATGAAGAGCCTATAATGGAGTGGTAGGACTATGCAGCATAGGTCAGCAACCGCCGACGTTTCGTTGTGGTGTTGGCGTTGTGGGCGAAGGCCCCCAGAAGCTCCCGCCAAGCTTTGTTCGGTTTTTAGCATGTTTTAGCCCTAAAAACATAGAGAATTTGTCCAGAGTTAGCATATTTTTGGGCTCCAACTAGGACAATCTTGTCCGAGTTGTGCTGTATGTGGGGGGAAAGGCAGGGAAGGCCCTCTATAGAAAAAAGTGTCAGCACTGCAGATAATGGAAATTGAGACACAATCCGTGAGAAACTCACTCTCTAGGCTCAAATTCCTCACCCGATCCTTCCGTAGAGCATCGCAGCTCACATAAATCGATAATAAATCGATAAAAGGTCGATCATCTTTTGAAGCGGAACCGGCAGCATCGGCAGTTTCGAGCGGAAGAGCTTGGTCAACGATAGCATATTTTATCACCCAAATGTCGTGTATTTGAGGCGTAATTTCCACGAATTTTCCGGACAAAGTTTGGCGGGAGCTTCTGCTGTGGGCGTCAGTGGGTGACATTGACAATTTCCAATCGCACGCCACGTGCATTGACATCGCCGCAAAATTCCGCATGATTTCCAAACTTAAACTTAATCGTTTACTGCGTCCACTGACAGATGAAGGGCCGCGATAATGACCGTTCCTGCCACGAGGACACCTTCGTACGCCAACTTTCTTTCCCATCAGCCTCCAGAACACCATCCCCCGTTTGCGACTGTGAATCTCCGAGGCGTGAACCGAATAAATTGAATGGCTCTTTGTCGAACACCTTGCTGCTTGCTAGCGCTTCAGTGGATCAGAAATCGGCGAAGGAGCGACATTTCAAGTCTCGAGCTGACTTGGAAATGATGGATGATGTATAATGAATTCATCTTGCGTATCAATCGGAGACAGGACAAAGATACTTTGAACGGTGTGTATATCTTAGTCGCTTTATTTAGTCCTTTTTTCTCATTCTGTTATGGTGCCAGCCTCGATTACAGCTGTTCGCATACAGCTTGACAGTTAGGGGTGTTTTCATGGATGATGAATGAAGGTTCGGACTTTGTCATAAACCGTGTTTTGCGGACTTCAACTCTTCAAGCGCACGAGAGGGCCTCCGAGATCGCCAAAATAGCCATAAACCAGCCACAAACGCGCCATCAAGTCCTCAAACCATGGTTTATGACGAAGTCTGAATCACACTCTTCTCTCGCACCAAACACATGTTACTGTCAAGCTGTATGCAAACAGCTGTAATTAGACACTCGTCCGTGATGATGCATGGTGACTGTAGACCCGTCGTTCTCTCAATGTCCAGTCTTCGTTTCCATTTCGGCTCTCCTACCACTAAGCGGACATAGGATAGCGCGTCTTTGAAACGCGTAGACGGTCCAAGATTCGACGCAGTTTTGATAGAGTAATGCTCGGTACATGACAGAGCCCGTCGCAGAGCGTTCGACGGCGCAATACACCGCGATGACTTGGGGACATCCTACCCAAAACAGAAAAGAAATCACCGAATGATTTCCACTCCCGCCTTTTGCTCGGTCCTGTCGTCCTCCCATGGCCGATTAACCCTTCGCTCTATGGCGGTCTTAGCATCATTTCCTCAGCGTCCCTCCAATGAGATATACACCCAATATCCAGGTTTCATCTACTCCGGTACGGGATTCCCGTCGTGGCAAGGATCTCTGTACTCTAGCCTTGTCTGTTCTGGCACTTGACATTCTGATGCCCGTGCTTAGCGCCATTATCAGTATCATCGTATCATCTCCCGGACCAGCTATTCATTCTTAAGCTGCACATAGACGTAGGTACTTCCCCACCCACATCATGTTCTCTCCCCTTCTCTTTCTCTTACCTGCTGTATGCTCAGCCGCGATATACGAAAAATTCGCAGACCTTCCGACTCTTGACTTTGATTATATCATCGTTGGAGGTACATGCGACCTCAGCCTTTTCTCTTTATAATCGCTGACGCTCTCCTCGAGGCGGTACTGCAGGAAACGTTCTCGCCAACCGTTTGACTGAACAGCCCGATATATCCGTGCTAGTTCTTGAAGCGGGGCAGTCGTACGCGTACCCATCATCTCCTTGATTCAAGCTCACAGTCGACCCAGGACCGCGGATATTCTGGTTACGCAGGTACCGTTCCTTTGCACGCTAGCTACTCCCCACACGTCTTTGGACTGGAACTTCACCACAACGTCCCAGCCTGGCCTGAACGGACGCGCCTTTCCCTTCCCAAGGGGGTTTGGTTTAGGCGGGACTAGTGCAATCAGTGAGTTCGATTGAGTAACGTTGTAGTATCAGCATGAACTCAATGCTGTTTAGATTTTATGGCTTACACCCGCGGTTCGTCCGAGGACTATGATCGATATGCACGTATCAGCGGGGATCTCGGATGGGGATGGGACCAGATGCAGCAATATATTCGAAAGGTTCGTTCATTATCACCGAGCTATGGAAGAAACTGACCTAGAGTTGGTCCAGAATGAGCGCTTTGTCGCGCCTGCGGATCATCACAATATCACAGGTGAATTTGACCCGGAAGTACACAGTTTTGATGGTGTAAACTCGGTCACACTTCCTGGATATCCTCGCACTATCGATGACCGGGTTATCCAGACCACCAAGGAACTACCGGATGAGTTCCCATTCAATCTAGATTCTAACTCGGGGCATCATTTAGGTATCGGTGAGTGCGCTGCTGCAGGTGTAAACTATTTCGACTAATGAAAGGCAGGATGGGAGCAAACGACTGTCGGGAACGGGACGAGGAGTAGCTCGGAGACATCGTACCTTGGCCCTGAATATATTGGACGCGAGAACTTGCACGTGGTCGTGAATTCTTATGTCACGCGTATTCTTCTAGCGAATGACTCGGATTCGAACGATGTCCCGCGCTTTGGCACGGTTGAGTTCACCCAGGATGCGGGAGGTACGAACCTAGTCCTATATTCGCGTCTTTGCAACCTAACAATGTTACGATTGCAGAGACCATTCACACACTCTCGCCTCCCGGCCTCAAGGAAATCATACTTTCAGCAGGCACGATAGGGACACCTCATATCCTACTCAACTCTGGCGTTGGAGACGACGACGAGCTCGCTACAGCGGGCGTCACTTCGACCGTTCATCTGCCCGATGTTGGAAAGAATTTGACCGATCACCCGAGTTTGAGTCTTGTCTGGACTGTCAATGACACGAACACAACAGAGGACGTGTATTGGAGGAACGAGACGTTCCAGGCGGAAGCTTTGGAGGAATGGCAAGCCAATCGAACCGGGTATATCTCAAACATCGCGTTGAACCACCTAGGATTCCTCCGTCTAGAAGAAGGCGTGTTGGAAGAGGAGCCTTGTGCCGGTAGTCAGACGGGGCATTATGAGCTGATCTTCTCTGTAAGTCAAGGTCGTCATGGGCGAGTCACAACTGACTAAACGCGGACAAACCTTTGTTAGGGCGGGATTTTTGGAGAAGCCATTCCGGCAACAGGCAGTTATCTTACCATAGCTGTCGTTATGTTGTGCCCGCTTTCTCGTATGTTTTTCTTCCCCTTCCATTATTTACCCCTTGACGTTCGACTGCCAGGTGGAAATGTCACAATCAGCGGCACCAGTCCCTTCGATCCGCCGCTCATCAACCCCAACTACCTCTCGCACCCTCAGGATTTAGAGGCACTGGAGCATGCCGTAGAGGGTGCACAGAGATTTGTCTCGGCACCGGTATGGAAGGACTATATCATTGAACTTACCACCGATATCACGGATTTGGAGGAGACCATTAGAGACATAGCCGTACCGACTGACCATCCCGTTGGTACTGCGGGTATGTCCCCGGCTGGCGCAGATTGGGGAGTCGTGGACCCGGATTTGAGACTTAAGAGAGCGGCAGGGGTGAGGATCGTAGATGCGTCTGTCTTGGTGAGCTTTTCGCCGAGCCCTTGATTTCCGTTTCAACTTATTTCTTCAACTATATAGCCTTTTATACCTGCTGCACATACTCAAGCAGCTGTCTATGCTTTTGCGGAGAGGGCGGCTGATTTGATAAAGGGGGTCGGCCAATGAAGGTGAAAGATTGTACACAAAAGATACAAATTTACGAGTCTGAAAGTTCCAAATAAGGCCCTTCCTAAAGTAATTCAGATCGCGTCTTCTCGACTTCAGCTCCAGCAATACCGCAGTACCCGTCGTCATAAGTTCTAATAAAAGTGATATGAATGAATACTCTAAGCACAACACAGCAGACATAGAATCGTCGTGGTCATCGAATTGTCCAAAGCAAGTCCAAAGTCGCGGCGGTACTACCAGGTGATCCATATTTGAAATTTCCGCATTTACGCCTATGAGACGCATAAGACTCAGATTAGCCAGGGTTGGTTGTGGTTGATTGTGGGTGGTTGTGGGAGACAAATTCGATGGCCACGTGCTGTGTCGTCATAAACCCGCCCTTACATCTTACCATCACTTGACGATCACCATCCTTTTCTTGCCGCTATAGTCGAACTTGAAGACCCTACAAAATGTCTCCTTCAGACGGAGATCTGGTTATCCCCGCTGACGCCGAAGCGCAAATCGAGGATCTCAAGCACGAGAGGGACAAATCCAGGACCCAGCATTTGGAGACTCTGAAAAAACTGCGGAGAAAAGCCGACGTGGAAAGAGACAACGACACCTTGCGCAAAGAGAACGAAAGACTGAGAAAAGATTTGGATGACGCAAGAGCGAGAGCCTTGAAGGCAGATGACCAGGCCACCGACCTGTGGGGCCAGAAGGAAACCGTCGAATACGAGAACCGCGATTTGAAGAGACTCGTGGCGAGGTTGCAAGAGAGGATAAAGGGCCCTACGGAGGCAAGTATTGGTAATGGAGCCAAGGTTGAAATATCACACAGGGTCCCGGCGTCAGTGACGGTGAGCCTTATCTCTCGATGAACTCTACTTTTCCAATTCTTTCCAGAGGCCCACACCTCCCTCCACTTTGAAATCCCAGTCGACGGAGGAAGCGGTACCAGATATCATCAATCTAATCGATGATGACGATGACGACACGGTCGCAGTCAGCACATCCGTGAGTTTTTCCCCCTTCCCGCGCTTCCAAGCTCATCCTGCTTAGAAAGGGATATTACCAGCATCAGAAGTTGTCAAAATGGAGCCGTCAGAAGCAACGGTAGGCGTTACTTTGCAGGTCATATCTGTTATTCTTGAACTTTCATTGGCAGGCTGAGGTTAATTTGCGGACATCTGGTTGTGAAATTCCTTACACGTTACATTAGGTACTATCAACACCTGCATCCGCCTCTGTCCGGTCCACGAGAAACGCCAAGAAACGGCGAGCAGACACTGATTCCGCAACCACAGCAGCGTTGAACGATGACTCGGATATACGGCCGCACAAGAGGACTAGAAACGCGCACCCAACTGCGGTAGGTTACTCTTTGCTAGATATATGATTGTCGTAGACGCCTAGATTAGGGATCCTCTCAAGACCTACCTGCGCGAATTGAGGTAAAGACGCGTGTCTACCCTTTGGCCTTCTAATCAGCTAAAAATGTTCTCGTTCAAACAGACTGTAGGTTCTGCGTCAACATCTTCTGGATCCCTGTCTCGTGCTAACGCTCCGAACATTGACGGTCCTTTTGACGTTTGTCAAGCATGTCTTTTGGGAAGATTCTTGCTTAACAATGGCTTCTAGGATGAATTTGATCCCAATAATATGGCATTCGTCAGTGTTTAAATCGTTATTGACTGGGTGTAGCAACTGATTTTTCTCAGGAATCGACAGAACTTGAAACTGATGCGACTGACCCCCAACGAGACCACCCCGTCTCCCCGGGAACAACCGAGCCGGGGAGACAACCAGGCGGCCCACCGGCGGCAGAAGCGGACCCTAATAGCGAGGTTAATCGCACACATTGATCACCTCTCCCTTACTGACCGACTTGGCGTAGGATGACTTCTATCCAAGTGATCTGCTTAGTGTCGATGATGGGTTCCATGAAGATGCATCCAGATCAAAGAGGCGTAAAGTCGTACTCGTTCGCCGGATTGTGATAACGTGTTCTGATGTACTATCCAGGGATCGGCATTAGCAAGGAGCGCACACCTATCTGAGATCGCCAGAGGAAAGAAGAAAGCGGTACCGCGACCATTGACTGTACGTTTGACGCGTCTCTTCAAAGGACCTCCCTGACCTCTACATGAAGAAGGACGACTACCTCACACAGATTAAGTCTGTGCATCTCAAGAACGCCAAACAGTACACGATTAACCCGCCTCCGCCGGCTGGATTCTATGTCCCGCGTGTTTTCGTATCAAGCATTTACGGAGGCAGTTCCATGCAATTTATGCAGAAACTCACAGCCTTCGACATCCAATGCATATGGCCTACCAAGGATCTCAACCCCCTCGTCGTAGATTCCCCTGGTGCCCCGGGACTGTTATTCACCTCGAGACCCGAGATTGTTGGAGGCACGCCTTGGCACGTTTTCTGCAGGCGGCAAGTGGAGAAACAGCTTTGCTGGGAGTACGCGGGGAAGTATACAATGGTCGTCTCTGGTAAAATCAAGGCAGAACAGTTCGCGGCGCAATCAGAGGCAACGAAGAAGCGATGGGGTGACTATTTGGTAACAAGGAAGGAGGCAAGGGTATATACTGCTATGCGTGCACGGATCGCCCTGAGGAAGCACGGCCAACCGCTTGATGAAAGAAGAGTGTGCATGGAGATTGAGGCTGTGATGGGCAGGGCGGTGAAGAAGCCAGGAGATGAGGGAATGACGAAAAAGGACAAGCAAAAGGAGAGGGGAAAGATCAAGGCTCGTGTGCCCTTGGCCGTTAACGCTGGGGATGTGATCGAGGCGTTTTGCAATGGCGATGAGGTAATGGATATAAGTCTGTCTTCAAAGTTCGCCATAACTGACTCTAGTTACAGCATATCAACATCCTGCGAATGGATTGTATCGGGTACGACCATACGTTTGTGGGGGATATGCAGAAGAAGCTGGCTCAATGGCAGTCGAAGTATAAGAGCGTGGGGACAACTAAGTCGACGTCAGTAGGCAAGAGGAAGCTGCCGTCGAGGCCTAATGATGATGAGGAAGAGGGTGCTTCTTCTGTTGCTCCTCGTCGTCGAACTTCAAGGCGGTTCATTCGCGGCAGCTTACGGACGAAGAGCAGGATGGAAGCGCTGAGGTAGAGTCGGAGGATGAGCGTAATGATTCTGATGCAGATCCTAACTATTGATATCAAGTAAAGGAGTCTGTTTTCCTGTAACAACACCATGTGTTTCGGATAAATATCTTGAATATGAGTTCAGTCGCTTCGAGGCAAGGTAAGTTCAATGACAAGTATTATTATACAGTCACTATGGAAACAATTCCAACTGTGAGATGGTATGCTGTCCATCGCAAATCTTCCAGTAGACCAGTGTGCCAAGGCCAGCCCGCGCCTTAGATACCAAATCGTCGAAGTCTTCTTCATCCTTGTACGACATTAACGTGCTGACAGATAGCCGAGGATCGAGATAAGAATTTTCATAGTCTAGGCACATAACGAATGGCCAGTCAGGATCCTCAGGCTCCCCGTTTTTCTCAATATATACCTTCTTCAAATCTGCCCATTCCGTCGTCAAATTTTTATAAGAATCAACATGCACGTTGTTGAACTCTTTTACAGCATTTCTGTCGCTACGGGAAATGGGTATCGCTTGACCTTCTAACAAAGATTGACAATGAGTTATGCGTATCAAGGCTAAGGGAGAAGGCAACAGACCATTTCTGACCGTTATTATATGTTTGCAAATACTACGGTGTGCATTCCAGTCGGCTCTTTGGCATGTACGTGAACAATACAGCTCGAACTGACACCCAGCACAACACATGAATTGAGTGGTGGTCACTTCTTTTCCGGAGTTTTTTGGGCACTAAGAGGAAGAGAGTAAGCGAAGAATAACGTCAGAGAAAAAAGTAACTTACTGGAGCATTACCACAGAGTCTGTACTCACTATTCATGAGCAAATCCGTTCTGTATGTATGGGTGTAATAGCGTGTAATAAATCGGACATGCGCAAGTGTACTTTTTCCGGGTACAAGTTCGCTTGCATCCTTCCGCAAGTTAAGGGCCCTTTTACACAGGTTTGCTTTTAGCTATACTTTAGGGATAGGATCTGAACCGTGAAATGTAAATCTGTCCCGCTGGCCAGGTACTGATCATTTGCTATGTACTGTATGACTTCCAAATTTCTGGCAAGGAATACGATACCTATGTTGCTCAGCCAGTCATATTGCACACCGTTTAACTGTCCAGAAATTAGAATTTCGTTCCCAATGTATTTCACTAGGCTCAATCGATCGTCGGTTCGCAGTCTGCACAGTGTAGAACATTTCAATCTAGGGTCGATCGTCTGGACGGAGATATTCCAATTTCAAGATATATCAAGGTACAGACTGCCTACATGCCTTGAATTCGAAGCCACAAGGATAGCCCACTACTAAGGATTCTCAGATCCAAAGACCAGACACCGAGGGGGAATAAATATAAATTCGTCGCGTGAAACAGGGATGAATAAATAGTCAAAGGAGAGGAATACGCTGAACGAGTTCAGACCACAGAGCCAAAACTCGTGTTAAGCGTCAAAATAATGTCGGCCCGTTGAGCCACATCGTCCTCCCGGCCCCGACTCCTGCTCAGAACCCGGTCCGCATACCTTATCCTGACGTCTATGGTAGCAACGTCTACGATAGCAACCGATACTAATGTGTATACCTCCATAGAAAGTCACTGGACTTGCAGAAGGACGCGAACTTGCGCACTTGCATGTAACTTGCGACCGGAAAATGACAACTTGCACCCACCTGATTTATTACACGCTATTACCCCCATATGTATGATGCAGTACCTTCGAAATATATCCATGCTCCACGGAGCCCCTCGATTGTAACGCCATCGCTATTTCGACGTTCAGGAAACCTGCCCAGTCGTTCCGCTTTAGAGATGAACCTGCTGCTTCTCTTCAAGATCGAAGCATACATAAAATGCGCTGCAACCGTTTCAAGAAGCTCTGAAATATTCTCTTCTGCAGAATATCTCAGGTCTTCAATGATTGATGAACCCTGAATCAAACGCCGGTAACGATGAAGACATTCCGTTGCCTTGAGCAAGCATGGAAGCAAACCATATCCAAGGGCATCGAAAATGTATGAATGTCCAAGCTCTGTAACCAGCAAAATGTACAAAGATACATCGACGAATCCCCGAATAACCACGCTCAGCTCTGTAGCTGTGAGCCGTCGGCGCTTCATCAAAGACCGTAAGATGTGGCACATCCAACGAAGACAATTCCTTTTAAGCAGTTCCGTGTGAATGGACGGGGATTTGCGTGCGAGATGCCATATTGAACGAGCAACAACCGTCATTGACGAAAACCGGTGTAATTGGTTCGCCTGCTGGAAAGAAGAAAATGCAACAGCAGCAGCTCGAATACACAAATCTGCCATTGCACTGCCATTCTCTTCAAGGCGGGCAATGAGGCTTCCTTGCCATGATTGCCAATCGGCGAAGCTCGAACATGAGAGTGTCTGGACAAGAACCAACATCGAAATTCGATGAAAGTCTGGTTCGAATTCATGGCCATGGGATGGGATGAGTATGCGTTCGCAATACAAGGATAGCCAAAAGGCTGCGGCAGGTAGAATGGAATGAATGACATCGTCGAAGGGGTTCGAGTTGTTTCCCTGCATCCCTATCATAAGCGCGTGAAGTGTATTATAGCTCAGGTTGAGCGGGTCTTTGGGATCAGAGGATGGTACGGCGGGGAGTCGGCCTTCCTTTAGAGCCTGAACGGGTTCAAGTTTGAACTTGAGATTTGTGTACAGAACATTGAGAAGATTTCTACGTGAAACACGGTCTCGGCTTGCTTGCTTGGCCAGAGATGACATGGCTTCGAAGGACCCGTCCTTGCAAAGTTTCTGAAAGCGATTGTCTGAACTTTTTGAGCTGGATATACTTCAAACATACCATGAGGTTCTCCATGGCGTTGAGTCTGGCTCGCTATCCCTTCGAAGTGCTGCCTGGTAGCGGCTTTTTGAGCTTGAATTGGACGCACAAAGAATTAAGAACGACCTTGAACAGCTTAAATACTCATAGCAATGGCGAAGATGAAAGTGTATGGAAACTGGTGAAGATAATTCGAGTCCACTTCACAGGCTGTCCTAAGTTAGACTCTGATTCAAGGAGGGAGAAATACAAGAGGAATACTAACATCAGCCCCAGGTCGCAGTGCAGCGTTGCCTTTCTGCCCATGTGGCAAAAAGAAGATTGAGACCGGTCCGGCATACGGCCGCTGCCAGTGTGGGCACAGCGAATCGGACCGAATCCGGATGGCTAATTGATATTATGCTAAGTACATCGAAATCAGCTGAAGATTCACAACGAGGTTCTCTATCTCAACGGTTCATGTCCTGATGCGAGGTTCGTTCTAATTTTTGAAACTGTACCGTTATACTATTCATAAATGACTGCCTTTCTTTTGTACCCCATGAAGAGTCTCTACTCCGCGCGACACACTCAACAGTGTGATCACAACGGTATGAGCCTTCGTGGCCACAGCACATGGTTCGCCATGTCAGGGCTGTGGGCCCGGCCGTTCCTTATTGGGACCTTGTGCCGGTAACAACACCAACACCAACACCGTTGATGTTTGGTTATCCTGTCCGATTAAGATGTAGATCGATCATTGGACGAACAATATTGAATAAACGAATGCTAAACAAACTGAATCATGATTATACAAACTTGCCTCTAATATTCAAACAACTCTAGCTTTCCAAAGTCATCAGGACCATCATTTGGGAGACTCCAGTGGACCAAAGTACCCAGTCCGGCGTGTGCTTTCGATACCAAGTCGTCAAACACCTCTGACCCGTCATCGAACGATCTTGACGAATCGACGAATAGCGTTGGACTCTGCTTTCGAGTTCTATAATCCAAGCACATAACCAAAGGCCACTCTGTGTCATGCCCATATTCCTCAATGTATTGACTCTTTAGGACTTCCCATTTCGTTTCCAGATCCTCGTACCCATTCACAAATGATTCCGCAAATATATCCATCGCGGTTTTGTCGCTCTCAGAAAGGGGCAATGATATTCCATCTGATTGGCGTTGAAATATTGAAGTATGAGACGTCACATGAATTTTGCATCAGAATAAAGTAACAGACCTTTTTTCATTCTCTTTATTTCCTTGCATAAAGAGCGATGCCCCAGTTTCCAGTCATCCTTCTGGCACGTACGCGAACAATAGAGCACGAATTGACATCCGGAACAGCACATGAGTTAAGCCGGCACTATTTTCGGTTTCGTTGAACACTGGAGGTAGGTCAACTGTCAGTAGAAAGACGGCGCAGTCAGACTGCTTATGACTTACCTTTTCATTGCCGCAGGCTGTATATTTATATTTCAAGAGTATGTTTGTCCTGTGGAGCACAATGTTCCTAAAGTCCATCCAAGCTGTATGCAGACTTTCTTCCTCAACATCGTCACAAGAATTCAAGTATTCAATCAGTCCCATCCGCTCCGCGTGGGGGATAGCTTTCCGACATCTCTTCAGGATAGACGCATAACCCAAGCGTGATGTCATAATATGTAGAACGTCCATAACGTATTTCTCTGTCTCGCCAACTGTATGCCTGATGTGAGAATCAGACGATCCCCGGAATCGCTGTAGCTGCTTGGTCGCCTTTAGCAATGATGGCATCAATTGATATCCAAGGAGGTCGTAAATGTACGAATGCCCATGCTGCATGACCCAAGTGAAGTAGGCCGCCACGCTTATGAGTCCCGTCATGGCAATTTTGAATTCGGCATCAGTGAATCGTCGGCATTTGGTCAAAAACTCGAAGACTTGGCATACCAAGCGAAGGGAACTGTTTTGAAGGAACGCCATATGCGTGGAGGGGACGCAGCTGACATAGTGTGGATCACCGTAGTCACACCACAAAGGGTGTTATAATGATATATGTGATTTTTCTTCTCGTGAAATCGGGCAAAAGTGCCAGCAGCCCCCTGAACACATAAGCCTATGAGTTTTGTGCTATTTTCTTCGAGGTGGGATACAAGCCTAGACTGCCATGTCAGCGGCTGGGAAGTCGGTCTTGGGAGTACGTGACCTAGAGTAGAGACGGTGGATTGTATGTGTTTGTACTGGGACTCGGAGGTAAACCACTTTCCGGAGGGAGGGTTGAGCCAAAGAAATGGCGCATATTTTGTGAGCAGGTTAGTATCGGAGGATAGCGCGTCGATGAAGTGGTGGTGGCTTAAGAGCAAAGAGAGAACTTCCACAGAAATACGGTGGAAGTCTCGCTCAAATTCGTGACTCCGGGATGGCATGATGATGCGTTCGCAATAAAGAGATAGCCAAAAAGCCACGGCGGGAAGAAGAGAAAAAGCAAGGTCGAAGGTCTCGGCGGTATGAGTTTCTTTCAGGCCTATGGAAAGTGCATGGAGCGCGTTGCAGCTGA
The DNA here is from genome assembly GCA_022818035.1 of Armillaria solidipes. Lineage (NCBI taxonomy): Eukaryota > Fungi > Basidiomycota > Agaricomycetes > Agaricales > Physalacriaceae > Armillaria > Armillaria solidipes. The sequence continues at coordinate 567,758 of JAIWYQ010000024.1, forward strand.
GGTTCAGCGGGTCTTTAGGGTCGGAAGAAGGCACGACAGGGGACCGTCCTTGGCTCATGGCTTGTATGGCTTTGAGTTTGAATCTGAGATTTGCTTCTAGAGCAATACCAAATCCTCGACAAGCAACTGAATTTGCAGTTTGGCTGGCCAGCGATTCCATGGCTTCGAAGGATCCCTCTTTGGAAAGTCTCTGAAAGCAACGCTTCAGCTGTCAGTCTGAGAGTCTGAACGGGCATTCAACATACTATAAGATTCTCCATTCTTGTGGGTTCTGCACCCGTCCAATATTACCCTGGACTGTAGCTGTGTTTTGTAGGGTCCATGTAAGCGAGGTTGGAAAGAATGTGCCAACTGGCAACGCACCTAAATTTGTGGTCGAGGTGGTAGATGGTGGAGGAGAAACCAACAGCTTCAAAGTTCTGACATTCAGAAGCCTAGTTTACGTACGTCTAGTCACGGGTAACATGGGATGTTCGACTTCAACGAGCTGAAAAAGTTAAGTTGGAACTTTGATTGACTTTGATTCGGAAAAGGCTAGCACCCGAGCTGCAGCCATCCCGACGGTTTTGTATACCGATTCAACGCCGGCATAACCATTATGAGCAATAAAGGAGAAAAAACCTCATGATTTCAGGAGTCCAATTGGAGGGCCTGAATTCAGAACTTATCGGTAAGGACAAGGGCGGGTACATGCTGCATCATGCCGGCAAGCGCCGTAGTGCGGCATGGTGAAGCCGGAAGATGCCGATCTCGTCTTCCCGGGTCAACCCTTGGCAACCTTGTAACTCGCGTTGAAAATCAATGGACTTGTACATTCTCTTCCGCCTAATTCTGATGCTTCATTCTCAACGTGTTCCCAGTGCTACTCTCTATATCGTGGCAAAATCAGTCTCTACAAAAACGCCAGTACCGTTCTCGTAGTGTCGACAAAGTTGATTGCAGCCAGTGAAAATAAATCACTATCTTCGGGCGTCGTTTTCAAGCCTGGGACACCCTCAAGAGCAATACGCGAAGCGTAAAACATTAATCTCTACATCATCGCATACTTGCAATTGCCAAAGACCATTGACTGGCCGGAAATCTCCGTTACAACCTTGCCGCAGCCTGCTTGTTACCTCGTTGCATTCGCAATCCTCGGTTGTTTCAGAATTGAGTCTCTGTCCGAGGTTTTTACTAGACACCGTCATTTTTTACCTTACTCTTATGTCACTCAAGAGCTTTGACGGTCAAAACGCGATGGCTACTGGGACATTTAGTCTTGACGGGGATGAAGAATTTCACACGAATGTCTTGGACTCTGCAGCTCGAACTCAGCACAAGAACTTTGGCTGCTTTCCTAGGTATCGTTACAGACGAAGAAAAGGTGTCTGCCCTTCATCTACTAGAAGCGGATTCGTGACTCATGCAATTTTGGTATAGGCAACGATCCGCTTGATTACGAGGGAAAATATCCAGAGGACGCAACATATGAAGAGACAGCTCCGAATGCGAGAGTCTGGAAAGCTCATTCAGATCAAAGCGCAATCTTCGATGCCGATATGGTGGAGGAGTCCAGGGATAACATTGACGTCTTGCTTGTTTTTGTGAGTCGATCCGGAGATATTACCGATACGATTCACGGCTGATATGGTGCATTCAGGCTGGTCTCTTTTCAGCTGTTTTGACAACATTCGTTGTTCAGACCTCCCAAGGTCTATCTCATGATTACGCACAGATTTCGGCCTCGCTTTTGTACGAGCTAGTATCCAACCAACGAGGGATCGTCAACGGATCGTCGATCATCCCATCTTCATACAACCCTTCTGCCATGTTCGTTCCTTCAGCTGCAAGCGTCTGGGTCAACGGGCTTTGGTTCACGAGCCTTGTACTAAGTGTCACCACTGCACTCGTGGCCGTTTTTGTAAAACAGTGGCTTCACTACTATGTATCCCTCCCTTCCGGAACGCCGCCCGAGAGAAGTCTCATCTGACACTTCCGGTATATGGGATTCCAGAAGTGGCATGTGCCCGTCATTATTGGACTTCTTCCCTTGCTTATGCATGCCTCCCTGGCCCTCTTCCTTGCCGGACTTGTAGTATTCCTCGTCCCCTTACGAACAGCTCTCGCTTGGATTATGGGTGCTATTGCGGCGGTGGTTTACGCGGCCTCCTCTTTGGCTATTTTCCTTTCCATCTTGTTCCCTCAATGTCCTTATCACACTCCGATATCCGATCTCACCTACTTAGCTTACATCTACATCTCTCAACATCTGATCTTCTTATCCAGATTTATCTCGGCGAGGGTATCAAGCGGGCGGTTTACTTTCACTTCACCAGGCGAAGCTACCAAAGTACTGAAGAATCTGGAATTCGACGCGGTCACCGCAACTTCAGAGGAACTTACCGTGGAAGCCTTACACTGGCTTTTTTCCTCGTCTTCCAACTCGAGTGTTCATAGTCTTGTAATTCAGGCAATTGGCGGTCTGCCCATATCGTCCAGGGCAGTGGTGCAGCGTATATTCGGGGAAGCCCGAGACATATGGGAACTTCAGCGGGATGCACTTCTATTATCATATGGAGACGAAGGAGAACCCTGCCTTGAGACGGAAAGAACAACTGAAAGACTCTTAAGATTCGAGCTGTTCATCCCCCATATCTATTTCGACAGCCATTTGACGGAGGGAAACCGTTATCATCATGATTACTCACCGGATAACCTACAACTGGCCGCATCTATTCATGCGCATCTGGCTTTCCCTAGTGCTGTCACCAAACCGCGGGGTTCACATATGGCTTGGATGTCTCTCCAGCATGCGTTGGTGACTGACGCTGAATTCCCAGCAATAATCTGGTCCGGTCTCGTGAGGAACGCAATTGACGAAGGCGCCTTCGAGCCTAGTGCTCTCTCCGACGATCAAAACATGTTTACCCTCATCCTATGTCGTGGGCTCCACGTCGCTCTCCGTTACGGGCCTCCATCTGCCACATCCGTACAGTCCTCGTATTTTTCCATTGCCGTCAGGAGCTTTGTCCAAAAGATGTTCGATGATCTCCTCATCATGTGTTCATCCTGCTCCAGATGCTCAGACCAGAAGCTGCTTTCAAAACGCCTGAGAATCATACTTGCTCTCACCGAATTTGCAATATCGCGAAGTCGCTCTGCGATGCTGAATGCCGACGTCTCCCGCGGTACAGAGGCTATCCAGACGTCTCAGGAGCTTCTTTGCTCTGTACAAATCTATGTACAGATGACAATATTGTCGGATGAAGAAAGCACGGCCATGTTCGAAACAGTCACACGAATACTCTGTGATTCGAAACTATTTGCAGTTCTAGGGCCTGGTCGCCAATACATCGTCGAAATCTATTCCCAAATGGGAAACTCTTACGGTACATGTAATGGGACTGTTTTTCCCGCCGATCCACGCGCCCTACGAAGTTTACCCGCGCTGGTGGATTTCATGTTTCACGAACAGTGCTCTAAAGCCGAGTTCGATCTCATCTGTGGCATTCTAGCATTTGGACTGGAAAACCATGTCACATCCGCATATGATATTTTCCTCGACTTCAGAAGTCTTGGGAACTACGTGTACCGGCCTAGCCTAGTAAAGCTCATCCGTGCGTATGTTACAGGGCTTGCACGCGCCTCCGAAATCGGCATACATCCCATCATTGTAGAGCAGCACCTTGATTCTTTTCACCATCCCTATAACCTTTTCCTCGCATGTATCATTTTGATCACCAGTCGAGAAGACCCGGTCAAAGACCTCCTGGCACTTGTCCACCTTCGACCCTGGGATCCTTCATGGGCTATATGTCTCCAAAATATCCGACAAGCCATGTCACGGAATCCGTACGCTGAGAAAGAGCGGAGAGATGTCCTATTGGCCGTCGATGTTACTGAGAGGTATATTTCTGGAGAACGAGACATGGGAATGGTGTTACTTGTTTTCTGTTTATCTTTTTATTGGCGGCTAATCTAACTAATACAGGAGAGAAGTTCAAAGCCTCAAGCACGATTGTCATACTGGCTTCTACCTTGGAATTTCCGTGAGGCATCAAGGCGCCAACGTAAACTGTCGACGCCGGGAAGCGTATAGTGCCAAGGACATAATCCAAACGAGAAAGTCATCGAGTGTCTTCGAGCCTAGTATTCATAACTGTAAACATAACAAACCTTGCCTGAGTTGTCACTTTGTTTTTTGATGTGGCCCGCTACCTGTCAAGCCTAGCACTGACCGTCGGTCCAACAACTGACGCGACGCTCGAAACTCTTTTGTTTGGTTATCCATATGCTGGTGTTCAGTGAATGATCACATTCGAGAGATACGTCAGGATGTAGAGAAGCCAGGATTCTCTGGTCCCTTTTTTCGATTCGCGATGCAGCATTCGTGGGCCGTCAGAATCGTGGCATTCGAAACCACCACCCCGGACAAACACCGACATCACCCAACTCTATTCGCACAAAAGTATTGCAAAACCAGGCTCATCGATATACAGCGGCAGAATTTTACTCCACGACTAGGAATGATCCAACGATCGGAATCCACGCACGGCCTCAGTGTTCGCTCGACTATCTAAGGGCGCTTCCGCTCTTTGATTAAATCCGCCGCCCTTTCTGCAACCGCATACACCGGCGCCTGAGTATGCCCAGCCGGTAGATATGGCTGAAAATCACATATTAGCACCCCCGAAATACGACGAACAAAACATGAAGCTTCACCAAAACCGACGCGTCCACAACCCTCACCCCCCTCGCCTGCTTGAGCCTCAAATCCGGATCAACGACTCCCCAATGCGCATTGGGTGGGGACATACTCGCGGTACCTACCGAATGTCCTGATGGCCTTGCCTGATTCCGAATGCTATCTTCCAAATCGCTTATATTCGTAGAGAGCTCAAGGATATAGTCCGACCATACCGGCGCTGCAGCGAACCTCTGTGCACCCCGAATAGCGTGCATCATTTGTACCAGGTCTTGCTCATGCTTGAAGACATTAAGATCAATTACTGGTGGGGAGAGAGGGTCGGTGCTGTTGACGGTGACGCTCTCATCTACGCCAGTAGGTCAACAAAACATCGGAGGAGAAAGTGATGGTAGCGTACGAGAGCGCGGACACAGGATATTAACCATTACCGAAAAGTAGTTCCCAGTTGCTGGAACGGGTACGTTGCCCAATCCACCCTGATTATGTCTGTTAGCGGACATAATTGCAGTTGCTTGAGTAAAGCCTACGCTGAATATCAATTCATAATAACCTGTCCGATTGCCAGCGCAGGATTCTTCCTCCAGCAGACCATTCCCTAGGCGGAAGTATCCGAGATGGTTGGCGGGAGGATTAGCCAAAAAGCCGGTCCGATTCGACTGCCACTCCGCCAGGGCGTCCTCCTGTAATGTTTCGTTCCTCCAATACACATTTTCTACCATTTGCGTATCGTTCACAGTCCAAGTAAGCCTCATACTCACTTGATCCCTAAGGTTCTTCCCAACGTCGGGAAGATCCACCGTCGGAGTGATGCCCAGCACAGCTAGCTCATCGGCGTTACCGACACCCGAATTGAGTAGGATGTGAGGAGTCCCGATGACACCGGCCGACAGAATGATTTCCTTGCGAGCCGAAAGGATATGCGTTGTTTCTGAGACCTATTATTAGCTCAGGGAAGCGCTAAAAATAGCAGGGAAAGCCTACTTCCAGCATCCTGCGTGAATTCAACAGAATTGAAATACGGCTTATTATCCGCATTTGAGCCGTTCGCTACGAGAATCCGCGTGACATGCGAATCCACAAGCACATGGAGATTCTCCCTGTTTATATACTCAGGACCGAGATACGACGTCTCCGAGCTGCTTCTCGTCCCGTTCCCGACAGTCTTTTGATGCCAGCCTTGAATAAATAAATGCCGATGATCAGGTCGGAGCACATAGCACCACTCCTCACTCACCGATACCCAAGTGATATCCAGAATTATAATCCAAGTTGAACGGAAACTCTTCCGGGAGCTCCTTGGTTACTTGGATGACACGGTCATCGAGGACACTGGGATACTCAGCGACCGACACAGAGTTGATTCCGTCGAAGCTATGCACCGCGGGATCATACTGACCAGTTATATTGTGGTGGTCCGCGGAAGCGACGAAGCGTTCGTTCTACGCCCAAAATCAGATAGCTTCCCGAACGCCGTGACTGTCAGATGTGCGCTACCTTCCGAAAATACGGCTGCATCTTATCCCACCCCCATCCGTCGTCTCCACTAATTCTCGCATAACGATCGTAGTCCTCGGACGAACCGCGTGCGTATGTCATCACGTCTACAAAAAGACACTAAGCGCCATCACGTCAATGAGAGAATTAACCTTACTTATAGCACTGCAACCACCTAGACCAAATCCCCTGTAATAATCAATGTCTCGGTTGTTCAGGCCAGGCTGGGGAATAGTAGTAAAGTTCCAGCCCAACATAGACGGCCGTGTGATGCAGAAGAAGGGTATCTGCGAAGTCAAGATGTCCGCCGTTCTGGGCTGTGTTGAAGGATATATTTCGAAAAGTGAAGGAGTAACGTACGATCTTCCCGCTTCGAGAACGAGAACGAGAACGAGAACGAGAACGAGAACGAGAACGAGAACGAGGACGGAGGTCAGGGGATCATCAGTCAAACGATTGGCGAGGACGTTTCCTGCAGTACCACCTTGTAACGGGTATCAGAAAAACCATGGGCAGGACAGGTATCCAGACTATACGCACCTCCAACGATAATGTAGTCAAATTTAGCAGCTGGAAGGTCGGCGACTGTTTCGTATATTACAGCTGAGCACAGAGGAAGAAACAGCCACATCAAAGAGAACATGATGAAGGGAATAAGTACTGCGTGTGTGTTGTATAAAGATGTCGATGGATATTGAAGACGGTGGTGCGAGAGCGGCGTAAGTAAGGAAGAAGAGCAGATGAACACTGAAGCGACGAGTCTTGCTGTTTTTAAACTATGGTTTTGCTGGTTTGTGGCGACCTACGATCTCGGGAGCCCTTTCATGCCATGTCTACAAAATCCGGTTCATGATCACATCTGAACGTTAATCGTTCTGAACGTTGACGTTGAACCTTCTTTTACATGATCTGAGATTTAGCGTTTGTGATGTACATACGACGGATGGATTCAGGCTTTCCTAACTGGAATACTGCGGCTCTAGCACTTTCCAGGCTCCATTGCACGTCCCTCGAGCTGTACACGCACGCGGGTACCTAGATCAGAGTTGACAGGCGTTTTATGAACGGAAGCAATGCTGAGACTCTGAGCCGACAGTACTAGTATGGGACCAAGTGAAGCTACGGAATTGAGATCAGAGATCAGAGTAGTATCCTTGATCTTTTGGGTTTATGGGGCAGAGAACTTGGCTTCAAGGGAACTGCTAGTTGAGCAGAGGGGAAATCGGCGATGAAACGGGTCCCGGAATAAATACCGGGATGAATGGATGCCGGATTTCGGAGAGATCAGTTGTTCAGGATACCTGAAATCTGAGCAACTGGAAGATGTAGCGGCAGTGTCAGACCAGGCGTTATCCAAACCAAGAAGGGAGGAGGTGGATGGGTCAAAGGAGAGCGAAGAAAAGACGGAGCGACTTGGAAGAGAAGCTCGAAGTGAAGATACTATTCCACGGAATAGTGCAAGCTGAACAACGTAAAAATGATGACGTGTAAAAGAGCTGGTTCTTGAGTTCTCTCCATACACATCTGGGGATTCGAACCCCGCCGCGAAGCAGCGACCTCGTCTATTAGGCCGTATCCAGATAACTTTAGGTCTTCCTTCTGGGCGACAGAAGAAACACGACACCAGTTGTTCGCTACCAGCCCGAAGCGACAGAACCATACACGTCGGTGATCCTCTTATCACGAAGAGTGGGTGGCATCCCATTGACGGTGCAGTATATTAGGTTCGAGGATACTGTGTTCCTCGTGAAATGGGATATTGCACAATGTAGTCCCAGAATCGAATAAGAGGTGCGTAAGTCGATATGTACTGATGGTAGAGCCTCAGTATAACACACGGTGGACGATTAAGTACTTACCAGTCAGGTTTCTATACCTTCACTGCTTGACGGCAACCCTCGTCCGACGACTGGAAGTCTATGGGAGCGAAAGCGTCCAAATCTAAGGCTGCCACCTTGTAATTACTCCATTGAGAGGACGTGAACAGTCTTGTTTCATTGAGAGGTATGGGCATCCCATGGAAGAGCAACACATTGGTTGAAGGCGACTGGCGGGGCTCCGACTTGGTGCGACATGGTTGTGTTGAGAGAGAACGAACGGATTACCGAATGCGGTCCTCCTGTAGTAGAAAACAAAATTACTGGAAGTGGCCTACGATCCAGACGAGGGGAGTCGAACCTCCGCATAGATACAATGTCGTTATCTGCTATGCCATAACTGGATCTGTGCGCGTAAGCCCGTTTGTCTAGGCGACGATCCCAGCGACCAGCTCCGTTTTACCATCCCCACGAAGGGTGAACGGTAACCTCCGAAAGACGGTTGGCGGTTAACAAGTCCCATTGATTTTTGTTCGATGATGAGGAAAAAGATTCCAGATAATTGTAGCTGAAGAAGATGGCTGGAAAGTTTTACTTGAGGGATATGATTGACAAAATCGTTCGACGCTGATTGAAAACCACTCTTCCAGGCAAGAAGAACAAACTACACCCGATGGCGAGCAAGAAGATCCGGTCATTCACCATGCAGATCTGGGGAATCGAACCCCACAAAGCACTGAGCGACATCATCCGTTACGCCATATCCGCATGATTTATATCGTATAGACAAATCTTAGCCTCTCGTGGTACAGCACGCTGGTGTAATGCCCAAGTCTCAAGCCAATGGTGCCAGGTCCCGGGAGGTCTACAGCGAGGATGTTAAAACATTCCAAAATGAGAGAGCAGCTTCTACGGGATGGACACGGGAGTCCAACCCGAAGCTGCCACGTATATGAATGACTGCCACTCCAAGTGAGTTACTGCGAAGACCGTATTGTTCAAGAGGATTGGCTTCACAGCCACCGGCGAGAGCCGTTTTTATTCTACTTTATTTCTTTATTTTATTTTACCGATCAAATATTGCCGCTTCTTGGCTTCGTACCGCGACCATCTCGTACCGGTACCCAGAATATATCTTCGTTCGAGCCACTACCACCACCTTCACTTCCCCTCCGATGCCTATTCCCGACAGCATACCGAACAACGGCGCTTCCAACCCTCAGCTACATGCACCTCATAACTGTCTGGTAACACTGTTGCTAGAGGAGAACATCGCATTGCATACGGAGAGGTGTTATTAAGGAGTTGGTAAGTTGCTCGATTTCTGCATCGACGTCTGCTCAGGATATAGATATTAGGAAAGAGAGTTCATCCATATCCTACAAGTCAACAACGCGTCAACGAACGGGCAAGGAACTCGCGCTTCTGCTGACTCCACTATCCTTACGTTCAGTGTTCAAGGTCCTCCTGATTGTACCCCATATCGCGTCGACGATCATCAGAGTCGTGGTGCTGACTCCTGAGAAGTGAGGTTAGGCCGCTGGTCTCGTTTTTGGCGAACTTGGTTTCTCATAGTCAACAGACTGCAAGATCACGGCAAAAGAATAATTTGGGAATCGGACGTGCTAGATGTTGTATGAAATAAGCATTTTGGAAACAAGGAAGCAGGTGCCCCAGGTGAGTGTCGCGTTGCTTGTCACTTGGGGCTATCTATGATCTGACCGTACTGGCAGACGACGAGGAAGGAAGAAAACCATTGGCGATGTCATCTATGAAATACCAAGCAGAAGTGTTTCAAGTGTACACAAGAACCAGATGAAAAAGATTCTATGATAATTTGGATGTCTGATCACAAGCAGATGCTAGTGCGTTTTAGCTGGTAAAAGACGAAGTCCTTGGTTTTGACTTAGTGAAGCCTTTCTCGGTCCTAAAATGGCCGTCAGTAAAATGGTATGAAAAACTGTGCTCTTATGGAACAATGGACTTACGGTATCTTCTCGTTTTACAGCGCGCAAAAGAAGGGCGTGAAAACGGAAACTGAAATAGAAACCTTTTAAAGTCCCGTTTCAGGCTATTAAAAATGTACCAGCCTCTGCAAGGGATCGTCTTTGTGAGCTTTCTTTTCTTCAGTTCCTTTGCCCAGCATTGACCGTCCCTGAAGGGTATATCTTTATCAGCCCTTGTGCCAAATCTGCCTGCCATCGCGGCCAAAGGGCTCGCGTGAAGATCACGCTTGAATAGGTTTCCACCAGTTTCCACCAAAAGTTGCCGCGTGTAGTACCATTCTCCTCGATACTATGGCCATGGAGTTGAGCGCCGCGCCTCCCCGGACCCGGTGTTGTCGGATGATTCAATTACCGGAACTTCAGCGCGCTCTGGTGTGCCACACCTATATCTGAAAAGATGCCTTGGACTGCGGTGGTACTCATCTGGCGAGTTCTGCTGAAGCAGTGCTACGCCCTTGCGTAGCCATGTCGGGTGATTCCATCACCAGTGATTATCTTGTACCAGGGTTTTTCTTTGTTTCGATACCCGCGTCGGTTTTCGGGACTTGTGTTTCAGTCGTCGATGCGCATATAGCGGCCCGCCATTCTTAGAGGTGCCTTGGACTGCAGTGTAATTCATCCGCCTGTACCGGGCAATCTGCGTGTACGAAGTTCGTCCCCATTGGTTTATCGATACTGGCGCTCTTTGTCGGGGAAATTGGAGCGCGCCCGCGGAAATCAATCCCCTTTGGAGCACCTCTTTCCTATTGTTTCGCATTGTCATGTCTCGCTACTCCGAAATGGGATCCACACGAAATCCGCATACGCCAAGTTTATCCCAAACTGCAACACAGCTCCAATCTTAGTGTTCAACCCTAGGGCATGCTCTCATCACAACGGCCTCTTACGGCATCCCTTACTGCGCTTTTTGAGATATCTTACTCTTAAAAGCATGCATGTGGCTAGTGTTTCTCCACATATGTGATGTTTCTCCGTCTTCTCTTCCTAGTGCCTATATGCTCAGCAGCGATATATGAAAGACTGGCAGATGTCCCGACGCAGGACTTTGACTATATCATTGTGGGAGGTGCGTGCTTGATGTTGAGCTCTGTTATATATCACTCACGGTCTTGCTCGTAGGCGGAACGGCAGGAAACGTCCTCGCCAATCGTTTGACGGAACAACAGACCACGTCGGTGCTTGTCCTCGAAGCAGGACAATCGTACGCTGTTCTTTCCCCTCCCTCATATTCAAAGCTCATATAATTCATAGGACGGCTGATGTCCTAGTTTCACAGGTGCCGTTCTTCTGCACGTCGGCGACGCCCAACACGCTATTAGACTGGAATTTCACCACCGCTCCCCAGTCCGGCTTCAATGGACGGTCTATTCCCTATGGAAGGGGTTTCGGATTGGGTGGGAGTAGCGCCGTTAGTGAGTTCATCCCGATCTTCTCGTCGGTGGATGCTCATACATGTTCTTAGATTATATGACATATACACGTGGCTCGTCGCAGGACTACGATCGATATGCGAGTGTTTCTGGGGACCAAGGGTGGGGATGGATTAAGATAGCGCCGTATATCCTAAAGGTCGGGCACACAGGACTTACCCCATGCCTTACTGATTTCTGTGGATGATTATAGAACGAACGCTTTGTCGCCCCAGCGGACCATCACAATATCACTGGAGAGTTCAATCCTTCAGTGCATAATTATGACGGAATGACTTCCGTGTCACTCCCCGGATTCCCGCAGACTATTGATGAACGGATCACGCAAGCTACCGGGGAGCTCCCAGACGAGTTTCCGTACAACAGGGATATTAATTCTGGATATCATTTGGGTATTGGTGAGTGGAAAGTTGGGATGTTCTGGCATAGACTGACATCGTGACGATCATTGAAGGCTGGCATCAGAAGACTATTGGGAACGGAACGAGGAGCACTTCGGAGACGGCGTATCTCGGTCCTGGGTATGTCGACAGAGAGAATCTGCATGTGCTTGTGCATGCATATGTGACCCGGATACTTGTAGCGAACGCCTCCGACTCGGGCAGTTCCCCACGCTTTGATACTGTTGAATTCACACAGGATGCTGGAGGTTAGGCTCTCTACGTCTTCGAAGAGTGAACTGTGTTACTAATGAGGGTTCCAGCCACGATACAAACCCTTTCTCCTCCTAATCTCAAAGAGATCCTCCTCTCAGCTGGGTCTATCGGTACGCCTCACATCCTGCTCAACTCGGGTGTTGGCGATGCCGATGAACTTTCTGCGCTGGGCATCTCCTCGACCGTACACCTACCGGATGTTGGGAAGAACCTGACGGATCACCCCATGGTGAATCTTGCTTGGACGGTGAACGACACGAACACGATCGAGAACGTGTACTGGAGGAACGAGTCGTACCAAACTGAGGCTCTAGAAGAGTGGCAAGCGAATCGAACAGGGCTCGTGGCCAACACGTTTTCGAATCATCTGGGGTTCTTCCGTGTGGAGGATGGTGTCTTGGACAAAGATCCGTGTTCAGGCGGGCGGACAGGGAGTTTTGAACTGATTTTCTCGGTGGGTCCGGAATGCGTGGCGAATGTCTGTTACGTGCTGAATGTGTGCATGCAGGGCGGTATACCTAGTGGTACGATCCCGGCTACTGGGGACTACATGACAATGTCAGTGGTCGCGGTTTGCCCACTTTCTCGTATGTGACCTCTTCCTTTATCTATGTTTTGGCTGACTCCTTATCGTGAAGGCGGAAGTGTAACTATCAACAGCACCAATCCCCTCACGCCACCGCTCATCAACCCCAACTTTTTATCGGAAGCCGAGGATATGACGGTCATGCAATACGCCATCCAGAAGGCCTTGAAATTCGTCACAGCGCCTGTATGGGAGGATTATGTCCTCGCGCTGGCGACGAATATCACGGATCTGGAGGGAACCATTCGGAATGGGGCCATCCCGACGAACCATCCGGTTAGTACCGCAAGTATGTCGCCGCTCAATGCGACTTGGGGAGTTGTCGATCCGGATTTGAAGCTCAAGCAGGCGGTGGGAGTGAGGATCGTGGATGCGTCTGTTTTGGTGGGTTTTTTCGCTTTGTTTTGGTGATAATTCTGAGTTGCTGATCTGCGACTTGTAGCCGTTTATACCTTCAGGGCATACGCAAGCGGCGGTGTATGGGTTTGCGGAGCGGGCGGCGGATTTAATAAAGGGAGACCATACTGGTTGACTATATTAAGAGCCTTCATTTCCTATAATATAGAGGTAGCAAACATACATACTTGTCTTAGCAACACTAATGAGACACTAATGATTAGAATATCCGAGAACCCTCTTTGGCTGTCCAATTAGCGTGGGAGAGGCGAGATTTGCAAGGTTTTCGTTTAGTAGTAGTACGTCGGAGCGAGGAGGTGGGTGTTTGTGGGTGACAAATTCGAAGGCCACGTGCTCAACCGGCGGCAACCGTTCGCAATGACCTGGTCCCACGCGATTGCCTTCCTTGTTTCTCCACCATCATGTTCAGTCTCAAGTTACCCCTTGGAAAGCTATCCTCCTGCGCTATTATTCAATGCCCTTTCGTGCTGCGCTGATTCCCAGGACGATTCGTCGCCTTAGTGCCCCACCAGAATCCTCAGAAGGAATCAATGTAGCTCCCGTGCATTCTAGCTAGGGCACCAGTGAACACAAAATGGGAACGGCGAGGTACCAGACGAGCTGGAGGGCGTCTCGCCAGGTCTGGGATACTCTTGCCGACTTCGTCGCATCTTTTCAAACCCTTCCTTCCGATGCCGAACTCGACTAAACCGCCTACCGTGATTCTCTTACATCCTGCTCAACCTCGGTCCCATGTCGGCCGGCTCATCCTAGGCCCTCTCCCAGAGGACCCACTACCCACTCGAATATCCTTTCAAGCTTCGCGGCCGTGTCACGGTCCAAGCGGCCCTACCAGCGAACCGTTTTATCTCGCTACGCACTCAGCAAGAAACTGCTATACATATGGCGTCTGTACTTTGTGTCCGTTCTGACATTGGGACCCGCAGTGTGCATGCGTTAAAAACCTCAGACCACTGGTCGTAGACCCTAGACCGTGACACAATGGAGGTGAGCGTTTTATTCTTCGTGCACGGTCCTTGAGCTCAAGAACTAGTTACTCATTTCTTCGCTAGTCTGATAGTATGTGCAGTTCTTCAAGGAGTTAAGGCTTCGTGCAACGTCCGTGAAGCACTGTGTGTGCGTAGACGTTAGCTCCTAAAAATACATCCTTACGCCGAGCACGTAGGCCGTTTAATCTCCCTATACCATCGCTGCTGTCAGTGACGCACTGTAAACTGAATTCAAGGAACCCGGGGAGCGCGAACTGTGTCTGTAACAGGTACGCCCGCCTCTCCGAACGGCTTTATATATTTTGTTAACGATCGCTTTGTCAAGACCATCATTACAGGAGAGCGCTAAATCCCGACGCCACAAGTCCTCCGAAGTCGCACCAGGATCATACAAGTTCAGACCATTGGACATGTATCTGTGTATACTGGGGACTTAGAACACACAAATTGCGAGTCTGGCGACTATGAGGGTGGATGTTTTCCTTCCTCATGCCAGAATAGCACAGGCGCCTATTCCAGGAAGCATAATCACTCTACGTCGAAAGACTACCATCACTCTTTTTTGGGAACCATAGCATCCTAGTTGCCTCGTCGAGCTCTGTCGCTCTTTATATTACGTGGCACTCGGTCCAAATCCACCGAGGTATACAATCCACACAAAATCCCGGTTTCATCTTCGAACCCGTGCCTTGATCAGGCACGTATTCACTATCGGCGCATATTGTTAATGAAGCACTTATAAGCAGCGCATAGCTGCTCGTTCCCCGCCCACGCCATGCTTTCCCTACGAATACTAGGGTTTCTTCTTCCTGTGGCATGCTCTGCTGCGATTTACGAGACTTTCGCGGACCTCCCAAAGCTCGACTTCGACTATATAATTGTGGGAGGTACGCGTAGTGCCCATGCCGTCCCTCACTCGCTAATTTGTGGAAAGGTGGTACTGCAGGGAACGTTCTTGCGAATCGACTGACTGAGCAGAAAAATACATCCGTGCTCGTCCTCGAAGCAGGTCAATCGTGCGTCACTCTCCGCTCTTCCCGCGCATGTAATCCTGAAGCTATCTTATATTTATAGGACCGCCGACGTCCTTGTTGCCCAAGTCCCATTCTTCTGTCCACAGGCGACGCCAAACACGCCCCTCGACTGGAACTTCACCACGACGCCTCAGCCGGGGTTGAATGGACGAGCCATTTCGTACCCGAGGGGTTTTGGGCTGGGCGGTAGTAGTGCCGTTAGTGAGTCAGGTTCACTAAGCTTTTACGTGTTTTTCATTGTCATCGTGAAGACTATATGGCCTACACCCGCGGATCGTCTGAGGACTACGATCGATATGCGCGCGTAACCGGCGACGAGGGGTGGGGATGGGATGAGCTACTGCCTTACATTCTAAAGGTTTGTACCTCTCTCCCGAACAAACCTTGAAGGATATCTGAGTGACTGGTTGTAGAATGAGCGATTCGTTGCCCCCGCAGACCATCACAACACAACAGGCGAATTCAACCCTGCGGTACACAATTTCGACGGCGTTAATTCTGTCTCGCTGCCTGGATACCCGAAGACGATCGATGGACGCGTCATTCAAGCCACGCAGGAGCTGCAGGGCGAGTTTTCGTTCAATTTGGATTATAATTCCGGGTATCATCTGGGTATTGGTGGGTATAGTAAATTTTCTGCCGGGTGGGCTGGCTAATCTTGGACTTCTTGGACTTCTAGGATGGGAGCAAACGACTGTGGGGAACGGGACGAGGAGTAGTTCGGAGACGTCATACCTTGCACCTGGGTATATTGACAGAGAGAATTTGCATGTGCTAATACATTCGTATGTCACGCGCATCCTGACACCCAACAAAACGACTTCGCACCACAAGCCGCACTTCAATACTGTAGAGTTCACACAGGATGCTGGAGGTAAGATCAGCAATATTCTACCGCGAGTGTGAGCTAATGATCCCAGCCACGATTCACACCCTTTCACCCCTCAAGGAAATCATCCTTTCAGCTGGCTCCGTTGGGACACCGCACATCCTACTCAACTCCGGTATTGGAGACGCCACCGAACTCAGCTCGGTGGGCGTTACCCCTACCGTGCATCTTCCCGACGTTGGAAAGAACCTCACTGACCACCCTCGATGGGGTGCCGCCTGGTTTGTCAACGATACTAACACAATCGAGAATGTCTACTGGCGGAACGCCACATTTCAAGCCGAGGCACTAGCTGAGTGGCAAGCTAATCGGACCGGGTTCATCGCTTCCACAAGTGCCAACCATTTGGGTTTCTTCAGGGTGGAAGAGGGTGTCTTGGAGGAGGAACCATGCTCGGGGGAGAATACGGGACATTATGAAATGATTTTTTCGGTGGGTCTCAGGTTCTTTACGTGGTATTTTATTATGTATGTGCTGATTGCGTACCATAAGGGTGGGATTGGCTCTGGCGCGATCCCCGCTACAGGGAGCTACCTCACAATAGGAATCATACTAATCTGTCCGCTCTCTCGTACGTCCGTCTCCTCCTTCCCTTCCCTCTCCAACTTCAACTTCTTTCTAGGAGGGAATATTACTATCAACGGCACCGATCCTCTCTCACCCCCACTCGTTAACCCGAACTTTTTATCGCACCCTCAAGACATGACCGTCATGCAGCACGGCCTAGCGGGTGCACAGCGGTTCCTCACTGCGCCTGTATGGGATGACTACGTCCTCGGAATATCAACGAATATCACCGATCTGGAGGGGAGCATAAGGAATGCAGCGGGCTCGACGTATCATCCTGTTAGTACGGCAAGTATGTCTGCCCGCGATGCGGACTGGGGAGTCGTGGACCCGGATTTGAAACTCAAGAAGGCGGTGGGAGTGAGGGTTGTTGATGCATCTGTTTTGGTGAGTTGATACTGGTTTGACAAGACCTTCTCTCATTTTTATTTGACATCGTAGCCGTACGTACCTGCGGGGCATACACAAGCGGCGGTATACGCCATCGCAGAGAGGGCGGCGGACTTGATCAAAGGGTCGCGCTGAGGCCAAGTTACATTCTTACTTCTCTTGGTTTCGGGCTCTTCATAAACGTGACCGAGGCGAACAAAGAAATTTGCTGTGGATCGACCATCGAAAGTATACGATGATATAATAACGAAGGAAAGGGAGTGAAAGACTGCTGATAGAAAATATCTCGAAACCAGTGAGGTAACTGCGTGGCAGGACTTCCCGATGACCGGGCTGGCGAAGCTTTTGTCGAGTGCCGCTGCGCTAATAATTTTCGAGTCCGGATGAGAACATACGCCACGAAAACCGACGCACGCAATCAACAATAGATTCATAGTTAAGTCTAACCTAATTTCATATCTGCGTCGCCTCACAAGGACCAGAAAAAGGATTCCACGAAAGTTCTCGAGCAGAAACCCTCAATGCAATTTGCATGTACTACCTTTCATTTCTGGGATTCGAGATCGGAGACGACGGAAAACTTTGCTGTGGACCAAGTCATATCACCCTCATAATTATATCCACATCCTTTGATGAGCTGCTCTCCCGTCACGACGCGATGTCACTGAATAATGCCACGGCATCAATAGCTGTCGTCTGACTGGGTTTCCAGTGTACGTGGTATATGGACAAGCTCGAAATTGAAATCCTACGAAGCAACCAATCCTAGCTTCGTTATTGTACGCTGCCCATCTGGGATAATCCAATATACGATGGTCCCAGCCCCCTCTCGCGCCTTGGCTAAGATCTCCGGATCGATATCTTCGACACACTTTTCCGAAGACTCGATGTCAACGTCAGGTTCAACATTAACAGCACGGTGATCCAGTATCCAGACCAAGGGCCAAAGGGGATCAGGCTCTCCATTCTCCGCAATATATTCACCCAACACATCACGTTCCCAATCCGGATCGGGACTAGGCCCCTTGTGCTTGTGATACTCCACGTATCTGTTGTTGAGGTCCTCGATCGCTCTCCGATCACTCAAAGACATGGGTAAGGAGCTACTATCTAAGATTTCGCTGAGAAAAAAACACCAAGGGAAAAGAAAAATCGACGGACCGATTACGAGTTGTTTGATCTCAGTGCAGAGGGAACGATGGTTACCAGATGACCAATCGTCTCTTTGGCATGTCTGTGAGCAATACAACGTGAATAGGCACCTGGAACAAACCATGCACTTTCTAGCTGTCGTTCCAGGACACTATAATGGAGCTTAAAAAGGACCGCTGGCATCGACACGGGGCCTACATACCTGCGCGTTGCCACAAAATGAATCAGATAGATGCCCGTAGACATCAGATTTGTACGAAGCGATGTTTACAAACTTAGTCCAAGCTGCGCAAACCCCCGTCCAACCGACATTTTTGGGATCAAGGAACTCATCAATGTGCTGTCGTTGTACTTTGGAGATGGCTTTTTGGGATCGCTTCAGTATCGAAGGGTAGGAAAAATGGGATATGAGCATTTCAAGGATCTTCACGGTATGATTCTCCATGGAGGTCCGGAGTACTTTCAACTCCTGGTCCATGAGTTCAGGATGAGCATGCAGGTTGCGGCACGCCTTGAGTAGATAGCGGAGGATGTCGCATCCCAGGAGTTGACGGATGTACGAATGTCCATCCTCCATGACTCTGAGGATGTAAAGCAAACACTTGGATGCACAATCCGTGGCTACGCGCAGTACCACATAGGTGAATCGCGCGCGCCAAGTGGCGAATCGTAGAACACGAGACACCCATTGGATGCTGTTGTTTTTAAGTAGAGCGGTGTGGATGGGTAAGGATCGACTAGCGAGCTGGAGCGTAGAGGATGCGACAGTCGAAAAACATTGATAGATCGGAAGTTTCATATCGGATACCTCCGGGACATGGGCAAACACGTCCACAATGAATTGGACAATGAGGTTAGCGGTGAGTGTACTGTTCTCCGCGAGTCGACGAACGAGAATGTCTCTCGACGTTGAATTACATCCGAGAAGCACATGATCAACCGCAGTGAATACTGCTTGGGCATCATCAAGGCTGTATTTCGTATAGCCAGCGGGAGGGTGAAACCATAGAAATGGAAGATAATCTGTAAGGACTTTCGGTTGCAGCTTATTTTGGTTCGTTACCCATGCCAGGATGAGTACCACGGCTTTGTGGAAATCGAATTTGAATTCAAGTGTTCGGGATGGTAAGATGATGTGCTCGCAGAAGAGGGATACCCAGAATGGTATGGCGGGCATAAGGGGGAGCATAGAGGAAGCGGTGTCTGCGATGCACACAGGCTGAAGGAGGTATTTGTATCGGATGCCTGTAGCCAGTGCGAGCATCGAGGTGCAGCTAAGGTTGAGTGCATCTTTGGGATCGAGTGAAGGCACCAGTGGAAGACGCCCTCGCTTCAGATCCTGGATAGAGGTCGTGTTGAACTTGAGATTCTCTTCCATGACACGAAAGAAAGCCTGATGGGCCCTTCGGTTTTTGCCAGCTTGTGAGGCAAGTGCCATCATTGCCTCAAACGATCCATCCCTGGCCGATTTCTGCGCAAATGGATCAGTATGAAAAGTTCCGTCAAGATGTGAAACTGTACTCGCGATGAGCTTCTCCATCTAACTTTATGATCCTTGGTTTTGACGATAGCGTGGTACTTCTACAGAAGATAGAATATCCTTCTGTGAAAACGCGACATGTCCATTGAGTGATGAAACGACGCGAAGCGAAAAAGTAGCATTTACGTCCACAAAATAGGATCCGAACACACTGAGCCAGCCAGATGTGTCTTGAGTACTTGAAAATGGGCTTAGAAACTTGAAAAAATAATGCTGGTAGGCCAGTCGCTACGCAAGCAAATGAAGACGCATCCTCGTGGAAGGGGAAGCGGGAGTGTGAGAACAAATCCGCAAATTCAGCGGCAAACGTCTCGAGCGGCTGAAAATTTTCTTCGGCATCTCTCTCTTATCTGTAAACACCGAGGCGACGGGTGACAACTGACGAAGATCGCCAGCCTCCGTTGGCGTTTCTCGTTGAACCAGTGACAGTTCAGAACCACATGGCACGCCATGTCAGGGCCGTGGGCCCGGCCGTTCCTTATTGTGCCGGTACCAATACCAATACCTTCGACAATTCATTTCCAAGTACACTTGTCGTTCTTAGCAAACTTATTGGAATGTCTTTTGCTATGAGCAACGACTCTTTCCCTCATCTGGTCGCTTCGAAACTGGTTATTCCGTTACCCCCAAAACTTCCCATTTCCCCTGTCTTGAGATGGCGACTTTCAGGACTTGACGAAATTACTCTTGGTTACAAATATTCGTGGTGCTGTTCCAAACGTTCAAACCGGCTTCTTCAAGTACGAAGACAGCCAATACTGCTGTAGGGGGATTCCAGTAACTGAAAGGATGTAAAACGACTCTGAAATCCCCAATAGTAGTCTCCAGATAACTTATCCTTGCCTGTCAACTTAGCTCATTCATTTCTCAGTCACCACTTCTGCTGCTCTTGACTTCCTTTCAAGCAAGGGACGGCTTATACAGCAGCGTCGACTACAAGTATTACAAGATGTTAGCCCTGGAGTCCAGACTATAATCTCCAATGTTGCCTATAACCGCCGCACGGGGCAAATAGAATGGATGAGACGCACGGTAGATAAAGACCTCCTTCGGGGTTATGTTCAGGCCATCCAGTGTCAACATTCAATGCCTAATCCTCATATTGAAGTACATATCTTACTTTCGTTGCATTCTTGTGGCCGGAGAACATGGAGCGAAAACATGAAATGAACTATGGTATAGCATCTCGCCGACTTGAGTAAAATCGGCTGCCGCATATGAATTTTTTGAATTTGACTACACCATATAAACAAATTGTTAGCTTGGAGGGAGGAGTTCTATATACAGTAAATCCTCATGATTAACCTTAGCACTTCACAATATGCTGAGTCAGATATGGTGTAATGGCTAACATTGCCGCCTCTCATGAAATTTCTATCTTGTGGCGTGGCAGCTTGGGGTTCAATTCCCTGTATCTGATTTTTGTCATAGGGCATATGCAATTGTGTTAATTTTTTTGGAATCGTGCGACATGCACTGATGCCATGTCAACTATGACTCATAAGTCCTGCAGGCTAAGACAATAGCAGTGTGCACTGAGCACTCATTTCTCCCCTGTAATGCCGACAAACAGCATTTTATCCTTGGTGAGCTTGCTTCGATATCTGCTATGCTGATGTCGTACCCGACAGTTACATAGTCCACGATCTCATTCTCCAGTGCTGATATCAAGAAGGTACATGACTTGAGGATATATACTTATGGGAAAACTGGGCGACTTCAGATCGTTCACTTCAAGGGTATGGTACATCGACTCCAATTCCTTGAATTCAGATTTCGTACATCCTCCATAACATGACTAGAGATGCATAGTGGCAAGAGACAAGGCCGGCGCTCATCTATTCGAGTGAGGCTTGCGTTATGTGAAGATCAGCACGTATCTGAGTTGGAGTGGTGGTGTAACCCAGGCCTGCTTCACTACGGTTCGGATACAGAGCGGTTAAGATAGCCAGCCCGGGGTTCGAATCCTCGTGTCCGAAATGTGGAAGTTTCCTTTGAGCCTTTTCCCTGCGTTTGTGATAAAGAATTCGGAATGCGAACTCACAATAGACGGTGTGGTTAGAGGGATTACTTATTTCTTTCTCGGGCGTCTTATTCACCTATGCCAGTACTTGTCAAGAAATGGGGTTTATGGCTGAGCACTGAGTCTCTGTCCTTGTCTGTTAGGGAGACTTTGTTTTGAGCGAAGCCAATGTATGCTGGATTATAATCGTTGTCGGCCGAGTCTTCCAATACCCCATACAGTCCCTCTAAATAACAATATCCTCCTCTATATCCTGCGAATGTCCACGGGCCGTCTTCTTGTCCCCCGTCCCAAGCTTCTTCTACTTGCAAGGGAGAACACCAGGCTTGAGATCGTCGGTGAATATGAAGGATTTTGCGTGCCCGTCCTATCCTCGCATGTAAAACAAGAGTGGGCTGCTAAGAGGCTAACGCGTGATTGAGAGGAAAAGAGTTGGCGGCGACGTTTTCTCCACGTGTTTGATGGTTGCCAGTGATATCGATGCGGGGTGTGGTGAACGGATAGGTTTTGACAACTCTATTTGAGTAGAGCCAGGAGCTTGAAGGCCGGATTGGTATACGGATTGTAGACGAGGGAGAATGGGATCTGAACTAGGCTACAGACACGAAAAGGATAACACAACTATAGTCAAGCAGTGCAGAATAACCAACGAGACGATGGACTCACCAGAACACTGTATTTCCGAGCTGTGCATACAAAGAGCATAACGAGGTCCTGCTCAACCAATGAGGTGCATCGTTCGAAAAGTTCGAAAACGGGAAAATTGTAGATATTTAGTGAATCTGGTGAGGTTTCCGATATCATGGCGAAGATATATGGCAGCGCAGACCTGAAAGCTTGGCCGTTATGATTGATACGCGTGAGGACCAGATCTGAACTGGGCGCTACAGTCAGACAACTCACAGTGACACAAAAAGGTGACACGCACCTGCTTTGGAGAATACTCGACGGTAATC
The DNA here is from genome assembly GCA_022818035.1 of Armillaria solidipes. Taxonomy (NCBI): domain Eukaryota; kingdom Fungi; phylum Basidiomycota; class Agaricomycetes; order Agaricales; family Physalacriaceae; genus Armillaria; species Armillaria solidipes. Next base: position 590,391 of record JAIWYQ010000024.1, read on the forward strand.
CTCAGTGACGGAAATCCTGCCTGTCCCATACATTCAGAGGCAAAATCGAAGAGTCCTGCATAATGTAGCGATGCCTTGGCGCGATACTGGTAAGGTCATTGTGGTGAGAGAAATGGCCGCAATTATTCCCACGATACCGGTCCGTCGTCCGATACCTCTCTTGAACACAACGTCCAGCTACTATAGCACTATGGGTCGCTTGCGCGCACTGCCTCACAAGTAACCAACGTAGTCCCAAAGTGAATCGACTAACCTTTGAGCATCTGTTTTACAGGCGCCTCAAAAGCAAAAACCCTCAATACCAGGCTGGCGCATGGTAATTCCCTTACCCTCGCAAGGGAATAGGCCAAGGACGTCTGCCATGCAAATAAACTAGACTGCATCAAACGTATCCTTAAACCTGAATTTAGACGCATTCGTACACAAGGGCTTTCACTCCAGGATCGTCATTTTACCAGACCCTGGACGTGACATGGAATTTTGCAAGGAGCCGGTTTGCCCAGAGGTAAACGTTGAACGTTGAACTTGGACGACCTTCGTGCCAGGGTTATAGTCAGGTGGGTCCAAAGTCAAAGGTCCTTAATCGGCAGCAGCAGAGGTTGGCTGAAGAACGAGATCCCCTGCTGAGTGAAATATTGAACCTCATTGTAAGTACCTCGTCGTCTACCTCTGTGCTGTACTGAGCATCTAACAGCACAACCATCCCCCGCTACCGTTGTGCACCAACTTCCCATGATGACCCTTGAATTAATCTGACAACGGCAGGTGCCAGGAGGAACACAGCGACCAGCCTGTCGTCCTATTCACGCTGTGCCAGGTATGGAGAATACCAGCTCTATCCCGTTCAGTTTTGTAGAGGGAAGGCTCAGGGAGAAGCTCTGTTGTAAGGCTCTTGGGTCCGGGCACAAGTTTGGGTCCTGGGTGTTGCTTTTAACGTGTTGTATATCGAGAGCGCACCAGGAGGGCCCTATATCATCCGGATATGGCGTAACAGGTGATGTCGTTGTTACTTCTTGGAGTTCGATTCCCCAAATCTGGATGTGCCTGCTTGCGCTATCTTTTGTACTTATTTCTCTACACCCAGTTGAAGATCGCTCTATCGTCCCCGGGGCATTCAATGAGTGTCCTTGGTGTGCAGCAACATCGCTACTTCTGGTAAGCAACTGTTTCGGGTCCGACAAAAACTGGAAAAATTGGTGGATGACGGATCAGATTCACAGTTGCAAACTTTCCCTTTAATAGACCCGATGCGTCAAACGCCTGGGTCAAATTGTCATAGGTTTTCTGAATGTTTCCCTTGTATTTTGACCGGCGCGAATTAGTTGCCTGCTAAGAGTGACGCGCTTCGCCGACATCCCTTTTGCGTCGCCCATTCCCCACACCATCATATTCCACAAAAACTTTTGTATCCCTGAATCTAATCTTCCAAGATCATCCTAGTGCGCAGTGACATACACGAAGCGGAGTACCAACATCCTTTTAAGTTGACATTGGGGTCCGGGGAGAGAAATCGACATGCTCACTCCCGGGACAGGGCACAGTTTGTGCGTCTTGTTGAATGTACAAGGCGGCCTCTAAATCATCCAGATACAGCCCAATGGATTATATTGCTACTTTGTGGGGTTAAGAAGGGCACTTCGTGGGGGTTTGATTCCCCAGGTCTGGATGACGCATTTTACTCACCTTCGGGTCATCTCACTCTGCGACGAGTGGTCTGGGTCACAACATCAAATAATCTGATAGTAGACGCCTCATTCTGCCTGCCACCCTTTGGTGGTTACTATGAACGAATTGCTCCTCCCCCGCATCGTCCTCAACACCGTTTTTCTGGAGATGAGTGCTGAATTGCTTTCTCATCTTGCACCTCGAGGGTTCCGTTCAAACGAGTCTCGATGAAAAATCATCACAGCTCATGTCCAACTCGTTTCTGCCAAATAGAATTTATAGAAAGTGTCTCTTCAGGAATCAGTACTAGTCGTGCTAAAACACATTCGAGCTTGAGGAAACTGGGACCGGGGAATCGGACCCCAGTATTAAATCCATATAATTGGCATCCATTGCGCCAGACTAGTGTTATGCCCATAGCACCCTCCAATTCAATTCATTGAAACTTCTCAATCCTTGTCATTGTCCACTGTGTCAACTGATATTCCCTTGCCGAATGCTACTGCGTCCGACGGAGGAGCCGGGAAGCCATCTAACTCCAAATCCAAATCCTACGAAGCAATGAATTCCACCTTCCCAACAGTGTGCTGACCATCTGGGATAGTACAATATACAAGGGTCCCAGGCCCTTCTCGCACCTTGGCTAAGATCTCTGGATCTATATCTTCAACACACTGTTCCGAAGACTCGATGTGAATGACAGGTTCAACACTGACAGAGTGATACTCCAGTACCCAAAGCATGGGCCACAAAGGATCAGGCTCTCCATTCTCCACAATATACTCGTCTAATAGCTCCTGCCATTGCGAAGGCTGTTTGTGATATTTCAGACAACGGATGTTGAATTTCTCAAAGGCTCTATGATCACTCAGAGACATGGGCAAAGGACCGCCATCTAGGAGAACAGTGAGGAAGCACGAGGGTGCTCAAAAGTGACTGACAGACCAGCTCTGATTTGTCTGATCTCGACGCAAAGGGAGCGGTGGCTAGTCGATGGCCGGGACCAGTCATCCCTTTGGCATGTCCGTGAGCAATACAGCGTGAATTGGCACCCAGAGCAAACCATGAACTCTCTAGCTGATGTTCCAGAGCACTATAGGGAAGATCTAAATGAATCGACTGAGTGCATTGATATAGGCCTACACACCTGATCATTACCACAAAACGAATCAGATATAGACCTGAATATATCGGATCGGTAGGAAGCAACGTTTACAAATTCAGACCATGCTTTGCAAACTTGCTTCAAACCAGGGTCTTGAGATTCGAGGAACCCATCGACGTGCTGCTGGATTTTGAAGATGGCCCTTTTGGACCGCTTCAGAATCGAAGCGTAAACAAAATGGAATATGAACACGTGTACAATGGTCACGGTACGATCCTCCACGAAGGTGTTATGATTTTTCCATTTTTCCTTATCTAATCTCCAGCGCCTATCTTATCACGGCGCTTATCTCGGACCAAACCAGAACCAGTGATCCGGACTCATCCAGCTCGATGACTCCCACGTGATCACCACGACCGAATCGTACGACTTAGACGTGGTACTGCGACGAGCGACTCTCGCACGCTTACCGTACGACATTCATTGTTTCACGCATGGTTGCAGAACGCCTACCCCTGTTTCATCTAAATATAGTGTTCTGGACTTAGTATATAAGTAGCACGGATATCCTTTGTATATCCTTAGATTCGAACTAAAGTTTATCTTACCCTGCCAACTGCACGATTAGCACCGATTAGCATAGCGGCTATACGAGTGATTGTCCGAACGCGAGACAGCTCATAGTCCTTATGTTAATAAGGTCACGTGTTAGGCTAGGCCTAACAGAAGGTCTTGAATATGTTGTTCTGTTGGTTGATGAACTCGGGATGAGCATGCAGGTTGCAGAGCGCTTTGAACATATAGAGAAGGATGTCATAGCCAAGGAGTTGATAGATGTACGAATGTCCATCCTGTATGAATCTGATGATGTAAACCAAACCCTCACCAACACACGCTGTCGCTAAGGGTAGTGTCAGATAGGTGAATCGTACACACCGGGTAACGAATCGGAAAACAAGACACATCCATTTGAGAATGTTGTTTTTCAGTAGAGCAGCATGAATGGATAGGGATTCACAGGCGAAGTAGAGAGCACAGGATGTGACAGCCGAAAAAGATTGATAGAGAAGCATCGTGTCCGATTCCTCCGGGATATGAGCAAACTCGTCCACGATGAATTGGACGATGAGGTTAGCGGTAAGTGTACTGTGTTCCTCGAATCGATGAACAAACAGTTCTCTCAGCGACTCGTTGCATGTTATGGACACATGATCTACAGCAGTGAATAGCGCCCGTGCGTCATTGAGATCATATTTCGTACAGCCAGGGGGAGGGTGAAACCAAAGAAATGAGAGATAATCTGTGACGAGCTTCGGTTCCATCGTCACTTGGTTCTGCCTCGTGGTCCAGCCCAGGGTGAATACCACTGCGTGATGGAAATCGATGAATGTGAATTCTGGTGTTCGGGATGGTAAGATGATCTGCTCGCAGAAGAGACACAGCCAAAATGATATGGCAGGGATAAGGGCGACTATGGAGGAAGTTATGTCTGCCAATATGGGTTGGACGAACTGATTGCGGAGGTGTGTAGCCATTGCAAGCATTGAGCTGCAACTGATGTTGAGTACGTCTTTGGGATCGAGCGAAGGCACCAGTGGAAGCCTCCCTTGCTTCATGTCCTGGATAGAGGCCATGTCGAACTTGAGATTCTCTTCCATGACACGAAAGAAAGCTCGATATGCCCGCTGGCTTTTGGTAACTTGTAAGGCCAGCGCTGTCATCGCCTCATATGATCCATCCTTGGCCGATTTCTGAGTAGATGTATCAGTATGAAAAGTTAAATCGAGACGCGAAACTGTACTCGCAATGAGTTTCTCCATCCGGATCTACGATCCCTGGTGGAGAAGATAGACCTCGTATTACTGCTAATGAAGATAACAAATTCTCTGAAGACACAGCGTTATGAGACTTGAGTGATGAAACGATGCGAAGATTTACGTTCTCAAAATCGGATCTGAACATACTGAGCCAGCCAAACGTGATTCGAGTGCTTGAAATTTGGCTTAGGAGCTTAGGTAGCGTTCAAATACTGGGTTTGGGGTCGTTAGGCTGAAAAAGAATGCTGGCAGGCAGGTTGCTAGCAACCATCAATGAATGCACATGATGAAGGGGGATAATTGGAAATGTGAGAACAAAATCAGCAGCCGGCAAGCCGGCTCTCAACTTTATGCCAGTTTCCATACTTGATGCACCCTTTTCCACTTGTCTTCCTTGGCGACACTGAAATGATCTTTGCTATTCTTTCCCTTCGACTGACCGTGACGTTGCCCTCTGTATTTGGTGAACACTTCATAGATCTTGGAAAAATTCACTCTTGGCTACAATTTGTTTCAATATGAAGTTCTTTAAGCACATCTGTTAGTCGAGATCACCACAGGTGAATTCCTAGTAGCTGGAAGGATACAAAAGGGCTACAAAATCACTCGAATTCTCTAGACAGATCAACCTTGTCTACTTACTCCAGCTCATTCAATTTACTGTGCGTTTTTCAGTTGCCACTCTCATCCGAGATCCCTCTCGCCGCTCTCACCGTCTCCAACCGCTCGACTTCCGTTCAAGTTAGGGACAGCTCATACGGCGTTGTTGATTACAAGGGCAAGGACGGCCACAACGACTGGCTGGAAGGAGAACGAGATACTACACCGAGGGCAGTAAACCTGACTGTAAAGTAAGTACCTCGTCGTCTACCACCAGCACAACCACTGTTATTAATCATCACATTCCACGATGATCCTCGACCCTAATCTGACAACAAAAGGAGGAACAATCACACAGTGGTGAACCCTTCATTTCCTTCACAGAATGGATCTACGAGGGGTATGCCGGCTCTATCGCATTCATCTTCTTAGAGTCGGACCTGGAGAAAAATTAATATGCTCACTCTTGGGACCAGGAGCCATTGCATTTCTTCTGTTTGCGACTTTGTGCATACCGGGAGGGCTCTAAATCATTTGGATATGATGGAAACCGAAGATGTCACTCCGTGGGGTTCGACTCCCCAATTCTGGATCAGCGAAGAGATTTGTTTTTTTTGTACTCGCTGTCGAATTTCATTTCTCTGCATTGAACGAGTTCTCTGGGACACTATCGCATTCCACAAAATTCTTGATAAGATCCCTGAACCTAATATGCCACGGCCCATTCTTTACGAAGATAATCCTAGTGTGCATATAGGAAGTGCCGCACGGAAGTTGACGTCGGGGAGAGAAATCGGCACTTTCGGGACGGGGCGCAGTTTGGGAATTGCATTGCTTGTCGTTGAACGCACAAGGAGGTCTCTAAATCATCCAGATACAGCCTAATGGATTATGTCGCTGCTTCGTGGGGTTCGATTCCCCAATTCTGGATAACCAATTCCAAAGTCCATCTGTGGCATTTTTGGGCAATCGCTGCTGAATTTCACTTCTCCATCTATTGTCACCAGGGCAAAAATCCAGGTTTTTGATTCCGTGGAAATAGCCAACATGATCCCGACAGCCTTTCAATCTATCTGCATCGATTTTGACTACTAGCACAAGTTGGATTGCGTTACCTCCCTGCTGCAAATTAACCATCCATCATGGAGAGCGGGAGACGAGTTAGGCAGTGATGATCGACTCTGAGTCCTAGTAAAACATATTAATACAAAAAGTCGGAGTCTAGTCCGATAAACAGTGTATGGCTTCTTGGGGAGACCTCAACATGATCGGTGGTGGATTTATATATGAACCATTACAGAATTTAGTTTGGAATCCCTCTGCAACACCGAGATAAATAATTCAAGTCCTTTAGTACAGCGGCAAAATACGCTTAATGTGTTGTCTTATTGCAGAACGGGAAATCGAACCTCGAGCAGTGTGGGATTGACTGTTTTAACGTTGAACGTTGAACCCAGACGGTCACTGGGGTGCCGTAGCAGAAGTCATCTCGTTCTGCCCACTGCCAGTTGCTATCAACGGATTTTCTCCTCTCCCACATCGTCCTCTTCACAGGCTTCGAGTGCTGAATTGTTTTCTGCTCTTGCACCTCAGGAATCAAGCTCCATTCGAAAGTCGTCCTCTTCAGTAATAGTGGAAAAATACATTTATACCCATACAACGACATAACCGAGACCGGAGAATCGAACCCCAGCACTTAACCCATGGAAGTAACATCCGCTGTGCCAGACCGGTGTTAGTTTCGGTCGTAGAAAGCCTCCAATTCAATCCTTGCCATTGTCCGCTGTCGACTGATACTTATTCCCTTGCCGAATACTACTGAGAAGATGGTAGTCTGTCTTTTGTCTCCATTCCTCAGACCGAGACGGATACGTCCATATTCTTAAACAGGTCAATACAAACGAGGCTGGCTTCGCTCAAGTGAAAAGAGTTGACGAGGATGCATCTGCAGCGAGTTCTCCAAGCGATATCTGTGTCAGAACATCCCAAGAAACATGAGACTGGTGCAACACTAGCACTAGGACAAGCTTGAGGCAGAACAAGACCCTTCATAGAAAGCCTGGATTTTTGCCTGGGAGATAATAGAGTGATGGAATTAACAGTGAGTACAAAAAATGATGTTCTGTGGAACTGCATCGCGTTATCCAGAATTGGGGAATCGAACCCCACAAAGCAGCGAAATCATGATTCCGTTGGGCCATAGTATCTGGATAATTTGCGGTCCGGATCCTTCCTAACAGCGATTACAACAAGACATGGGGTAAGAGGGAAAGACGAGAATTGTTCCCATGGTAGTCATCCACCGAGACCTAACCACCATAATCAACAGAACGATGGGTCCCTCAACAATTGCTCAACGATGGACCCTCGCATCTCGTCAATGTTACCGGTCGCCTCTCCCCAAATTGCACATGTATGGACCGTGCACATCCCCACCATCGATTAATACAGCACGTTTACCGACCCTCTCGCTCCTCTCATCAGATCAGTACTGTGCTTCACATACCCACGCGAGGCCTTCTAGATAAAGTACATCGACGGCAGGGATCCTCACCTTGTCCCTGTATGGAAGGCCAAGAACTTGTCTTGTATCCACCATCGCTATGATGCTACACTTGAACTTGGACGCATTCACACACGGGGTGCACCATGGACGTTCATCCCGGGATCGTCATTTTGCAAAGGCCTCGACGCTGCGAGGAGTTTTGTGAGAAGGAGGATTGCTGGGCGCGTGGATGACATTTGTGCACTGTTGGTTGAGTAGGAAGGGGTCGGGCTGGCGAATCCTCAACATTCGTTCAACATCCAACGTCGACAGGCACGAACAGAAATTCATCAAGCACTGGTTAGAGACCGGGGCCATTCGCTGTGGCAATAGATATGGATATGGATAAACTGTAAGTACCTCATCATCCACTGCTTCACTATTCTGAGTATCTCAGTATACCTGCCTTCACACACCACAAAGACCGCCTCCTTTACCTCCTCAAGCTTCGATGGATAGCATGAGCAGATGCCTAGGAAGTCGTCCTCACTCCTACACGAGCATAGTTGGCGTGGTAGGCAGAATTGAAGTCTGACTGCAGGGACCTTGTTGTTCATCTGCACCTCCGCTGTCCTCTGTGTCTGTAACTGGAACACACGTTGACACCTACTATCGTACATGCAGCGTTATTATGGTCAACCCAATGGATACAAAAGCACCGCGATGACTATCTGCCTCGGCCCCTTGCCGAAGCATATCATACCGCTCGGTGAACTCTGGGAAATACTCCTCATCGCATCGGAGATACGTTTGTTCTGCAATGATGCCTACATCGAGAACAATGGCGTAACAGCCGCTATTGCTGCTTTGTGGCAGGGTTCGATTCCCTATGTCTACAATGTGACTGAATGGAAATTTTCCTTTTACTTGCCATCGGGGTATACATTGTTCCTCTTGCCTGGAAGAGTCCGCGTCGTGTTGCACCCCAAATTTGCCACCTTCACTGACAGCTACATCACAAGACTCAGAATCTTTTGCCTCGTCGTCACAAAAGGACCTAGTGGGATGTGTTAACCGCCACGGTATGAGTAATGCAGAGGCAAACCCTCACAGTGGGCGACAGATTTTTTGTTCTGCTTGGTGAGGATGTCAAGGGACGGTCGCTGGGATTGTCACGTAGACAAGCTTATGCAGAGATCCCATTATAATTTATGGTGGCTCGTTCTGCCTGCTTCTTACTATCAACGAGCTTTCTTCTGGAGATGAGTGCTGAATTATTTTCTTATCTTGCTCTTGAAACTTAAGGATTCCGTTGAGATGAGTTATTGCTGCAAAATCATCACAGATCGTTTCCTCGACATGGAAAGCTTCTCTTCAGTATTAGTGACAAAATGAATTCAATCAAGATGAAACCGGGTCTAGGGAATCGAAGCCCAGTACTCAAGCCACAGAAACAACATCCGTTGCGCCAGACCGGCGTTAGGATGGTATGTAGGAAGCCTCCAATTCAATTCATTGAATTTTGAAAGTTCTCAATCTGTGTCATTGTCTGCCGAGTCGACTGATATTTTCTGCGCAGCCCTTGCCAAACGCTACCGTGATGGAGGAGCCGGTAGTCCATCTAACTCCAAATCCAAACTCTATGTCGTATGGACTTTAAATTAATCACTGATACAGACAAATTTCTTCGATTTCACAGCCATATGTCTTATTTTATCCCTACAGCTTGATCCTCACCATGCACGTCTCTTTACGCTCGCTCGCCACCGGGTTTCTCTGGCGCCCTTCTCAATCCTTGATCCACTGCTTAATATACAACTCCGCCATCGTCATAGTACGCTGACCATTTGGGATAATACAATATACGAGGGTCGCAGACCCGTCTCGCGCCTTGGCTAGCATCCCCGGATCGATACTTTTAGCACGCAGTATCGAAGACTCGACGTAAAAGCGAGGTTTGACGTTGACAGCGCGATAGTCCAGTACATGAAGCATGGGCCACAAAGGATCAGGCTTTCCGTTCTCTGCAATATATGCGTTCAACAACACGTCCCACTCCGAAGGCTCTTGTTCGTGAAGTTCAATGTATTGACAGTTAAGCTCCTCAAAGGCGCTTTTGTCACTCAAACACATGGGTAAGGGGGCAACGTCTAGGATTTCGTTGAGAAAACAAAGGATTTGAAGGTGAACTGACGAACCAGTTCTGAGTTGTTTGATCTTGGTGCAGAGGGAACGGTGGGCACCAGAAGACCAGTCATCCTTCTGGCATCTCCGCGAACAGTACCGTGTGAACTGGCAGCCTGAACAAGTCATGGACTTTCCGACTGATGTTCCAGGACACTTTATGGGAGGTTACAGTGATTGACAGATGCTCGACATGGTACTACACACCTGGCTACTACCGCAAAACGAATCGGGTATAGAGCAGATATCGGATCGGTACGAAGCAATGTTTATGAACTTTGTCCATGCTTTGCAAACCTGCTTCGAGCCCGGGTCTTTAGAATTGAGGAACCCATCAACGTGCTGTCGCTGGATTTTGAAGATTGCCTTTTTGGACCGCTTCAGAATCGAAGCATAAACAAAATGGGATATGACCATGTGTACGATGGTCACAGTATGATTCTCCACGGAGGTCTTGAGTATTTGGTTCTCCGCGTCGATGAGCTCAGGATGAGCATGCAGGTTGCGGAGCACCTTGAACATATAGAGAAGGATGTCATAGCCCAGGAGTCGATAGATGTATGAATGTCCATCCTGTGTGAGTCTGATGATGTAAACCAAACCCGTGCCAACACACCTTGTCGCTAAGGGCAGTGTCGTATAGGTGAATCGTACACACCGGGTAACGAATCGGAAAGCAAGACACATCCATTTGAGAATGTTGTTTTTCAGTAGAGCAGCATGAATGAATAGGGAGTTACAGGCGAAGTAGAAAACACAAGATGTGACAGCCGAAAAAGATTGATAGAGAAGCATCATGTCTGATTCTTCCGGGATATGAGCAAACTCGTCCACGATGAATCAGACAACAAGGTTAGCGGTGAGTGTAGTGTTTTCCTCAAGTCGGCGAACAAAAAGTTGAGCCTGCACCTCATCACATGTCATGAACCCATGATCTACAGCAGAGAATAGTGCCCATGCGTCGTCGAGATCGTACTTCGTACAGCCAGGGGGAGGGTGAAACCAAAGAAATGGAAGATAATCTGTGAAGAGCTTCAGTTCCATCTTTATCTTGTTCTGATTGGTGGTCCAGCCCAGGATGAATATCACCGCATGGTGGAAATTGATGAATGTGAATTCAGATGTTCGGGATGGTAAGATGATCCGCTCGCAGAAGAGACATAACCAGAATGATATGGTAGGCATAAGGGCGACCATGGAGGAAGTCCAGTCTGCGTCTGCCGTGCACACGGGTCGGAGGAGGAATTGGTTGCGGAGGCTCGTAGCAATTACAAGCATCGAATTGCAGCTGAGATTGAGCATGTCTTTGGGATCAAGCGAAGGCACTAGTGGAAGACGCCCTCGCTTCATATCCTGGATAGAGGCCGTGTCGAACTTGAGATTCTCTTCCATGACACGAAAGAAAGCTTGACGGGCCAGGCGGGTTTGGCTAGCTTGTAGGCCCAGCGCCATCATAGCCTCATATGATCCATCTTTGGCCGATTTCTGAGCAAATGCATTAGTATGAATAGCTGCATCGAGACGCGAAACTGTACTTGCAATGAGTTTCCTCATTGGAGTTGATGATCCCTAGTAGAGAAGATAGACCTCTTATAAGTTGCTAGTGAAGATATAAATTCCTACTGCAACACGACATGACCATTGAGTAATGAAAATATGTGAAGCAAAGACATAGCACTCAGGCTGTTTACATTCGCAAATCAGATCCGAGCACACTGAGCCAGCCAAACGTTGAGTACTTGAAAATTGGCTTAGGAACTTTGAAAAAAGATTACCAGCAGGCCGATCGCTAGCAAGCATTAACGAAGAAGCGTCCAGTGGTACTGAGAACTTGGAAGCCTGAGCGTGAGAACAAATCTGCTGGAGGTGCAACCGCCGGCAAGTAGCGGCGAGTCGGCTCTGGAGCAGAAGCTTACTTGTACATATGTCTCGAGGTGAATGGTTTCCATTCTTGACGCTCTATTTTCCGCCTGTCTTCCTTGGCGAAACTGAAATAGCCTCTGCTTTGAGTATTCAAGTTGCCCTTTCCTTCTTCTGAGACCGACATTGCCGTCTGCCCTGTATTTGGAGACCGCCGCCTTGACGAAAATCCCTCTTGGCTACATATCCACCATCTCGTTGTTCCAATATGACACTCTTCAAGCACATCTGTAAGTCAGCCGCAGGTGAATTTCTGGTAGCCGAAAGGATACAAAAGGCTACGACATCGCCCGAATTCTCCAGACAGATCATCCTCGTCTACTTACTCTAGCTCATTCATTCACTACGCGTTTCGCAGTCGCCACGCTCATCCCTCTCACCGCTCTCACCGTCCCGCCCTCTCAACTTTTAAGTTAGGGATGAGTCGGACGAGTCGTATGGGGGTGTCGATCACAAGGGCAAGGACTGCCACCGCAATAACGACGGCAGGAAAGACGGCTAGCTGGAGAACGAGATACTACACTGGGGCAGTAAATCTGACTGTAAGTACTAAGTCTCTCGTCGTCTACCACCAGCACCATTATGTACCACTGTCACATTCCACGATGACACCTCGACTCTAATAGGCTGACAACGAAAGGAGGAACGTAGCGACCGACCCCATTCATGGCATGGCTCTACGAAGGGTATGTCGGCTCTATCGTGTTCTGCTTTCTTCAAGTCGGACCGGGAGAAAAACCAACATGCTCACTCTCGGGACCAGACGCCATTGCATTTCTTCTGTTTTCGACTTTGTGTATGCCAGAAGGGCTCTAAATCATTCGGATATGGCGGAACGGAAGATGTCACTCCCTGGGATTCGATTCCCCAATCTAGATTAGGGTGGTAGGTACTTGCTTATTTTTTGTGCTCGCTATCGAATTCAATTCCTCTTTGCAACGAGGTTCTCTGTGGCAATATAATATTCCGCAAAAACTTTGGATCCCTGAACCTGCTATTCCATGGCTCATCCTTTAAGAGGATCATCCTAGTGGTGAAGAAGCGCCCGGGCGGTACGTTGGTGTAGGGGAGAGAAATTGACATGCTCACTCTAGGGACAGGCGGCAGTTTGGGAATTGCAGTGATTATTTGCTTCTTGTTGAAGACATCTGATTCGCCCAGATACGGCCTAACATATTATGTCACTGCTTCGTGGGGTGCGATTCCCCAACTCTGTATAGCCGGGTAAGATGCGCCATTTTTTGTTTTGCACTCGCTGCAGAATTTCATTTCTCTTTCTATTGTCACCAGGACAGGAATCCAGGCTTTTGATGAGTCCTTTCGCGGAACTAGTCAATCTGAGTGCCCGACTACCCTCCTAGTGCTTCGTCAATTTGAACTAGCACGAAACAGATAGCACTGTTACGTCGCTGCTGCAAATTTACCACCCGTCATGTATAGGAGGAGGGCGGTGACGAGCGACCCCTAGCAAAGCACACTGGTAGAGAAATGCCGTCGTGAGCGGGAGTCCAGTCCGACAAGCAGCGTATGGCTTCGTGAGGAGACCTAGGCAAGACCACAGTTGGATTTGTATACGAAACATTGCCAATTTTATAGCATCCCTCCGCAACGCCAAGATAAATAAATCAAGCCCTTTATTACAGCAGCAAAATACGCTCAGCGCGTTGACTTATTTTGGATAGAATACCGTAGCAGAAGACGCACCGTTCTGCCCACCGGTAATTACTAGCAGATTTGCTCCTCCCCCACATCGTTCTCGTCATCAGCTTCGAATGCGGAATTGTTTTCTCATTTTGCACTTCAGGATTCCGTTCAGATGTTGTTACTGCAAAATAACCATAGCTCGTTTCGGCAAGATAGAAAGCATGTTTTCAGTATGAGTGGCAAAATACCTTCAGGCCAATCGATATATAACCAGGACCGAGGAATCGAACCCCAGCACTAATTCCATGGATGGAACATCCATTGCGCCAGACCTGCATTAGAATGATATGCACTGGCTGTAGCAAGCTTCCAATTCAATTCATTGAAAGTTTTCAATCCTTCGCTGAGTCAAAACTGATACCTTCTCCACATCCCTTGCCGAATGCTACCGCGATGGAGGAGTCGGTCATCTCCACCGTATCCTTAAACTGGTGAATGCGAACAAGGCAGGTTTTGCTTGAGTGGAACAGTGGGCAGGGATGAGGGATGCTTTTGTTACAAGTTCGACGGCGGCCATCATGTCGACGGACATGTTTCGTGCGCCTCATCTCTGAACATCCCCAGAAACACGGGACTGGTGCAGCAAAAAGATTAGCTTAAACGTAACGCTGATGCGGAAGCAAGACCCTTCATTGAAGTCTGGATTTTTGCCTGGGAGATAATAGGGCGATGATTTGACAGCGAGTACAAAAAGATATGGAATACAAGACTGGTATGCTCCGGTTATATGTATAGCCAGTGTGTGTATATATTTGTTCTTACTATACATAGTAGTAGGACCTCAGATACATTGATTTGCTATATTAATACATATATAGAAATAATATTAATTGTGACTAAGATGCATGCATCTGTGACTGTGCTTAAATATTGGCATTTATACTGCAGATCTTCATCTTCTCTCTTCTCATCCACAGCATTGCAAGGATCTGTGACAGGCTGTGACCTACTAAATCACTTTTCACCTTTTTGGCTCAATAACACTCTCTGAGGATGAAACTGACCCCCTCATTATGTGTTACATCCTTTGTTTTAAGAGATGAGATGGCCCCAGTGTTACATGTTACATCTCATCCATATCAGCACATACAGTATGTGCTTATGGCAATTAGACTTGCATAAAATATGTTTTAAATTCAAGTACAGATCAAGTTAATAATAATATTTTAAGACTGATCAGATAATAAGAGATATAATGTGACAGGTCCATGATACATAGCAATTAAAGCAAATAAACTGAACTGTAACACTTCTAGACCTCATTGAATCAGTAAATAAAATTGTGACTGTGACTGTAGTCACATGTCATCCAGCTAGATGAAGCTCTTTGTCACATCATGTGACTTGTCACACATCGAGGCGGATGACTGCTTAGTCATATATATAGTCATCGAGCTGGGTTATTATTATTATAGAATATAAAACTAAAAATTATTATTCTTTTATTTCACACACATTTAGATAAATCATTAAAAGATGGATACATTAGTGCTTGTTTGTATGGTCTTGCATCTATGTTTTTCTCTCTCTCTCATGATTCTTGTTTGCATACTGAGAATTTTTAGTGATGTTTGGGTTGGGTCAGGCCAAGTTTTAGAGGGTCAGGCTTTCACAAAGTGTGAGTGTCAGGCTGGGTCAGGTTAGGTTGCAGGCTTTAAGCCTAACCCAAGGAGGTGCCAGAATGTCAGCCTAGAATACCAGGTAGGGAGAGAGAGTCAACTGCTGGTCATGAAAATTTTTATATGATCTCTCAGAACAGTGATATCCAACCAATATTACACTCAGTTGGGTTGGAGCTGGTCTGGAGCTGATATTTAAGTATATATTGTAATTTATTGTCATATTATATAAGACAGAATTGTTGGAAATGGTAGGTTTGCAGTGGGTAGACTAGTGGCTGGTAAAGTCAGATCTGATTAATATAGAGGTCCCTCATCAATATATGAGTCCAATGAATGTAAAACTGGCATTGAAGAGCAGAGACAGCCTGATATTGCTGATTTCTTGGCTAAGTTCAATTCTGGCATCTCTGGCATACCTGATATAGTACATATGACATCATAGTAGTCATGTGACAGAGAGGGGGAGGTCTAGCAAAAGCCTGAAATTTTTTAATTGACCCTTTGTATTTATTAACTTTTTGTAACCCTCTTGGCCTGATCCAGGCATCACTAAGAATTTTAGACATGTCTAATGTCTCCAACTCTAACCTAGGCAACTGACCACTCCTTCCACCATTCAGACATTGATTATAAGCAACACAATCAATCCTCTTCTATTTCTTACCATTAATTGCTTCCATACATGGAGCTACAGTACTAAAAAGGTTTTCCCAAAATAGTTGTATTTATTATATTTATAAAGAATTCATATCTATATTTAGCAATATAACGGTATCCAGGGTATTAAGGCACAGATGCATTTGAAATAGAGCGTACCAGTCTTGTATACCATAAAAAGATTATGTGCATTTGTTTATCTTACGGTGATCCAGAGCTAGGGAATCGAACCCCGCGAAGCAACGATATCATCCGTTACGCCATAGTATCCGGATGGTTTAGGATCCTCCTTGTGCACACGAAGTCGTCTCTCAAGGTACAATAGAAGAAATGCAATATGTCCGGAGCGGAGAGCATTATAACGAGCGTGCTGAGTTTTCTCCCTTAGTCCTAACCGGTGACCACATGAGATTAAGGCAGCAAAAATGCTATGGATGGGACTGCCATTCACCAGATAAACCTATGGACGAGCAGAATAAATAAATGAAGAACGACACTTACACCTACGGCGACGGCAATCCTCAGTGAATCCTGCTCTCCCATATATTCGGCAGCGAGATCAGGGAGTCCTGCCCAACAGCGATGTGTGATTACGGCAAGACGAGGAAGATCGTGGTGGGAAGAGAGAAGACTAAAATTGTTCCCACGATACCGGTCCATCGGCCGAGCCTCAAGACCTAACCCGAACCACTCTAGTCTCTCTCCTGTAATCAACAGAGGCGCTCTTGAGCAGAGCATTTTGCGCTGAAGACACTGTTCGCGAGGATTCATGGTCCGCCGCTTACCTGACGCCGTCGTCCCAAAACGAAACGACGGGACCTTTTAGTGTCTGCTTTCTCTTTCCAGCTCCATCCTAATGAACCACCACCACCACTCACCGAAAACAAGAATCCTTGATACCAAGACGGCGCCATAGCTGATCAACTTTGCAGATCACCTCCCATATTCTCTCTGAGTCTCGATGGAGTACATCGACGGCAAGGATTTTCGCATTCTTGTCCCTGTACAGAAGGCCAAGGACATCTGCGGTGCGCGCAAACTAGCATCATGAATATGGCGCTACACACCTGGACACTTTCGCACACGGGGCGTACCCCAAGGACTTTCAGCCACTGAGTGTCATTTTTCGAAGGCCTTGACGCTGCGCGGAGTTTTATGAGAAGAAGGATTGCCCGGCGCGTCTGGAGATGGACTTGGATGACGTTCATGGAGTGTCGGTCGATTTAGATGAGGTCTAGCTGGCGGATACTCGGAAGAAACTTAAAATCAGGTGTACCGAGCGAGGGCCATCAAAACTCAAACGCTGGTCGGAGAAGGTGCAAAGAAGGTGATACAGTGGGGGGCAACCCGACTGTGAGTAAGCTAATGGCGTAGAACGGTGACTGGTTTACCCATCTGCCGTTCGAACCTTGAAATTCTGAGACGTTTGTTCTACTTATCATCGCCGTTTGCGGGAAAAACTGACGTATATCATTTCGCAGTCACAAAGCACGGACAAATGAAATCGATCCTGAAACTCAACACGAAACTGCTCTCATCTGAGAGTAAAGTACAAGTCAGGAAAATGTTCTAACCAGAGATAACAACTCGACGTACTGCAGTCAAACGGGAAAGACATATCCTGCAATACCTTCATCCACATACCCGCCGGTCCGAGCGGCGGTGCTTCTCTCGTTCGCATCCACGGTGTAAAAATGGTCGTGCACCGTTGGGTTGTACAAGCGGTAGAACGGGATACTTCCAGACACCATGGAAGGATAGATGTACGCAGCGATACCCTTGTAAACGTATCCCAAATTCTGTACTGACATGTTGCGCTCGTTCTCATCGGTGGTATAGAAATTGTCCACGACACTGGGCTGCATCAGGCGATAGAATGGTACCGTTCCGGGTGCTTGGAAATCAAAAACGCGACATGCGTCGCCCTCGGAAGTGTACTTGTACAGGGTGATAGCGTCTTCCATTTCCTGGGCGCTGGTGGTGTAATAATGGTCATGAGACCCCGCGCTGTATGCTCGGAGGAGAGGTATTGGCTGGCCTGGGGGGTAGGCATCCTGCGTATGGACGTTTAACTAACAACAGCGAAAGAACGGATGAAGTAACCTACCTCCGTTGCAGAAACGACGCCGAAGGAGAGGAAAGCGATGGCGCAAGACAATAGTAAGCCTTTCATGCTCGAAGGATATCCCTTAGTTTGAGGATATGCATTCACGAGAGAATACCTTCGTTTTATAGTCTCGCGATCATATCCATGCCCTCAGACCGGGGCAGTTGCAGCGCCGCCTTCAGGACACTGGCAACGTGCCTCGCTTCCACGGCCATTTCCTGATGTCCATACCTTCGCAGGGAGCAGGACCGTGCACGATGCATAATGGAGCACATCAACGGCGAGGATCTACGCCAGAGTCCTCGTTCCTGTACAGAAGGTCAAGAGACGTCTGAGAACGCATTCAGCGCACACGGGGTATATCCTATGGACTGTTAGCATAGGAAGTTGAACGTTATTTCGCGGAGGGCTTGATGCTCCGAGATGATTTTGCGAGAAGCAGGTAGACTTGGACGATGCTCGTGGTGGTCGGGCTAGCGGAAGATACCTAAAGATCGGCTGTATCTATCCACGGTTGTGAACAAGCACCGGCGGATATATACCGCACTGGTTTGAGAACGAGATCCAACGCTGGGGGCAGGTGGAAGTACCTCAAGCACTTATCGCGGGGAATGAGATCCTACGATAGCTATGGAAACCTCGTCGTGAGTACCTCATCTTCCACCTCCGTGCTACACTGAGGATCTACCACCAGTAGATACCGTCCTACACGCATGATTCTGGGCCCCATCGAAGATCTCCGTATCCTCGAAGCTAATGCACCGTGGCCCACCCTTCGTCACTTCCTAACAACTTGAAGATGAATTCCAATCCACGTATCGGGACCGCTCCGTCGTGTTCAGCGAAGAAGTGGCATTGTGTCTCTGAGAACGAATGCCAGACATGGCCTAACGGACGGAGTCGCTGCTTCGCGGTGGGGTTCGATTCCCTAGATCTGACTACTTAGGAATTGAGCATGCTGTTTGATTCGTTTTCTCGCCGTCGGTTCTCTTTCCTGGAAGAGTCCGCAGCACACACTCTCTCATCATGCGGTTTACCTTTCCATACCAAAGGTTCCTTCTATAACCATCTGAGAATATTATTACTTGTTGATGCTAACGGGATGGGTTATAAGTGCCATCCCTGACCTCTTTGGTGGTTACTGTTTATTCGTCGCGTCGAAGGAAGGCTGGTGAAGTAGGGTTTGCAAATACATCGGGAGGAAGCGTGAAGAGCTGCCTGTCCCTGAGGAGTGTCGCATAGAGAAATGGCCTCACGCACAGAAGTCTATGTATCCGTTGATGACATAGCGGATAACGCTGCGTCCATTGCAGGGGTTCGCCTCCCCTCTGGATCATATATTTGTAGCATTAGGTCCAGCCAAATTTTGGTTGGCTGCCTGAGTTGAGCCAAGGTTATGTTCGAGTCGAAACAGTGTAGCGAAAATCAGCATTGTGTTTCTTCTGTTCTGCAGAAAGGATGGCCCATCGGACGAAATCACTCCTTTGTGGTAGGGTTCGATTCTCTGGATCCAACTGGGGTGACATTCTTTTACTCGCCATGTTCTTTCTTTTCTGGGAGAGTCCGCGCTTCTCTCACATCCTGCCCTCAACTACCACGACGCACGATGGGAAGGAGTCGAACGATTAACCGTGACCCTTCATCGTATTCATCCTGGCGCTCAGTGCTTTCTATCGCGTTCCCGAGTCAAATTGAAGGTTGTCGGAGACGAAGCGAGAGATAATAGAGACACCCTGGTTTATGCACGCGGAAGACTCTAAACCATCCGATTATGGCATAACAGGCGATGTCGCTACGTCGCGGTGGGGTTCGATTCCCCAGGTCTGGATATTTTGACGAAGGCAACAAAACAAGGAACTTTTTTTTAACTTGCCGCCGGGTAGATGGGATGAGTGGACACGCATCGCTTTTTTGGTCTTGGTATGCAGTGACCAAGTAAGTGATATACGCTGTCGAAATGGCTGGCTCGACGCATGCGCCTTCGTTCTCACAATACTTTGGCTTTTTTCGGTATGCCATACCCCACCACCTCTGCGCTCAAATACTGGGCCGAAGAATTCTGCGCAACAGTCGTGAGGCTGACTCGGAGTCGTCATATTATTGTCCTTCTGGTACCCTTCTCTCTCCACTGTCGACAAATATAAGCATACTGACACGAGAGGACGGACGCTCCCTATGGCTGCAGAAATCGAGCACAATCACCTCTCCGTAGTGTTCCCCTCCGACGCGGCGAGCCTCCTCAGTGAGGTTTGGGAGCAAAGGCGTCGCGAAAATGAGTCGCAACTCGAGTATCCCTCCCTCAAGTCGGATAGGTGTAACGGGTAACATTCTCATACGCGGGGTTCGATTCCCTGTAACCGAATCAAAGATTCTGGTGAAGCGTTTTTTGGAATAAACTTTCCAGGCCGCCCAGGGGGTTTGCAGTGTCGTGCACTCTTAGATATATGACGCGAAAAAACGGTCGATGAGGGTATCACTTTCCTGCTACCCCCGGGTAGGATAGGTGTAATGGCTAACATTGCCCCAAGGTAACGGGGTTCGATTCCCCGAACTCCGATCAGACTTGCAGATAACCTCGTTTTTTGGAATAAACCTTTCAAGTGAGTATATAGTGTGCACTTTTTCTTGACGTCGCCTTGTTCCCTGTCTCGATGCGTGTACTAGGATTTGGGCGAAATTGGTTGTTTCTAGGCGAGCCGATATTACATGCTGGATATACATCACTGAGCACTCCAATAGTACCTCTCAATAACGGTACAGTCGATGTTTCTCTCCTAGGCTGCCTGTCCTGCTTCACCAAGAAACGTGTCCACTTTCCTCGAGACGGCGACGGCGCGCGAAATCAAAGAACACCGCCTCCTCGCGACTGATGTCCCCGTCCCGTCCTTCCCTGACTCCCTATCTGCATATTTGGGTTCCTGAGCGAAGGATCGGTTTCTGCGCTCGCTCGGCGCTCCCAACAAATAACACGAGGACCAGTATTGATGGGCGGTCTCGCAGTACAGGCGGACGAGTGACCCAGGCATCTTTGAGGTAATGAGTTATCGTGTCGTTTGTCGTATATGTCATGGCCGCGGTTGACGCGGACGGAAGGATGAGTGCTTGAGTGTCAACGGGGTGTCGAAGGCCGTGGCACAGGAATCACCCGACATGCCTGAGGAGGACCGGCACATGCTCCGTTTCGCATGGAGCGGAAGGTAGAGCTGGACCGTCACCTTCTTTCACAAAAGTTGAAGCCGAAGTCGGAAGGAGGTCAAGGTGTCAAGGGAGAGATGGCACTGCACGTAGAAAGTCGTGATGGAAGGGAACGAGCTTGGACGGCAGATTTCGGTTGCAGTGGCGGAGAAAAGAGCTGCCTTGTGAGAAAGTCAATGCAAAACAGAGAAACGAAAGAAAAGAAGGCTCACAGACAGGAACCAGACGTCTAAATTATCCCTTCACCCCTTCATCGATCATCCTTGTGTACGCTTGCAGATCTAATAGAACCTAGGTTGCATCACCAAAGTTTTTTCCTGCCTCCTCGTCGCCTACGGCTACCAAACAACGTGACGCTTACCGAGGGCACGCAGGTTCTTGGCCAAATCGAAAGTCGGCCAAAACGAGAGATTACTGAACCGGTGACGCGCGCCATTCGCAAAGAACCGGGTATTCGCACATGCTTAGTGAATCCAGCATTATTTAGACGTGATCCTGGGGTTTGCGATGACCAGTTGTGGGTGACGTCGTAGTAAGAGAGTAAGGCGGAATTATTCCCACGATACCGGACCTTCGTCCGGTACCACCGAGACCTGCTCGAGCTTGCTATTGCCTTGGCAGTCAAAAACGAACTGACGGACCTCAGCTCCAACATTCATTGGCCGCTGCCGTCATAAAGATCTTCGATCCCGTTTACCTCACTGACATTCACCGACGCTCTCAACATATACCAGTTTTTACGAATGCGGGTACGCATCTTCCTTGTTGGCCACACCTATTGAAACAGGTTACCCTCGATATGCGTACAGTCTGTGCGGGGAAAGACATGAGGGTTTCGGCGCGTTATCAGAATATCAATGATCACAGACCGTCACGTCAGCCGGAATCGACGACCTAATGCTCGACTCCAGCCGTTGATCTGACGTGTTCCGAGTCCAACTGCTTGCCACCAACAATCCCATTGCTTCTACTGGTTAACTCAGCACTTGCTTTTGGCGAAGATACTGAGGAGCAACCTCGATAGTTGAATGAAATCGTTTCTCTAGAGGGCTCGTGGGGACATCGGTAAAATTTCACTCCGATCTGGCTTGCTCATCGCTCATTGAGTACAGGTTACATCGCGGATGGGATGTGTCGCTGCTCGCAATTCAGGCCGTCATGTACTCTGTTAGTATACTCTTGAAGAAGACAGACTGGCTCGTTCTCTCGAATACTGGCACCTTGACCTCGCGCTGTCTCTGGTCGATGAATCGAGGGCTTCCTCTAGTGACGGAAACCACATACCCGGGATTTCGGGCATACTGCATGATTACGTTCCACTGCCGCTAGCTATCTACTACACCTCTAGCCGAGTATTGTTCAATACACTGGGTGCTTGTTTCGAAGGCGCTACTAGCATGTGTCACTCCTGTCAGGTAACTGATTCACGCCAGTCAAAATGCAAGGGAAACGACTGAAATAGAGAAGAGATCTTCATACATTCTTCTTGCCCCAGAAAAATTCGTCGGCTTTACCACCCAAAGGGAACCACGATGCATTTTACTGGTCAAAAGCCCATGTCAAAGTTTTATGCAATTTTCCGTGGTTTTTGCTTACTCCGAAATAGCCGCTTTTCGGAAGTGTGTATCGTAAGCGCTTTCAACTTCTCGTTCTATTTGTCTTCTCATTTGACGTTGAACTTTGTTAAGATTCCTGTATTCTTTTTCGTCGCGAATACTAGAGAAACGAGGACATGTGGACTCCAACATCTCTGTGCCGATAGCAGCGCGTTTTACGCTTTCATATAGGTGTGATATTCCTATGGGAACCTTGGTGCGGATGACTAGCGCTTATCATAAAGGCCCGTCTTCCAGTGATAGGAAGGCTGCTTCACTTAATGGTTCAGAGGCTACTCAGATAGTTGACTATAGCCTGAGAATGCGCACGCACCAAGGGATTGCATCCTAGTTACCGATCTACTAACGTCCGTCGCAGACGACTGATTAAATCAGCGGGCGGCTATTTTGAGGGTGGGCGTATCTCCCGTAAGTTGGCCGTAATCACTTGTGGGCGTTGCCTTGTTGATCTGACCTGGTATTTTTTGGGTAGATGGGTATACGTGTATTCGGTTTTCGTGGGTAGAGGAACTAGATCGCAAGCTCGACACGAGGCACAAGCGGCTTGTGCTTGTGCCAGGCCAAGGCACAAACTGAGGGTAATGGCACGCTTTGTTTTTAATCGAGTTGTATACAATCGCCCGCCATGCTTCGCGGCGCTGAATTGATTTACTCCAATTCTCGTCCTCAAGTCGAGAACTTCATGAACACCCGGGTCTCCCGCCACTTCTTGAGTCAGTGATGCTTGGTCACCCTTCCCGACTTTCCTCTCTTTCGGAAGACGTCCTTCACAAGCGGGATACTCACCCCCCAACCTCCAAGATACTTCGCATCTTGGTTCCTCTTGCTTAGATCTCACTCTATTTGGTTTTAGATACGTCAGCCATGTATGCACGCAGTCTTACCTTGGAAGGAATAAGGCTGTGGATATAGTATTGGTATCCCCATTACTGACCTAAATGCGATGACCAGAGGTACGTGTTCCCGGTGTTTGAATGCTGCTTCACGACATTTTTCTGATCGTCATGTAGACAATGCGAGCGCTTAAGAACGGTGCCGTTTGTCGTGCTATGAGGGATTGGGATTTGAAAATTTCTTGTTCAGGGTTTATTACGGGAAGTTTCCCTGCATATCGTTGGATGATCTCTATCGTAAACATTTCACTCTTCGTTGATGGATTATTCATTTCTGATGCTGCTGTAGTTTTGTCATAAAATGGGGGATTAGTTCGTCTCCAGTATAGATGTGCATGGTGTGGAGCCAATATTATTGCACTTGGCTGAGCTCTGCAAACACATGAGGATGTATACTAGTAGGGCTTCGCACCGTACCGTATACGGTATACGGCCGTATAGCCACGGTACAGTGACGGGCAACGGTTGGTCCGTATACCGTACCGTCACAGCCTTAGCAGTCAATAGAATATATCAGATCCAGTCAATTGACTGAGCTATGTGATATATCCAGCCAGTCAATTGACTGGTGACCCATATATAGTACTCATTGGTGTCACTCTCCCTGGGGACTGTCGCGGGTAGTCACGGCCCTCTCTCATGCTCGCTAGGGCACAGCCACGCCTCCCTTGCTGCTCACCGGCGGCGCGCGCTTGTCCGCTCATTGTGGGCGCTAAAATTCTGTTTTGGGCCGAATTTGATCGGGTCCATTTTGCGGCGCTTTTTTAGGCACTTTTTGGGCGCTTTTTTTGGGCGCTTTTTTTAGGGCATCGGGAGGCAGTATATTCAGATTGTTTGCACGCCCTCCCGACCATTGGGGGGGGCGGGAAATGGCTATTTTTGGAACACTACTTTTTTTTCATTGGTCTTGGTAGCTGCCATTGTTTCCTGCATTTTTCGTGATTTTCATTTTTTTCAAATTTTGGGTGGGGGCGGGACATGGGCGGGATAGGCACGGGATATAATACAAAAAGAAAACACCTTTGATTTCAGCCCGAAACCTTCAGTACTTATGTAATTTGGGCCTGGATTCGGACTTAGCAGTTTTTTGGCAGTACAGTCAATAGTACATCTATAAGTAGACATTTAAAACACCTAAAATAAAACTTCGTAAACTATTTATTCTGGTTCTCCATCCTCGTCATCGCTGCTGTCAGAACTATCATCAACAGTAGGATCTTCATCTTCCCCATCACTCTCATGTTCCAGATCTTCCAACGGCGTCTTCCACAAGGCTTCGAACGTCTGCATTAATCTCGTCTGAAGGGCCTCCTGATCCTGAGCGTACGATGCCAAGCCCTCAGCAAGCCCGTCGTCACCGTCAATACCTCTGGCTCCCTGTCGCTCTCGCCACCACTGCCCTTTCCACTCCAAAAACTTCAACACGCGACGCATCTCCTCTCGGAGCAAGAGTACCTCCTCCGAACTCCTCTTCGATCTCGCTCGGCTTTTGCACCACTCCGTCTGCAGGATTTTCTCATTATTGTCGGCCCCGTCCTCAATGTCCACGGGAGTGGTCTGCCATATCCACAATAGCGTGCGACATGTCTCGCCAGTACCTTCTTTCTGAGTTCGTTCCGCGACCTCGAGCGTTATCTCATCCTCTTCGTCGTCGTCGCTTGCATGAACAGGCTCGTCATCGTCCTCGTTGTTGCCTCGCTGTCCGGGTCCCCGGCTTTTCCGCTCAACATCAGTGTACGAACGAATGTCCTTGTTTTCCAACACTCTTAAAGTCCTCTCCCAATCACCGGGTCCTGCCAACGCCAGCTTTGCCTCGCATGCGCTACGATACTTGCTGGCGAATCTCAAAGCGCGTTTGTGCACTCCATCGATCACGGCTCTTGCGTGCGTACTAGGGGCCTGGCCACGGGTGTTCTTGTTCCGGAAGTATATCATTCTTGTTTTGACGCGAAGTGTGTGCCGGATTCCATTGAGTGCATCATGGCATTGCGCCGTACGGAATTTATCCTCCATCCGTGGAAGCCCCTCCATGCAAATCGCCCTTCGACGTTCCACAGGCAGGCTCGACGGCAACCACAGTGCAACATCCTCCGGGTTTTCGTCCTCACTGTCGCTAGACAGTTCACCCGTCTCCGTCAAATATTGCACCAAGCCGGGGATGTAGATCGGTCGCAGCAGCAGCCAGCTGCGTAGCTTTTCTTGAAGAATACTTCGCTCCTCCTTAAGAGCTGCTCCTTGACGCGTAGTCGGATTCTTGTGCTGTAGTGCAAGGGATCTAATCTTTCGCCTGCCATCCATCAGTCTCCTCGCTGGCCAGTAAAAAATGGGTCTCACGCACTGGGATTCCTCCAAGCTCAATCCGAGGGCCACAAACTTGTGGGCGCTGGTTTCGTGGTAGACTCTCCCCCCTTGACGTCTACGCTCCTCCTCCTCAGCTTGCAGCTCCTTCTCAACCTCGTCTTCTGACATATCTTCCTTTCTCAGTGAGTAATTGTCAACGGTAAGCCATAGTAAAGGGACTTACAATCTTCATTTGTAGCAAACGGATTTTCAGCGGTCTTGGGAAAGCTATCATTTTCCCACTTGACACACATCCTCTCCCAATCCTCAACGAGGTTCTGTGGCAGCGCCGCGGTAAACCCCCGGTGACCCTCCACCTGCACGTTTCTCTCTTTCACCGCCGCTACATATCTATGAGACAATGTCTTGCCTTAAACGCACATCAGCAAGTCTGGCATAGAGAAAGTCCCACATGTACGTACCCATTCCGGTGTACTTCTGCCAGTTCCAGGCACCAAAGTTGTCATCAAGAACGTCATGTCGTGAACCTGGCCCCATAGTCTTGGTCGAATTTCCGATTGCGTTGTTAGGTCCCCAGATACGTTCCGGGACCTCGCAGTCCGATGCTGCCATCCCTTTGATATAATTGCAAGAAAACTCCTGGTGGTTATCTTGTTTGTGTGCCGGTTCGTGGAATTTGGGGATTGCTGGCGTCAGTTTGGCAGACGGCGGAGGTATCTCTTCCGGCCAATTCTTCATACGCTCGTCCAGGTGTACGAACCATTGACATGCAATATCGTAACTTATAATCATTGACAGAAGGCCCGCAAACGGTTGCAAGGCCGACCCAAAGACGTAATCCATCGGCGCGTACCTACACTCCAGCATTAGCTCGCATCCAGGATGGCTCTCTGTGAAATACGTACCTCTCTCCTTTATGTAGATCTACCAGCTGCATCAGAAATTCACCACGTGCACACGAAACTGCCCCCACCCCTGTATATCGGAGACCTTTTGAGAATTTCGTATCAGCTTTCGCCAACGCAGCAAATCCCACGCAAGTACTAATCTATCAAAATAATCAGCACGTATCAAACTTCGTAGCTCGAACACTTACGTCCTCGTCTGAAGTATGATTAAGAACATACATCTCAAAAGGAGCCCTGGGTACAAAATACCCCCAACCAATTCCCAGTCCTGGATCCCTGGAGTACGATGAAACCATTTGGTTCTTGAGGCGAAAGTTGGCGTCCATACAGATCAACAAAACGTATAGAAATCTGAAGCCACGAGTTAGATATCACTCCAGCAAAATGTGACAGGCCCCTCACTGCATCTCTGGCGGTGCCTGGTCCCATCCCTCTGGAAGATTGACTTCTGGCCATGGGCAAGACAGACACTTCACAACAAGGTCGTGATCCTGCGTAGTGTTCACTCCGTCGTCAACATGGCCCCGCCCCGCCCGCTTCAACATCTTAAGATGCCACCACTGCAATAGCATTCGCATCAGCGCCTTATACCGTGATTTTGGCACGCCCATCCCTGTATTTGTAGTCAGTTTCTCCAGCGTGCGGTAAAAGTTGTATACGGATGTCTTCGCACAAAGCGAAAGGAGATGCAAGAATTCGAGCAGTTGAAAACTCGCCGCAGTTCTGGGCACTCGTTGACTAGCGGGATACCAGCCGCGGCGAAGAAGCTGAATATGTTTAGGTAGTTGTCGTTCGCAGCCACAATAATCCAGGGCGATGTGGTGTACGCCGTTTCCATGGAGGACCTTGAATTCTTGATGACCAGCAATAGGCAACCTGCATCGCATACTGGTGTGGTTCAATTGAACACGAAGGCCTATTTCCCTCAGCGTAGCAGCCTCGAAGTGCTCCCCGTTCCAGCGCTACTGATATTGAGCCATGCAACACACTAGACAATGATGACGCATCTCACCTGTATCCGGTGTAACGGTTCTCGACGATGACGTCGAATGCAGCACGACGTACAAACGAGATCGTCCAAGAAGCAGTCACGGCACCTAAATTCCGGAGAGGGCAAGGCATCAGAGCCATTTCCAGACCGCGCGACGCAATCAGGACAGCGTTTGTCATGACGGTATTCGCCCCTTCCTTCGCGTCGTAGCAGCTCATCGAGGTACTGCTGCCTGTGCAGGTCTTTCCAGACCTTATGCGGCCGTTTCTTTTCAGAGGTCAGTATCTGAACACAAATCAGACCCATCGACTGACCGAGACTTTCGTTCTTTTCCGTTTCTCCTTCCGTGTGGGCTCGTCGATGCCAGCTTGTTTGAATATTCGGCTTTCGTAGATTTCGGCACTAAGTTCCTCCTCGTACCAACAATCCGTCGGGTCCAAAAAGATTTGGGTATCATTGACAGGTGCCCAGCTATCCCCCATCACCCAGGTTGTCCGACCTTGTTGTGGAGATAGCGGCCTTTCGATCAAGTGGCCGCGGGCTGACAGTGAGCTCTCATGAGACACGATGACCTCGAAGTCGTCAGGTAGTTCCAGCCGTTGACTGTAGGTGCCGACATGGCGACGACCACCAATTCTGACGCGTCGACCATTTCTGATTTCCATGAGAAGTGCCGCGTCACGTGCCTTTGATGAATCAAATTTTCACCCGGACCGTAAAGTCCACCTATTTGTTTTCAGCCACCACGTCGCCCCACCTTCACGATCGCTGTCCCCTATGTTACGACTTCCGCGTCAGTCCAATCTCCCGATCTGAACCTCCGTACCGCGTCCTGTGGCATTCTCGCGTCGTGCTACGAATATTCGAGCCCGGAAATACGAGTACGACGTCTGACTGCCACGGTACGCGGGCAGGAGGTTCATTTTGTTTCTGTCGCATTGGAGCCTGACTAGTTCTTTCCAGAATTTCTTGAAAACTTCTTCGAGCGGGGACAGGTAAGACCCCCGTACACGCGATGTTCACGCCCACTGACGCGACACGTCGTAGACTCGATCCCAACGCGCGTTCTCGCCCTGGGCGGGTCCCGTCATCCAAGTTACCGACCCGCAGTTCGATCTGGCTGCTGTTGTACAGTCTCGGGTAGAGGAGGAGGAGTCGCTTGCTAGATTAGACGCGTACGACCTGATCGACAGCCAATCCCCACTTTCGTCCCCCCCGTCCACTCCATCCATTAGCCCACATCCTTCGCCACCGCGCGATGTTGAACCACCACCTCCGCCGCCCCTAGAAGTACAGGCTGGACCCTCGAGATCACATAGCAAAGAGCAAAGCCGACGCAACCGCAAGCGCAAGAGGGAGAGTAACAGGGAGAGCCTCAAGGAGGACTATGCCGCCCACCCTCGCCTTCGCGCCAAGCATACTCATGCAGCGGAACCGCTGACGGTGGAATTCGATCTTCCATCGGCCCCGCACGCATCCTCGGGCTATGTTGGACTGGTGGAGGAAAGCTGGAAACAGCAACATACTTTGGACGAGCTATTAGGGTCCAAATACCACTTCCGGCATTGCTCTTGGGATGGAAGGCTAGTACACCCCCCACTTTATTGATCCCAGCCTAATTCCCCTGCCTAGCACGCCGACTCCTGTCATCGATCAACACAGAAACGTCATCACCGTCTTAGCCAGCCATCCTGACGACCCTGGTTGGGACCAATTGCATGAAGACGCAGCGGATGCCATCGAGAATTCACGCCCCCAGTGCAAGTTCAGCGACGACCAACGGAAACATCGGCGAGGCCGTTTTGCAGCCCTGAGTTATGGAATCTCCTACGGTGGCGGGCAAATGGTGTGTTCGCTTTGTAAGCATCGGGGCATTAACACTGATTTTCCCTCCTTTACTACCAGCATCCACAAAATCTGCATCACAACAAGGAAAACACCGCGGTGCTGATTGCCCTGATCAGCAATCTCGCCTTCATCCGCCTGGCAGGTTTTGCAAGCTGTACGTCCCCTCCCTGGTTAAGGGTACTCACTCATTTGGTCCTATTGCAGCTGCCTTTGCGACATGGGCACCAAAGACATTTAGCTACTATGCGAGCCACCTTCGTGACCTCCTACTCCACGACGCGAGCTTGGTTCTTAACTGGATAAACAGTATTTTCGCGGCAGCCACCTTCAACTTCGGACCCAGAACACTATGTTTCCGGCACACCGACTCCGGCAACTTGCCCTTTGGATGGTGCGCCATCACGGCCTTAGGTCGATTCAACGCGCGACGAGGTGGACACCTCGTCCTTTGGGACCTCAAGCTCGTCATTGACTTTCCGCCCGGTTCAACAATTCTCATACCGTCCGCCATACTGCGGCATTCAAATACCGCCATTGCAAAGTGTGAACGTCGCTACTCGTTCACCCAATATACGGCGGGAGGGTTGTTCCGGTGGGTAGACTATGGATGTCGGAGCAGCGAGGAGTACTGGGGAACCTTGCAAGGAGATGAACTGGCACGGGCGCAGAAGGAGCGTGCAGAGCGATGGAAGCAGGGACTGGCTATGTTCTCTACGCTCGATGAATTACGCCAGTAGCCGCATACTTTAGTTAAGCAATAATTATGCAGTTCCATTCTACCAAGCATACTTCAGACACACGACGAACTGAGAGTGGTTGGGATCCGAAATGTACCAGAGGTACGTCGGTTGGGACGGCAAGTCGACGTATGATCACATTGATCAAAAAGCATGGATGAGCATTGACCTCAAATACACTATTGAGACTTGATCACCATCCCGCTCCTTGTTCTTCGGTTTTAACGGTGCCATTGGGTTCCTCCGTTGTTTACATGCCTTTTTCGCACATGCTACACTGTACAACATGTTGAGAACGATGCGCAAAGACACGATTAGGATTTCTAGCGTGGCGAATTCGCGACCACGGCTGTATCCCGAAAAGGCAGGAGGCATTATTTCTCCCTCTATCATGGTTGACCGCCGTTCTCCGGATGTCTGTCCACTGGTTCTCCAGGGACGGAAACACCATGCATGGCTCGAATATCTGAATGACGACGATCCCGTGCTTGCCGCCATGGCTCTTGAGGCGAAGAACACCCCGGCGAAGGTCACAGCTAGCAGATGGTATTACTCTAGGCGAGTCACTCTGTATTCAGGGCGTCAGCTCACAGTGACTTAAGATTTACACAGGAACAGTGATGTCCTAATTGACAAAGCCAAAAAACGAAATGAAAGGTATGCTAGTCATCATAGAATTAGCCATTCCAGGGCTCAATGTGAACCTCAGGCGCCGTGTTAAGATTGAAGCATTGAGTTCGGACCTACGCGCAGCTTACATCCAGCGTAAACAAGAGAGCCAAGCGCGGTATAGATCCTCTAGGCGCGAACAGCTTGCGGAGAACGAGCGCCTCCGTCGCCAGAAGAAGAAAAGGTTTGTATTTTATGGTCTGGATACATTTTCTTTGCCTCAATGATCATACCTAGGGAACGTGTCGTGAAGGCGTAATCCTACAGACCACCAGACGATACTCACCGTCCTTTTGTACACATATCCCTCCACTCACACAATACATTTGTTCAGTTGAAACATTTATCAAACATTTATTGTAATTTGTAAGCGGCGGATGGACATATACAAATTATTCTACTTGGGAACCGTGAAACCATGCACGAGAAGGACATCTCTGTACGCCCTCTCTGCCTTGGCATAGACCTCAGCTTCATATATGGCCTGCTCGACGTCCTCATCATACGTGAATTCTCCATACTCATCCTCGAAGGTAGTGGTCTCAACCTGCGCCGCCATTTTCGCCTCTTCCGCCTTTTGGGACCCAGGAACCAGTACGATCTGAACCTTACCAGTGTCAAACTGCTGGCGATACTCAGCGACAGCTTGAGCATAGGTAGGGCGCGATATATGAGCTGGTTCAGGAACCCCGCGAATCCGAGCTGCGACGTCGAGCCTGTGTTTGCCGTCAATGAGTAAAACACGCATGATTATGTGGGGTGTTATGCTTACCAGCTAGAGAAAATCCCAACGTCTTGACTGACGGTAACAACATACCATTTTTTGACGGGAGGCAAGACGGGGCTGGGCTCACGCAGCTCGTTTGGATGGGGGATACGCGGGTGAAGTCGATCG
The DNA here is from genome assembly GCA_022818035.1 of Armillaria solidipes. Lineage (NCBI taxonomy): Eukaryota > Fungi > Basidiomycota > Agaricomycetes > Agaricales > Physalacriaceae > Armillaria > Armillaria solidipes. The sequence goes on from JAIWYQ010000024.1 coordinate 622,310, forward strand.
AAGGATGGAGTGGCCGTAGCTTTCTCCTCGCCAGCCCTTTTCAAAGGGTACTGATGAGCCAAGGGAATTTTCGTGGGCGTCCTGAAACTGGGTGTGGTAGCGGGAGATGGAGCCGAATTCTGCTTTGCATAGTGCTGCGTCTTGCGGGGAGTGCTCGGAGTCGCCTCTCTTTTGATGATGGATGGTTTCACCGCGTTGACGGGATAAACGGAGGTGGAGATTGAGCCTGAGGGGTTCCGCCACGGCGAGGAGGACGCACAACGGTTGTAGTCATCGTGGTGATGCTATACTGCCTTCTGTAGCTGATTGGTCAGTTAACAGGGGAGATACATTGAAGCGGAAGCTCACCGTCGCCTTCTTCGTCGCTATTATTGACGGAATGAGGGGCTGAAATCAAATTTGAGACTGTGGAATAAGGTGAAACACTGTCAGAGACCGTCATCCTGATACTGATATTGACTTACAGGAGCGCTCAGAGCTCGGTGCGCGTGAAAACGATCATGCTGTGCCATGAGTACTCATTCGAAACGAGCTTGTAGAGGATGGCGGGACGGACGACATGATGGTGGTCGCGCACAAGAATGGGCCATTGAGGGGCACTTTATATAGCTGACATGGTGTTGCCCTGACTGAACAGGAGCTCCGCATTGCAAATAGAGAGGGTACTGGCATTTGGGGAGCGCTAGCAATTTAGCCGTAAAGAGCCGAAACAAGTGAATATCCCACCACGCAAAACCAGCCCAGGAAACCGGACTAGTTTTCAACTTCTCGAACATCTTGACCTTCAATGCGTGGAAATTGTGCTAGAAAATTTGCGTAAGATAGTCTCGCCCATTCATCGATGAACCAAGTGCTTACCTGATAGCCCAGAGACGTCGTCATGGTCAATCCTGGAGCATTCAAAGGCTCACGGCGAGAATTCTTGATTGCAAGAGGTCGAGGGTTTACATTAAGGCTGTGGAAGAAGGCCGTGCAGCAGAGTTCATAGCGGATGTCGTTCGTCGATATC